>JAEIGF010000408.1:532500-1732500 GCA_018903485.1 Drosophila littoralis
TGAGGCCGGGGCTGCTTCCTATTGCTTGTTACATACCTTCGCATAAAACCATTATACCCGCTGTTAATCGTTTCAAATGGTATATAACAGAAATAACATCAACAAAAGCCATTTCCATTGTTCGCAAGGTGTTAAAAATTTGTTGTATAATCAAGAGTTTGGGGGAACAACTTAAAAATCGATTAACATGCGCGTAATTATGGACATAATTTGTGTGCACAAGTGTTGCAACAACAACAACAACAACAACAACAACAACAACAACAGCAACAATAACAATCAGCTGATATATGAGCCAAATGAAAGTAAATGCCAAGAGATTCAAGCGGACAGCTCAAAATACCAATGACCAAAAATAAAGATGGCCTTGAACTTGAAACTTGGCCAGGAATAATTTAGGAACTGGCTAAGAGGGCGGGGCGGGAGGGGGGGGGGGGGGGGGCTGAGACACACACGAGGCTTTCACTTTTGCTCAGGTATTTCAATTCTTGTGAAGGGCTCTTCAGCTCAGGCAAATGCAATTCGAAATTTTTGTAAGGTGAACCAGTGCTACGCCCAGTTTGACTCGTGTGCGTGTGTGTGTGTGTGTCTCAGTGCGTGCCAGACAAGGTCAACACCTTTCCTTTTGAGAGGGAGAGAGATAGAGACACTTGAGTTAATTGAATAAGTGTAATAACAATACAAGAGATTGCGCATACGCCCCGTTGCACGGCGCATGTTAATTAAAATGCGATATATTTATTTGATTTAATTATATAAGCAATTGTCGCAGCAAAATTACAATTTGAGCCAACAAAACGTTAATACACTGCAGACAATCGGGCAATCAGGCAATCCATCAATTGGCCAATCCATCATATAAGTTTATATCAATCGACTCCCTTGATTAGATTTGGCTTCGCTTTCGATCGCAACACGTCAGCGAGACGCCTGCCACCTTAATTAATCCAGTTTTTATGGAGCGTCTTGTTTAAATTAGTTTGACATTTAAGTTTCGGCCGTTGGCTACTGCCACCGCGACTGTTATTCATTTTTTCGTGTGCCTCGCCGTCATCTATGGTCATAAATTTTCGAATTTCTGGCACTGACGCGCTCATCATAAATTGCCTTTTAGTGCCACACACACACACACACACACACACAAACTCCAAAAGCAGCTAAGCTGAAATGTGAAAAGAGCAAAGCGATGCCTTTGGCATTCAAATGAACAGATCTTATGACTTAGAGATCAGCAACCAGTTGAGCGGGTGTACGGGCCAGTCCCCAGGCCCCAGATCGAAAACCTACTGACGTGTTTGATGATGAACTTGATGTCGATTCAACCGTCAACAAGCCACATTTTTTTTTTTTTTTTTCGCCAAAACCAAAAGTTGTTCTTATGTAAATTGCGGCTTTTGCTCGCATTTATATTTAATTATGTTAATTAAACAAGCGTTGAATGCGGCAAATAAGGCTCAAAAAAAAAAAAAAAAACTGGTCAGCCAGCACGGCAACATAATACAAGTAGGTACGTCTATTTTTGGGCTGCTTTTTATCCAAATACCCCCACAAAAGATTTAATCTGTAGGAAGCGACAGCACAGCTAGGCACATCGAACGCATGTTCCTTATGCATTTTTCAGAAACTCATTTTTTGGTATGAATAATCAATATATATATATATCTCACATTATCTTGTCTGATACGTGTTCATCTATTACCTACTATTACCTTTAAAAAAGTTCACAATAATCGGCTTGGAGTTAGCCAGTCTCTGCTTTATATTCAAATCTACGCCGCACAGAGAAAAACGTAGTGCTCAGTTCTAACAAAACAGGGATAGATTTCTTTATGGGATCGCACTCTGAAGAGAAGCGGCCCTTCCCGCTAAATGGATGGGAACATATATCTATAAAATTTATAAATTTAATTTGGAATATAACCTAAATACTAGAAGTATTTGCTTGAAGTTAAAAGGCTTTGACTAGTCAGAAAAATTCTGTAATTGTAGTTCTTGTAATGTAATTCTTGCTCTCAAGTTTTTGGAAAATTAAACATAAAATGTTGCTGACTACATAACAGAAAACGGTAAACACACAAAAGGCTTCAACTGTGTACAAAATATAATTTATTAAATTTACCTACTTAAAGATATAAGTTCGATTTAGATTTGTGTATTGAATATAGAAGATTTGGTATTTAAAAGGAACAAGCACAACCAGCTTTCAATTGAACCGCTTCGAGTTGGATATTCCAAGTTATTTTTAATATAAACCGAATCTTAAGTAAACCAGTTGTCAAAAATCCACCGAAATTGAAATTCAAAATGCTTCTTGGTTAAAAATAGCAACTCTTGAGGGTGAACTAGTTCCAAAGTGCAAATAACTTTGGCCCCAACCATGGCATCTAATCAACCATATGAAAATGTGGTAAATGTAATTAGAAAAATGTATTGTTTTATTAAAATGATATTGATGCATCAATAAAATCGAATGAATTACAATCGGGGCTTAAAAACAGGTTCACGAAAAGAACCGAAAGCCAGGGACTCGCTTCTAATTGTGAACCAAAGCAGAGACATTTTTATTTGTTAGCTTTGCAGCCCTGCAAATAAATTATAAATGTTCACAATTGAAGGTAAACTTTTCTTAGATTGAGTATTGAATTTGAGTGCTAAATTTAGGAGATTCGAGCTTAACGAAATGCCTCAAATAAGCACATTTTGAAACCATTTTAAGAACTGGGCTAGATTTAGTCAATCTTTGACTTGAGCACGAAATTTCCGGACTATTTCGCCAAGTGTACTTATACACATGTTCACAGCTTCAACTTTATGAATGAGATTTGAAATTTGCGCTTGTTTTTTTTTCTGTCTTTGCTCAACAATGGGCCGAGTTGGCAGCACAGTCTGCAGATTCATTCACTGCGCTAGCGCTCAACCTACCTCAATGCGCCAAGCTTGTTTGGCTCTTTGGGCCCAAAGCTGGCTGGGAGGCTGAGTCGAATCTGAATTCGAATCCGAATCCGAGTCGGAGTCCGAGTCGGACTGCGCTCCGCTGAGCGTGCATATAAAACCAATTTGAGCGGCGGCCGAGGAACCAGTTGAGCGCAGACCTTGCCGCAATCGCAGTGCCAATTCGAGCCGAGATACAAATGCATTTGGCCAAAAGAAGTTCGTGTTAAAGAAACGCAGCAAGAAATTATAAATAAATTGGTTTTTGTGGCTTTGTGAGTTTGTTTTCTGTGTGTTTTCTGTGTTTGCAGCCAAAGTCAAAGCTAGAGTTAAATTTGCCGTTGCCGTCAAGTGTTTTGTTTGGCTTGGCTGGGCTTTTATTCGTGCGACGTGCGCCCCAGCGAACGGTTGTTGCTTTGTCTTTGTATCTTTGTATCTGACGGATACGCGAGACCCGCGCGCGCGATACTCTCTGTGCGAGTGTGTGTGTGAGTGTAAACTGCTGTGCGTGTGAAGAAAGAGCAATATTTATTACAAAAAAAAAAATAAAAAAATAGATATATAAAAAAAAATGTTGTTGGTGGCGAAATAACGCCAACAACAATTGCCGATGAATTTGCCAGCAGCAAGAGAAGAAATAGTTTTTCCAGTGCAAAAACCGAAAAGCTTATTACATAAAACGCAATTGTGTTAAATATCCCAGCAGATCGCACGCTGTTTAAGCCAAATGCAAATGCGTTGAATTTTGGCCAAAGTGCTTACACATTTGGCAACACAGAAAGAGAGAGAGAGAGAGTGAGAGAGAGAGGGAGAGAGTCTCAGTTGGATAGCTTGGCCCTCAATGGTAGGTAAAATGTTCATCATCCTCTGCTCCAGTTGCATTTGCAGCTTCCAGCTTTAGCCTCAGCTCCAGCTCCAGTTTCGGCTCTTATACAATGCGTGCTCCACATTTGACGGCCTGTTATGCAATAATTGTCACGCTTAATGATGTATCGATGCTGGGCTGCCATTAACATTAACATATTCAATGCCTAATCGCGAATGGCAGAAGACGAGGCCAACATTTGGCCTTAATTTGACGACCAAATGGGCCTCTGTGTCAGGCACTTGCCAATTGGCCAAGATTGAGCAGCAGCTGCCAGACTGGACAGAAATAGCTGAGCAAAGCTCGACATGCGCGCAGCTTAGTCAACAGAATGTGTGGGGGATTTTTCTGATCGGGTTTCAAGTTTTTGGCTATTGCTACAGAAATGCCATTCCTGGAAGTGCTTAAATATTTAAGAGCTTAAATATAATTAAATTCTAGACTTAAGCCGCCCAAACGGGAAGCTTATTAGCACCAATATATGAGATTGAATTTCAGCAATAAATAAATAAATTTAAATGCAAAAAAGAAATAAATAACTTACAGCTAGCTTGCAGATTGACATTTATGTGAGGGAATTATGAGGTCTACAGTTGATATATGGGATATAATGAGGAGCTAGAACTTGTAAATAAGAAGTCTTTTTTTGTGCCTAGACACAAAAAGAGGATCTATGCAGAGTTTAAGCACGACAGCTTTAAAGCTGAGAGACAATTTTGCATATTAAAGGGCAGACGCACAGCTCAGCAGCTATAAAGGCTGCGCTCTTGTTACGGATAAATATACATTATATAAAATTTACACATTTCATGCCAATAAATAATATATATAATAAATGTCAATATATAACACCCCCAACCAGATTATATTGACGCATGCAGAGTTGCAAAATGTGGCATATTTTCAGTCTTAGGAGTTGGTTTAGGCACATGTCATGCTTGGGAGGGCTCAAAAGTTGTCTTAAAATAAATGAAAATAATTACAATATGATTATATCTGGCTTTGGTCAGCTTAAATTGAAACCTATTAAATGCCATTATATGAGTTTCCAGATATTTTATTCATGAATACAAAGTTGCAATTGTGAACAGCGCGACGCTGCAATCGATAAATTTGAAAAGTGCCAGCGACAAAAACTTGTTGTCGTAAATGTTATGTGTGTGTGCAAGTGTGTGTGTGTGTGTGTGTGTGTGTGTGTGTGTGAAAAGACACTTGACTAGCAGTGCAGAGCCACCCGCTCAGCTTGGCTGGCAGCACATTCTTGGAAAATCTTTAAGCCAAGCTCGCGAGTGTGTCAGTGTGTGTGACTGAGTGTGTGTGTGTGTGTGTGTGTCTGTGAGTGTGGCTGCGATTGCTTGCACATCATTTGGCCCGCTGGCGTTGCGGGGTTTTACAATGTTGTGTGTAATTCATTTGCATTGTTTAACCGTGCACCGTTTTCTTCTTTAGCCGCAATAAAAAGAGAAATAGGAAAAAACGGCTTGGAGCAAAAACGATTTACATAAAATTTATTGCTGCCACATTACAAAGCAGTTAGTTAGTTAATGTTGCAATTGTTGTTGCTGCTGCTGATGCTTAATTGTGTGAGAAGCCAGCGAAAAGCCAGCCATTTGCCTAACTGCCGGCACATCACGTATACGCCACGTGGCGAGCCTTGAACTCGGCTAGCATTTGAAACCGGGATGCCAGCCGGTTCCAAAATACACGTCTTGGTCTGGCCAAGCGACAATAAGCAATCGATACTTGCATTAATTACGAGTTATATATTATTTTTTTATTATTTTATTTGCTGTAGAGTAGAGCAAGGGAACGGGTGGAGGTATACTACGAAGACCAACAAGCAAATTAGCTGTCAATTGCCCTTCTAAGCTACGAGAAGTTGCTGAAAAAACAGCTGCTGTAGATCGATATTTATCGATATCGGGAAAAGAGATAACTCTTAGGAGGGGCCCTTACATGATATATACTTATTTTGATAAAAATTATATCAAGTTGAGCTCCCCTTCCTTGCAGAAGCATATGTATATTTGAATGCTTTCATTTACAGGGTATCATAATTGCGTTAAATGTGCGATCAGCTGTTGATCAGGCTGCCTAAACGCCACTTTAAAGGCACCAAATTCGCATGAGTTTTAAGTTTTTGATTTTGGGTTTGGTTTTATTTCTATTTCTATTTTTATTTGATTTGTTTTTTTTTTTTGAGATCTGTGGCAAAGGAGGCAGCCATCAAGGCGATCAATCAAAGCACCTTCAATGGGCTGTTACCGTAGCGAATTGTGCAAGGTAATGGTAATCAAAACTATCCATATATATAATTTTATATATATATATATGTGTCTTGTGATGAGCATCTGCCCAGATAACTGAACTTCTGCTCGTTGTTTGCTGCCCTTGTAACGAATATTCGAATATTTGAAACAGACACAAAAAGCTGGCCAGCTAGCCGATATGTTAATGTCGTATTGTCCGCAGATCGCGGTGCTGGAGAAGCTGCTGGTCAGCAGTAAGTCGGAGGATTGTTTGGCATCGGTAGCCGGTTCGCGGTTGTCTTTGCCTTTTGTTGTCGCGCTGAGCTGATGGCATTTAAGTCAACGAATCGATCGATGGATCGTTGGATCGATTGATGCCTGATGGGGCTGCGTTTAATGGAATCTTAATGAATTATTAGTTTTGTGCGGCCTTTCAAGCTGACAAGCTCTAAATGTTAACCAAAAAAAAAAAAAAGCGGGTTTTGAACAACCAATTAATACAAATAAAAATAAAACCAGCGGAAGCGACATTTATCTTCAAAACTTGCCTCGATTTGTGGGCGGAGCTTTGTTCGAAAAAGACAATCTATATGTTATCCCATGATATCAGCCAGATATATGGAAAGCCTTTTGTTTATATTTATTCAACTGCAATTAACTTGTTATTTCTCAACAACTTATTAGCCAAGGTTGAAGTTGCGCCTGCTTCGTTTTCTTTTCGGTTGTCCAACATCTTTATTTGGCGAATTTCTTTATTTGAAATTGAAATTTGCACATTTAATTTTTATTAATGATTTCATTAGGAAACTAAAACAAAAATTTATGATATATTTTCGTACGGTTTTAATTTTATATTAATTGCCTGCGTCAACTTTGAAACAAATCTAACAATCAGTTAATTTTGTCACGCCAACAGAAAGATGCTCGGCGGGTTTCCAATTGGCAATATTCACTTTATTTATTTGTTCAAGATCTTGGCATGTCTCGTATATATATGTATATATATATTTAAATTTATGTTTTATTAGCGCGCTTTGGTGTAGCTGTTTCATTTTAAATATACTTTTTACTGTCATCTAGTCTGACTTCGTGTTGGAGCAGGTTTTGTTTTACTCTTGTTTTTGGGCGAGCGATCAACTTTTATATACCCTGAAGCCATTGAAAATGTGTAAAGAGGGTATCATGTTTTTTTGGCAGGTGTGTGTTACAGGAAGAAGAAAGCAGCTTTGCCCACCTCAGGGTCATATATAGTCTTGATCTTTAACTAAGTCGATCCAGCTATGTCCTGTCTGTCTGTCTGTCTGTCCAATAGCTCTTGAAAATCTCTAGACTTGAAATTTCAAATATTTATTATCGTATATCATACGATCATAGGTAAACCAAACTTGGCATGTAGGTTCTTTTATGAAATATATTCCCCCAAACTGAATGAAAATTCTTTATATTTAGAGATAAAGCCTTCTGCTTTAGCTTATACAAATAATTGAATGTCATATTCAAGCGCTGAGCATTTAATAAAGAAGTTAATCGAAAATATCTTGCCCAGACAAGGTGAGGGGTCAGCGGAAAAAGAAGCATGACCGCAGCATAAGGTGTATGTGTGGGTGTGTGAATATGAGTGTGTATAGAAGGATATTCGAATGTTTGCATTGCCAGCCATTAGGGTATCTCCCAGTCTGGCCTGCCCGACTAGAGCACTGTTGAGTATTTCCTTTTTTTTTGCGCGCGTTCAACTTTTTTTTTTTTTTTGCTGATTTGCTGATTTGCTGCCCGGTTTGCGCGTGTGTGTGTGTTTTCGATATTGATTTTTCGTATTAAGCGCATTTCTGCGTACCGTTTTTTCAAGGCCAATAATCGAGGGGTGGGCACCGCGGCCAGGTGGTGGGACAGGGGACAGGGGACAGAGTCGGGCTGGTCAAGCTGGTCAGCTAACAAGTTTTCTTGCTGTTGATCAATTAAATGAAATTTCAGCCGTTGTTGTTGTTGTTATTGTGGCTTTAATAGCGTTGAAATATGTGTGCAAAAGTCCAAGTGTCAACTGCGTCGCGGTTGGGGCGCCGCCAGCTGCAGCGGCACCAGCCCCATCTTTGGCCTAATCAATTGAGCTGCTGAGGAAGGAGTCTGGAAGTGAGATGATTAAGCCATGTTTGCACTTATGTAAGTGCTGTACGATAACGGGCGGCGGCCATAAGTCGTCGCAAGTGTCGTCATCTGGCGTTTCAACATTTTTCTTTTCATTTTTTTTTCACCTGTGCATTGTTGCCGGCAAGCAGTTCCGCCAATTAGCGATGCTTCCGCTGCGACAGACCAAAAAATTTCTCAGCTCTGGCTTTTCCTCTTAGTTTTTCTCGTTTGTTGTCGCCTGAGCCTGAGCCTGAGCCTGACGCCAAGCCATTTTCTTTGATGAACAACGAAATTCGAAATTAAGCATAAATTGTGGGATTTGCTGCTGATGCAGTTGTTGTTGTTGTTGTTGTTGTTGTTGTTGTTGTGTTACGACAAATTAAATAATTTGCAATTTACATAAATTATGGGACCATCAAACATTGCGCCCTCGGTTATGCGTCAAAAGCTTACAAATTAGTGCGATGTTTCGCAAATCAACGCCGACAAACTTCCGAATTACCAAAAAACCAAAATACAAAATACAAACAACAAAATCCAAAACAAACTTTCCAAAAATGTCGCGCATGCGCACGGAATGCAAAAAAAAAATACACCAAGAAATAAACAAGGCCTTGCAGACAAACACACAGACACAGACCCAACAAATGCCCAAGTGTGGCTCAGCTTGAGGTTTTGGGATTTTTACTCGTAGCATATTATGTAAGTTGAGAACCGCGCTCGCCAAGCAGCCAACCAGCCAAGCAGCCAACGAGCCAAGCAAATTGATGGCCCAGTCATGGCTGTGTTCCCCCCAAAGACCCCAAGCTAGACTCGGTTGCAGGTATTTTTTCCAAGCGCTTCTCACGCTTGTCAGAAAATGTCAAAAGTGATGCCGCTGCACATTAAAGACAAGCAACTACAACTAGAGAAAAGCCAGGTGCACCGAAGCATGAATGCCCTTTCAATAGAATTTGGAGAAGAGCGAAAAAATAGTCTAAGGTAAGCTTCAGCTCTAATGGGGTGAAGAAAGAGAGCTTGCATATTAAATGTAGGTTTTATGGTCTCTTAGATCAACCCCTTTATATATATGTATATAGATGGACGGAGAGACAGGCGGATTAATATATTATATATATTTCTATACTTCATAAAGCTTTAAATGTACAGATAGACGGAGAGACAGATGGAGATGGTTTTTTATTTCTATACTTAATACAGGTTTTATGGTCTCTTAGATGGTTTTATGGTCCCTTTTTTAAATATATATGGACGGTAGACAGACGGATTTATATATTATATATATATTTCTATACATTAAATAGCTTTTAGAGTCTCCTACGGACTCTTTAAAGTCTGGTTAGATCGACGGTAGACAGATGCATTTATATATTATATATATGTTTCTATACTTTATATTGCTTTTGGAGTCTTAAAGATCGACACTTTTTTTAATACATATAGACGGACAGACAGACAAAAACTATATACCTTCTAGGGTCGGAAAGGCTTTGCCTATTATCTATTAGCTTCATTTGCTTTAAGCCCCTTTATCCTGTGCCCTTCACCTTCTGCCTCCTGTGGCCAGTTTATAGGTCTATCATGTTTTATATGCCCTTTTCTTCAGTTACATGCCGCATTATATATTCATGCAGCTCTTTCGAATACTCTATATTTAATAAGACGCGCAATTTTTTGCAGAAATTTCGACGCACGCTTAAAAGCTTTGCCTCTGACAATAGTTGCAGCAGGCAGGCAGCCGCAGGGGGGGGGCATAATTGGGAGGGTGCAAGTGTGGGGGCCGGCAGGCAGTCAGGCGCCATGGTCAACGAAAAGGTGAAAGACAAACAGCCAATGGACGGACACAGTGGCTCTGCTGTGTCATCTTGGAGGCGCCTCTTTGTTTGGCTGCCTGAAAATGAGTTTTTGGTTTACCCCTGCCCCTCCCTCGCCTGGCTGGGATAGTTGGCTCGTCTGCCTGGCCTGGCTGACCTTTAACGTCGCCTTCACTTCGGTGAGCGGCAGCCAAAGACAAATCTGCATATCATTCATTTTGTGGCAGGCAAAAGATGGCTCTGGAGCTGGAACTGGGACTGGGATTGTTCCCGCTGCCTTAAAATTAGTTGGAAATGCGCGGGAGGCGAGAAACAATTTACGATTATTTGTCTGCTGCAAGACTTAAGACGATGTTAATCGTCGTCGTTGCGTTGTCCGCGCAGCCGGCAGCCATAAATTTCAAGAAAATGTCAAGGATTTGCCAGAAGAGAAAGAGATGCCCGCACAATAAAATGCAATCAGCGATCCGCTAATCGCTCAACCGGGTCGCGGCGCAGCGCGGCTTGGAGGCCTTGTTGACACGTTAATTGGAGTTAGCCCAGACGAAAAAAATAACAACAACAACAACAATGAAAAAATCGTGAGCAAGGTCGCCTTTTAAAATGGTTTCTTTCTTTTATGCGCCGGGTTGTCAGTCACAAAAAAAAGTCTAATAAATAAAAATCAAAGGCAACAAATCAATTTGCATAAATAAATTCTATTGCTGATTGGATCTGCCATTGAATTATTGTCTTTTAATGGTATTTCAAGCGTTTGCTTTGTTTTGTTTAGTTCTTTTTTTCTTCCTGCTCTTTGCGTGTGCTTGTGTTAATTTGACAGTCGCTGTCAAATGATTGATGTGAAGTTATGCGTATGAAATTGCTTTGAATGTGCCTTGCCTTAGAATTGCGCACAGAAACTGGGTCAAGACAGCGTCTAGACATGGAGGTATATAGATATACAGAAAGAAGAACTAGATAATAATAAATTGTATCCTGATCTTCGGGTTACGTTGACGTCAGCCGCACAGTGCGAGTGGGTAAAAATTCCATTAGCTTCAATCTGCCGGCATCCGGTGCGCATGACTCAGGCCCAAAGCTCGCGCGGCTTCGGCTCGCCCATGTAAATGGAGATCCACATATGGAGGCTGCGGCTGAAGATTTTGTAATTGAAGTTAATGAATCGCTGTGTTTGGCGCCAATTAAATCACATTTCCAGTTTAATTTTTTACTCTTTGTTTTTTCTTCTTTTTAGCCATGTGCCTGCTGCCATAAAAAAGCCGCGCTTCCTAATTGAAAAACTGCCAGCTAAATGGACGCGTAGCACGCGGCAAACTCTGTGCGTGTGTGAGAGAGAGAGAGAGAGAGAGAGAGAGAGAGAGAGAGAAAGCCAGACATCAGCGCGTGTTACCAAGAAAGCAGCCAAAACAAACGAGCTACCAAAACACTGGCCAAAATGTGCAGCTCCACAAAAATGGTTTACAGTTATAGAATTTTATGGCTTTCCGGCGTTTTTCTAGGTGAGTTGTGGCCCCAATAACAAGAGAGAGAGACGGCAT
Source organism: Drosophila littoralis (assembly GCA_018903485.1). Classification (NCBI taxonomy): domain Eukaryota; kingdom Metazoa; phylum Arthropoda; class Insecta; order Diptera; family Drosophilidae; genus Drosophila; species Drosophila littoralis. Next base: position 544,022 of record JAEIGF010000408.1, read on the forward strand.
AATTGAATGCCAGGTGCCAAGTCGATTAGACGATAACTTTGTGGCCGAATCGATGGCACGCGTGAGCCACATAATAAGTATTAAAATAAGAGCAAGAAACAGTTCATTGAACAAGCCGAACATTGAATACCCTAGCAGACATGTGGCTGACGGAGTTTAAGATGTGTGTGGAGAATTTTTAAGTTCGTTAGACTTTCTGTCTTAGTACTGTTTGCTCTTATATAAGATTTTTCGAATATGAGTGAAGCCAAGGTAAAGTTTCAAAGGTATCCGAAAAAACGAAATAGCTTTTCATGCAAAGAAACTATATTTTCGACCGTTCCGATTTCCGATTTCCTACGCCAGAGAAATGATATAATAATCCGAGTCACATATATCGAGAAAAAATTATGATACCCTTCGTTTGTCTATATTAAAGAATTTAAGAGCTCGCTCTTAGTAGAAAGTTTAAGGCCAATTAAACTCCATACAACAAGTTTGGGTCTGGTGGAATATGTATACCCTTTCATGAGTTCTATGAACTTACATTTTATATTTATTATTATTAATTAATATTAAATTGCAGCTCCGCTATTGCTGGTCGCCACCGATGCGCAGGAGCCAGCCAGTCCAGTATTTCAGAACCACAAGACGAAGGAATGGACGAATTTAGATAATATAACATTCTCCTTCGATTGTAAGCGGCGTTCGGTGGGCTTCTATGCGGACATGGAGTACAATTGTCAGGTGAGCAGAGCAGTTGTGCGAAAGAGAAAGTCAGAGCATGAAAGCTTTTACAAGCCCGCCCAAAAGTATGCAACAGAAAGAAAGAAGCATAAGACCCGAGAGTCTACAAGCTATGAGAAATCTATAAAATATTATAAGATACTATAAGATACAAATACGGAATATAGATTATTAATGATTTTTCGATTTCAGATATTTCACATGTGCGACGAGGAGGGCAATCGAATACCCCATTTGTGCGCCAATGAGACGAGCTTTAATCAGGAGTACAGAATATGTGATTGGGACTACAATTTCAACTGCACAGAATCGCCGGTGGGTTCAAGTTCATGCACAGCTTAAACAGAATAGAGAAAAATTATTCAAAATTCCGTCTGCCTTTAGAAATGGTTCTATCTGAACGAGCTGACGTATGCCACGGATCCGCCAGACGAAGACGACGAGGACTATTGAGTGCGAATAAATTAATATTTATTGTCTTTGAGCAGCGAAAACAACTAATTAAATTAAATGGAGCAGGAGAACGAACGGCGAGAGATGGATAGAAATTTCCATTAAATATGTAAACTAACTTAAGAGATTTGTTGACGATTTTGTTGAGTTTCGTTTTGTACAATTGAATGTAGTCTAATTTCGACGAATCGACGGCGATTCTGCTGTGTGTCGCATGTAAATAATGTAAATAGTAGGCCGCCAAACTAACAGCATGCCGAGGCCGTCGCATTGCTATGTAATTTACAAATAATTTTCTGTTGTTTGTAAGCAAATGATAAAAACAAAAAACAAAAATATAAATCGAAATTAAAGTGCGCCCATGAAATGCTCGCAAATGAAATAATTGTGCCGAGTTGATGTGACAAAATGTTTTGAACCTATTAAACAAAATATCGAAATAACATTCGACTTTTTTTGCATTTGGGAAGCGGCAGTGGGAGTCACCGTCAGGCGACTTTCGAATGGGTAAACAACCCCCCGATGAGTCAAGTTCAATGACGAAACAAAAAGGGTATCGAAAAAAAGCTCAGAGTGGAAAAAAAGGCAGGTGACAGTGCGTGAAATTGCAGCTAGCCGGGTTAACATTTTATAAAATGGCAATGGGCAGAGTATTCCAGAGTTAGTCCAAAAGCTGAGCTACAACTAGCCACAACCAATTGAATATCTAGGCTGATTTTATTTGAATATATATACATATACGATGGTCCACAAATCCTGTTGCCTGCTGCTGCTGCTCAGCTGCCTCTTTGTGGTAAGTTTAATAAAACTCTTTGAATTCATTTCAAACTAACTTTAGCTGACTTTACAGATGGCTGCCGCTCAGTATTACACCCAATACAATCCCTACAACACGCCCAGCCCCACATTTTCCAGCTTGAATGGCTATTATTATTCGACAACATCTCCTTACTATTATCCCACGGCTAGTACTTATTTAAATGATGTCCGGATACGCATTTGGCCCTATGTCATTGGACAGTATCTGTATCCGACGTACTACAACAACAACTACTACAATCCCTATGCCTCACTGAGTACACCCAACTGGCAGAGCTACTATTCGAGTGTCTATCAAAATAACTGGGGTAAAAAGTAGTTTGTTAACTTATCAAATAGTTTTAAGTTGTTCAATAAAAGTTAAATAGATGTATGTTAACAAACGTTTTAGGTGTGATTTGGGCTGATTTCTTTAGGTGCCAGCAATTAATTGAGGAATGAATAGGAGTGCTCTATTCGGGAGTCCAACTTGGAGATATCCTGTATCCAGTGCTAACTTGCCTTTACAAACATTCTAGCTGCCTTTTATATATACCATGCAAAAGCACACAGATCATGCATGGGCTATACATCTCACCTATGCGTTACACAATGTATGGTAAATACAATAATTAGTTGCCTTGGGAGTTTATTATCCGATCATTAAGAAATTTTCATGGAATAAATATGGGGTTAAGCTTTACTTTAAATAATTTGCTTTTTGCAATGCTGACAGGAATATTTCAAATGTGAAATGTTGTGGCTGTAGTATATATATGTCAAATATTAAGGCTCGTGCCTTTAAACTTTTCTGATCAAGAATATGGGCTCGGACGTGCTCGCTTCGGTCCGTTATATGCATTTTTACCCATTACCAAAGGCCATAAAAAATAATATGGAAAATATATGTGTTATGTGATTTTCTAACAATGTAAGTTGAACGCCAAAGCCGAATCAGAAACTTTCCGGTCATTTAGTGCACTGTTACACGAGCAGAACATTAAAATGTAAATGATATAATCTAATGATGTCATTTTGATAACCAGCTAGGTAAAGAGACATGTCATAGGCGTGAAGACCGTTAGGAAATATAGTCGAAAAGGTAATTTTGACGGCTTTTGACACATTTCGAGCAGACAAGCAGCCGCACCAAGTCCCTTGGCATATGCGCAGACTTAGGCCCACAGACGATGTCGTTGACTTGTCGCGACTTAGGGTACACCGCTGGCCATGACATTAGGTCTGGCTGTGCGTCGCGATTGCCACATGTGGCTAACGGATTTCACACACTGCCGCCAAGTTGCCAGTTGCCAGTTGCCAGTTGGGTTGCATTATGTAATAGAAAATGTCTAAAACAAATATTTGTGCTGCGCGACGAGCAATGAACTTGACATCCAAGTACAGCTGCACTTTGAGGTAATCACTAGCCAGCCAGCCAGTTGCTTGACTTTTGACCCACATTTGTCGATGCCTTTGGAAAGGTAAAACTTCTAAGCTGCGTCCTAAGCCAAGTTCTAGATAACTGTAAGTTCTTATGAATGGGTATCAATGGGGAATTATGTTGCAGGCATAAAGAAAAACGATATGCTCTAGTATAAATAAGCTTATCAATACGCACTTTTATCATGCAAAGCAGCTGGTGGGAGAAGAGATCTAACCAACTGAATGGGCTGATTAATGGAAGGTAAATAGAGAGATAGAGGGAGGGAGACAGAGCGAGAGAGAGAGAGAGAGGGAGTCGGCTTGGAGAATAAATGGGTCAAAACAAGCACAAAAGAGCGGGTAAAAGGCAGCCGGCAAATATGATAGGGTTACACACAAAACAAGAAATGCCCAAGAGAAACAGAAATGGAAAGTCGAACTTTTGATGCCCTCTCTGCCATTTTTTGATATTATTTTGATACACAGATCGATGGCCCGGAGACTATGGCTCTCTAGGCATCTTAAATAAACTAGAAAAAGATAATGTCGCTTTTTATTGCAGGCAGCACATTTTATATATAAATGAAATACAATAAAATAAATAAATAAGATATAAGTTGAAGTTGCCTGCATTTAAATTTTTCAAAATATGTATATATAAAAGAGCATCTCCTATAGACGTCTGAAATACATAGAAACCCAAGTCTAGCATATCTCAAGCGTATTTAAACCTCGGTTCGTTCTTGTAATATTCAACGTCTGTTTGAAGCATCTTCCATTTGACATTATAGATTCTATAGATCTTAATGTCATCATGGACAAAAGCAGATACTTAGCTATTATGCCCCATTCTGTTTGACGCCACATGTTGCAATGTAAATACACGAAACGTGAGAGCAACGTCTACTCGAGCAGCAGGGCAATGGGTTGCGACGTGTTGGGTTTTGGCTTGGCTTGGCTCGGGTTGTCTTTGGCGCTGGGTGGGTCAAACACGTCGATCCCCAATGCCTCAGTGCCGTCTGCCATCTGCTCGGCTGTTGTGACGTCAGCAGCGAGTTTTTGTCACGTTCGCAAAACAGTTTTTTTTTGTGCTCTGGGCCATGGCACGACTATTCGTAATAGAGTCGAACAAAAGCTGAAGAGCTGAGGAGCTGGAGACGGCATTGAGTCGGCATTTTTGGTGCGGGTCTCTGACTGCTGCCGTTTATGGGAAAATTGTGAAGAAAGTGTTGAAAACGAAATTGTAACTGAGAGAGAGAGAAAGAGAGCGGAGAGAGTTGTAAAGCAGAAGCGCTGGCCACAGCCGAGACTGGTCTGGCGAGAGCAAATTCGCTTGGTCCAACTCCAAGTCCAAGTCCAAGTCCAGGTGCAGACCTTACCTGCTGGCTGAGATCGCGGCCAGGTGGCAGTCAACGGGCACATCTCAAGCGCTGCAGTCGCGTCAAGAAGCAAACAAAACCAAGATTGAATACAAATTGAAATCGCATCTCCCTGGCTTCTGTTTTAGCCAGAGTCAAGTCTTAACAATTTGCGTGTGTGCTGTGTGTTTTTGTTTGGCTTTTGTTGCGTGAAAGTCGTTGAAGCATTCAATTCGTTGCAGTTAGTTAATTCGCAGCAAGAGTTCAATGAAATAATTAAGGATACGTACAATATATAACAACAGCAAATTATTCAGAGAAACTGCAGACTCCATAATACCAGGCCAGGCAGCTGCTATCCAAAAGCTATCATCATGCTGGTAAGTAAACAAGATTCGAATCGCAGCTCACGAGTTTTATTCTCATGCCTGGCACGCGCTCTCCGTGGCCGCCTTACCTCAATTCCTGTGTGTTTTCCGCGCCAATGACAAAAGGGCCAGCAATGTTGACAAAATGCTTTTAAATGGCGCACAATTCTGGCCATGTTTACAATGGTATATTGTTGATTTTGGGCTTTGTTAACTTTCTATTGCCGGCCAGCTTTAGGTATCTTAAGTGCTCGTTTTCGCTCGATTTTTTTGTGTCATGAACTGTGACTTTAACTGCCGCATTACATACTCCATTATTGCCATTAGATAATGCTCAAATGTAAATAGTAATTACATTTACGTATCTGCCGTTGTCTCCGCCACGCGCCTTCATTGCATCAGCTGCTAACGATGTCAAAGCTGGTTTTATTATTAATTTTATTGTTATTGTCATAGTTTTATGACCACTTGCCTGATGAGTTAGAGGGGATTTTTATATAATTTTATGTGACTGTTTTTTGGGCGTGTGGCCGTCATAAATTCATAAGACTTTAGATGATGGCCAATAGTTTACAAGCCCACGCAAATATTCTAAGGCACATAAACCAAAAAAATAAATAAAATTTAATGAAGCTCATAAAAGGGGAAATTCGTGAAATTCAACAAGCTTGCCCACAAAAGTACACACAAACATTTGCTCCACAAAAAAAAAAACGTAATGAGTTTAATTTGTATTATTAAGACTTCATTAGGTTAATTTTTTTGTTGTGTTCATTGTGTCACAGATTTGACAGTGATTCATGGAAATTTTAAATATGCCTATATATTCATTATAATTAAGTTTAGACATTTCCCATAGTTAGGAAATTGTTGGCCGCATTAAATGTAAATAGAACAATTGGGTATTACACAAGACATCGAGAGGGATTCTTCGACAATTGAAAGGTTTCAATATTCAACACTTTCCATTTTAACAAGCCAATTTGAGTCATCAGCGCACTCGAAAGTGCTAAAATTTTGGGTAAATGTAAAATAATTTCAGCAAAAAAAAAAACCGAATCCAACGTAAATTGTTTAACACCAATTCAACGCGATGCTTCTGGCGAAATTTAGTGCCATATTTATATACAATGATTTTTTTTATTAGTCAAGTCAAATAAAATTTCACCAGATCTCCTGTGATGTTTATTGGTGAATTTTAATGCGGTTACATCGAATGACGAGATCAACCGAGAAGAGATGTAAATTAAATTATGCTGCAGCTATAAACTTGTGTGCAGTCTGAAAAAGAGACACAAAGTGAAACTAAGCTGGAAAAACTACCTTCGCGGCAAATTAGTCCGTCTAAATATATGTAAATAGAGTTTTATTTGATTTGATGCGCCTTTTCCATATTGTTTATCGCGCGTGTTTATATTCAAATAGAAGCGCAAATTAAATTCCAATTTCTACGTCTCTTGCATCATAGTAAAAGCCTTTCTTTTGATTTTCTTTTTGTTTAAACAAGCTGCGACTGCAGTTATCTAAATATATTTGAGCTTAACTTATATTAAATCAAGGCCAGCTGGCAGATTTCGCTTTACAGTTACAATAACTTGAAATTCATCTGCAAGAATTTGGCCGACAAAACTTGACCACGAAAAAAAAGCAAACAAAAGAAAATAAACAATAACTGAAAACGTTTTAAATAAATCTTATTGTATAACACAAAGCGCTAACAAATTATGTTAAGCCAACGGATTCCACTTGACATGCGAATTCATTGTGACCCGAAACTAATTAAACTGTCTCAGAATCTGTTTTGATTAATTCTCTTAGCTGGCTGAGCTATTTGTTTGGATGGAATGATGCCAACCGTTAGTTCCACATAATTTGCGCAGAACCAAACAATTTTTTGGCCACGCTCCAGGGAAATTTTTTAGGGGTCAGCACAATTAGAAATCTCCAACAGATTTTCTATTTATGTGCAGGCAAGTTGCCAATAGCTATAATAGGTTCTGAAAACCCTAAAAGGGAAAGCCTCTATACTTTCAGTTCTTGGGAAACATGTTGGAAATGCAGCCTGAACAACTAATTAGGCGTTGGCTGCGGGCCTCGCAGGGCTATTTAAATATCTCTTAAGTTTTCAATAGAAACTGGAAATATATAATGATAATTGTTCGGTTCTTATCTGATTACCTAATGCTGCTGCCAGTCGAATTTCACTTTTTGCAACACACCCAAAACTGAAATAATAATATGAAATGTTTAGAGATTTATGTGGAATTTTTTCCTTTTGCTAATTTGCATAGTGCAAATATTAACATACAAATTGCTGCCCACAACTTGGGCAGCAACAACAACAAAAAAACCACCTATTGCCATGAATGTGTTGACACAAATTTTGAAAAAACAAAAAAACTAAGTTGCTTGACCGCAAGAGCATTACATAAAAGGTGCAAGACTTGCGGCTTGCGAGAGGCGTCAAAATGGGAATTGCTGCAAGCACAAAATATGGGTCGTAAAATATTTTATGAGTGCGGTGATTTTCTTAAGTGCATTCTGGAAATCATTTCACAGCGTACACACCTGTTACAGTCTACAAAATGTGCTCTGTTACAAGGTACTTGAGAGCAGGTTCGCTGCCTAAGTCTTTCGTTTACGCAATTTCCGCATGGCGAATGCGTGTATGATGAAATGCGTTTTAAGCGCCTTTTCATGTCATTGCTGAACAATGCAGCCACACAACACACATATAAACAAAAACACACTCTCTTAACAATTTCTCTAATATGCTTTGTACTTTCAGTTTCTCACAAAGAGTTCAAGTGCGCGACGCTCATTGCTGGCTTTGCTGTTGGCGTTGTGCTTTCTGAGCTGCGCGCTGGGCGCCAAAATAAGCAAGAAGGTCGAAAAGCCGCCGTCTAATGGCAATGCAGACAAGGCAGAGCCAGCAGCGGCAGTTGCCGAAGGCAACGATGAGAAGAATGAAGACGCGGAAGCTGACGATGAAGATGACGATGACGATGACGATGATGATGATGATGATGATGAGGAGGTGGCGGAGGCGGAGGCGGAGAAGCAGCCATCAGCAGATAAAGTTGATGCAGTAGCTGCCACAACTACCGGCAACAAGAACGAATTGCAGCCGGCTGTTGATCCAACAGATCTCAGCGTTTGGGGCATGGTGCGCACACTTTGGAGCTGGCTGCGCAGCGATCTCAGTGAAAGTCTCTTTGGCGATGACGACGATGAAAAGCCAGCTGCCGTGGGTGGTGAGTAATATGCGACTGCAACTGATCCACATTTCCCACCAATTAGTGAGTCGTTGATTGCATTTACGCAATCGGCTGGCCCTTTCAATCATCGATGATTAGCGACTTCTCTAATCAACTTTGATTTCCCAGCGCGCCGCTCGACTCACTTTCGTTTTCAATGAAACCTGACGCGCTCAACACAACTAGAAGTAACAGAAAAATAAAATAAAATAAAAAACAAACAAGACAAACAACAAAGATGCCTAAAAGGTGTTAACGCACGGCACACAGACATAATTTTTTATTTATTTTTTTTCTGAGAGTTCGCTTGCTTGACTTCGCGTTGATCTACGAGTCCGGGTTGTCCGAGTTGTCCGCGTTTCTCATAGCCAGACCCTGTTGTAATTTCACTTTCGGCACTCTTTTTTCTAGACTCACGCGAATTATTATTATTTTTTTAAAAAAAGCGCACACGCATCTTTAAATGCTGGGAAAATATTTATGATTTTTATTTATTTTTGCGTTTCGGGCGCCTATTTTTATGGACTTTCGCATTGCTAAGCGTTCAGCTCTGTTTGTTGATGAAATTATCGCTATAAGCGGATAATAAAAATATAAAAAACAATCAAGATTAATTTGGCAGCAATGCCAATTAAATAAACATTTTTGAGGTTTTTGGCACTTAAAAAACCGAAGAGTTGGGCGCCGAACCTCATTACAGCGCAGTTTTTCTCAATTAACAGGTGTTTTCTGTCTTGCAAAAACAAAAGACTTAGGCAACGAACTTTATATCAATGTAGATTCTTTCAACTTTTCTCATTTCTCTCTTTACAGAGGGCCGCACCTTTGGCAAGATTCGTCGTCTACAAATGGCTTTGGTGCCCATCATCTTTAAGTTCGGCGTACTCTCCGCCATGGTCGCGTTCCTGGTGGCCATTGGCATGAAGTCGCTCTTCCTGCTTAAGGTTTTGGTGGTGATGAACGCCCTTGCTATTCTGGGCAAATTCCTAACCCTGAAGACTAGCCTATTCGGGCAGTATGAGCACTCGGCGCCAAGCTTTAGCTATCCCGGCTGGAATCCACATGCCAAGGAGTCGTGGGGTCCCACAGGCCTGAGCGGTTCCCCATCGGGACCACATCATCCCAGCAAGGAGATTCATTTACACATACACGGCAATGCCCAGACCCAGGCACAGTTGGCCGGCCAAAGCTACAACTATGAGACGCAGGGCGGCTGGGCCAGCCGCAGTGATCCCTACGGCGCCTACCAGCCTACCGGACAGTATCAGGATCAGCACACAGCTGAGGTGCCCAACAATACGGATCCGATGTCGCTGCTGCCCACAAAGTATCCGGCGCGCAGCCTGATTCGCTGAGCGGCACCGACCTTCGGCCAACGACCACCGTGTAAAATTTTAGTCAGCGACTTTTCGGGTGCGCAGCTTTACATAAATTAATTTTAGAGGAACTAGTTGAGAGTACGAGAGAATTAAATTAGCTTGCTGTAACTAGACTTAAGACGATTACTGATAAATTATTTAAATTATTTATGATAAAAGTAAAATTAATAATACAAAAATTAGCTAAAAGAAGGCTGTTTCTTTACTCGGGTAGCTGAAATAATTAGCAACATTGCCTGACAGCTGCTGCGATTGTGATTGATGTGTGAAGAAAGTCAGCTGCCAGTTCGGGCGCAATTCGGCTCGTCTGCGGCAGTGGGGCATGTGATTAATTGGGCATTTGACATGGTGCCACCGCTGCGATTTCATTTTGGGACCTGGCTCAACAATGGGCGTGTGCTGACTTCACGTTTTGCTGCCTAATCATCGACATTATCGCCAACATTGAAATGGAAGTCAAAGTCATGGCACTGCATGTGTGTACACATTCGTGCGATTGTTTTTACGGTAGCCTCAGGTACGCCAAAAAGCCAACATGTGCGAACCCAAAATCATTTCAAAACGGGTACGTTCAGCGACGATAGCTTCTGCGGGCCTGCGCTTTGTAAAAGGCGCCTGTGCGGGCGTAGATACATGAATAACTATTCAGATAATTTCGATTGAGCGGTCCATGGAAAAAAGTTTCTAAGTGAATGCTTTTACAAGTTATACGATTGATTGGGATGGTTAATAAACGTTTACGAAGATCATTCAATTTGTAGGCTCAATTCCAATGTCTAGGCGAGATAAGTGGTGTGTATATGGTAAAGACCCCTTTTGGTATCTCTATATGTGTATACAACTTTTTGACGTCGGCCAAAATTTCCCACCCCATACCTCAGTCTAATCTCATCAGATTTTCACGAGGTTTGGTTTTTTTGTGCATAGTTTTCCCTCTTAAATAATCTAGCATTCAAATCTGAATACGTGATTTTTAGTCGAAATTCATGTCAAAATCTTACCCCCAAATATCTCATATAGACATAGGTCAAAACTTCCCACCCCCATAACTCGGTCAAATCTCATCCGATTTTCCCGAGGATTGGCTTTTTTTCATGGTTTGGCCTCTTGATCATTTGCATCTAAATCAAAAATTATTGTTAGTCAAAATGTATTTTAAAATGTTACCCTCAAATATTCTATATAGACATAGGTAAAACTTTTCTTAAGTTTTATTATATGTACCACGGGCAAGGCCGCGGTATACCCGCTAGTACAAAATATTGTTATTTTTCAAATATGTCAGTGCTTCCAAAACTGCATTTGTTGGTCCAAAAGTATGCCACATTCTGTTGAAAGCCCCATTTTAAACCATTTTACAAATGGCGCTTAAGAGTATGCAACACTTTTCTAGACATTCAATGAAATCAAGTTTGTGCCTTAAGTCTTTCGTTTCAATTGTGTGCTTTGCTTAAAACACAGGGCGTATAAAATGTCCGTGCAATGTTGGCTGCGAATGCCAAACGACAACTCGTTAGTAACTAAATATTCCACACTAATTAAGCATAATTAAAATTTCTGGCCAGTGAGCGGCATGCGTCGTGTATAGAAAGCAACATAAATGTGGCAAGCGAGCCAGAAACAATTCATTTAGAAAAACTTAACTGACAAGTGTAACAAATTAATGACGCCGTATTTCGACTTGACCGATAAATATTTATCGACTTCAGTTACGCGCACAATTAAAACTGGACAAACAGACGTGGCTCTGGCATGTCATGAGTCAAACCTGATCCAAGACGATCTGACTGATATGAAGTCTGTCAGCGCCGCCAACGCCGCCAGTGCCACTGACAACGGCAAGCGATCTGCAGGCCAAGCAGGCCGACAGGTTGCAACTAGCTCTATGAAGTTGACTTGTCCTTGTCAGCGACTGCAGGCAGCTGACGTTCGCTCCTCATTGAATGTTGCCTGTTGACTGTTGGTCGGTTACCTGATGTCTTTGTCTCTGGCTTCTGCTAATTAAAAACGTAAAATGCTCAGCGGTCTGGCCATTTGCAGAGCTTGTGGCAAGCGCGCCAATTAATTAGTCGTAGTGCTAAATAAAAAAAAATGGCGCTAGTAATAGTTACACCCTGTACACGGGGTAAGAGAGGTATAAGTAGGTGTCTCTAGCCAGTTGGTATATGCATCTTTTGTCGATTTTTGAGTCTGCTTTTTGGTTATGTTGTATCGAAAGGCAAATTTAGAGTTCTTCTGGGTTCTCTCTCATACTAAGATCAGCCCCATATATGAGACACAGCCGCAAGGTTCGACAATCTTTAAAAAAGAACGCTTGCCTATTGAAAGATCGATTATTCCTTCGGTTTATATCGATATATTAATTGCATTTAACAGAGTTAAAAATGCATGATTATCGATAACTTATTTAAATTACTGCAAATCTTACAATATTATTAATTGACTGCAGGTTGGGCTCTTTTGCCTTCATGATTTGAGGCAATCGCAGATATAAGTTTTCGATCAGTCTAAATATGACAGCTTTGTGCACGCCAACAGCTACACGGTATTCGCATAGTGGACGCAACCTGTACTGGATACATTCTTTCGTGTTGCCAGTATGGAGAAGTGCGTGGCTATATATTACAAGTTGCTGCAGCCAAATCTTTGAGACGCAGTTGGCTGATCACATAAATTTCACTGCTTTCTAACGCATCAGCAGGCATTGGCAATGCGATTATTAAAATGCGACAAAGGTTTTTCTTTTAGCCACTTGCCGTTTGCAGACAAATCATGAGCCAACCGCCGCCGCCGCTACTGCGGCTGTGGCTGCGGCAGCTTTTGTTTTCTCAAAATGTGGATAATTGCAGCTGACAGGGGACGACAATGGCAATGGCAATGGCAATGGACACAGCAATGGCAATGGCAATGGCAATATCTATGGTGACACTGGGACTGGGCCAGCTAGATTCGTCGGCTCTCACTCTCTTTGCAACATGATAATTGGACATGTGGCATGTGGACATAAGGGGATGTCTGACAGCGTTTACCTTTGACAGATCGTCAGCAACATCTTGTGGGTGCCCTATTCCTTTTTAATTGGCCGTCGCATCTTGGCTTGAAAGTGAAATTGATAAACGTTGACTGCGCCACGTGCTTGGCCTGCTAATTTTATCAATTTCGGAATTTCGTAATCGCCAAAGCGCCTCACCTGTTGTCAGCACACCCAATTTCAACGCAGACCCCTCCATAATTATTATTAATTTTAATTTTTTCGCAACTTTCATTTTGTCACCTTAGCAAAGTCAGCGATATAAACAAATGACAGGTGTCTAAATTGAAGGAAATGTAAATAACTTCGCACTACAATTCGATGCTAACTGGACTGGGCCTAGGGCGAAGACTGCGCCCACAACGCCGCATTTTTTGGGGCTGGGCCAGACCCTACACACAAATCACATTAGTTTGCTAATTGTTGGGGTCAATACAAGAACAACAACAACAACAATAATACGCCTTATTTTGTTGGGTAAACAGTTAGAAAGCTTTCATTTTCGATAGTGAAAATTTGTGGGCAACACAGAATTCGTTAATGATGCAACACTTGGCATTGCGTAAACGTGTTGTTAATTTAATTAACAAATAATTCACGCAATGCGAACGTCGCCTAAACGGCTGCTAAGTGAAAATCTGACAAGGGCCAGTCTCTGTAAGTTGAAAAGGTTAATTTGGTGATTTGTGTAATTGTTGGAAATAAATGGAAGGTAGTTTTTTAGTTAAAGATATTCCTAAGACACTTTGTTTATGTTTTAAAAGTAGACGAAATTAAACAGATTAAATTATTAAGGTAGAATAAGGAAGGACTATGGAAACTGATTATGGTATTATTATGAATAAAATATTATTTAGTTTTCACATTATTATCAATAAAATATTATTTCGTTTTCACAGGGGTTTGATCCCTAAGCTTCGAGCTTCATTTGCCATTTCTTGCTATTTTTTTTATAAATTTATTTGTATCCAATTTTACTTCGTGAATGACAAGAAATGAAATTTAGGAAAATATGCAAATAGTATTTTTCTTAGAGTTTGAACCGGCGACTTTACCCATGATGGTTCGACGCTCCCACACCTTTAGTCCATTATTGTAACATAGTATTATCAAATTTAAGAGAATTTAATTCAAGAAAATATACAAATAGAAGAATTTTGCTGCTGAATTTGAACCAGCAACTTTTCGCTAGATAATTCGACGCTTAGACACCTTTAGTCGCGTCCATTAGCAGCCAGTCAGTCAGTCAGTCACTCAATCAATCAGAACAAACTAATTTACATATTCAGATTAAGTACATTTTTGAGTACGAATTTGAGGGCTTACAATTTCCTCAACCTCTCCAAGTACGACCAAGTAGCTTTGGCTAAAATGTTTTCCACATCATTTAATGTGACGCTCGATATGCCATTAGGGGACAGCTTAATTAAGCCAATTGGCCAACATGGATGCCGCACATTGGCCACAATCCACAAGGCAAAACGGCCAAAAACCAACATGCAAACATTGCGGCTGCTCTTTTGGGCTCTTTCTTTGCCGCAGCACGTTGCTCACTTTCCACAAAGAGCACGAACAGCTTTCACATTGCGCTCTTAGGCTGGAGACTTGTCGGAGTCGTTTGGTATAAAACTTCTTACGTATGCGCGTCATGGCTCAATCTTACCTTGAACTTGGTCGTGTTAAGATCGAATCGCAGAGGACTAGACAGAGTGTGTGTGTGAGGTGAATTCGATGCGCCGGCGCAGCTGAATATTTGAATATTTATAAGTGCGTTAATTGTGGCGCTTTTGGTGACGACTTCTTTCAAATTAGAAAATGGAACAAAGATCCGTTGTGCCTTTGCGTGTCGAGCAGTGTACATAAATCAGAACAGACTTTTGTAAACGATTTAACGGCAACTCCATTCGTATCTGTATCTGTAACTATCTATCCATATATATATATTGTATCTGTATTTGTGAAATTTCATCGGTTGACGTGAGTTAGTCTCTAACCAAAATGGACTCAGCGGGCTCAGCTGGGCTCTTGCTGCTGCTATGTTTGCCATTGCCATTTACACTGACGCACGCCTGGAGCCTGCCCGCCTCCGTCCCAGCTCCAGCTCCAGCTCCAGCCTGGTCGCCCGTTGTGGCACCTGCTCCACGGCAACTAAATGGTAAGTTATGCCAAGTCACCTGGATGCACAAATTCATTCGGTTTGTTGCCAAGTTTTATTTTTGTGTATGACTCAGCTCTTGTCCAATTTCTTTTTGTATTTTGTAATGCGCATGGGCCGCTATTTAAAATGCAAAGCAAAACAAAACACAATCAAAAGCACTTTTTTTATTGCAGTGAAATTTTTGGCTCATTAAGCTGAATGTGAGAGCGCACGAATTTTACTAGCCATTATATCATAGCTGAGCGCAGATGGGTTTCTGAGACTGAATGCCAAATACGGCTCAGACAGAAAGATGCCTGATGTGGCAATTGACAGGCGACAGTCGAGAGTCGAGAGTCGGCAGACGACATCAATTCAAGTTGTCAAGTTTATGCCTAATTAACGCTGACTCTCATGGCCAGTGCAGCAGAACAGGAATATTGTTAGGAAAGGGTTTGCGTTTTCTGGAGCAGGTGACATGCTTGTTGCTTGTTGCTCGCAATTCGTCTCGGCTCGGCTCTGTTCTTCTTCAGGTGTGCAAAGCGAGCAATTAGCCGGGCGGCCTGCACTTGTGCCACAGGTGGCACAAAAAAAAAGAAGAAGCCCATGCAAGCGCCTCGGCCATGTAATATGGGTCATACTTCTAACTTAACTAGAACTAGTTGAGCGCTTTAAACACACCATTATTTACACGGTCCGACGCTTGAGCCGAGCTGTCCAAAGGGTGCACAGAATGTAAAGTCATTAAAAGCACACGCAGTTAAACACATGACAAAAACACGCACTTTTTTTTACAGAACGCACTTGAAATACTCTGACAAAAAAGAAAATTTAGTGGGTTACGTTTGAGAGTGTAGTAAATCAGACAGAGTTTTATTTATTTATATGAAAACTGTCGATTTAATGCAACAATTATTGTTCACAAATAATAACCTAATCGAATAAATCAGAAATACGTATATGCCGTTTGTTAAGTTAATCTCTGGCAGAGATAGCACTAAACTCTATTGTACAAATGGGATTTGCCTAAAAGACTCACTTTAAATTTTTTAAGGGAAGAATTTTATATTTCTTATACGTATTTTCTTGACCAATAAGCAAGCCAATAATCGCGCAGATAAGCTTTAATTGCTATCAATTTTGCACAAATTGTTAGCTCTAAAACAAGTATTAAACTGATCATCGATACGCTTCGCTCATGTGCAAGTTGTTATGCCCCACAACAAAAGAGAATAACAACGCAATGTAAACAGAAAACAGAAAACAGGCTGATATCTTAGTCAAGTCATGATATGGTGCCAGATTCGGTTGTCCACTACAAAAGACAATAAACTGAGGCCGGCTGAGAATCGAGGCGTTGTTGGGGGGAGCTGACACCAAAAACAACCAGAAAACTGCTCAGATTTGGGTTATAACCGTCAATTGAGATAGGTGTGTGCGTGCGTGTGTGTGTGTGTGTGTGAGACTAGGTGTGTATAAATGTGGTTAAAGCTTGTCTTGTTTGGTTAGCTTGTTGCTGGAAAACTGAAAACAAAACTGCGGCCGCGTCTTCACAAGCGGCATTGACAGCATTTTTCCGCAAATTAAAAAAATAAATAAAAATAAATGGCAAGAGCAAAAATTAAAAGTGTTGTCCACGGAATGAAATCAAATTTCATTTTTTAATTGCTGCCCGCCTGGCATCTCGCTCAACTCGCCAATTTGCCAAGTTTGGCCGGACAACAATGGGCAAAGGCAACAGACTAGATACCCAGATGCCAGCTCCCGAATGCCCCCTCCATAGGATCTGTGATGTGCGTTTTAAGTGACATGGATGGAGAGCTGGAAATGTCTCAGATTTGCGTACATATTTATCGTTTTGCGCGTCTTCAATTCAAACCAAACGCCGCAGATCGAAAACCAGTGAAAGTTTATTGAGCGCTTTGGCCGTGATAGCCATGGTAGCCGGGTAGTCGGGTAGCCCCGGCTCACAACTCACACACATTTCTTAGCTAACGGTAATGCAAAGTGTGTTGTTGTTTGGCTCGGAGGGAGACAAGTTTCTATGGCGAAGAATTGTTTCTTTTATTCCACACAGGTTGTGTTCTAAAAAGTCTAAACTAGAAATCGAAAGAGCCGAAAAACTTACAGATTTTATTTGAATTGAATAGAAATTGAAGGGCTTTGTGTGTGAAGTGATAGAAAATTCAACAAAATGTGCTGCCCTGCATAGATAAAGGTTTTTTTAAATTAAGGTAATTACTGTTGCTTTTTTTCAATATTTAAAGTATATAAGTATAAAATGTACATGAATATGAGAATTTAATCTGGAAGACTGGGATGACTAACTGAATAATAAAACAAATTGTGCTGGCCTGCATAGAAATAGTTTCTTAAGCTAAGCTTAACTTCTACTTTTTCCCCATATTAAAATGTACATAAATATAACGACTTAATCTGGGCAGACTAACAAACTGAACCCCATTAAATGAACGCGTATTTCACTTTCGAATGCCACCCAAGGCTAGTTAAACTTTACAACTATATCTACATTATCTGTAGAATTTTTCGTGATTATGCTAATATTTTATGAGCTACTGTTATGGACAGCCAATGGCCATAGACAAATGAGATTTACAGCACAGTTATGTAGTTAGCCAGTTGATAGTTGGCCCAGATGCCCAGCAGCCGGGCAGCATTTACAGTTGGCCAGTGGCCAGTCAATGGGGGCCCAGGTGATTGTGGACATGCAAATAAACGCGTCACCCATCGACAAGTTCGGGCTCATTGGGCACGCCCCCGAATGCATGCGATAGCCAGCCAAAGTATAATAACCATGGGCCACGCATAAATTTCAATTGCAGTGAAAGTACAAAAAAAAAGTGTAGCTGAAATTAGCTCGAGCCCAGCGCATGGGCATTGTCTTGGGCTCTTGGTCATGGTCTGGCTGGGCAGGGGGTGGGGGCACGGGTAGCCAGCAAAAAGTGGCCAAGAGCAGGGACTGGCTTAATGTGCCACATTTGTAAGCAGCCAAACAAAGCGCTGGCAAATGTCAAACATGCAGACGCTCGCCAGGGAATCGCAATGGATGCCGCGTGGGTTGCCGACAGTACAAGGATTTTATCTGTTGGATGTCACCACGACGACAAGAGGGAAAACAAACAATTTTTCACAATGAACACAGATCCTAGGCGCACACGAGCTGCGGCAGTTCCCATTGATTTCAGCTTTCACTTGGCATTGGATGCTGCACAGAATGACATTATTGGCTGCCGTTTGGGTCAAAGTACAGCCTATTGAAAGTGAAATATGCTAGGCTTCATGTGCTGCCATTTTCACTAATCACGACCTGGAGCTGTGGCAGCTGCAACCTGCAACTGGATGCGAAATACAACAGCAGCGGCAGCTGCCGCATCGCCTGATGTGGGGCAATTAAAATGCAGCCAGGTGACAGCTTGTTGCATTGTGTGTAGCCTTTACAACTCCCTCCAGCACAATCATAATGAGAGATAAAAATAAGTAAGAGTGCATTGCTCGGGTATGACCGACTAGGAACAGGCTGTGAATCCAGCGTAGCTCCTGCTTAAAATATGGCCAAGACTTAACCTAAAGAAATTCTTACTCTTACATATTATACATTTTAAAAAGAAAAAGTTAAAAGTATTTGAATTTAATATAAACCGTCTTCATACTAAATATTTTTCCACTTTAATATTTGAAATAACTCTAAACTCTTATGAAGACAGGAGAAGCTCCGTCCGACGGAGAGACAGACAGACTGTAAATGCCTAGCAAGCATATATATACATGCCATATTTCATAGATGATTCCTGCTGCCTTTCTAAATAAGATACATCTAGTTCTTATAAGCTCTCAGATGAGCTAATGAAGACGGGAGGAACTCCGTTAGGCAGAAAGTCAGACTCGACTCGGCAATTAATGCCTAGCAAGAATATATATATATATACATACCATATTTCATAGCTAATTCCGTCTGCCTTTCCACCTAATCATTATACCCTTTTTACTCGTTTTGAATGGCTGCAGGGTATACGAATAATTGCTCAATTTACAAGCAGCCTGCCACAGAGAGCGCGTTGCAAGTGTGGCAAATGATGCCCGGCAGGTCAGCGCTGCTTTAATTATAATTTAAACAATCAACTTAATTGGTTGTCAATTGAATTTAAAATCGTTTGCCGCAATTAAGTTGTGATTAATTGTGAGGCTTTGCACATTTTCACTTGGTTAGAAATCAGCAATAAGCATGTTTTAAACATGCGACATGCGCCGCAGACAATGTTGCAGCTGCAGGTGGCATGGATGAGCGGCAGAGCCAACAATTGCCACACAAGGTGTTATCAGTGCTTCACTTGTTGTTGTTATTGTTGTTGTTGCTGGTCAGTGGCTGCGTACTTTCACTCAAATGTTTACAATTGGAAAAGCTGGCCATCGTTAACCATACGCTAACCAAATTAGACCAAATTCCAAAAATTCCACAGCCAAATATGCTTAGGCCTTTTTTAACAATTTTAGCAGAGAGTCTTCAATGTCAACTTGATTTTTTACTGCATCAACATTAATCTTGGCTCTATTTTGCATTTGCAGAGATCTCGCCGTACTTGGACCTGGCGCTGTGTCCCATACGCGCCGAGCCCTGGGGCTGTGCCCGGCAGAAGTCGGCTAGGATTCTGGATGTCTGGGACGATGAACTCCATTTGCAGTGGCAAAAATTGAAAGGTGAGCTACGCGCTAATCGACCAGGTGAAAGAGGTGTTAATTAGGTTCAAGCGAGGCTTTTCCCTTATGTGATTTATGCGCTCGGGTGAAAATCAAAGCCAGTGAAACTTGCCAATTGCCAAAGATTAGACAGACTCAGGTGCAGCAATTCATATAAAGGTTCGTCTGCTTGAGTTGTAGTTATGCGGCAAATAATTCCAAGCTTTCGATCTTTACTTTATACGCTGGACAACATTTGAATAAAAGCGCCCAAAATGTGTGGCAATTAAAAAATAATGTTTTCCATTTTCGCCACAGTCGAAGCGGATCGGCAGCTGAACGCGACGATCGAGAGACGCGGCTACAGCGCCTCGGAGCTGCCCATCAAAGAGAAGCCGTCGACTTTGCTCAAGAAAATCGAGATCGGCACCAAATACATGAAGGAGTATCTCGCCGAGACGATGGACGGGTGGGTAACTGGCCAACAAGTTAGCTTGGGCCAACATTTTCCGGTTTCCTAACTCTTTTTCTCCTTCTCTTTCGTTTGCTCTTTTTTTTTTTTTTTTGGGAGCAGTTTCCTTGGCCGCGAGTACGAGTATCTGCAGTCACCGAAAGCGGCGCCAGATGATAGTGAAAATGCGGATTACGATGATGAGGAGACGGATGCAGAGGAGACGGAATCAGCAGTCGAAAACAGCGGTGAGGATGAGACGGATGATAATGCCTCCAACAGTGGCGATCAGGAAACGAGCGACGCCGAGGAGGATGAAGCGGAGGCCGACGCGGAGACCGACGCGGAGGCGGAGGACGAGCCAGAAAATGAAAGTGTCCAAAGTCTGGCCGAGAGCAATGCGCAGCCGGCGAACGATGTGAAAACCTCGGTATTCAGCGACGATGGCAGCTCGGGCGCCGTGGAGTTCATAGAGCTCGAGGATGGCGCCGAAGATGCAGCGGGTGCAGTAAAGAAACCCGGCGGCGGCGGCGGCAGCAAACGCAAGAAGAACAAGACCAAGCGCAAGAAAAAGGGCCAACAACAACAGCCAGCCACATTGGTTGTGGTGCAGGCAGCGCCGGAGCACCACGAAGTGGATGACGGACACGACACAACAGTCAGCCACGGCGGAGGAGGCAGCGGTGGGGGACACGGAGGTGGCGGCAGGCCCTTCAAGCGCAAGACCAAGCGCGGCAAGCGCAAGCGGAAGGGTCAACAGTCGCAGGTGGCCGTCCAGGAGGAGACAAGCGATCCCCTGGGCATCGGTCTGCTGGACGATCTGGTCGATGCCGGCGTCGGCGTCGGCGGCTTTGGAGGCGGCGGTGGAAAGCGCAAGCATAAGAACCCGATTAAATATGGTAGAAGTAACGGAGGTGTGTGTTGTTTGCTGCGTGTGGTTTTCAATGAATTTAGCGCACCATTTCCTAAGCACACTATAGTGCCTATCTATCAATAGTTTAAGCTTCAAAAGCTAAGACTTTGGCATACCGAAGATAAGTACACTTGCAGAGAAATTAAAAAAATATGGGACGTGGGAAAAACAGAAGAGAC
Source organism: Drosophila littoralis (assembly GCA_018903485.1). Lineage (NCBI taxonomy): Eukaryota > Metazoa > Arthropoda > Insecta > Diptera > Drosophilidae > Drosophila > Drosophila littoralis. Next base: position 565,189 of record JAEIGF010000408.1, read on the forward strand.
TTCTCCACAAAAGATTGATAGTAAAAAAATAGAAGGACACTTCTCCACAAAAGATTAATAGTAAAAAGTTAAAAATGAAAACAATTATTAAACTCTGCAAGCGTATAAAATAACATGCATGCGCGTGTCATAGCAGGCAGACATGCACAGCGCATGTGCACTGCTTGGCAAGCAGCGCGCTTTGGTGTTGGTGCGTCCAAGTGTCATAGCATTCAGCTGTGCATAGAGCGCGTTAACTTTAAGCTACTTTTAAGCTGCCTTTTAACGGACAAATAATTTATGTTTCACTTCAAAATGAAGGAGCTTAAAAAAATGTAAGCTTATCTTCCCACATTTTCGCTTTCATTTACATAAATTATTTGGCCGTGCCTAGTTTAAGTGTTATTTTTATTGTACATATTGCCTGCTTGCTTCGAATGCTTTTTGTGTTATCGTTATCGTTATCGTTGTGTTATCGTTATCGTTATCGTTACCGTTAACGCACTTACGCGCACTGCAGTTCATACTAACAAACACCACCCTCCCAAGCGATAAATATCGTTAAATCGTTTTTATGTGCGTTATTTTCTTGGTCATAAGGTTGGTTTCCCAAATACAAATCGACTTTAATCGAACTTTAACCTGATTCACAGTTACACGCGGCAAGAAGAAGAAGAAGAGGAAGGCATACGCTAAGCTTGTGCTGATTGGCTCCCTGCTAAAGGCCAAAATCGAATTGCTGCTGAAAATACTGGGCGCCCATTTGCAAGTGAAGTTCTTTGCCATAGCCCTGATCGGATTGCTGATAAATATCGCCCGGTTCTGGATTGATGTCAAGCGAGGCGGAACTCCGTCCAAGGTATGTTGAGAGGCACCCGATGGGCTAATTGCAAATGTGTTTCGTTTTTGTTTTGTTCTGCATCGCACACGAACATCTCGTTCCGGTTATGAGACCAAAATGTTTCCTGTTCTAAACGGATCTTCTGCACCCCTTTTTTGTGAATTTGTTAATCCTAATCTTAAGTATGAGCAAATGTTTTTGGCAAGCGGCGCCTCCCACATTTGTCGACTCACTCTCTCTGTATCTCTCTCTCTCACACTCTTTCTATTCCTTTCCCTGTATACTCTGAAAACATATTGTATATAGATATGGAATACTGCGTACACAGATCCAAGGCGTTTTAACTGTTTCACTCCAGCTGCGGTTTCCGTTTACAATTTTCTCCACAACAACAGTTCCAAACAATTACAGACCTCAAAATGTTCCGTATGCTAACATATTCAGACCTCTTTGGTTTCAGATATGGTAAAATTTTTGGACAGCTACCACAATAATCAGTACATAAATTCAAAAGATTCCCATAACAAAACCAGTCAAAGTATACAATAATATTTACGTAGCGTATCCAAAATGTTCCCCACAAATGTGTAAGTATGGGCGTGGCTCTTGATCGCCTTCCCCCCCCCTAAAGTAACACGCCTTGAAAAGCAGCTGAAAGACAGCCAACCAAAGGTCCCCACACAAACAAATACTCTTCCCCCGAAATGTATCTCCCCCCTCGCCCAATAAACAGTCCACAACGTCCGTCCATCCACACAGCTCTTACACTCTGGGCTCTTTGGTATTTCCTGTGGTGTTTCTCACTTCACGCCCAATTTGCATCATTTCTAACTAGGTTGTCTATGTCGAACATGCTCATCATCAGCACCATTACGAGGACCATGGCGAGGATTGGGGCAGCGAGCAGGGCGGCAGCTACTGGAAGCGTTCCCTGCAAACGGATCCATCCATCGAGGAGGTCGACTCCTCCACGGACAGCTACCAGGTCAGACCGCAGCAGCAGCAGCAACTGCAGCAGACGCAGGATCCCCATTATCTGGCCTATCGCAACCAATATCAGTGGCAGTGAATGTGCACATGGAGCATTATTTATATAAACTATTTATTTGACTTACACATCGTATTGTGACGCTGATTATTAAATAATCCCTAGAGTCCTAGTTCGAAATTAATTTTAGCCCAAATGCCAGTAAACCAATTGTAGCTGTAACCCCGCCTTAGTAGAAATTTATTTGACTTTAGTGCAATGCCCTAACATGTAAATTTAATTTTAGTCTTACTTGAAAAACAAATGCAGAAAATATCCCTGCTTTAATATTAATATTTGTTGAATATTAAGCTGATGCAATTAGCCTTAAGTAATTTATTCGAATTATTTATTTTACTCGTATGTTTTATGTTATGATCCATAATAAAAACTTCAATAATTGTAAAATGCTTGAAAACTTAGTTAAATTTAAATGGAAAGCTTATGAAGGCGGGCAGAAGTTAATTGTTGATTTTTTAAAAGAAATGTTTTTATTTCTCATTGCATGGATGAAAAACTGCAGGTTCTTCTCTCTGGGTTAACTCTGAATCTTGAGTTTATAAATTTGTAGTCGAATGTGGCTGTTAAAATATTGAACGGGGACATTTTGCTCTAGATGGGTTATGTTAAGATCTAAGATATAGGATCTAGTTATATTCTCAAGTTCGTTTGCTTGTGAGTATAAGAATAGGCATGCAATGTTATCTTAAAGAAGTTTCTGAGGCGTTAAGCTTTTCGGTAAAATATCATTGTAAAATGTCCAAAGTTTTAACTTGAATAGTCTCTTCTTCTTCCTATTAAACATTAAAGTTCCATAACTTGTGCAAATATTAATCGATTTTGACGATTGACGGCATTTTGGTCTAGGTTTGTTCTCTAAATTAAAATCTATGCATATTAGCAAATAAAATATTTGGCAAATATGTCATGGATCTCTCACTCAAATAAAAAAAACAAACTTAATTCAGAGCTTGGAATCTTAAAAAGTTTATCTTCAAGCGATTGTGGATGACAAGCTTAGTAAGAAGAGATTTCAAGAGGGGATAAATTATTTCGATAGACTTAGTTGATGTCCAAAATATATGAACATTTATTTACTTGGAATATTAGTTTTTAACTTGGAATCTTAAAAGTTGATGTTCAAGCGATTGTGGATGATAAACTTAGCAATAAAATATTCCAGAGGGTGTAAATCCTTTCTATAGACTTAGATGATGTCTCGGTCAAGTACGCTGAAAGGGACTATTTTTTCAAAATAGTTTTATAAGCTATTGCAAGCTATTGCCTGGCATAAAACAGACAAGAAATGGGTGTTAACTTCCTGTGGTAATCGATGCATAGATAATTTGCACACGAGCAGACAGAATATGGGGCGAGAATGCGGTCAATTCTATGTGGAATTTTTCGAAATTTCACCTGTGCGCCCGTGCGCCTGATTCTAATTTGTGGCCCAATTTAAGTACGGAGCACTGCTCCGTAATACCAAATAGTTGCGACGTGCTCCAGTAACTAGAGAAGACAACGGCGATCGATGGGTGTCCCCGGTGTCGCAGGTTCGCGCATGTGCGGTGCGTGCCTCAAATGCTGAGTACATAAAGTATGGGGACTGGCAAAAAGTTTGCCAATTAAATTTGTGTTTGACAAACGTCAAACAAGTGCGAGGGTAACCAATTTATGGCTAATAAATTGTCTACACTAATTGATGTCCAGGCAACAACTGATTGACAGCGATTGACAGCGACCCCCTGTGGAAACAGAGGAGTCTCTCTCCCCCAAAAAGAAAGTGAACAGAGGTTCAGTTTTTATTGCGGGGTTCATGCATTCTGACACGTCTGTTGCCAGCTATTGATATTGACCTTCTTTAAAGCGCGCAGACTTCGGACTCGGTCTCGGCCTGGGCGAGTGCACTAATTGAAAGAAAAGCTCGGCCGGGCATTAACATGCAACGCGGGGGCAGCGGGCCAGAAAGGCACGACACACATTGACATGCCGCAACATGCGCCTTATCTAGAGGCAGCCATCGGAGCTCAGCTGCTCGCTGGGTTCGTGCAAAGAAATGCTTATCATTAGCAAAATTAAAATCAATGAAATTGGCCATAAAAATTCGATTGCCCCCGCGTGGGAGTCTCGCACTGAAGGTGTCTGCAAACGTGTGCCACATAATTGATGTTGATCGGGGGCAACACACACAAATAAAAGACAGTCAGACAGACGGACAGCTAGAAATAGTTTAGTTTTCAGCACTTTCTAAACTCGCAAGTGGGCGGTCGACAGCCGTATTGATGGGGTGTGGCCAATGGACGCCATACATCATGCAGATACCATCGGCAATCTGTTCGTTTGGTTTGCCAAAAAATACAACTCAATTGAAATTCTTGGGGCAGAATGTTTGGCGAATCTGCTGCGGCTGTGGATGTCGGTGAAATAACGGTTAATCCTGGGGCAACGTGCGTCGCTTGCAGAAACCGAAACAAGACACAGAACCCAGAACCTTTTTAGGAAGCAACCGCCCACGGCCATGCCCACGCCCCGTGGCGGGTCAGGTGTGCAAAATTTCTAAGCGCGTTTCGAGCTTTGCTCTACTAAACGACAGGCGAGCGCGACGTGTGGCTGTCAGTTTGTCAGTTGGCCATTTAATTAAATTTAAGTGCCGCACTAGAAAGTGCGACTGCATCACGTATACGACGCATTCTCCAAGGGCTGGCTGTGGGGTGGGGTGGGGTGGGGAGGGGTCACAGCAACGCCCACGTGTCGTCCAATTGATTTTTAAATTTGAAAAGTGCTCGCTGACATTTCCCTTGCACTTTGATTTGCATTTTAGAAAGTTACACGTGTTTCTCGTTGCATTAAGTAAAATCACAATAAAAAAAATAAATACCAAAAGGAAAAGTCAAAGTCTGAAATTGAGCTGCCAATTTCTATGGATTTCAATAATGACCATGCCTGGCCCTGGCCTGAAACATCCACAACCCCTTGCCTGTCGCCGTATCCCATTCTATTCATAATTTGATTATCATAATTCCAGTCATGCTTTTTCTGCCAGCCCCAGCCCCACACCTGACTTGATGTAGAATTTTTTGCTCGACACGTCGCCCTGTTGTCAACGGTTTTATCTCTGCACGTTTAAATGTCTGTCCCACTCGAGGTCCGACTTTTCTGCTGGTTCTGCTTCCTTCTGCAAGCCAGCCAAAATGCATTTCAACTGATTTTGTTGCCAAGTGCGCAAATTTCATGTAGGCATTTTAATGCACATGCGCGAAGGGCTTACAACTATTTACCAGCCATTTAGCTGCCCATCTACCATCTTTGGTAGGCATATAAAGATATTGAATAGTTATAGCTATTAAAGAAAATAACTATGTTCAACACGTTGCTGCCTAACCCAATCATAGTCAGAAGCTCGTCGATTAGACGTAAAATATGGGAAATTCAAATTTATTATTATTATTTTATATTTTGAATGAATTGAAAATTGATAAAAGAGTATGCAAAAGCATGTGAAAGGGCGAAGGTTTATAATATTCTTGATTAGGACGACGAGCTGAGTTGATATATTCAAGTCTGTCTATGAGAACATGTCGAACTCCGTAAAGAGATACCATAAGCGAAATCAGTTTAACATGTTTAAAGCTAGAGCATATCACATTAAAGCCCTGAAAATTTCATAAATATCGGACTTCAGACACCGACGTTAAGCAAGGACATATTTCGCATAGAATGCTGACAAGAAAAGAAGAAGCACATCCGCTGGGTAAAGTGCATGTCTAATTGTGTGCATGTTTATAAAGAGAAGATTGAATGTTTGTATTGGTGGCTGGGCGTTGGCTTTAGGGTATCTTCTAGTCGGGCAATTTAGACTTTGTTTAGGGATTTTCAACTGATTAATGCCACTTCGTCCCGCGCTGGGCTACAACTATAGCACGGACTACATGATTTCTGTGTACGTACAGATTTACTATTAACTTATATAGATAAGAAGCTTCTTCAGCTCAGGCTCTAGCCTGGAATTAAAGTCTTGACTTCTAGCTGAACTTAAAAGAATCTAAATTTCTGCCACTGCCTGGAGTACGGGAACTTTATGTGCAAGGTGGATAGCCTGATTACTAAGAAATGTTTATTCAAAAGTAATCACGCCTTGGTACTGGGTGCCCCTTGTCGGAGATTACACTCGAAAGATTGCCCAGAGAGCGACAAGACGACGTGAGATTGCAGTTTTATGTGTACCAAGTGGGACTTTAGACAAGCTGCGGGAACTACAGTCGGTTATCGAAAAAATCGTATTCGTTGGGGTTCAATGGCACCCCAGTGGGAAGAGAGGCAAAGGATTATGCAACAAACGAAATATCATCATCGTGCTGTGCTTGTTGTACTTGCTGTGCTTTCACAGAGCCCAAAACAAGCGCGGCTTATTAAGGCGCATTAATAATTTAGAATTGTTTGCTACCATTTCGCATAGTTTGAGTTATGCCTTTGGCTACACGTACGAGTATTACGCGTCAATTATGAATTTCTAATTTAACGAGTTTATTTTTTTTTACGTCCAGCGCCCCTTTGCCCTTTCCATCTGTTCTATCGACATCACGTACAGTGCACGCACTCAGCAAAAAGCGAAAGCTGCTGAGGCCATTGGCATCGAAAACAGCGCGTTGCCATAAACAATTATCGAGTAAATAATCGTTTTATATTTCTTTTTAATTACCAACGATTCAATTGGCTTTTTATGAATCTGCCTGGCGCTAGTCAACACCCCATCCAAATGCAGCTGGCGGCCCTTCAAAGTGCGGCGGTGCGTTTTTTTACATCTTTCTGATGTCGTTCATCTTGTTAACGTGAGTCCAGAAAGGCGCCTGGCATAATAATAAGCTAGCATCTGAGCAACTAAATGGGTAAATTTAACACAGATTGTCTTCTCTGTGCGGACACCAGCCTTAGTTCGTGATGATCGATTATCACAACTGAGTGACAGCATGCAGGACCTTAGGGGTGCTTTATTCTAGTTACATTTGCTCTAGAATTTCTTCCTATATTTTAGAATTTAAAAATACACAGCTATAAATGAAACAGCAACATCTTTACATACATACGTGCATACATGCATACATGTATACATATATATATATATATACAAACATGCATACATACATACATGCATGCATACATTAATGCATACATACGTACATACATACATACATACGTATTGTACATACATACATACATACATGCATACATGCATACATGCATACATGCATACATGCATACATACATACATACGTACATACATACATACATCCGTACATACATACATACATACATACATGCATACATGCATACATGCATACATGCATACATGCATACATGCATACATACATACATACGTACATACATACATACATACATACATGCATACATGCATACATGCATACATGCATACATACATACATACATGCATACATTCACAAATAGGCTTAAGCAAATACTGTATTTCTGTATTGCAGCCTGTCTTGTGTCTAAACGATTATCTCTCTGCTCCCAAAGCTGAATTAATTCCTTAGAGAGCAAAAAAAGAGACAAGAGACCACCTTATTGCTATAGTTCTCTCCTTTGAGCGGAGATGAACGAAACTCCGAGAGCTATGCTGAGGATTAGGATTAACTGTATATATTTAGTTATTTCTATTGGTTCGTTTTAAGGTTCGTCTTAAAACAAATATTGTCATTCCATTTTGCAGCCTGCCTTGCGTCCAAACTAATCCCTCCCTCTTGCTGTCAGAGCTGAGTTAATTCCCTAGAGGATCACTCTACCGAAGACCATCTTATTGCTGTGTCTCTCATTCTCAGCGACTCTCAGCTTTTAAATTGGATTCCACAACTTGCGTTCCACCGAGTTCCATGTCACGTTTGCGAAGCAGAAGCGACAACAATGTAATTGTCTTTGTAGTTGTTGTCGCCTACATTTCTTTGCCGCACGCACCTTGAGGTGTGCAGGTGTGCGTGTGTGTGTTTGTGGTGTTTGCTGGTTTTCTCTACCTTTTGCATTCTTAATAAATCAAAGCGAAGAATATATAAATTGGGCGTCGCATTCGAACGTCGGTCGCAGTTAGTATTTGGAAGCCAACGGTGCCTCACAGGTGTGCGAGTGCAAGCTTTGGTCTAAACAAATCGATCTGAGAAAGAGATCTGCGTGCGCTTGGATACATCAATTGGATTAGACACAAACACACACACACAACAAGGAATACTATGTGCATGAAAGAATCGCGACGAAGTTGTAATTAAGTGCATGCTGTTGTGATAAAAGTGATAAAGATACAGATACAGATATATATATATAGAGAGAGAGATATATATAATTGAACAGTTTGTGCATCATGTGGAAGTTCGTCTGTCTAATGCTGCTCCTGGCCGGCGGCTGCAGCGCGGGACCGCTTGCCCAGCAACAGGTGGGTTGGATTTGGGGCTGCACTTGCAACAAGTGCCGCATACGATTTCCGTTCTTAACGGATATCGAAACGGGCAACGGAAAACTGCTAATGAAATGTTCGCCTTGCCCAGGCACAGTCTGAAATTTTAATGGCACACACGAGCGTCCCGAACGTCCGTCAGGTTGAGTTAGTCATTCCATAGACCAAGTTGTCTGCAGACGCATTTGCATAAGACATTTCGCTGTTTGCTTATTTGGTATGCCAAACGTCTAGCCTTTTAACGGCTAAATGCAGCAGATGATTCGAACAGGTATTTATAGACAGCTGCAGGTAGCCTTCTTTTATGGCAAACCATCTATGATTGGCAACATTTAAGTCCAGCCAAGTCCAAATAAATATATAGCAAGAATAATTAAATGTGTAATATGTTCAAATTTGGGAGAATATAAATGGACAGATATTCCAGAAATTCCAAAAGAATATAACGAAGGGCATTAAGACATAAAATAAATATGTGTAATAGGTTCAGATTTGGCAGTAAATAAATAAGAGAAGGGGAATAATACAAATAAAAAGACATTCCAGAAATTCCAAAAGAATATAATGAAGGGAATAAAGAAATAAAATAAATGTGTGTAATAGGTTTAGATTTGGCAGTAAATAAATTAGAGAGGGAGAACAAATAAAGCATGAATTGAGTCGGCTTAAAATCTTCCAGAAACCTTATTGATGTATTTGCAAAAGGTTTTGTATTTCGTAAGCCCTCCGCCTGAACGATACCTGACTGAAAGCTCGTCACGCTCATTGAAATGCGTGTCTCAATGAAACAAATAACCTATCGATATATGGTTAAAAATATGATGTGATAACATTCGGGCGAAGCATTCGAAAGTGGATTCAATTGCAGCGTTGACCACAAAAGGTTTTCCGCGCAGGTGCGAACGCATTTGGGAGGTGGGGCTGGGGTTCAGTTCAGTTTTCACTTAACGCCAAAAACTAGAACACAAGTGAAATTTTGTCATAGCCATAGCTATAGCCATAGCTAAAGCTTTAGCTTTAACTGCTGTCCGGCAATCATGTCACGTGCTTCGTTCATTTGGGATTTGCGCATGCGCAGCACGTAGTCCGTTAGCTGAATGGTCGCTGGGCTAATCGCAATGTCTTAAGGTATTAATGTTTTAACCCCAACTCCTCTGCAGAGAAAGAATATGCCTATTGTGGCACGCGAGGACAGTGCACCGGCTGCGCAGGAATCCGACTTGGAGGTGGAGCCGGAAATGGCGGCCAGCGGCAGCGCAGCGGAAGCAGCTCCTCTGACAGGCACATTGACGCTGCCGAGCAATGCCACCTCTATACGGGCGGACATAACGGACAATTTCTCGTGTGCCAACAAATCCTATGGCTACTATGCGGATGTGGAGAACGACTGCCAGATCTTCCACGTGTGCCTGCCGGTGACCTATGCGGACGGCAAGGAGAACACCTTCCGCTGGAGCTTCATTTGCCCCGAGGAGACGATCTTCAGTCAGGTAAGCGAGTCGCTAGCCCATTCAGGTAATTGTTGAATGCTAAAGTCCTTTTGCAGGAATCCTTCACCTGCATGCGTCGCGAGGACATGACCATTGAGTGCGAGGACAGCTCCACGTACTACGAGCTGAACGGCAACTTTGGCCTGCCCGTGGAGGAGGAGAAGGAGAGCGCCAATAAACCAGCAGCAGCAGCAGCGGCTGCCGAGAGCGAAGAGCTCGACCAGCAGAAGCCACAACCCGAGGAAAGCGAAGTAGCTGCTCCTGCTGAGCCCGCTGCAGCCGTCGCCAGCCCCGAGCCAGCGAAGCCCGTGAAAGTGCAAAAGCCCAAGCCAAAGCCCAATCGCCGCAAACCCGCCGTCACCTACAACAAGCCCGCCGTCGTATACAACAAGCCCCAAAGAAAGGCGCCCGTTGTCGCCACAGCAGCTCCGGTTGTTGAAGCCGTCGCGGAACCAGAACCCGAAGTCGTTGTCGTCCCTATTGTCCAGCAAGCGTCCAAGCCTCCGAAGCCGCAGCGTTTCAGCGTTCGGCCTAACAAGGATAAGCCGCAATCCGTGAAGCCGGCTGTGCCTGCAACTGCGGCGCCCGTTCGCAATGAGCTCTTCAATTCTATACGCAAGCGTCCGGCAATCTTTAACAAAAATAGCGTCTCCAGCACCGCAAAACCTGCGCCGGAGGCGGCAGAGTCAGCGGTCACCGAGGCAGTTGTCCAGGCGGAGCTGAGTGAGCCGCAGCCCACGCTCAAGCTGCAGACAATGTTTGTGGAGCCAGCTGCCCAGGCCTCCGAGCCGGTTGTGGCTATTGCACAGCCCGAGCCAGAGGCAGAGCCAGAGCCGGAGCCAAAGCCGGAGGCAGAGGCAGAGCCAGAGCCAGCGGCAGAGCTAGAACAATCCAAGCTAAAGGAACCGATGGAGGAAGCTAGACCAATGCCCGAGCAAATGCTTGAAATGAAGCCCATTGAAGCCATTCCAGAGATCCCAGCTGTGATCGTTGAGAGCTTGGCGGAAAAGCCACAAGAGATTGAGAAGACAGAAAGTCAGCCAGCTGATGAGAAAGAACCCGCTATGGAGCCCGCGATTATGGAGCCCAGCGGCTCGAGTGAGGAATCATTGAACAATATTGAAGCATTGGAGGCGGCCAAGCCAGCGGATGCGCCCGTCAGCCTGCCAGCTACGCCAGAAATGGCAAACCCCAATCCCCTGGTGGAGCAGATGCTGGACAACAACAGCGAGGTACAGGAATCTCTTGGCGGCTTCAAGCCTGTTGATCCAGTTATGGCTGCTGAGGCGGAACAACTGATCACGGACTTTCTGAACACGCTGCGCAAGAACGAGGAGAAAACCGAGACTGAGCTGGCCAATGCGGCCATGGACCTGGCCGAAACCGTTGAGCAGCAGCAACCACAAATTCAAGAGACCGACTCGAAGCCTGAAATTGAGGAGACCGAAGCCGTTTCCATTGAAGAGGCCAAGCTGCCGGAGCCCGACACAGTCGATCCGATGGCATCGGTCGAGGAGCAGCTGCTGGAAACCGAGCCACAACAGAAACTGAACCAGAAACAGGACTCGCCCATCATCAACATTATGCAGCTAAATCATTTGCCCGCAGACTATCAAATACCCGTGCAGGTGGTTGCAGTGCCAGAGCCAGAACCTGAAGCAGCCGAGGAATCGGCCAAGGAGACGGAAGTCCAAGAAGCAGAGCCCGTGGCGATCCAAAACGACGCACACGAGAGTCTGGCCGCAGCTGCCTATATGCCCGGCATCAGTATTGACGACATTGTGGAGCTGGTCAAGGAGCGTCTGGATCAGAATCCCAAGAATGAGCAGCTGACGCCCATGGAACTGGTGCTCACACCAGGTGCTGCTGCGCCCATGACACTGATCGAGAGCACGGCAGAGCAGAAGCCAGAGGCAGAGCAACCTGCGCCAGCTGCAGCGCTCAGTGTGGAGCCGGCGCCAGCTGCTGCAGAGGAACAGGAGCTCATTTTGCCCATTTACAAGCGCGTTTCTGTCGCGGATCCGGCAATGTCCGCGGCGCAAACCCAGCCGGTGACCGTCAGCAAAGTAGAGGCTGAGGCGGCACCCCAGCAGGAGGAGATTGAGGTGCGTGAGCCCAAGTCCCAGACAAGAATGGATGCACGCAAGCGTCGCTTTCTTTTTCGCGCCGATGCCAGTTAGGAGAAGTTGCCCGACTCCTCCTCCAAGCAACACCCGCCCCTAAAGCCGTAGCCCAGCGGAGCCCTTTTGCAATCCACGTTCGGGCTCTCGATGCTGTTCCCACTCATTTGCAGCTTTACAGACTATTTTTTGAATTTTCTAGTTTTATGGCCATTTCTTTCGTACGAGAGTTGAAATTTAAGTTTAGCATTGTTAAAAAACAAACAAGACAAACACAAAAAAAATTGAAAAACTTTAAATAAAAATATTATAAAATCAAAGACAGGTATGTATGCAATATTTAAGGAGAGGTCTGCGGATCTCTCGTGAGTTAGCCAGCTCCATCGTGCACAGGTTTGAGTGTTTGAGTTTTTCCTAGTGGCATTCAACCTTTGACCGGTAGAGATGGCCAACTGAAAAGCGACCTAAACTAATACGGAATAGGGGAAGCCAAGGAACAATTGGGTGAGAATCAGCTAGTAATATACTCAAAACTTATTTCACTAACAATTCATCATATTCAAAAATTCAACGTGCTGTCTAACAATTGTTGGATTCTTTACCCTATACATACAGTAAGAGAAGGGTAATTGCAGTTTTGAGACAGGTTGAGGGAGCCATTTCGACCCCATAAATAGCCTTTTTAAGTGTTAAGTATCAAGTATCGTAAATAGATCAGAATATTTCAGAAGATATAGCCAGCCCATGCCGAGTTTTAAGACTTCTTAATATTTATTCAAATATTAAAAAATGTACTTACCCCAAAACTGTACACACGTACGATTATTTTGTTGCCACCTATTAGAAGAAATGAGACAGACTTTATTATAAACACATCACTAAAAAAAATATAGCCAAAATCTGTTTAAAGTAAAAAGAAAGACTGTGAGCGAGAGAGTTGGAGTGCAAGAGGATAAATTTAAGTGAGAGGAGCAGCAGAGATAAGGTTTATTAATCTAACTAACTGATTGGCAAGGCTGGCAAGTCTTACTTAAGTTTATGATTATTGCATAGTTGGGCAATTTTTTAAAATACGATATTTACTAAATCGCAGCGCAGCTACAACCAGACAAATACAAACTTCCTACTATATATGACATGGGACAAAATTTCCCACCTCCATAACTCGGTCAAATCTCATCCGATTTTCACGAGGTTTGACTTTTTCTACATAGTTTTCCCTCTTGAACAATCTGGCATTCAAATCTGAAAACGTAAATTTTAGTCGAAATTCATGTCAAAATCTTACCCACAAATATCTTCTATGGACATAGGTCAAAACTTCCGACCCCCATAGCTCGGTCAAATCTCATCTGTTCTTCGCGAGGTTTGGCTTTTTGGTCATAGTTTTCGCTCTTAAATAATCTGGCATTCAAAGCTGACTACATAAATTTTAGTCGAAATTCATGTCAAAATCTTACCCCTAAGATTGGTATATAGACATAGGTCAAAATTTCCCGCCCCCATAACTCGGTCAAATCTCATCGGATTTTCACGAGGCTTGACTTTTTCTACATAGTTTTCCCTCTTGAATAATCTGGCATTCAAATCTGAAAACGTAAATTTTAGTCGAAATTCATGTCAAAATCCTACCCCTAAGATTGGTATATAGACATAGGCCAAAATTTCCCACCCCCATAACTCGGTCATATCTCATCAGATAGTCTAAATTCATGTCAGAATTTTATCCGAAAGATTCATATAAAGTAATAGGTGAAAATTTCAAATTCGACACCCTGGCGTGAACTTACAAAATACATTGTAACTACAGTAAAGGATTCAGCGTTTCGGTGGCTAATCAATTAATCAATCAACAAGACAGTTATATAGCAAAATTATGAATGTATGCTGAGGTGAGGGCACAGGGTTTCTACTGGTTGATCATGCACGATTAGATAACTCTTATTAATAACCTTTTTAAATAGTAACTTTTATTTATACAGTTAGTTTATATATTAACTTTTATTTTACGTAGAAAATTGTTTGTTGTTTACAGTTCGTTTATGCTTAGGCTTTGGGTAATTAGCTGTATGAGGCGACTACCTGGTGAGAGAAGTACAATAACAACAGCATCTGCATTAGCTGGATGATAAGTAACTAGGACAATCACAATTGACTCCGCGACTCCCGAACCCCAAAAAAATAATACAAATATATATAAAACACACGTGCACACACATGGACACACAAATAGTTGGTTTGTGCTATGCCTCCGTTTCCTGCTCCAGTTCGCCCGCTTGGATCTCCTCGGGTGTGCGCAGATCGATGGCGAACTTTTGCCGCGTGGGCGTTATGGCGTCGCTGGGCGTGGCATTGCCATTGTCCTGGTCATCGCCGGCGGACTCCTTAACCACCCGCGAGTAGTCCTGAAAAGCGGCGGATAGGGCAAAGGTCAGCTTGCGCGCCATGGCCCGACTGTCGCAGACAAAGGCGTGCACCTCGAACGGATGCGGACTGGACTCATCCTTGACCACGATCATGGCAAAGACGCGCGTGTAGACCAGATCCTGTACGCCGTACGATATCGTATCGATCGGATAGCTCCAGTTGTTGATGCTCGCCTTGGGCGAGATGATTTCCAGCTGGACGCCCGCTGTCGACACCTTCAGCTCACAGTTGGGCAGCACCTTGTTGGGCGGCAGATTCTTGGCGACGCCCACCATTAAATCAACCGGCCGGCGTGTGTACTTAATGCCCCACAGGCCGCGCGCCACCTCCGAGCCAATGTATTTGACCTGCAAGCGGCAAACAAAAACTGCGTGTTACAACAAATGCTTTCAGCTACTTCCGGGATCGGACGGGACGGAGACTGTCGCTTCATTTGCATCCGACCCGAACCGGATGTCAGCGCTGTCCACAGCACAGCCAAAATGCGCATGTGACTCTGGCTGCGCCCAGCCAAGCGAGACGAGTGCGTGTCTCGCTTTGTTTTGATACACAGCAAAAAAAAAAAACAAATGTTGGCTCAAATTAAAAACCATTTTGGCTTTGCTTTGATACACAGCAAAAAAAAATGTTGGCTCAAATTGAAAACTATTTCTGTTTTTGTATTGGACTTAAAAAATCTGGGGGGCGATTGGGGGTGGATTTGTTTATCAAAGTTAAGAAGTTAACATCTTAAAAGGGGGTGTGAGCAAAGCCTAATGTAAATGTAACATACGTTGAGCACAGTGGAATCAGGCTATACGAGACAGCTGAGGCATAAGTAACGCGCTTTTAAGTCCAATTTTGGTTTTAGTTTTAGACCAACGGACGGATCGATAACTTACACTTGCTAATGGAATCGCAGAATGTAAAATGTTGTAAATGTAACATATGTTGAGCACAGTGGAATCAGGCTATACGAGACAGCTGAGGCATAAGTAACGCGCTTTTGAGTATAATATTGGTTTTAGTTTTAGACCAACATATTTTTTTACTGTGTACCAAAACAAAGAGCGTAGATTGCGACTGAAAATTGGAGGCTGGCAGGTAATCCACGGCGCGCTGAACTTGCATTTAAATGGTCGTTTTGCCATGAAGTTTTTCGTGAAATGTTGCGCTCTGTTTGCGGTTGGAGTACGGCACGTACCTTGAAGGTTATGGGCAAATCCTCCACATTGACTTGGCAGTCCAGATCGCTGGCGCTTGCTCCATTACCGGCGGCCATGTTGTTGTTGTTGCTGCTGCTGCGTTTTGTTCAAGTTTCAACTGCAATGAGAATACATTTTGTAGTCCTGCGAAAGGTAAAGCAGATCCTTGACCCTGGCCTTTACCATATCTTCATATGGCAATCGTGGCCTTTACATGCTTCACGTTCGGCTGAGTTTCAAGTTCTGTGCCTCAGCTGCTGCTGCTGCTGTTGTTGCCGGCTATCAAATGCGACTGACGTCAACAGTCAGCGAGAGATTCAGAAGTTTTGTGTGTGCTGCGCGCGTGTGTGTGTTGTGTGTACAACTGAGCGGATCTGTAGGTGAGCTGCCCGTGAAAATGTAGGTGGAGGTGCCCCGCGGCCAAGCCCATTGCGCATTGACTGCGCTCTCTCCCTCTCTCTGTCGCTCTCGCTTTCTCTCTCTTTCTCTTTCTCTCTCGCTCGCTCTCTCTCTGCGCTCAGTTAAGCGCTATTACGAAAACAACAAAAACAATATACCTTAGTTTTATGGGCTTTAAGTTTGCCCATTAAAGAGGTCGAATAACTGGAACAATGTTGCGCTGATAAGATTTTCGGCAACAAATCAAGATTAAAGATTGGCCAATTATCTAAATCAAAATAAATAATTAAATAATCTGGCGGTTTTCTTTCTTTCTATACTCAGCAATAAAACGGATTAACATTTAAATATATCAATTTCCCAACGATTCTTTTTATTGAAGTTTTCGGATAATATATCGATAGCTTCTCCTTCTATAATATCGATAAATATCGATGTATATCTTTATATCGTATTATTGTTAAGCAGAAAGTAGAAGAAAGTAATAAAAACTACATGAAGATGGCATGAAACTTTTCGTATGGGATTATTTTTCTGTTTTTCCCCTTTACAGACTTCCCCTACAAAATTGAAAAAACCTGATATTTTATGGTAGAGCTCTGGGCTTTGGTATGTTGAGACAGTTGTTAGCATTATTTAGGGCCTTCAAATATTATTTAGGGGATAAAAATAAAATAAAGAATCAGACTACAAACATCAAAGTTATGTAAGAGCGCAATTTCCAAAGAGAGAAAGAATATATAATATGACTCGAATGGAATCTCAGCGCTAGGTATGCAGGGTATCTACTAGTCGGTCACTGCAAACTAGACAACTCTCACTTGTTTTCTGCTTTACAAACAAAATCAATTGTTGTCTTTGCTCTTGTTATTTTGATTAGTTGTGTGGTAGTTGTTGTTAAATATATTAAAAATGTATTATTAATACTTCCGCTCGCTGAGTGTAAGCTGTGAAAGGTGCGCAGCTGATAGCTACAGGTAGCCAAAACAACAACAACAATAACAAGAGCAAAATCAACAATAACAACAACAATCAACAACAATGTAACAATTGCATGTGCACAAGTTAATGAGCTTGGAGATAAAATAAAAACTTAAATAAAAGCAAAACTGTAACGAAACGAATTTGATTGCAGTCCCGACATGACGTCACAGCTGTAGTTATGTTTAAATGGTTTAAGGGCAGATATATATATATACACATATACATATACATATATCACATATATACATACATATACAGGTGCGTGGCTCATATCAACAGTTTTATGGCCAACGACCTGGCGGACAGAGCGCGGCGACTAATTGCAGCTCGGGGAATACGCATAGAAGAGTTCTCCTCAGGGTTTTCCACTTTTTTTTTTTTTGGATTGTGTAACGCTATTTACGAGCTGTTCTCTGCTTCTTCTTCTTCTTTCAACCATTTCTATTGCCAGCGTAAACCGGCTGGGAACTGGCGCAACAGCGCGGCCTAGGTACACGCCTATAAATAGGTCTATTAGGTAGTCTAACTTTTTACTTTGCAGCAAATCTTTACGGACTACAGTGAAAGCTCTGTCGACGAACAGCTGACGAAGGTGATTAATAGCTCTAAGAGTCATATATTTTGTTGTGTTGCAAGGGTAAGAAAATGCTCTTTAATTCTTTTCTCGACAAGCAATATTTACAATAAAACCTTTTCAAGCCGAGTTCAATTTAAAATTGGGATTATTTTGAGCCGAAGTAGAAAAGTCTTTAGATTTTTGTCAGTGTAACTTTGATCTTTAATCTTTGATCCAAGCGAAAGACTAGGAAAGAAGGTTTTAGTTAGAATGAAATGTATATTATAGGGTATTTACGGTGAAGGGTGTCGAGGACTGTCTCCATTATTAATGAATAATGTTAAAAAGTATGAAAATAAAAAAAAACATATATAAGCTTGATTATGGAAAAATTTAATTATTGCCCAAAAACCGGGCAGATTATGCTAAAAAGCTTTTTTATTGTGTTTTTTTTCCTCTCGTTATATCCCCTTCTTATTTTGAAAAAACCTAGTTCGCTAGTTCGCTTTAAAGAGGTTTTACTGTGCAACCTGGAACCGCCCCCGCCCCCCTCTCCTCTTCATGATTAAATCACAGACGCGAATAAAAATGAATTTATTTCCGATTTGTATTCGTAATAATTTCTATGTTATTTGATGGGGCTGTTTTTATTGTTGTCGTTATTGTTGGTATTGTTGTTGTTGTTGTTGTTGCCGCTGCGCTTGGATTCCGCAAGCCGAATGTTTGGTTTTTATGTTTATATTTCGCGCCGCTGGCCGCATCGGACTCTAAACCGATTGATTGCCCCGCTTATAGACACATATACCTATGTAATTAGGCATTATACACACACACATATTTGTATATACATAAACGCATGACAAAAATAACAACAACAACAAGCCATAATCTAATTCATATAATTTTCCACTGGCACATTTCTGTTTAAACGTCTGTCAGAGCGGAAGCTGTTCATATGAGCATATCTCCTATTACATTTAAGTGTATATGATGTGCATACAGTAAAAGCTTAGTTTGATGAACAGCAACAGTTCCTTTTTCGCTGAGAAGCCAAAATTTTAGTACAACTAATGAAAAGATTTTCATTAGAAGGGCCTTCGCTCTAGAGCAAAGGGAATAAGGGTCTCCATCGCTTAAGGCTGTTCTCCTTTAAAAGAGGTTTCACTGTACAGTGATTGGCATAGATGAACAGCTAAAGTAGATAATTGGAAGTGTACTGGGATCGAGCCCCACCTGAAGAGATACATAAACTTTTTGCAGAAATAAAGAACAGATTTGTATTCAGTAAAAGCCTTCGCTCTAGAGCAAAGGGAACAAGGGAGCTGTTCGCTTAAGAGAGGTTCCTGCTGTCCTTTAACAGAGGTTTCACTGTAAAATGCTACGCATAGATCAACTAGCAAAATTGAAAAGCGAGCTAATGATCCACATACAAGATAATCTCGATATTATTTTCGTGTTAACAATGCATATCAAATAGATAATGCTGTCCTTGAACAGAGGCTTCACTGTAGTAGAAGTAGAGCACACACTAAGCGAGTTGTTCTTTGAATAAGTTTTAACGTAAGCAGAGGCATTATTTGTTTGTGTAAATGATATCTAAATTATGTCCAGCCCATTGTTGTTGTCATTTCTGGTTAATGCACAATGCGTGAATGAATATTTACATCTCGATGCAGGTGACTAATGCCCCTCGCTAAGCCAAATTGAACTGTCTTCACATATATGGCTGTTATCACAAACGTCGCGTTTCTGGGCTATCTTATCACAGACACACACACACACACACACATACACACACTAGCTGGCGCATTGCTTATATTTGCCTTTTTTTTATTTGCGCACTTTTCGTTTGTTTTTTTTTAGTTATAATTTCGCATATGCTGCATATTAAATAACTAACAATATTATTTAGTTATTTATCTATTTGCAAAACCCCCCCCCAAAAAAGTTACTGTTACCGTTACTTATCGCAGTGCGCTGCGTTCACCTGTTTCGTATGCGGCCGATCGCGCGACTGAAACGGGCAGACGATAAAAACCTTTTTGCAGGTGCTAAGCTAAGCGCGCCCTCTAGCGGCTGCGTGGCGCTCTATTGTGTTGAATCGGTTTTTATAGCATACTCTGCTGCAGCTGTTGGTCGCAATTTGGAGAGTTCTTGCTATACTTTTGGGCGTGAGCTAAAAATAGTTGGGCGCTATAAAATAAATGCTATAACTTGTGTCTTATAAGAAAACCAAGTTTCAGTTGCCAAGTGGTTTGTGTCCCTGCTACTTAGCTTTTATGGCATTTGCCTAAAATTATGCTACATAAAAATGGTATTAGCTGATACAAGAACCGTACACAAGCAAATTATAGTGCTGTTTACAGGGTAAATATAAGGAAATGTACTCTAGAAGAGGATACTTTAACTTTTTCACGAAATGTGTAACGCATAAAGGGAGAGCCTATAAGGTATATATACATATATATATATGCTTGATTAATATTAACAAAAGATTCTACTAAGTTATGTCCCCCTTTGTCCGTTTCCTTGCAAGATAGCCGTTGACTATTTTGTTGAAACATTGCAAAGATCTATCTAAATAAAAGAAACTTAAAATCAAAAAAAAAAAAATGTCTTGTGTTTCATATATCTCAAATGAACTTTCAATATAAGAGTCTTATATGCTCCGGACAAATGAGTTATTTCTTAATAACATCGAATTACCATATAAAAAATCGGAAGATTTGTGCAACTTTTGAAAGGCTTAAATATTATTAAGACCGGAAAACAAAGTAAGAGATTTTTAGTAAGAACATGGCAAGGCATGAATTTAAATACATATGTAATAAATATATATTTGTAATCTTTAACTAATATAAAGAGTATCTCATCTTCTTCTACTTTCTATTCCGTAATTTTCTCTGGAAATACCTAATTTTTTGGTGCGGATTTGCCAATTAATGTCCCAAGCATCCGTATAAGTGCAGCATGCACCTGACTACCTGGCCCACCTGCCCCGCCCACTTGCCCCCTTCCAGACTCCTCGCCCGCCCACAACACCTTAAACAATAATAAATAATCAGAAACTGAAGCGTTTTGGGCAGCCGAAAAACCATTTGACATTGGCCACAAGTGAGCTCAAAGTTGTCCCCTTTAGACGCCTCCTCCTCCTCGCACGTTCCTCTTCTTTCAAGCCCTGCCCAAGTGTTGAGTGTGATTAATGAAATGGCCCCCGGGCGGTGTCGAAGGAGGGGCAGGGAAAGAGGGGGGCTTGTTTTGGGGTTAAATAGAGTTCAGGTCGAAAGTGTAGTTGATTTTGGTTTGCCTGGTTTGGCGCTACACTTGATTAATTTCACTGCATGGCATATAATTAATTTGGTATTTACATAGGTTGGGGGGAGGGCTTCGTACACCTGGTGGGACCCTGGCTAGCCGAGACGACTAGCAAAGTCATTAGCTAAATTGTTGAAAATTTCACGGCGACAGGTGTTGTCACACAACGTGTGAGCTGGGTTTTTGGCCAGCCGCTGGCAGCTTAAGGCGACACACGCCGGCACGTTGGGGCAGGCTTCGCTTCGCTTGAATGCCACCTTGAGGCAGAGGTAGAGGCGGCGGCCCACGGCACACAGTGGGTCATTTAAATTCATAACAAAACAAGGCGCAAAGCTGCCAAAAAGGCGGCCGTTAATTGACCACAAAAGTGGCCACAGAGCGAGACAGCGACAGAGTTTTCCCCCGTATTTTTATTGCGACGTTTTCTGTGGTCGCCAAAACGTGGCTTAAAGTAATGGACCCGGCCCGGGCACGGAGACGGGCGACGCTGTTCCGTCAAACAGACGCCGCCGTGTGACATTGAAATCCTTTCAGCAGCGGCACCGGATACGAAAATGCCTGGCACTTTCGGTCTGGCCCAGAAAATGGGACAAACAAGGTACACACAGATGGACAATAGTTGAGAGCTGCTCACCTGCCACGCCCATGGACATGAGGCTGAGCACTTGCCTAAAGTGAATGTTATTGCCAGCCCCACTTCCACTGCTACTCTCTCTCTCCCTTTCCCCCTGCCATGCTGTGCTGCGCATCGTTAGCCCCAGCTGCTGCCCCAAACCCAATTGAGTAATGCTCCTCTTGCTGTTCCTCTTCGCCTTCTCCTGCTGCTCCTCTTTCCCCGCTCCCTCTTCACATTTTGATCAACAACACAGCCATTTAATTAATAAAACAGACTCTTTTCTTGTTCTAGAAAAGCTTTTCGGGCTGTGGAACAGCTTCACAGTGAAATTCGCTTAGCAAGGTCAAGGATGCGCCTTTCAAGTAAACCAGACGCACTTTTCCTGAAATCTTAACATATTGTTGGGCAAAATGTATTGCTGAGAATGTAATTCGTTTTCAAGTTTTACCTATTTGAAATTTTAACAAAATTTCACAATTGAACTGAACATTTAAATGATTTGGTCTTGAGGCCAAAAGTAGACTTAAAGGCGGGGTAGCTGCGGAGGCATAGAAGGAGATGCTTGCGACCTTACGAATTAAATAATTTTGATCAGCAAGAGCTGAGTTTGTAAAGCCCAGTCCGTCTGTCTACTTATTCTCAGTCTAGTCTCTCAGAGAACTATCTGGATAGTTGTCACTTTCTCTTACAGGCAGTGCATACATATGTCAGATTCAGCTGGATCGAGAAACTATATTATAAAGCTGCCATAGCTTCGGTAAGTCGAATCTTAATTTTTTGTAGAAACAACTAAGATATCATATGGGTCGAAATTTCCCAACCCCATATCTCGATCAAATCTCATCCGATTTTCACGAGGTTTGGCTTTTTCTTCATAAGTTTCCCTCTATATTAATCCTGCATTCAAATCTCAACACCAAATTTTTAGTCGATGTTAAAATCTTACACCTAAGACTCGTACATAGACACAGGTCAAAATTTCCCACCCCGATAACTTGGCCAAATCTCATCCGATTTTCACGAGTTTTAGCTTTTTGTTCATAGTTTTCCCTCTAGATTAATCTGGTATTTAAATCTGACTACGTAAATTTTAGTTGAAATTCATGTCAAAATCTTACCCCTAAGATTCGTAAATAGACATAGGTATAAATTTCCCACCCTCATAACTCAGTTAAATCTCATCCGATTTTCCGATCTTTGAGAGAATTTATTTGATACATACCACGGACAAGGCCGGGGTATACCCGTTAGTATTTTTTTAATGTGAACTGTGCTTCCAAGGCATTTGTACGATTTGAAGGACAAACAGACATGTCTCCATGGATGAGCTTGCGCGTGCAACTGCTCTCGGCCACAACTATGGAAGAGGAATCACAGCAAAAAGCAGAACAAATCCGTATCAGAATCACATAAGCTTACACAACACACTCACACACACACACACACACACACACACTCACACACACACTTAATAATTTATCAGGCTGCCCGCGGCAGAGGCCGTGGAGCAGCAGCGGCATCCATCTCCATCTCCGGGTGTGGCCCGGGATGACGGATGAGCCGACGATTGGCGCTGTTGATGTGCCGCTGATAGGCGTCGGCGCTCATAAATCAAAAGCCATTGCCATAGCCAGAAATGGCCAGGGCGCGAGTCCGCGCTGAATCCGAACCGAATCCTCCAGCGCCGACGCCTGGCGTCCCAGTCGTGGACGGGACCGTGCCAATGACAGCAAATGTTTGCGAATTTTATGCGAATTACGCCTAATTAGCATTTTTGCAATGCAAACCCTTTGGCCCCGGGCTCCGAGCTGTAGTCGCTTCTGGCTGCCCGATTATGTGGCCGATTGCATATGCAAAGCACGGTGAAAGGGGACGCTCCGAATCTGTAGCTGGAGCAGACTCTGCCTCTGGCTCCGACTCTGTCGCTGGCCCTGGCATATGCCCTCGCAGCGCCTACAAAAATGCATTGGGGAGCGCGTCGCATTGCGTCAGGGGGACGACGCCGGGCATCGCGAAAACTGTTGATTCTGTTTGCTGTCGTCGTCGTCGGAGGCAATAAAATTATGCGAAATCGGAATGTGTTCGACCGAGTGCAGCAAATTGTATTTGCAACTGAGGCACGCAACGGCATATGGCTGCGGCGAGGAAAGGGGGCGGGGGAGGTTGGCGACATGACCCACAGGTCAATTGTTACATTAGGTTTGCCCCAGCCCCACGCGACGAGGAGGCCAACCAAATGTAATGTGGCTGTGCGTGCTCTTGTTGTTGCTTTGGCATTTTTTGCGCCTCTATGAACTGGGGTACATTGGCTCGAATGTAGCTTTTGAGCACTATAGAGAATGTCAAACATATACGTAAATATATATAAAATCGTATCGACATTTATTCATATGAGAATACAGTAGTCCCTTCTATAAGGCCGAGGCATGGGAAAGGTATGAAGCTTTTCCCGTAAATATTTGTGTTTGCCTGTAAAGAAGTACCCTCTGTCTGTCTGTCTGCCTGTGTTCCACCAGCTGGTAGGGCATTGCTCAATCGGACACTCTCGTCTAGCATATTCTATTTGATTCTTTTTAGTTTTGTGCGGTTTCACTTAACGCACCGAATTAGACTCAGTTGCATTTGGCATTTGACGGCCCCGGTCTGGGACGTGCTTGGGGATTTGGCGCGGCGCAACAGTTGTATATTTGCCGGCCGCTCGCTAATTGCGGCTGGAGCCGTAGTCGGAGTCGGAGTTGGAGTAGGTTCCAGCGGGCATATCAAAGGCTACAATTTGGTATTCAGTTGGGAATGGAGCTGCCTGCCTTTATCTGGCTCCGGCTCCGGCTTGGGCTGTGGCTGCTTTGGTTGCCAGCCGAGCGTGGCTTCTATTAATGATTAATTAAAAAAACTGCATGCTGCGACTGTGGGGGCTAGGCACTGGGTAGTCCATGACATATGTGGCATTTAATTGGGCAAACAAAACAGTGGCCCCTGCCGGCATTTATCAGGCAGTAGGGGGCAGCGAGAGAGGCCCTGAGAGAGAGAGAGAGAAAGAGACGTTTTCCAATGTCACACATTTGGCGCCTTCCATGGGCAGAACCAGTTGCGCCCAGTTGCGAAACGAACGGGAATGGAACACGGGCGCTCTTAAGAGCTCGCAATGCTCTTTGGCCGTGTCCCAGGTCCGGGTGCCCAACGGGTGCCACCACCGCAGCCGAGCAACTGGCAACTCCGACGGCGACTGCGAGTGCGATGCCGAGACAAATTTTGGGGCCAAGTTGCCCCAACTTGCGGCATTGCGCTGCGTGGCACAGAATCAGTCGTCAGTTTGTCTTAAGCGGATTTGGTCGACACGTGTGTGTGAGTGTGTGTGGCAGCTCCTTCTTCTTCTTTTACCTGCTGAACGTAATCGGAGTCCTGTGGCATCCTGCTTGAGCCAACATTTCGCGTGAATTTAACGCTTGGCATAGGTCACGTATTGCACGTGTTGGACCCTCACGCCAAGACTCACGCTCCTCACGCTCCTCACGCTGCTCACGACACGGTTTTTTGATCTGTGTGTGTGCGACTGTGTGCGACTGTGTGTGTGTGTTGACATTCGATTTGCTTGATAAAAGCGCCGCATTCTTTTTGGCAGATCCACACACAGCTTATGCGAGTGTGCGTGTGTGTGTGTTTCGCTTCGGTCGATATTTGCATAAATTAAAATTAAAAAAAAAATATATAAAAGCGAACGCATAAAAAAACCACATAGAAAAAACACTCGGAGTCTGCTTAATGAGTTTTTAATACGCTTTTACGTTTCCGTGTGTGTGTGTCTCTGTGTGTGTGCGTGTGTGTGGCTGTGTGTGTGTGGCACACGGAACTAAAAGTCATTGTCACTGGATTTGTGCCTGACGTCCCTGCTAATTTATTGAGCCCCGGCAGAAGACTTTCGAACGTGGCCAAAGTGAGAAAAACTAATTCAAAGTGAACTTCAGCCAAAGGCAAAAAAGCGACAAAAAAAAGTTCTGGTAAGTGACCGAAAAAAATGTGTTGTGGCTGCCAAAATGGACCAGAGTCGAGTGTACTTAAGCGAAATTTAGATAAAACAAAAATTAGGTATTTTGCACTCAAGTCAAGTACAAGCCAGGGGCGTAATTTCTTAAAATAAAAGCGAAAGTCTTTTTTTAAGCACTTTGCTTTTGTGAGCCCAAAGTTCTTAAATACAAGACACAAATTTGATACTCAAGTTAAGAGGTTTTCTATTTTCAGTGCAAACATTTTAAGCTCGCAAATTAGGGCAATAGGTAGATCAAATTTTTTGCTGGCATGATTTATAAATTAGAATAATAAAGAATATTCAAGCACAAAATGTGGACAAAATGTTAAGGTACAAATTAGAAAGAATTTCCTTCCATTCCATGCTATTCATTTTATTATTGCTAAATACATTATTAATATTGAAATTTACTGCGCATAATGTGCAGTTGTTTGTGTGCTGTGAAGCAATTATTATTATTTTTAATTTGAAGTTCCATATCAAATATTCAAAAGAGCTCGTAAGCCTGTATACAAAAGTCCTCCTGAGCAGGCCCTGGCAAATTGTGATATACAGATATATATATATGTACATATATATGATTTAAGTGCAGCGTTTACTGTCAATCGATTTATGCCGCAGGCTTTTACTGCAAATATTTGCAAAATTTCCATCGAGCTGGAAATTGCGTATAAACAAATTTGTCTTTTGATGTGCCACACAAAAATGCATTCGTAATTATTGAAATTCCGAATGTTAGCCCGGACTTAACGTTAATTACTGGTCACAGGTAAATAACACAGCTCTTGAAATGGAATTATTAATGCAAATGATTAGTTTACTTGTGCATAGACAGACAAACAGGCAGACAGACAGACAGACAGACAGACAGACAGACAGACCAATAGATACAAAAGTATCTGCAAGATGCACACACTATGCATAATTACATATGCAAACAATGCGATTTGGCAGCTGCTGCATCTTATTAGACAGAATTGTAATTGAAATTTTAATTTTAATTAGAGGCTGCAAACATCGAATGTCAATTAAATTGGTATTAAATAACAACGCATGCTAAATATATTTAATTTTTAATGCCCCTGCCCGGCAACAAACAATTTCAATTAATTTCACGTATTTACATGCACATATTTATCTAAAACAAGAGCCTAGATAAATAGGTAAATGCGGAAAAAATCGCAAAATTTACAAAATCAAAAATTAATTCAAATTGTAATTAATTTGTTGCACTCGCATTCGCAGTCGTATTTATTACCACATTTTTTGGCAATTACAACGGGCAACAAATTTAATGGAAAATCAAAACAAATAAAGCGACAACAACAAGAAAAACATATTTTACGTTGGATTTGCATTTGGAAAATGCGATTAAGCAAATATGTCAAAAGCATTTCAGCTATTCAATATTTAAGTTAATTTTAATGCTGTTTGCTTAATGGCTTTTTTATGTGCGCCGGCAAATGCGGCGTATGCGGCGTATGCGTGATGCGGCCTTTCAAATGTGGCACAGCGGCGTCTTTTTAGCCATATCCGATGCTCGACGGGCATTTCACATGCAATTTGCATGGACAGCAACAACAACAACAACATCTCATTGCATGCAATTAAAAATAATTATTATCAATTTACGATGACAACAATTTTCAATTTAAGTTTTATTTTATTTATTAAAAGCGCTCAATGCAATTTTTTTTTGCTTTTTTATGTGACACTTGTCATCTGTGTGTGTGTGTGTGAGTGTGTGAGTGTGTGCTTGTGTGTGTGCTGCCTGGCTCTAATATCGGGCGTTCGGTCAACTTCACATTGAGCTGTCTTCCTGGCGAATTGATTTTTATTGCAGCACAGCTTCCGTTGTGCTCGAGGCAAGCATAACTGGAAGCCAAAGCCGAGCAGGAGAAGCCACATCAATTGTTGTGGCAGGAAGCTGGCGACCAACTGGCCGGCACATCAATTGTTGCAGCAGCTAAATGCAACGAATGCCAATGCGAATAATGTCAAAGCATAAAAGTCAGCTCGAACTATCGAACTATCCCATCAGTATATAACTATGCATAGCAATTAAAACTGCCAACATGGCTGGCATTGATTGCTGCGTTGCTGACGTGTGGCCCGCCAGTTTTTAACGCCCTTTCATTTTGGCTGCACTTTTTTGCCATTTCATTTATTTTATTTGATTTTTGCGCACATACTCTGCGACGAGTCGCCAACAATAGCTGGGCCAGCAGGTAGGCAACATGTTTATTAGATATCACAGCCTAAGTACATTCACATACTAGCGTGGGATTCGAACCAGCAACCAACTAGAAAATAATTTCCCTAAGTATCAAATATTTTACCAGGCAGAGTTTGACATTTCACCCAATTTTCTAGCTGTAGTTGGGCTTGCTTTATTTAACAGACACTTCTTAAGGGTATTCAAAGTTCGTTAATGGGTAAGTTGAAAATTTTGTTCTACCTGTTTGTCATGCATTTTGTGGCTGGCTGCAAAAATCCGTTGAATTTCAATTAAAATGACGCTGCAGTCAAAAGCGATGAAGATAACTGGCTTTGTTTTTCAGCTCATTGTCAGCTGAGAGCCCTTTACAGGGTATCTGCGGGAAGAGTTTAGTTGAAGCATAAATTTAGGGTAGAATCTTAATGAAAGTTCACTATTTCTTCGATTGAGAATTGCTGAGTCTTCTATTTAAGTTTCTTGATGCTAAGAAAAAGTAGTTGAAGTAAGAACTTAATCCTTCGTTTAAGATATTTCCAGTTGGACAATAATTGTGCTTGATTTGACTACAAAATTCCCGCGTGCTTTTCATTTTTTTGTGAATATTTAAAAGAGAATTTTTTGTTTGCTTTAAGCATAAATGAAGTACAGAAGATTCTTAAGTACAAGCTTTCTTAGATTGAGAATTGTTGAGGCTTCTTTTTTTTCTTTGTATATATTTCAAGGCGAATTTTCTTAACTTTTTGTTAGATAAGTTTTGACTCTCAAGGGAAGGTTAAAATTAAATCACAGTTCTCATATTAAGGTTATATTCAGGTCTAAATGTCTGAAGTAATAAATGAGTGCATTTTAGAATAACAGAATTCACAGCCAACTGGAGGACAGGTCGGCAGTGTGAAGCCTTCTCGGTCTGGCGCACTAATCCCCCTTTTGCGGAGATTTTAATAAACATAAAGGCAGCACTTTAAATGGGTCGACTAAAAGTTCTCTCGGAGCTATTCTTTCTGCCTTCATTCTGTAGCCCAGATAAGTTGTCCGAGTATTCTAAAACAATATCCAATTGCTCACACTTTTGTTCAACAGCTCCATTAGCAACTTAATAACATGGTAAACAGTTGGGCATTCAGCTATTGTCAATTGTGAAAAATAAAGAAAGAAAGAAAAGTCAAGGGCCAAGCGGAATAGGTAAAGCCTGGCAGGGGCGAAGGTCGGCTGGGCGGGATCTGGACCTGGCTACTTTTAATTGAGTTTTGAACGCAAATAAAATGCGTGTGAAAGGCGAAAAAGCGAAAATTAATGCGCTCGGTTGGCTTTCCCCCCCCTCACTTTTCCGGCGCCCTTGTCCGTGTCGAGTGTGTGTGTGTGTGTGTGTGTGACTTTGGTTTGTGATTGTGTCCCTTATTCGGTTGTGTCTGTGAGCTGTGAAAATATTTAAAATTCATTGGCTCTGCTTCA
Source organism: Drosophila littoralis (assembly GCA_018903485.1). NCBI lineage: Eukaryota > Metazoa > Arthropoda > Insecta > Diptera > Drosophilidae > Drosophila > Drosophila littoralis. The sequence goes on from JAEIGF010000408.1 coordinate 594,281, forward strand.
GCCTTACATTTGACTTGTGTGTGTGTGTGTGTGTGTGTGTGACAGGAGCTTGGAGCTTACACCGAGTCCTGTGCCACATCCTTATGCAAATCGCATTTTAATAAACTTGCGTTGCGTCAATTTTCATTTACAGTTGGTCCGTTGGGACCCCTCTCTCCCACTCCCCTCTCCCATCCAAACATTCCTCTGCAACAAGGAAAAAACAATACCCGAAAAAAAGTCCTAATTAAATTTAAATTAACTTTAAGCATTTGGGCTTTGTTAGCTTTGCTTTTCAATCTCTGTATACCCTGCTAGAAACTGTCGCACAATGGGGTAGCTTAAATATTTAATTATTGCGGGTGCACAGGGTATATTGTAGTCGAGCGAGCGCCCACTTTTGTGAATTTTTGTTGTTGTTTTTTTTTTGCTTATTTCCTGTTGTGCATGTGGGCTTCCATTTTTCGTTTATTTATTTATTTTTTCGTTTTTGTTCGCCCTTTTGATGGCTCATTAAAATGTGAAATTTAATTTCTACGTACTTACACATGGCCATAAAAATTGTAAGCTACGAAATTGAATTGAATTTAATATTAGTTGCCTAATGGCACACACATGCTTTAAGCCCACGACTCCCAGCTGGGAGAATAGGCTAAGACCTTAGAGGGAGACCCGCCCAATAAATATGCAAAGCGTATACGAATGTATTTTGGCGGCAGGAGGATAAAATGACATGGCCTCGAAATCAAGGCTAAACGCGTTAAGTGATATTTAAAGTACATTTAACAGCGCCAACCTGCCTGCCTGCTCGACCTGACTGCCTGCCTGCCACGCCTCCCACGCCCCAAAATGTCTTTGGCTTTGTTGTGTGCTGATGCTGGCATATTTTTTGGGGGGAGACGTCGTCTAAATTTTTGCTGCGTGCCTTTGCCTGGGGATCACAGAGAGAAATGCCTGATGCCAGGATAACACAAAGCGGAAAAGGAAGCGCCGACCACGTGTCTATTGACAAATGAGCTGGCAGCTGGCAAAGGGAGCCACAATAGCACACATAAGTATATGCACAGATATATATATTGTACATATAAATATATGTTTGTTATTTCCCTGCCGATTGTTGTCTGTTGGGGCTGTTTGTCTCTAGGTGCTAGCCTTTGGTTGTTGATAGATGCCTTCAGGGGGTTAAACTCTGAACGAGTTGGCCAGAAATGTGGCTTTGGCGCGACAAATGTGCTGCAATTTGCTGCGGCTCGTCACATATATTTTCTTGAAGCTCGTCGGGCGTCAAATGATTAACGGCTGCAATGGGTTAAGCTAAATATTGCACTCTGTCATACAGACAGGAAAAAGGTTTCTTTGAATGTTCAAATTCTCTTTAACTCAATGTAAAACTAGTCGCCAAGTCTTAAAGCTAAGTTAGTTGGGAATAGTTTAACGTGAAATGCCAAAACTCCTTCAAATGCAATCCAAGATTTTTGCCTGCAGCTTGTCAGTCTTGGCTTTAAGCTGTTGAATGTTGCGCATACGCAGCGTGCGCCGGTCAAAGGCCGGCGGCTATAAATTAGCTGGCAAATACTTTGATTACATAATCAGCACACACACACACACACAATCAGGGCTAAACGGGTTGGCAGCAGATGAAGCGAAACGAGCGCTTAAACGAGCTTTAAGTGTGCCCCTGAGTCAGCACGCACTCGGGGGTGGTAGAGAGGGCGGTGCAAAGGGCAAAGGGCAACTGCAACTGCAGCGAGTAGCAAATTTAATTGAAATTGAAAGCACTTTAGTGTCCCTCGCCTTGGCCTGGCCTGGGCCGTGTTGGATGCTGATGCTGCTGCTGCTGCTGCTGCTGCTGCTCGTTGCATGCAACTAATTTGTGCCACTAATGAATTTATTTGCCACTTGTATGCTGGCAGAGCGTGGGCGTGTGATAAAAACGTACAGCGAGTGTGCAAAAGGGCGCCAACTGTGGGGAATAAAGCAAAATAAATGAAACTAATATAAAAATGGCGCAGTTTGAGGGAGAGGGGCTAGAGAGGGGGGAGAAAGGGGGCGTGTGTTTGTGACATTTTGCAGGCACAGCAAAGAAAGGCGCCTGGAAGGCTTCAACTTGCAACGGCAGCAGCTGCAAAAGCAAACGAAATCGTTTGAGAATTAATTTTTCCATTTCAGAAGCAAAAGGAATGCGCGCGTCGTGCGCTTGTCCCGGGCTGAGCTCTCACTTCCGCCCCCCTGCCCCCCGCCTCCTGTCGCTTGCAGCTCGTGTCGAATTACAATTTATTGGCTGCTAAGTGCCAGCGCCTTGGCACTTTTCACTTACCTCACACCGTTGCAGGGCCATTAGCAGTGCGTCACCAGCTTTGGCCACGCAATGGGCAAATCGACCAGATAAATAGGCTGCCGGGCAAAAGGATAGCCCGGAGAGCCTGGCTTACTAATTAACTCATATTATGGCTCAATTGATATTGAAGTAATTGAAAGAAAGTGTTTTATTCCTTTTCAAGTGGGGGTCAATGTTGAAAAGGGGAAACTGAGCACGAAGTTTAGAGATCGAAATCCCGTAAAGACGAGGTAGGAAAAGATGTATTTTCATTTAGACAAAGACTTTGCATGAGCCTGAAGTCGGCGCGGATTTCATAAACTATTCTTACACTATATTTATATGTATGTATAATTTCATATTCATAAAATAATTTAAAAATCTTTCAAATAGGGTATTTAACATTCAACACTCGTTAAAGTGTCGCCGTAGAAAGCTGCTGACAGCTACTGAAAATTCTTAACGACTGCAACAAATACACGGAAAATGTGAAAAATATAAATTGCGTTTATGCTGCACAATTGGAAATTGAACACGGCCAAAATGAAAAGTGCCAGCTCAAAGTGTAAACAGCAAAACGGCGGCGGCAGCTACTTTAGTTTTTAATTAAACATTGGGGCAGGTAACAAATGTCTGTGGCACGTTGCACGAACTATGAAATGTTGCCAAACATCTCGCTCTCTCTTTTATTTAAAGCCTTATAGAAGGGTATTCTAATTTTGTCACAGAATGCGAGGAAGATATCTCCGCGTTCATTGACGTTTTTTCTGGACGATAGTAGACAATTTTTAGATATTTCCCCCCAATGCTTTGTAGAAGAAAGCGAGGGAGACTTCGCAGGATCCATCCCATCGATCTCCCAAGGTACTCAGATAAAGAAAACCTAAATCGAATAAAACTTAATAAGTAATGTTAAGTATGTTAATCCCATTATTGTAAAGCTGGGTTTTGATGCTCAAGAAGAGTATCATAAATTAGCTAATAAAAAGGGAGAAAAAAAGAAGATAAACATCTTCCCCCATATTTTTAGGCTTTAGTTTAAACAAACATTGATGCCACATTTGCAGCCTTACAGCTAAAGATATTGAATGCTTTTGATGGGCTGCGGGGCATCTCCTAGTCAAGCACTCCCGACTAGCGCTTACTCGTTTCTTCTTTTTTGCTGATTGTAGCGATTTTAGTTATGGCTCGGAACGTGCATTACATGTAATTGAATAGAGCTGCTAAACATAAAGCGTAATTAGGATGCATTTTATATGTTTGTGTGTGTTTGTGTATTCAGAGGAACAAAGGCAGCAATTGGGTCAGCGGGGTAGACGAGGGGGAGGGTACACGATGTTGCCTGTAAATAGGCACAGAGCAACTTCTTGTTATTATGCTGTAAAAGAACTGGCTCGGCGGCTCGTTGGCCAATTCATATATTTGACTGGCACTTGGCATAGGCACAGGACGAGTCAGGCAGGAGCCATAGGACTAGCACCCGGTGAGATCAGGACTCAGGTCTCGGTCCGGGCCGGGCCGGGCCAGGGTCTGCTCTGCGCGTTGTTTTTTGTGCAATTTCCATGAGTGGCACTCGGGCAAAATATACTATTTATTTCGCTACTCGCACAGTGGCCCAAATGAACCGCATTCCATTTTGACTGATGCTGGCCAACTTTTTGCGTATGAAAATAAAACATAGCCCACACACACACGTGCATACACACGTGCACACACACATGCACATGTGCACACTCAAACTGCGACAGAGATGAGAGGCAGCTGTGGCATTGTTGTTGCTGCACTTCTACACTTTGTTGCCGGTACGTAAAAGCTCGTTGAGTGAAAAACGTCGAGTTAAGTATGTGTGTTTTAAAAAGCGATATGATGCAGAGACAGACACACACACACACACACACACACACACACACACACACACACACACAGACACACAGAGCTCGCAGTTTGCAGCTCAGAACTGGCAGCTTCTCGAGTGGCACTCACCTTGCACAGGACGCTAGCTCAGGCCCGCACGACAGGACGACAAGTTGCAGTTGCTGCACTCCGAAAAAAAGGGGCCTACTTTAAATGCTCATAACTTCTTTATATAGTGCATAGTCTTGACGGGGGCTTGAACCAGCCAACTAAGTTACTCGTTCTACCAATTTCAGGTGTATCTCAATCATAAAGATGTTTTCTTTGGCTACAAAAGTTCTTACAATAAGTCTTTTCTTCATAGCTCAAGAAATGTCAACTCCGTGCGCAATCAGTATTTTCTCTAAGTGTACTGGGACAAAATCTAGGTATGGGCAGCGAAGGCATTTTACCTAGCCCAAAAGTATGCTGCTAACATGCCACTATACGAGCTGCCTGCCTGTCCGTCTGTCTCTGTCCTGTATCTGTGTGTGCCTCTCTCTCTGTGTGTGTGTGCATTTGGTTAGTTTTCGTATTCGTTTACGTTTCGTGTCGTACTGGCTGCTTTTGTGTGTTGTTTTTCGTTTTAATGAAATGTAAATGTTTAGTTATACACACATACAGAGGGGGATGGGGGCAGGGGGGTGGTAGTAGGAGGAATTATGTATAGGTAGCCAGCTCGTGGAAATTTATGTTAAGCTGCTTTTCCCGAGTTGTAATTTTCAGCAGTGAATGCAAATCAGCGACAAAAAAAACCCCAAAAAAAAAAAAAAACTGAAATGAACCAACCGCTTTATGCATGTAAAATTCACAGTTTCTTTTTTTGTTTTTATTTTTTTTAGCTATTTACCACAAATGTGCAGCATCAAATATCTGCATTTTAGAGAGTAGCGCGTTTTTCGGCTTTTCAATTTTTTCATTTTAGCTGCCAGTTTAAGGTGTCTGAGCATCAGGCTAATAAAAGGTTAAGGGTTCAAATCCAGCCATTTTCAATTTTTTGCTCTTAAATATGGCGCATTTTTCCAAACACATTTGTCACAAAATGTATTCATTTGTCGGGATGGTTTTTCATGCATTCCAAGACTATGATTATTCAATGAAGTGGAAATCAACATGTGTCTTATACAGCTATCTTCTTCTTCTATCTCTCTATGTGTCTTTTGATCGGAAGAAAGTTGTATTTTTCACCCACATTCTTCGATTTTTCTGCGAGGGAAAGATTTTGAATGCACTGCAAAGTGGCCAAATTCTGTGAAAAATTCAGTTTTCAAGCTCTTGCTTTTTTTGGGCTATTCGATTGATCATCCTTCAGTCAGTCAGTCAGTCAGTCAGTCAGTCAATCAGTTAGACAGGTGAGTTTTAATTAATTTGCTTGAAATTATATCTCTATGCCTGCCGCCATTTGCCATATCAATTTTCAGTTATAAAAGCTGGAGATTTCGAGTTCTTGCCTGAGGGAAGTTAAAATTACATTTGGCTCATTGTGTTGTGCGCTACAGTTGCAATTGCAATAAGCCAAACTGTGTTTTGTGGTCAGCGCTGCATATTTATTAAAAATGTTGATATTAAAACGAACTTTTGTGCTGGCCAAAAGAGCCGAACGGCCCACAAACACACAAATAAACAAATAAGCCAACAAACAGGCAGCCAAACAAACATTGCGCAATTTGTAAACACCGACAAAGTGGCTGGGGGGAAGGGGGTAGCACGGGGGTAGGGGGGTAGGGGGCGGCCCAACGCGGCTTAACACGCTTGTCAACGCTGGCCAAATGACCCCGCCGAGAATGGCAGCGAGGGGGTGTGTGGGGTTAACTGGAGGTGGGCGACAAAATGGCATTTCCTTTTGGCTCTTTGGCTATTTGGCTGCTCGTAAGCGTCGCTTGTTCGCATTTTCCGCCGGATTTTGTTTACAAGCCGCGCCGCAGTGCCGCGTAAACAAATTGAAAATGCGCAGCAGCAGCGGCAGCAGCAAAAAACAACAACAGTAGCTGCTGCCGTAAATGGTGACAACTCTGGTCGGCGGCATTGTTGCATTTGTTTGCCTTTGTGCGGCATTGTTGTCAAATTTATTAAGTTACTCATACGCCACGTTGCAGCATGCGACCCGCCCACGCCCCTCCATTGTCCCATGCTGTTCCCGTCGCCGCAAACAAGTGACAAGCGGGGCGTGTGGGCGTGGGCGTGGGCGTGGGCGTGGCAAGCGCTCCCTGGCGACTCCACATGTTTGGCATATCAAATGTTGTTTTCGTTTGTCAAAATGACAAACCCAAGCGAAATAAAACGAGCAAGAAAAATTTCCACTAGCTGACAGGAACAGCCTCTTCGGCTGCAGGCACACTGGTTCCATATGCGAAGTTGGATGCGATTATGAAGAGATATATGATAAACTTAAGCATGTTCTACTGTTTAGTAATAGTCGAAGATCGAATAAAGTTATAAGCTGCTGCGGCATCTGATAGTGCTCGCCAGGGTCTTGGCTGATCCCACCAGAGAGAGAGAGAGAGAGAGAGAGGGAGGCGCTTTCAAAGGTTACATCCCTTCGACCTACCTACGTTGCGAATCATCTAAACACCCTACAGCATTAAACCATGTCTTCAATCCTCCTTCAATGACAATATCCCACCAATTAAAATAGCCCTCAATGTTAATACCATTTAAGCTAACAAACATTGTAAGTCATTCGCTTGGTAGAGATCAGAAGATATTGATGGATGAATGGATTAAAAAATGTATTACGCATGTGGGTGAAAAATGGGTATCTAACGTCTTGTCTGCTTCTTTATATGAATAAGATTCTTTTTTATGTCATTATTAGCATATATACACAGAGAGAAAAAGAATGTCGTATTTGAATCAAGTAGAACCGGTCATAAAAGTACGGTTAGACTGGTAATACTTGATTCAAGTATAAAATGATTATTATTTATTTCAAGTATGACCTTTGAAGTACGAATACTTAGTACTTTGGTGAACAATTGCCTGCTTCTTCATATAAATAAGACTGCTTTTTCATGTCAATATGAACATATCTTTTGCTAGTGTATAAAAAGATTTAAACAAAAGTCTGTCATCTCTTTAAATCATTTTTGATAATCATCTCATTTGAGATGTATCTAAGATCTCTTGGACGCAGTTTTAGCTACGATTGTCTGCTTCTTTATATAAATAAGACTCCTTTATTATGTCTTCTCGTCAGTGCATTAAAAGATATAAGCAAACGTCCGCCATCTCTTTCTCTCTCTTTCTCCTATCAATTTATCTTTCATAAGCATCTCATTTAAAGGTCTCTGGTGACAGTTTTCATTCTGCTCCAATTCGTAGTTCGATTCTCAATTCGGACTGTAATAAGCTAAAATGAATTTTTGTTTCATTTATTTTGTGTCTGTTTACTTTTTCTTCTTGCTCCACTGTGTGGCCGAGTTATGTAACATGTGAGCTGCTGCTGCTGCTTGTCGTGGCTGGACTGGACATGGGGATATGGGGTTGGGGGGCATGGTCTGCGCTCTGTAAGTAGATCCCATTTTGGCAGTCACAGGCTTGGCTGCCGTTTTGGGTCGCTCAGTGTCAATTCTGTCGGTTGTGTTGTTGTTGTTGCTGTTGCTGCCGTCAATAAACAGCAGACAGTTGGCAAGTGGAAGTGGTCGGTCCGCTCATGTTTGGGCTTGTTTGCTGCCGCCTCCACACACACACACACACAGTCGCATGTATTGTTGGATATAAATGTGCAGCTGTATCTGTAGCTGTATCTGTATCCATGTGCTTGCCAACAAGTCGCGCCGAGTGTCGGATTCTTCGTCGTCGCCATTGGCCATAAATAATCGCCTAAATATGCTGGCCAGCTGCCCAGCGACTGCCTAAGGCCAAAATCAGTCTTAATATGCTCTCAACTGTTGGCTGGGTGTGCGTGGGTGTGTGTGTGTGTGTGCGTGTGTGTGCGTGGGTGTGTGTTACTTACCGTTTGCTTGTGTTGTTGGGATTTATGTTTGGCCAACTTGTGTTGTTTTTTATGTTGAACTTAAAGACGTTCTAAGTACGTTTTGTGCACTTTGTGCCAGTTTTTTTTCCGCTCCCCCTTCTCCCTCTTCCCTCTTCTGCCACGCCCCCGTCTGTTGTTGCTGTTGTTGTTGGCGCACTTGAAGTCTGCTTCTGGGAGCGCTTCAGGACGTTCAACTTGGTCTTCGTTATTGTTGTTGTTCTTGGCAACTGCTTTGTTTGTATTTTATGGTCATTTCTAATGTGCTTCGTTGCGTATGTGTGTGCGCGTGTGTGCGTGTGTACGCAAGTACTTAGTGTTAATAAACTTTTATAAATATTCCCTTTGACACTTTTAGCACGAAATAAAACTGACAAATAAATCTGATTAATCATTGCACTTTGTGCTTTTCGCTTTGCGCTTTCTAATAGAATTACCTTCCACGTGTAAATGCCAAGCTTTACACCTGTAGCCCAATGAAGAAATCAGATAATTTTCTCTGGACTGTTGCTGCTTGCGAAATGTTTTAATCCGTAGCATAAGTATGATAGCTTTTGATGGCAAAGTCATCCTTAATGCTGTAAATATAAAGACTGCACAGCGAGGAGAAGCTGAAAAGCCGCTTATACATTCATATTAAGGATACATTTTTTGTGTGGTAGCTGTTTTTGCTGGACCGAAAACAATTTGGCTGCTCGCAAAACCAACATCAACATCAACAGTTGCCATATTTTTAGTGGCTGCGCCTCAAATTGGATTACATGCCATTGCTTATGGGCGTGGCGATGGGCGCAACATCAATTTTGGTACGGCCGAGCGGCTTTATTACATGCCGGTCAGTTAGGCAGAGGCAAGCAGCAATATATATACATATTTGGCCTTTTGCCCAAAACCGAAAACCGAAACGTTTGATAACTAAAAACGTTTCGCTGTGCCAAGCGACGCACTCATCAAATCCAATGAAAAAATCAAAGTGCCCCAAAGGCCAATTGCCGCTGCATCCTGCCTGCCCGCTGCCACACACACACATGCCACATCCTTCACATCCACAATGCTAGGCAAATACAATTTTGAACGCATCACAACACGCAAACACAATCACCGATGGGGCAGCAACTGGAGCACCGTCCAAGGGGAGGGTGGCAGAGGGCGGGGTCAGCCCTTTGGCCGCCCGCAACTGCAAATGGAGTGTCGGAGCGGCACTTGGCAAATGTGTGCGAATGTCCGTCCACAGGCATTGATATGCGCGTTGGATTGTATACGCTTTCGTTATTTTTGCGCTGGCCACCCCTTCCCCACGGTTCTCAGCCACGCGAAGAGGTCACACTTAATTTCCGCTTGAAGTTCGCACAATACACAACCCACAGCAACAACATCAACAACAAGTCGCAGTCGGCTGCAAACGACTGATGCATACTCTACACGGAGTGTAATCAGAGTTAGAAACTGTAGAAACCTAGAAATCCATCTTCTTTATACATTGGGCAGCTTGCTGTAAAGCTAGAAGAATGATTTGTCGAGGTGGAAATATTTTTCTTTATTTTTTATTAAGGCTTAAGGTAAAGGGTTTTGTATAGAGCTAAAGAGTCTCTAGCTGCAGTTGCGTCAAAATAATTGCATTTATGTAGGAAATAAATAAATGTATTCGGAAATAAAAAAGTTGTCGAATTGATAATCAGTTAAAATAAACAGGCGAGTATAATGGAGAATTAATCCACGATGTATCGATAGATAGAAAAGAAGAATCGAGCTTAAGCTCGAGAGTCCATTTGCTCATTGTTTACTTCAATAATGGAATATGTAAAATAATTACTTATAAATGTTAAGGATTAGAAGAACTCGAGTGCTTATAAAATCCATCGAATGGCCATCCCTACATTTAAACGAACTCAACTAAACGAACTCAAGTGCCTATGAAATCCATCCCTATATTTATACGAACAGGACGATATATCCGCTAAACCAATAGACTCGGTTACATTTGGCAAGCAGGGTATACAAACATCAGCCACGGCAGGCAGCGTAGCATACTTTTTGGGGCAGACGCTGACGATGTTGCCGCCTCTGCTGCTGCTGCTGTCATTGTTGACGCTGGCGACCTCGGCCTGGCCTGGCCGCTGTCAGTGGCGCTGAACTTTCAACTTCCGCTTTTCATTTACGCGCACACACTCGCACAGTGAAATGCACACACACAGGCAAATACACACACACAGAGCGCGTGAGATAGGCCGTTTTTCGTCGTGCAGCGTGCTGCTTGTTGTTGTTGTTTGCAACATCTGTTGATTATTTTGGCGTTGCTTGTTTTTTGCACTTCACTTTGCTGCACAATGATACCTACTGCGTGTGTATATGTGTGCCTGTGTGCGTGCGTGTGTGTGGTTTGTTTATTGCACTCACACACAGCGCACATGACGCAAGGTGGCCAAAGTTTTTGTGTTCGGCCATGTGCCGCGCACGCTTCTTTTATTTCTAGCCCCTTGTGCATCAGAGAGTAACACACACACACACGCACGCACACACACTCGTACACAGCGAGGTACATGTCAGCGGCAAAATTGATTATGAAATGATTTATTGGCCTCAAAAACTGCTTCAATATTGATTAAAGTTGCTGCCTTTCGCTGCGTTTCCTTTTTATTTCTGTCCCCGCACTGTTTTTTTTTTGCGTTCAGCCCATTTCCTGCGATTGTACCACACGGCGTATGCGGAACATTGGCCCGTTTACACGGCTTTTTGCTTGATTTTTTTCTGTTTTTTTTTGTTCAAGTTGACCATTTAAATGCATTTTTGTTGGCTACCAAATATCCGCTGCGCTGTTTTTGACAATACCCAGTTATTTATTGAAAACAAAACGAGAGCTAATAAAAAAATATTTGCAGACAGTTGTGAGTGCTGTGCGCATTGCAATTGTTGTTGGGTTAGTATAACAAAAATAAATATGGAAATATTTACGTACAAAAATAAATAAGCTATCTGGTCGCGGGACGGGCAAATTGGCTGAGTCATAATATTTGACTTGCCCACAAAAATAAAAACAAAAACCTGTCAAATGTATAAAAATACGCTAAGTATAATAAACATGTCGCTCAAACTGAAAGTGAAATGCATAAAAAAGATTCTGTATCAGCATAAGGCAAATTAACTTTGCGTAAAGCTCAACCATTACGATGTTCACGATATATAAAAATATATATTCCCTTGGAAGGGTATTATAATTTTTAGATGAAATGTGCAGCGCACGGGAGAAGGCATCTGCCTTGTCGTAAGGTGCATATTTACTTGATTAGTATCAGCAGATGAGTCGACATAAAGGTCTATCCCTCTATCTGACTCTATCTGCTTCTATGCAAACTAGTCCCTAAGTTTAGGGATCTTTATTTCCCTTGTAGCTAATACATGTGTTGGAACCGACCCAATCGGATCATATAACTTCTATATAATATATGTGGAGTGAGGGATCCTCTACAATTAAGTTCTTCTCTTCTTAACTAAACTTGGCATTAGAAAGTTTCACTTTTCTCCTCTCTAATTGGAGTCAAACCTTGCTCGAACTTATCTAATCTACTCACCACATCATATATCTCCCATAAGATCGATTGCTGGACAGTTGTAAAATTGTAACATCCTCCTCTCAATTGGATCCAAATCTTGTTCAAACTGACCGAACCCGATCTCTGTATCATATATCTCCCATACGAACGATCGTTCAACAATTAAGTTCTTCTCTTGTTTCTTGGCATTTGTAAGTTTCACTATCCTCCTTTCATAGGCACAAAAATCTTACCATGACTGGACCACTTTATCATATATCATTAAATGGGTATGGTAAAATCAAGGATTTTTTTATGATATTTTGACCTGACTCAGCAATTAAGAGCTTCATAATTCTTCTAATTCCCATGTCTAAAAGGGCATTTAAGCTTCGGCGTGCCTTTTATTCTTTTTGTTTTTTGTTATACTTTTGCCTTGCGCCACATTTTCATTCATTTTTTGCAGCAGCTTGTTTTGGCTGTCGGCACTTGTCAACGCCGAATGTTGCCCTGATCCCATACTATCTGTTTCTGTGTAACTTTGGGGCGTGTTTGGAAATGTTTTTCGAGTGGGCTGCTGTGTGAAAGTTTTGTGGACTGCATTTGGAGCGTTAAATCATTCATGTTGATTTAATTATTTTGCGTTGTTGATGCAATAATTTTTTTTTATTTGATTTATTTATTTATTTACACGTTTGCAGGCTTGCAGCTCAGGCTTAATGTTATTATTTCGAGTATTTTATGCGCCGTTTTAAGTGACATCATCAATCAATCAATCAATCACTTCATTTGTGACAGCGGCAAATGCATTGAAAAGAAACGCCCTACAATAATACACTAGCTATATTGTGAGAAAATCTATAATAAAACGAGGGCGACGCGCGCGGTCGCAGCGTGCAAACAATATTAATAAATAAATTACATTTAAATCTGCTTTAATTAAGGTAAAACATGTGCGTAGAATCTGTTAAATAAATAACGGTATTGTTATATGTTATTTAATCGCCTTTGAACCGAAAACAGCGAAGATTACATTTAAAACAAACAACAAGTGCGCCGTGCACAAATCTGTAAAATACAAAATTATGCTCACGCCTGATAAAACCTTGATAGAGATTCAATAAAGAGGATAAATCTGGGTTTGCCACGATACAATCATACAAATTGTTGGGTTTTTTCCCAAAGGGATGAAAGTTTAAATTTTTGCAAAGGTATTTTTAAGGCAGTTGGCAATATTGTAAGAACTTTCTCTCAGAACTTTGAACAGAACACCTAAGAATTTGTTTTTGGGAAGTTCGAGTGTAGAATCGATTAAATGTGAAGTCATGGCACATTTATATGGCTGCCTTGTTGGAAGAACTCTGTTTCAGGAGTTCGGACATACCATCTAAGAATTGTTTCTGTTAAGTCATGACGGCATGTTCAGATAGCACACTAATATGGCTGCGTTGTTGTAAGAACTCTCTCGCTGCACTTAGAAGAGTACATTCAAGAATTGTTTCTGGAGAAGTGCCTAATTAATTTCGAGTGTAGAATTGATTAAATATAAAGTCACGAGAGAGCGAAAACTTCAATGTTTGCGTTGTTCCTGAGGGTTTTTTCAGAAATTGGGACCTTCTATTTCATTCTTTCCAAAAAAGCTTCATTAAAGTTTTCAGCTTATAAGGTTTGGGCTGTCAGGGAAAATCGGTAGAGTTTATAGAAAAATTGTTTAGCTAATGAGTTTTAAAATGTTTTTCTTTTATTTTATTTTGTGGATTTAAATCATTTTACGCTTCTCTTCTGTTCTTCTCCACCCTTCGCTTTCTCATTTAGCTAGTGCATTTTTATTTAATTTTTTTCCAACTCTCTATAGGAAAACGGGGCCAAAAAGTTTTGTCGGAAAATTGAAATTCAATATAGCATGGCGGAAAAAACTTTGTACCCTAGCGCAGAAAAGTGCGCTACGCTTTGGCAATGAGGATAATTCCAAAAATTGTGCCGGCTGATTAAAAGTGTGCAGGGCGTGAAATGCAGCGCACAATAAATTTAAACGATTTCGTTCATGCAAAACCAAATGGCACTTGGATTTGCGCTTTTCGCATTGTTGTTATTGCAGTTGTTGTTGGGCTGGATTGTTGTTGTTGTTGCCCGAGTAGTTTGGTGGCCCATTGCCGGCAGCGCTTTTTAGGAATTATTATTATGATTTGAAAGTGCATAAACCACTCGAGGGCGACTCGTGCATTTCGTGCTCCATAATTGGCACAATCAGCCAAAGGCTGGCGATAAAATCTCGAGACGCGCAGCGCGCAGTTTGCGCGGAGAAGCCCTAAAAACGATGCCACTTCAGACCACTTCGCTTTTCCATTTATTTATCACGCCCCCAAAGCTGGTCGCAGCCATAAAGAGGCGCTTCAACTTGAAGTTCTATTGCAAGCTGCGCTCGTGTTGATATTTCAACGTTTTAATTAAATGACAGCCCGGGCAGGGCAACAAGTGCCCAGGCAGGGCGACGCGAGCGGACTCACATTATAATGACGGCAAATCGGGCGTAGAGAGTCAACAAATAAACAAACAAACAAATCGCTGTTACAACAAACAGCCAAGCCGACACACAGTCAAGCAGACTTGGCTGAAGGGACAGACACTGATTGAAAGAAGTCTGTGCACACGTGTCCTGGTCTGGAGCTGAAGCTGAAGCTGGAGCTGGAGCTGGAGCTGCAGCAGGTGGCGCGTCCGCTCATTAAAATGCAACTGTGTGCGCGGCTCTGGCCAAAGGAATTGTGCAATAAAAACCAGCTACGTCAGCGTCAGCAGCCTGGAAATACATTTCGCTTTATGCAAATGCATAAAAAAATACCACTGAAGAGGAAAAAAAAACGTGGCTGCGAAAATAAAACCCCTCTAAAAAAATGGAGCAGCCCCAGAAAAAAAGATACTCGTGCTCAAAATCTTTCTAGCTATCCGCCTGCTGCTCCAAACTGAGCTGTGTGTGATGTGAATGGGATAAAACTGGGGTGTTATTTTATGCCCCGCACCCATTGAAAAAGTGTGAGTAGGGAAAAACTGTGCAACTGAAAGTAACAGCTAGGAGAAGGCAACTTCTACCTCTAAATGAATGCCTCAATATCTTATAATCATAGACGACAGAGCTTTGAGATAAGTTCATCTTAAAATTCGAGAAGCCTAGATACAGTTTAGTCGCATAGTCTATGCAGATGAAGAATATTCCACTTTACAAATAGAATATAAATATATTATGTGGAGGCATAGCTGCTGCGTAAAGTAGAAGACTCTTGTTTTTGTTGTGGGTTTCACAGGGTATATCCTAGTCGATTACTTTTAATGGAAGCACTTTAACTTGCTTTCTACCGCAAACCATTTACTTTTAACGCCAAGTAAATGTCTTTTAAACACTTTAAAAAACCTAAAGCGTCGTTTGAGCAGCTTTAAAGTCAAGGCCTTGGGCGACCGCATAATCCCCGAAAAAATTGTGCATACGCCGTGTTGGTTAATTATCGAAAGAGCTGCTGCTGCTGCTGCTTCTGCTGGCGCTGGCAGCTTTGACAACCAGTTTCTATTGAGAGGTGTGAGCCAGTAATTAGCTTTTGTTTCGCGTCAATTTCTTTTCAACCAGAAAGCCGTTGAGATCTAGGCCCAAAGCGCCCAGAGCAATGGCAATTTTTGCGCGTCTTTTTTATACCCTAAATCCATTGAACATGGGAAAGGGTATACTCTGTGCGTGGTACAGGCAGTAGAAGGCGTAACCGACCCCGTAAACTGTAGAGCCCCATTAAATTGTAAATATTGCTCTTGCCCCATTCTCCTGAGATATTATAAAATAATAAGATAAGGATGGCTCCAGGGTATCTGCCAGTCAGGCACTCCCGGCCAGCGCACTCTTACTTCGTTTTTTATTTTCTCTTTCAAATTTCGCGCTTCAGCGCCGAGTGACACAAACAAGAAAGCCGAGCACACGCATAGGCAAAAGCAAAAGCTAAACGAATAGCAGAAAGCAAGTCCTGCAAAGGGAATCGCCTTTATTTCAACATGACTTGACAAAGTCGAGATGCGTTGAATAAGACTCGAATGAGTACTCGAGCTTTATTTAGTAAATTAAAGTCTTAAAGTCATAAACTAAAAGAGAGATGAAACAGAAAATGGGAACAGCTTCGATTGAGCTGCTGTTTATGGGCCTGGTACTTGGGGGCTAATCAGCGTAGCATCTGGCGATTGGCAGAGCGCTTTCAGCTTCAGCTGTCTCGCTGGGTCAGACAAACATCAATAAATTAGAAAATGAATAAATAAATAAGCTGTGAGCAGCATAACAGACTGATGGACGGACACGCACAAGCTCAAGCACAAGCTCAAGGACCTAAACCCAAACCCAAACCAATGTATATATAACTACAGGGAAAATAAGTAATAGACGGGGAGAATAAATCACCACAATAAATCTTTGGGGGTCGCAGTTGCGAACCGACCCACACCGTACGCTTCTGGCACATTTTTCTGCTTTGGCATAAATATCTAACTATAAATACTTGTATATTTATGCATGCATGACATACGGTTTCTGTTCTGCATAAGCATCCCAAAATGGATGAGCTTCTGCGACATGCAACATGCAAGGCGCCCAAAGCAATGTTGCCGAAGCAGCCCAACTGCAAATCTGGCAAACTTTGAGCAACTTGAAAGGCAGCCGCAATACCGCCAACAGTCAATAGATTTTGCCGACGCGGAGTTCATGGGGCGACATGCTGCGACATGGAACAATGCACAGCTCAGCCCAAGTACGAGGCCAAATCGCATTAATTTCACAAATTTGACTGGCAAAAGTTTCGCCAGCGTGAGGCACTTGAAGTTAAACGCCACTTAAAAACAAAGGATACACTCAAAGCTTTGGCCTAAGCGGAGCAGTAAACGCGTCTGCCGAAGCGATAAAACTCATGGAAGGACTCTGCAGTCAATGCAGCTATACGAGCTTCACTCGAATCATAGTCTATAAACCTTTGGATAACACTTACTCGAAAAAATGATAATAAATAGAAATAAAAGTCAACTGGAACCCTTTTGGAATATTAAGCAGATTTACAATATATATTCCCACACACAACAACCCTTTAATTTTTCGATTCCATTAGAACTAGAAGCTTTGCTGGGTATAATTAAAATATCTTAGAGCTCCGCTTTCGATAAATTGTTTCTGTCCAGGCTATATATTTATACTCCAGCCTCAAAAACTTGGACTTTTAAAGAGTTTGATCAAGATATCATTAAAGCTGACAGTCTAGTTTGTATAGAAAGACACAAACTCACATAAAAATCTATATTTGTCCTCCTGATTGGAAGATGGCTTCTTCAATGCGTGATAAATTTCGTGATAAGATCAATAAAACAACCTTTGCAAGGTTATAAATAGCAATGAGTTTCGTATCGACACTTGAACCGCAACGACAAACATCTGTTAAGAATTAAATATATTTCTAGGAAAATGTTGATGTTTTTGATTTAATAACGGCCTGCATTTGCTATACATATATTATTATTGATATATTAATAAATATGTATAGATAAATTTGCACTTACCCGAAACTCCACACACATGCATGCGTTTGTATATATCACATTACTGAAAGAATAAAAAACGAATGGAGAAAATTATACATAGTTGGCAGCTATCAAAAAGTGAAGTAAGCTTCGTTTGCGTTTGACGTGAGATAACATAAATTATTTCCAACTCTGTCCAGCAAATTTTTGTTTTTATATGACACCCATTTCCTGTGAAACAATTTTAATTATCCGCTACCCCCTTTGACCAAAGTCTATTAGATTGTCATCGCAACAAATATTTTCACAAATCACAATATGAAAGCTTGTATTCATGAGAATCGCATGGAAAGGTGATGTTCAAAAATATTTTTTTTCCATTTCCTGTAAAAGATATTCAAATTATCCCCTACCCCCTTTGCCAAAAGTGGTTTATGTTGTCCATCAATTAGTCAGAAAGGCTTTCCTTTACACAGATAAACTTTCTGATATTGCTCTCGACAACTCAATCATGCCTCTTCTTTTCTTGTGATTGCGATCATTGCACAATTGATGTATTATGCTGCTTAATATTGTATATGAGTTATTTAAATGGGCATTCGTCTCGGCAAATAAGTTATATGACAGCGCGCATTTGTTAAGGCGCTGGGCACACAAAATTAGCCAAATTAATCATACGCAATGTGGGCCGTAGGCAGTCATGAGGCGTGGCAACAGCGGCAGCGGCAGAGGGAAATTTACATTTATTTGCCATAGCTACTCGTAGAATATGCACTCAATTGGAATTTATGTGATTTGTGTGCTCGAGGACCCGTTTGGGTTATCAACAACACGGCAGGCTCCGCTTTTGGCTATGGGCTAGGTTTCTGTCTGCGATTCCTGGCCATGACTTTGCACTTTTGGCTTTTATATGTGTTTACAGAGAGAACAGCAGAGAGTTTCAGGTCTTTTAATTAGCAGTCATTCGCTTGTGTGTGGGTGCGTGTGCGTGTGTGGGCCTTTGGCAAAGTTTTTGGGGCGCATTTTAATATTGTCATCATCATAATAATTGAAATGAAGCAGTCGCTACTTTGGTTATATCCTTTAGCCAGGCCAGAGGCGTGACCCAACTGTTTTAACTTGGTTGGTTTGCTTTTTTTTTTTTCGGTATTTATGAATTTCGTGTGCTACTTTTTCACTTTGCTGCACAACTTGTTGGGTTATTTTTTGTTTTTTTTGTTTCGTTTTTTTTTGTGCTATGCCACTTTGTGTGTTAGTTTTGGGCCAAAAAGTGTTTTGGCCAGCGTTTACCTTTATAAGCGGCTTTGGACAATTTGCGGCCGCAGGGAGTCGGGGGCACTCAGCACGATGTGTGTGGGTGTGTGCGTGCCCACGTGGTTGTGGGTTGCGGCTGCCACCGGTTGTTGGCCTCCATTCGCAGCCTGCTTTCACCTTTCGACGGGAATTGTCGGCGCCCGATGCCAGGTAAAGCGGTTTATGCGGTTGCTTGTTATCATTTATGGCTTACACATTTGCGTATTTCTTGCTTCTATTCTTTGTTGTTGTTGTTGTTGCCTTTGCTATTAGCTAGCGTAATGAAGTTTTTTAATTATATTTAGGCCCGTGGGCGTGGGCTTTAAGTTGCTACAAAAACATGATTTTTAAATTAAGCGAAATAAAACTCTTTAGGAAAATAAAAGCCAAATTGTTCTGATAAATCGCAAGCAGCAGCAATGAATTTTCATTTCGAGTAACGATAATTTAAACGTTTAATGCATTGGCATAAAATTCCCAAAATTTTCCGATTCGAGCCGCAAAAAGCAGCAGCCAAGCGAAAAATGTGCGGCCGGCGCAAAGTTTTAACGAGTAACGCGCCAAAACAACCAAATTTAAATTTGCATAATACACACACACAGGCAGTTACTCCTGGGTGAGAGGAGGGGTGGAAGTGTGCAGGGGGTAGGGGGGCGTGGCATGTGAATTTAATAGCTGCAACGACAAAACTCAAACTGCGGTTGTTTAGAAAACTGCGCGAATGCGGAGCATTTCATGTGCTTTATGCGCAAGCAATGAACTTTTAATACACAGCAACAGCGGCAACTAAAAGTGGACAATATATCACAGCTAAGCACTCAGACTCACACACACACACAAACACACAGTAGCACACACACAGACAGACATACAGTGCGATAAGAGCCACACGCCCACATTTAAACACAGACAGAGCAAGAGACAAAGGGAGAGCGGCGGGTATCAAATACATAAACCCACTTGTTCGTACGTCTTTTTTTTGGTAACAATTCGCGCATTGGATTTATGGAGCAAGGAAATAGGTACGGCAGTTGGTAGTGCCCGACTAGGAGATACTCTGTAAACTTACTGTGCAATTTATGCCACAGTAAAGCTGCTTTCTCCAGCTGCAGCAAACTATGGGATATACAATCTGCAATATATTGCTTCGGTGCTTACAATCCGATCTTTACGATATTCTATCTTGGGCAACAATTTTGCACCCTGTATGCATATACCAACGTATAAGACACTACCTATAGAAATTTTTGAAATTTTAAAGTTTTGGGGCAATGTGTTCGGCCAAATCTCTTCCGATTTTCATGAGGTTTGGCTTTTTGTTCATGGTTTTCCCTCTAGATTAATCTGGCATTCAAATCTGACTACGTAAATATTAGTCCAAATTCATGTCCAAATCTTACCCCTAAGATTTAAAATTTCCCACCCCCCATAAAACGGCCAAATCTCATCCGATTTTCACGAGGCGCAGCTCTTTGCTCATAGTTTTCCCTGTAGATTAATCTGGCATTCAAATCTGACTACATAAATTTTAGTCGAAATTCATGTCAAAATCTAACCCATAAAATTCGTACATAGACATAGGTCTAAATTTCCCGCCCCCATAACTCGGCGGAATCTCTTCCGATTTTCACGAGGTTTGGTTCTCTGTTCATAGTTTTCCCTCTAGATTAATCCGGCATTCAAATCTGACTACGTAAATTGTAGTCCAAATTCATGTCAAAATCTTACCCCTAAGATTCGTACATAGACATAGGTCTAAATTTTCCACCCCCATAACTCGGCCAAATCTCGTCGGACTTTCACGAGGTTTGGCTCTTTGTTCATAGTTTAGCCTCTAAATGAATTTGGCATCTAAATCTGGCAACACTATTCTTGTATACATATATATTTTAAAATTAAGTAAAATATATATATACATATATATTTTGAAAATTTCTAGTTTCACTTTTAGAAAAAAGTAGCGGACAGACAGCCTGATAAGGCTACATCAACTCAGCTCATTGCCTGATCAAGATTATATGTATATACTTAATATGTTCAGTTACAAACATCAGCACCAAATGATTATACCCTTTCAATGAGTTCCAAGTACGAACAGTACTGCAGTACAGTACGAACAGAACTGCACTGAGAAAAAATAACCTGCCGAAACAAGGGATTAAAGCCTAACGATTTATCCTCATTTTTAGAGAATTGTCAAATTTCTTAAAAAACTATGAAAATATCGTATAATACTTAATGGAACGATACACATTCCAGATTGCCGCATTTCAATTGTCTGGATAAACAATAGTGCTTGGAATAAAATAATCTACACCAGGTGAAGACTTTACACACGTTTTTTTGACAATATCTGCACTTGATATTTTCTCTCAGTGCATACAAATACACCTTTATACGTGTGCATAATAACTCCGTGCAAAGACGAACAACGTGTCCCAGTTAAAACTGACTTGATATAAATTAAACATGATATTTTCCGAATTAATTTGTGAGCCACAGTCGACAGTACGACATTATAATTTCTAGTCTAGAGCAGTTTGTTTTCCCTGTCCACAAGAATCGCACACCGGCTGGCCACATGCCACAGCCCAGCTTCCAGCTTCCTGCTTTCATCTTCTGCTTTCTAGCCACATGTGTGTCTCACACAGTCTCTTGTTCGCCTGTGCCTTGGCTTTTTGTGTGGGTGTGGGTGACTAATTAATTGCCGCCACGTTGAAAATATTATTTTTAATTGTGTGTTTATGGGCGGGACCAGCAGCAAGGGGGTAGAGACCAACAGAAGGAGGCACACAGCTTCGAGTACTTACCAAAAACCGAGCCTGTTCTCAGCTGCTGCTGCTGCTGTTGGCAGCAAACAAGCCTCAGATACACAGAACGATATCCGTGCTAACACAAACTCAAAAACACACACAGATGCACACACATAGACACACACACACACACTCTCATATATACACACAGTCGGCAGCATTTGGTTTTTCGCCTCGTGCCTGCTTCGCAACTCTAATATTTATGAAAATTATCCTTTCGCTGTGGCTTTTTAAGATGCTCATAATTTATATTTAAGTTAAGTTTAGTATGTCGCCATGCGAGCAGCCGGCAACAAAAACAACAACAAAAACTGCGGCTTGTTTATAAATGCGCCTGAGTTATGAGCCAACAAAAAATATGCGTTCATGTTTAATGGCGGAAGCTGTTTAGTGTCGCGGCATCCAACATAAATCTCATCCGTGGCAAGTGTCAAAGGGTGTTGAATGAGGTGTTCGAGCTTGTGCTGGGGGCTGCTGTTAACGCTTTTAATTGGCTACCAAAGGCGGGCAAATAAACCTGGCCATTTCCCACTTTCCACTTTCCAACTCGGCGTCAAATATTTGCCCATCGACAGTGACTTTGAGCAGTTAGCTGACCAGCCAAGTCAACGCCAGGCGCGGCCATTAAATAAACGCAGCTCGCGCAGTGTTTCAAGTGGTTTTCCAAAGTAATTTGCACTTTGAGCCAGCGAAACGGCAACGTTTGCATCTTTAGTCAGGCATAGAGAAAGGGGCTGGCTGGTTGCTGTTGGGGGGCTGGGGGTGGGGCCAGCCAAGTGAAGCGCATGCATCGGTAGCCTTGGCTCTGACACGCCAGGCAGGATATGAGCATTCAAATTTATGGTAGTTGTCGTGTGAAGCACTTCGATGTTTCTACGGCTTTCATTGCCTGTGTGTGTGTACATAAATTAAGCTCGCCATATGCTCAGAGTTCTTGGGCGTCAAAGCAGACCAAATAATTGAGTGCTGCGCTGTACTTGTGGTCTTGGCAAAGGAAGGGGAGCGGGGGGCTTGTAACCTCAACTAATGTCGGTTATAGCTGCAACTGCGGTTACCGATGGTTCATAGGAAAAGCCAAACGTAGACTTAGAGAAAAGGATGTCAAATATAAAAGCATTTCAATTATTAATAGTACAAATTATGATGTTTACTCTTCGAAGCTGCGCTGACAAGGGGGTTATGGGGGGAGGTATCCAAAAATTGATTTGCTTTTAATTTGTATATACTTTAATAGATGTAGATGTAGATTTAGATGTGGAGTAGCAGCTGCAAACGAAGCTTGATCTATCTAGTTCTTATAATGTGTGAGATATGATAATTATGGCATGCTTCAATATATTTCTATAAATTTCGAAATCAAGAAAATAGAGACAGATGTTCTTAAAATGATAGACTTGGTCTGCGTATGGCATAAGATAATATATAATTTAATATTTCAAATCTCTAGCTTGGGTTATTTTCGAGATAAACGAGTTCACACAGTTGGACAGAAAGACCGATTGTCTAGATTGACTCTCTGATAAAGAATATAGACACTTAATCGAGTCGGAGAAGTCTCCTTCTTCCTGTGACATACATCACATTATTCTATATCCTACGAGCTCTTTAGAGATCGATAGGATAGGCAGAGCAATTGTCTAGATTGGGACAGCTCGCTTTTCTGATAAAGAATCTTTATACAATTAGAGGTCTCCTTTTTCCTGTGAAAATATTTCAAATACACAAAACGCCGCGCTAAGCTCTCTGGTATATAATCTCAGACCTTTCTGTAGTACGTAATGCTTCAGAGCTGCGGGCACATCAAACAAAACCACAAACAACAACAATAGAAACAAACAAATCCAGGTATATTTTTGTTTCAAGTGAAATTCAAGCAATCAACACTAAGCGGATCAATTCGTGAGTGTGTGCGAATAGGTAAAGGGTATCGAGTGAATATTCATGTTGTGTTTAGCTGCGCTTTTTGCTCGGCTCATGTTGTCTTTAATTTGCATTGAACAAAAGTTTTCCTATAATGAAATAAGCAAAGCAATCGATGCGATTGTTGTTGTTATTCCGACTTCAACCAAGCACTTTTCTTTGCTCGTTTTCGTTCAACGTGTTGGTGCCTCTCCTTCCCCACCGAGCCCCCTTAATCAACGACGCCCCTGCTCACATTATGGCCTGTTGTGTATTTGTTCAAGTGTCGTATCGGTTGCGGCTGCGGCTGAACCCCTGTGTGAGTGTGTGTGTGTGAGTGCTGTGGTTAAAAAACGGCAATTCAATTAATTTCCGCTGCTGTTTAAAGCCGTAATGAGCATTTAAATTGCTTTTGAATGGGGCTTTTGCGGTGCCGACAATTGAACAAAAGGCATTGCAAATGCCGCGTTCCAGCTCTGTACTTTAATCATTAAGTGTATTGAATGCTATTAACAAATGAACTTGAGGTATCAGCGGTTGCCATGGCACATAATCAATCTGTAACTGTATACAGAGTTCGAGATATATAAAAATATTGCCATGGCTAACAATTTAATCTAGCCCTAACTTTACAATTTTTAAAATATTTTTTTATTTGTATATATTAATTAAGTACTTGGATAAATTCAAAAATGATGTGGTATGTGTATCAATTAATTCTCAAGCTGCTGTAGAGTAGGCCATAGGCAATAAAAGTTAATTCCAGGCACAAATCAGTAGACAGACCATTTGAGAAATTTCATTTCTCACTTACAACCAACTATAATTGTCCATGGCAAACTGTTGATCAGCGTAAACCCAGTCTAGGACAACATTAAAGGTAGCAGGGGAGAGGACACCTGTCAATGTCCGGCAGATAGACATAAAAGTTTTGCTGGCCGAAGATTTATGGGCGTCAATGTGAATTCCATTAAGTCAAAAGCGGCAGGAGGTTGCGCACATAACCTTTTAACATTTATTGAAGTTTATTGAGGGCCGGCCGGCTGGGACGACGAATGCAGGTCTCTTCAGCTTCAGTTCCAGATCCTGCGGCTATATTTGGTACGCGTCGCCATTATTCAATAGTCAAAGAGGCGAACAGATAAACACAGTTCGTGTGTGTGTGTGTGTGTGTGTGTGTGTTTGCCTGTGTGTATTGTCAACAAATTAATCAATGTTTATTTGCTAAGTAAGTTTGCCCTCAAGGCTGGCATCTATCCAGGGAGACAGTCAGACAGCCGGCGCGTCGGGGCTAATGTTTTGTTTCCTTTTACCATTTCCTAGTTCCGGTACTGTGTGTGTATGCGTGTGAGTGTGAGCGTGCTTTGTGCCTTTGAATTTGTGTAACTAATCGTGTTAATAGAGTGGATAATACGCCTCAGGTATGCGAGTCGCCGCTCAGTCTTTGAATGCCGTTGGCGAGCACACAAGCAAAGCTAACCGATTGCAAGTGTTTGACAAGCAGGTGAGCGGGTGTGCGTGTGTGCGTATGTGCGTATGTGTGTATGTTCGTATCCGATTAGACGCTTTATACAGACACAGTTACTTGATTTAGAGGCAGACCAGCTGGGCAAGGCTTTAAGTGTCCCTCGATATGTTGACGGTGCGTATGCGTAATATTCAATTTAGACAAATTACAGAGCACGCAAAACAATTCCCATTTGTTTTTTTATTGAGTTGCGTTGAAAGGTAATTGCATGCGATTAACACAATTGATTGGTATCGATTGGCCGGCCCCCTTTTCTGTCTGACGGCGACCACAAACTGGGTCAGTGCTAGCAACAAGCAGCAGGGAAAAAGGAATTTAATAATAGCCCTTTGGATAATTAAGTTATAAACGAAGGCAATCGGCATCGGCAACTGGCAAGTTAGTTTCTGAATTGTTTGAAGATGGGTTTAGTAAAAGTCTTCACCTAATTCTTAAAACGCTTTAATACCCTTTTTCTCTACGTTCAGGCAGCGTGGCAAATGGGCATCAAATGACGCAGCAACATTGTCAAAGCAATCGTTACAAATGAAGTCAACAGCAGCGACGACGGCGACATCAATGTCGATATCTTTCCTTTCCCCCTTTTCCTTTACCCCCTTCTCCATTCCAACCCTCTCCCATGGGTCTCTGTTTTGTTGGCCATTTCATGCAAGTTTCCATTGCAACTTGCCCACGCTCACGACAGCAGCCAGGTCCATGTCATTGAGATTGCCTGTGTTTGTTTCCACCTTTGCAGAGGGTATCATGCATTCTTAACGGATCATGTAAGGCTTTGAAAAGTCGTCTCTAATTCAAGAAGTATATATTTATATGCACGATCAGCATGAACAAAGGAGTCGATTTAGCCAAGGTTAAATTTCAGAATTTTCATAGTTAGAAAATGGGTGTAAATATTTATATCAAGACACATTCCTGATTTATTATTGAAAACAAGAAAAGTGTCTGAAATTAAGAACAAATTAAAACTTTTTGCAGCCAACACAGAAGAAGACCAGACCAAAGCAAAGACCTTAACAGAATTCGATATAAACAGGATTTAATTTCAGAATTTTCAAAGTTAGAAAATGCGAGTAAATATTTATATCAAGCCAAATTTCTGATTCATTTGATAGCGATTTCATGAGAATTTCTTTCGAAAACAATACAATTTTCTGAAATAAGGCAAATATTGTATTTTATGGCGAATACCTTAAATGTAGGACAATTGGGAAAAAAAAACATTTTTTTCTGATATTAAGAAAAAGTTTAACCGTTTGCAGGCAGCACATATTTCGGATTTGGGTAGACAATATAATAGAGCAACATTTAGACTTTTTACGGCAGAGTATAAGAGATGCCAGGGTATTTAGGCCTTGGCAATTTGAAGTTTCTCCTTTCATTCTTGTTGCAGTTGCCATTGCCGCATTATTAATATGAAGCGTGGGCGACTGCGTGGGCTCCTTTTACGCAGCCTGATATTGGTTTTTGCTGCTGTTGCGGCTCCCGCTGACACATGGTACACATGGTACACATGGTACACATGGTGACTGGGTGTCCGACTACGAGTGGCGTTTTATGGCTAGGCTGTGGCTCCAGTTGCCTTCAAGTGGCCTGGCATGTGAATTTATGGCAAACACGGAAATGCGAGCCGGCTGCCAGCGACGCCTTTGATGGCAGCAAGCCGGCGCAATGCAAGCGCTGATTATGAAATGCGCCTCATTAAAAAAAATAAAAACACCCCCAGCTGCAGCTGGGGCCACAGTCGATGGCTGAAACTGTGACCTAATTCGCTGCGGCTGTCTGTCCGTCTGTAAGTCTGTCTGTCTAAAAAGTTTGTCGCATGCTATTTTCAGGCTGCGGTAAAAACATCATCAACACTCGCAATTTGTCCCAATCTCCAAGTGGGCGACTGTCACACGCCTCACAAATATTTTGATATGCAGCTGTCGCTGCCGCTGCCGTTGGCCAAAACCAAACCAAACCAAACCAAAAACACACACACACACACAAATTGGCAGCACACAATTTTTGCCACAATATTTTTACAGCTGCGCCGGAGACTCTAAATATTTGGTTGGCCCATATATAATTGGAAGCCGTGCGGCATCAACTTATTTAGGGCCGAAAGGCGTACATTTTCCGCAGCACATAAATAGGCTGAATATAGAAATGCACTTTAATGAAATTCACAAAATGAAGAATGACAATTGGGCTTACAGTATAAGTACCAATATTGAGCTGGAGCTCAATTTAGCTTGTTTTCATATAAATAATATAGGGAACAAACAAGAAGAAAATATTGCTTGGGTAGTCTTGCCTTGTAGCAGATTTTGCCATCGACTCTTATGTCCTTTTCGTAGCTTTAACTTGTTGAAAATTGCAAGCGTTAAGAAACGCCAGAAACTACAAGCAGCGACTAATTTTTGTTTACATAAATAAACACTATTTAAAGATAGAATAAGTTGTTTAGAATTGTTTTGCAGTAGATTAAAGTATCGACATATTCTACTGGCAAGCTGGTTGCTAAACGCTTGCAGGCCAATTTTGACCCGATTCTGTCAGCAAAATATCAAAAGGCATACAACATAGTCAGATAAGTGAGTGTGCAGCACCTTCTTGCCAACAGCAGAAGCAGTCACAGGGCCAAGGGTTAGGGGTTAAGGGCCAGGAGCCAGGGGCCACTCGCATGGCAGCACATGGCACATGGCAGAGCACGTCTTCCGTTTCCCTCTTCTGTGGCTATTTAACACTTTCATATTTCGTCGTCAGGTTGTTTGCCGCCTCGGGGCGGACTTTTACTTTGCTTCTTACTACACACACACACACACACACACAAATATATATGTATGTATAGTTACCTAGCTGTAGCCGCGCGCTTATAAATTTTGTCTGCCGGCGTCTGGCAAAGCCGCTGCCATATTTGTGACTCCCCTGGCGACCATTTTGGGCATGACAGCGGCACGGTTAGGGGTTTGCAACAGGGAGCAGCAGTCGCAGCAGGAGCTGTAGCGCGCTTTCAGCTTTACCCATTGAACGTTGGCTAAAAAGAGGGTAGCTTGTTGGGCATATGTAAGTAACAGATGCAGGGAGACAACTTTCAAGCGATTAAAGAACTTATTTTAGTTCGACGGACTTTTGAAGTTATGAAAGAGTAGGGAACTTCAAGAATTGATGGCCATCTCTTAATGTTTATATGAAAGCGTTTACCGCAGAGGCCAAATTTTGCATATAAAGTTCTCGAGTTCCATGTCTAGCTCAAGTTTATTTCATGTTGTCCCAGCCAAGAGGTTTCCGAAAGCTGCTCTCGGTTAACTAGAGGGTATCTGCTAGTCGGATCCCATGGACTGGCTCAATTTTACTTGTTTCGACTTTGGAACGTGGCAAACAATTTATCAAACAAAATATGCACTTGAAATACACGTAACTACAAGTACAACATTGCGCCCAGCACATTGCACGCTGAGTGCATTTTTATTCAATTTTTAGAGAACTTCCGCCCCTCCCCTGCCCTCCCCCCCACCCGCCATTTCAACCCCTCTCAGGTGATAAAGTACGGCACTGAAATGAATTCGTAAGTGTCAGAAACTTGGAATGTGGCCCAGTTGCGTCAACGAATTTAGTGGCAGCGATATTTAAAGGGATTTAGTTAAGGCATTTGGATATTCGCAGATATTCCAGTAAGCCCCAATCGAACCACGTGCAAAGCCCCTTTCGAGGGGGGTGGGGCACATATTTTAAAAGATAAGTATTCAATTTAAAGTTGATGTGCTCGCAGCTTATCGTATGTGTGCATATTTTTAGTTTAATTAACAATTTTTAGCATGAATTTTGTTTTATAAAATGCTGTTAACTGCAGTTTGTTGACATATTTTACCTTGTGCCGGGGCTGGGCGGGGTTGGGGCGGGGGTGCGGTTCGAGCGGTACTTTCTGCAAAAATATGTTTTCCATGTTTGCAACAAAAGCGTCAACTTTCAGCTCAACGCCAATTAAAAGTTAAATTATTCTAAGTATTTTGATTTTGTCAAATGGCAGCTTGACATGCGATGCGCCCCCTGTAGGCCGCCACGCGCAACTACCAAACGAGCAGCAATGTGAACATTTTTATTTTTCACGCTGAGTATACTTTATTTATAATGTCTGCGCTTAAAGTAAAGCACAGCACAGCCGCCAGATACATTTGTATCTTTAAGATACAAACGTTACGCTCAATTTGCGTGGCTGGCTGCACACATTAATCCTCGCACACACACACACCCGCACACACACTCGTTTTTATTGATTTCCGTTGCGCTAATGCAAACAAATAAATCTGCCGAATGAGTCGATTTGTAGGTTCGTCTCGTCGAGTGCCCGCAATTTTCGGGCCTAATATCGGGGGTCAGACAATAACAATGAACTGTTGCTATTGTTTGTTATTAGTTTTTATGGCTGGCAATGTGGCCCTTTGGGGCCCAGCTACGAATTGTAATTTGTCTCCATTTTTATCATTAAAATAACAATTAAAGCTTTTGTGTTTTGTCTGCGTAAATGTGTGCTGCATTTGCGGTCTATATATCATTATGGCTATGTGTGCATGTGTGCATGTGTGCATGTGTGTGTGCATGTCATTTGTTTAGCTAGTTTTATTGCTTGTAAACATTTATCCTTATTGTTAGCCATTTACACAGATACACAGCCAAAGCGAATGACATGGTTTGTGCAAATGTAGCGCGTGTTAAAACCTTACCCAGCAGGCAAATTGTGTCACAGTCGCCATAGTCAATCAATACGTTACTTAATTCATGTGTTTATGGCACCCTGAATTATGCTAATTACATTAACGCTAATGAATCGAGTGTGAGCGAGAGGACGCGTACAAGCTAAAACTGAAACTTAATGACACCCCAGAGGCACATTTAATTACCCCGGGGCCGCACATTACCAATCCGAGGCCTCTTCTCCAAAGTTTGCATGTTCGAAATGCATAAAACTGTCTATGGGTACATAACTAAACATATGTGAACAAGCGTACGTAGTTGTTCATGCTTTTCGGCAACATGAAAATGCTTTATAGCTATTAAAAACGACAATATATAAATTGTGATCTCCGTGCGCATAAAACAAAAGTGGAAAACTAGATACAAAAAAATAAAAAATTAACCCACAGCATGTTTTCGAAATTTTATATACATAGAGATATGCATTCTTTTTTTTTTTTCCTCAAAGAGACAAACAATTTGAAATGGCAATTGACATGTGGCCAATCCGAAAATCGATTTCGCCCGAAAATTGCGAGACAGACAAAACCAATCGACATCAGTTTCGCAGCTCAAACAAAACTTAATAGAGAAAGTTTTTGGGCGAACTTTGGATTTGTGTATTTAACTACTTGAACTAGTTATATTTAACGAAAGTTTTGTACAACTCGATGAAATTGAGCAGAAAACGCTGCGTGGAATGTTTTTGTGTGTGTGTGTGTGTGTATTAGCTGCCATTTTGTGTGTAGCACAAATTGTCAATTTGTAGGTAAAGGCAATTGGAATTAAATGTCAAACAAACACACACACAAATTTGTGAGGGGGGTGGTGGTAGGTTGGAGGGAAGGGGTGGCATATTCGCTAGATGACAGTTAAATGCCGTAAATATACCATGCACTTACATATGCAAAAGTATTTGTGTAATGCCCACGATAAGCTCGTGTATTGATCCACTCGCATGTGTTTATTTCTATTAGGAGGGGGTTAGCTGATGGGTGTAGGGGCGGGGGGAGAGGAATGCTGTTTACTATACCCCTGCGCCCACCGAGCGTCCTATCTAGTGATATTGGTAAACTTTTAGTGAGCTGCGCGACGCCATTTTGGAAAATTTTCATAGACCATTGGACAGAGTCTAAACAAACGAGTGTGCGATTGTGTGTGCGAGTGTGTGTGTTGTCTAAATACAAATGCGCCTCAGTGCCAATAATGTAGACACAAGCCACGGCAACAGAGGGGGAAACGTGCTACTTGACAGCTGCAAACACGGCAACAATTGTATGTGAAATACTTTGCATAATTTGACTAACAATTAAGCTCAAGTGCACACACAGAGAACAGCACGTACCGAGCATATACAAACACACACACTCACACACATGCAGACACCAATACACAAACAAGACCGAGAGGCGACATCAACGAGCTGCGAGTTAATGAAGCACTGCAAGTTTGTTAATTTCTGTTGCCTACTTTCGAGAGCAGCAAGAGTCAGCGAAAACGACTTTCCATTTGGTAATTTGATAGCCTCATTAAAGCCTTGCTCAAACATTGCGCAAAATCTACAAGAAAATTGCAAATATTTTGCAGCATTTTATTGGAACTTTATAGTTTGTTTTATTGAATAAATTCCTTGTACTTAAATCGTATTAAATAACTACATATATATTTTTGTTGCAGATTTTTTACTCGAGAGCGAGAGGGAGAGCAGCCGATAAAAACAGGTAAATAACTTGTGTATCTAGCTCAACTTTTGCAATACCAAATATTGTAGAAATTTACTTTAAATATCCTTTGTTCATTTAGAAAGGGGTAAAACAGGGTATATGTAATTCTAGGCATCAATTTGGGACAAGTGTTTGTATATTCCATGGAAGCCAATGTTTTTATCGATAAATATCGCTTTTAAGGTTATGATTCTGTCGTACATTCAGAAAACCCTTAACCTATGTTCCTCTATCCCTATATATACTTAGTAGAGGGTAAAAGAGGGTATATGTAATTCAACTTGAGATAAAGTTGTTTAAGTATTCTATGGAAACTAATTTATTTATCGATAAATAACGCTCATGTTTCTGTCATACATTCACAGAACCCTAACCCATATCCCACTTACTCCTATCTATACTGAGTACAGGGTAACTGTTTGTGCTGCACTCTCAGCTCGTGCACACTTACTTATTTTATTTTAAAATATTTTCTTTGGTTTTTGTGCGGCCAATTCTTTGACAAAACTCGTATTACACAGCTGCCTGCAGCCTGCAGCCAGCTGCTGGCTGCTTTTTGCACCCTGCTGGTTGCAATTTGCCAAGAGTATTTTCAAATATGCATTTCATATTCAATAAATAGCACTCAAATGAAGCCTTTTTGTTTTTACATGTTTGCGCAGAGAAATATTTGCAGCCTCCATGAAAAGTGGTAGCCAGTTTCCGCTTGCCGTTTGCCTCTTGCCGCCTGCAGTTGCAATTGATTTTACAAATTGCAAATACATTTGCCGAACAGTGCAAACAAAACACTAAATTGCTGTCTGTCTATCTGCCCAGTCTGCAGACGGCGTCAAAAGATTTTTAATAAATATTTTTCATATTTATTGATATGTCGATTCAAATGAAGCCCACATGCAAATTAATTGAAATTCAAAATTCGTTTCTTTCACAAGCTCCTAAGAGCTTTCTGCAAATTGCCAGCTTTGTGTAGGAAATTGTTGCCTATTAAGAACTGTTTTTCAAGAGAATTTTATGCCCTCTTTTTTGTTAATTAGCCAGCTTACAAGCCGGTGTGCCCGCTACCCCAATATTCATGGGCGTGGCATTAGATTTTGTATGCCAATAAAAGCAAAAAAAAAAATAAAGGTAAAGCTCGTATCGTTTGCTTTGTAATGCAAATCGTACGCAAATGTTGCCCGGCGCTGCTCAGAGAAAATATGAAATAAAGTCATCCCGGCCAGACTCCCACACCCACACCGGACCCCGCCCCCAATCCAGACTCTCAGCTGGCAGCATTACTTTGAGCGGGGTTTGCATGCACAGAAAGGGGTTATGCAAAGTCAAGCAACCTGAAAAAGACACATTTGTGATGCAAATTTGCGAGACTCTCGAGGCTGGCACCCAACATTGGTTGCTGACTTTCTATGGCAACGTGTAAATCAGGCTAAGTACGTGGCCTTTTTGGTCTTTTAGCTGCCATGGCAGTGCTTTGTACTTGCGCTTGCTATTGCCGTTGTCCTCCTAGCTGCTGTTGTTGTTTTTGTTGTTTTTGTGGTGGTGCCTGTCTTTCAGCTCAACAAAAAAAAAACAAGCAAGAGGGATCTGGTAGTGAGTAACAGACTAGGATATACCCTAGGCCCAAAGCCGAGCTGCCAATATACACATCAAAGGAACCTTTGTACATCTATACATGAATGTATTAAATGTTTGCAGCTTCTACTCTTCTTCATTCCTTAGCCGCATACTATATATAGGAAATGCATTATCGAACAAATTTGATAAAATGTGTAGAGTTTAAATATGGCATAAAAAGTTTTGTTTATAAAAAAAGCGTAAGGTTCCATCTTTTAAATTGGGATCTTCCATATTTGGATGAAATGTAGTGTATTCGAGAATCTGCATGCCAAAGTTGGTGTAAATATTTCTTATTATTTTTGAGCATTCTTTAAAAACCATGTCGTCAAAAAGATATTCAGCAATATTGTGAAAATGGGATATATCATTATTTTAAGCTCCTTCTGCGTAAATTATGGCAGATTAAATATATCAAATTTTGATGTCTTAAGCTTTCGACTGACTTTCATACAAACTAACAGATATACAGGCGTGGCCCACTCGACTCAGCCCATCCTCCTGATCAAGAATATATATATAACAATTATTATTTGTTTGGCATTGAATATATATAACTTAATAGGTCCAAAGTCACTTCCTACAGCCTGTTACATACATGTGCCCAAAAGCAATATACCTCTTTGGACCCATTTGCAGTGTATACAAAAATATGCAACAATTTTTGCGTTCGCACCAGTGTTTGCCCAACTTTGCAAACGGGTTTTTAATATGTGCCTTGGCAAGCAGCAGCAGCAGCAGCAGCAGCAGGTGAATCGCAGTCAAAGCTTGTTTACACGGCGCAAACATTTGGCCGACATATGCTCTGCGAATCGCTTTGGCCATGGAATAATTACATATGCATGACATGACAGTCAAAGCCAAAGCCAAAGCGTGGGCGTTACCAATATCTACTGAATACAAGGATATAGTCTATATATGTATTTCTATATATACAACTATATATATATATATGTGCGCGGGACAACAAATTTGCAAGCTATTGAAATTGCGCATACGCCACGTTGCGGCCACGTGAAGCGTGGGGGAGGGGCCAAGCCAGCCAATTGTTGTTTTAAATTAATTAATTTCGTTTTCATTAGCAGCAACAGCAAAAGATAACAACAACATGAAAAAAGAACAACAAACAGCTTTTGTTTTTAATTTTATGCTTTCATTTGCCATTATTTTTACGCTATTTGCCAATTTGGCGCCGTTGTTGCATTTAAAGCGATTTTCGCACCACTAATTATTATTTAAATTTTGATATGCACCATGCACCATGCACCATGCACCATGCACCCTGCACCCAGAGCGAATAAATGGGATTATTTTAATAAATAAATGCATGTGCAAAATCAAGAAGTTAGCAATGCACACATAAAAAACATTGCGCCCAATTAACGGCTTACAATGGCGCCACATATATTATTTGTAACAGCCAATCGGGTTACTTAAATACTAGAGGTATTTTGTAACAGGTTAAAAGTTGTGCTGAAATATGCATTTGTTGTTTTAGTCAGCTGCAGTCATGTGAAAATGTAAACAGTCTGGGATGTTGTCCTTAAATTGAGTATAAAATACCAAATCTGATCTTTATTCAAAATTTCTTATGCTGAGAATAGATTTCCTTCAACTTAATCAGTTTGCGCTCGAATGCGAATGCATTGTTGATATGGTCGGAACCTTCACCTAAACTAATTGCCCCTTAAAAATTGGCAAAACGAAAGTCTAAAAGCAGAAATAGTTTGTATGCAGTTATATATAATATGTATATTTAATATCTAATGCTCTTAAGATTTGTAGTAAAACGAACAAATTTAAATTAAATTTAAAGCTTTTGCAAATATTTGCGAAGATAAAGCTAGGTTTGAAGCAAAACCTGGCTTCCAGGCTATGTAAAACCGGGTTCAGCAACCGAACTGCTTAAGGCAGCTCTCAAAACTAGAACATACTTCTCGCTTTTCACAATCCATTGGCACATTGAATGGCATTTATTTTAGAGTAGCTTTGCCTCGGCTTTGCTGCAGCTAACATTAAAAAATCGGCAAATTTTGTTGCTGCGCCCAGTCAATGGCAATTATTTTTTTTTTATCTCTTTGCCAATTGGCGTTGTCTGCCTCGCATTGTTTATAAACTCATTTCGCACTGTAATCCGCACAATTGTGCCTCCCCCCGCCAGCCCCCGCCATTTGCCCGGATTGCTAGCATTACAATGTAATTACAGTAAATGCAACTTTGTCTGTGCTGCAAACTGCATGGAAAATTGCAGCCAAAAATGTTGGAAGCTTCGCTGGAGGGGGAGAGGGAGAGGTAGGGGGAATTTTCCTGCTGCGTAGGCGAAAATTTGGGCGAGCAGCTCCGCACTTTACGCATCGAGAGCTGCGAGAGTTGCCGACGCCAGTTTTGTTGGCAGATATTTTAAAGCGGCCAACAGCAAAGTGAAATTTTAATGCAAACTAATGCAAAATCTTTCGATACAAAACCCAACAACAGCACAACAGGCACACACAAGCGAGGCAACAACAAAATAAATTGAAAAGCAAAATGCAAAGTGCGCGCTGCGCCGCGCCGCGCCGCGCATCCTGTTCGCAGCCAAGACAAATGAGTCTGCATCAATCTTAATTAATTATTTAAACGCAGCGGGCATGGAAATGCCTGCCACGGCATTAAAGTAGTCTCTGCGCCTCTGCAGCCAGCTCGCCAGCTCGGCAGCTCGCCAACTCTTGTATCTGACTCTGATTCTGACTTGGAAGCCGCAGCTTTTGACTGCTGCCTCGTGCCTTTTGCCTGTTGCCTTTTTCCATTTGGTGTTGTGCTGTGCTTTTGTGTGTTGCGCGTAATTAAAACGAAAGCCTTTTGATATTTAAATTATTTTTCATAAATTGCATTGCAGCAGCTAAAGCAACAGCAACGACAGCTGCAGAAGCAACGGAAATAAAATTCAGGCCAGATCGAAGCGCATGCACCCTTACTTAATGGCCCTTTAATGATTCCACTTTCATTATTGGGCTGTAAATTCCAGAGAAAGTTAAAGGTGAAATCGATCCTTGTAGTACATAAACTGTGTTTTCCGCATCCATGAACCCAGGCTTAGGCCTGACTCACACTTTGTTCTATGCTTTAGGTTTATTGGGCCAAAATAAATTTGAAGATGGACTCGATAATCACAGCTCGTAAACTTTCTTGGCCTTATCCATAAACCCAGCCTTGAGCTCAAAGCCTAAATCACATTATATTCTAGGAGCCTTGCTTTATATTTTTAGTATCATATTGAGATACATTTGTATCTTAAGCTTCTTTCACAGTATTCTTGGGCATATGCTCTAGCAAAAGAAGTGTATCAAAAGCCTCGTCATTCAGTTGGCTTCAAGTTCAGTTGACGTTGTTTGCCTCATTTTAATTCAGCAGCGTGATCTCAGGACCAACATAAGTTTAATTTGCTGTGGCTCGCGTTTAAATTAACTCTCTTTTGCACTAGAACTGGGGTCAACGGCGCACACATGAGGCAAGTGTCAATTTGTGGCAGTTGCTGCTGTTGACCCCACAAGTCCCACAGCCAAACTAAAGTGTCACAAAAATGCACAGCACAAAAGACCACTCCTAAAATCGACGGCTCCTGCCGCCTGCTGTTTGATAATTATGATTAATCTCATTTAAATTAAATGGCTTAATTGTGGGGCGCTTGCGTCTTGTCATTAAATGATTTTTATCAGCACCACGAAAATGGAATTTGTCTTTGTCTATTTGGATTTGGGCCACCTGCCCCACCTGCTCCTTTGTTTTGTGATCCAATCTCATTTACAGTATTTTTAGTCTACTAATGAATACAGTTTTCGGTGGCGTGTCCCGGACAGTCAAGTTACAACTGTTGCTCAGATTCCGGCGGAATGTAAGACAAAATGACATTTCTAGAGATTAAATTCATGCTTTTAGCGTTTAAGCCTTTAATCACTGGTCAACAAAAGGGGCTGACAGCACAGCCGAGAGCACGGCTGGTGCCACAATAGCTGTTGTTTTTATACCCTGTAAAACACTGAGGGCTCAAAGGGGATATACTGCAAATGTGCAAATGTGGGTAGCAGGCAGTTGAAAGCATCTGTCTCCATAGTTGAAGTCGAAATAGCTTGGTGAAAATGATAAATAACTAGCCCCATTTCTCAAAATCGATGAAAATCGATATATTAAATAAATTTCGAAAATTATTAAAGCTAGAGACAGTAAAGTTGGCATGTATGTTCTCTAATGGCATACAGAAACTAGGAATATTTCAGTTCCACGAAGCACAGACCAAGTTCTTGCTGCAAGTTCTAGTTTTGAGCTTGTCTATGCCTGGTTACAGGGTAACTCGCAGTTGAACACTGTCCTTTGATTCTTCCAGTTGC
Organism: Drosophila littoralis; assembly: GCA_018903485.1. Classification (NCBI taxonomy): domain Eukaryota; kingdom Metazoa; phylum Arthropoda; class Insecta; order Diptera; family Drosophilidae; genus Drosophila; species Drosophila littoralis. The sequence goes on from JAEIGF010000408.1 coordinate 631,450, forward strand.
TGTTGCTGCAACGTATAAAGCCGCATGAAGCGCATGCTAGCACGCCGCACGATGCCGAATAAGTAAATCCGATTTGCAGTACTCGCGAGTTTACACTAAAACGTGCATTGTCATTGCCCGAGCTGCTCAGCTCCTTGTTGCTCTTGCTGTTCCTGTTCCTGTTGCTGTTGCTGTTGCTATTGTTGGTGAAATGAAGCCATTAGCATGGCAAATATTATTTTATCAAAATTTAAATGCAAAAGTTTGCGGTGCGTCACGTAGCCGCAGCGCAGCACGCTTGCCAAATCTGTTGCATATTTTCAGGGGCAGCCGCTGCCCTTTGGCCTGTTAATACAGCAATTTGCTTATGCATATATTAAATGTGTCACGCCGCCTCGTTTTTATGCGCTTCATTTAATGCAATTGTGAGACACTGGCAAAAATAAAAATCTTATACCCTACACGGGCTTGACCAGCTAGCAGATACCCTAAGCCCAGATTCAAGCGAATGTTATATGCTGGATCAAGAATCTTCCTCGAAAAAACTGTTTAAGGCGAATGTCTTCAATATGTGTCTCTCGATATATATGGATATAAAAAAAAAGAAAGTCATTTTACTAATGATGTACGAACATATATATTTCATATATGAAGTGTCTAGCTTTTGTGGATATCAATATATTTACCATATGGGCACGTCGACTTCTCCTTCTATCTATTACATATGTTTTCTTCAAACCATCACCTCTTTTCTTCAAACCAAACCTCCTTTGGCCGTTGGCTTCAGGGTATTGAAAAACAACAAATTGGAATCGCTGAACATGTCAGAAAAAGTGTTTGCTGCCAAAAATAAAGCCTGCCAGCACATAATAATTTATGCGAAGAGCGAACACTCTGGCCCGGACAAGCTATTATTAGAGAACATAATTTGAATAATTTACACGCATTAATTAACCCTCAGCTTGGCTGGAAATGTATTTCTTTGCGCCCAGTTCCAAGAGCTAATCGCATTCTGGGGGCACTCAACATATTGCCATATTTCTATTATGATTGCGATCACAATATAAATTCGTTTGTCTGGCTACCTACGGCGTCTAGACCCCATTGATGATGATGTCTGAGCTGCATTCGCACACACAGACCGCACGCTACAATTTATGACGCGACGCAAATCTGCTCGAAATGCTCGTAATTGCAGACACACACACAATGGGAGGTGGAGGGGCTTGAGGGGCACTGCGGCACACGAATTGGGATTCGGACTAACCACTTGGCTGAGTCGACCAACAAAAGTGGATAATATGTGGATATTTTTGGTCACGTTTGAATTTATTTGATTGCTAGCACTTTTAGCATTGTTGTAGCTGACGTTTTATTTAATGCCCTGCCAACAGCAGCGGCAACAGCGACAACAACTGTGGCCCGACGCCAGTTGGGGGAAGAGGAGGAGCAGCAGCAGCAGCAGCAGCAGCAGGAGGAGGAGTAGGGTCGGGCCGGGTGCATGGAAATTGCTCAGGAAACGTACAATTTATTTGAGTTCATTTCTTTTTGCCACCATTTGGCGGCCCGCCCACAATTGATGTTGATGTTGCCTACTTTCGATTTTGGCATGTCGCGCCGCTCACGTTCCGCAATTGTCCGTGTCCGTGTCCATGTCCATGTCCATGTCGAAGTCCATGTTTGCCTTGGCTGCCATTTGGCGGTCGTCGTCCTCGGCATAATTTGAACAGCTCCCACAAAAAAAAAAAAAAAAAAATAGCTGAACAAAAGTAAAAACAACAGAATAGAACACGCAGACAGACACAAGTTGCCAAGTTATCAGCCAGACAGCAAACGATCCACCTGGCAAAGGGAAAGCCAAAGCCAAAACAAGCCATTTGATGTTTTCATTCGGTTGGCCCCATCAACTTTGTGGTCGCTCAACGACCCCCCACTGTTCGCAGGACCCTTTTATTTTTCGTTGTTGCCAAATAGCTGCCAAAAGACTAGAAATAAGGGTGCAGCCAAGCACACCGAAAGGTAGGTGCTCTATTATGGAAGAAGCATATGATGTTATTAACACGCTTTAGCTGAAGGAATTTCTTGACTCCGGGAACAAATTAAAGACATTTTTAATTAAATTAAGTACGAGCTGTGAAAATGCAGCCTGGGTTGAAATTTTCTAAGCTGTGATCAAAACATATTTTTCTCGAGAACTTTATATCACAAAATATTTTTTATTTCATTTTAATCAAGCCATTTTTTTCTTAAATCAAGTAAAAAAGCGGCTAAGACTTTTTTTACAAGAACAGTTTTTAAAATCACATATTTTCTTAGAAAAATATTTAAACACAGTACTTAATCTGAAAAACTTTTTGCTTTCATTGTAAACATTTTACTCATAATTCAAGTTTGCAAATTCTTGTAATAAATATTTTGTACTTACTCCAAGTCAATTTTTATTCTTTTTTCTATAACATTAACAGACAGTTTGTCAAATCTTACTTAATTAAAAATAATTCTAGATCAAAATATATTTATATATACATATATACTCAAGATCAAAATATACTTATATAGAATAATTGACTACACGCAATACCCTGTACTAAGATTCTATCTAACTTTCTATTTACTTTCCACTCTCTATCAAAGTTATTTTTATATTTTTAAGCATAGTGCCATAGTGTCTACTTTTCCCCAGGGTATCTAAGCTAGCTAATATTATGTTTGTTAATAATTTTCGACTGCTCTCCGAGTCGCTGCACCCCATGGCTGGGTTCTCAGTTCTTTCACTCCCACACGTATCTTTGGGACGGACTCTCGTTCGTGACAAAACGAAATAAATTGCAGCATTATTTGCATAAAAATGCGGGCTGTCGTGGTGCGAGTGACAATGAAATTTAAATATTTATGCTATACGCTTAATATTATTAGAGTTGCTCGAAAACTTTTTTTGAGGGGGCGGTTGACAGTAGAGTTTTGGCTGAGTTGCCTGACGGCAGTTTGCGCTAACCAAAAACTTATATTAAAAAACATATTTCACGGATTTTTGCGCTGTGCGTGACGGGTCTTTGTTCTTGTTGTTGTTGTTGTTGTTGTTGTTGTTGTTGTTGTTGGCTGGCTTTCGACAATGGCATGAAACAAGCATAAAAATAGCAAGAAATTGAGTCATAATTTGGCTGGGGATGTTGCGAATGCAACTTTAAAACCGAATTGAGTGCGACGTGTCCGTTTAATGAGCAGCGGCAGCAGCAACAAGGACGAAGCGACAAGCAACATTCACTGAAAACGAAAGCAAAAACTGGCACGCAACTAGGACAGACATCAGGTCCTGTGCGCTACACAGGACGCACACAGTGAGAGAGAGAGGGAGATAGAACTAAGCGCATAAAAGTCAAAGCATCAAAGCAATGAATCACCAGCTAGTCGGGCAGTCGGGCAGCCTGGCAGCCCGGCAGCCCACTTGGCCCCACAGCAAACAAATTCAACTTGAAGTGAACTCGACTTCGAGTTGACTTTTGACCGTCAAACAAGCGCGCTGAAACTCCGGCGGAGCTTCAGCCACGCTCTGGCGGTAAGTGGAAAGTGTGCAAAGTGCATGCAAGCGAAAGTCGAGTTGCAAGACGCCAACTGACCTACAGTTTGATACCTAAGCTACCCTCAACTCTGACCTCGCCGACCCACGCTCAACCCCGAAACTGAATCGCGTCATTTTAGTTTAGTTTTCAGCGCAAAAAGTTACGAAAAGTATTTTCCAGCATTGCAGAATACGGGAAACTGATAGCCGACGGTTAATAAATGCACTTTACTCTTGGAAAGTGGGCTAAAAGAGAGGCGTGGCCACACACGCACACGCACACCTGCTGCAAGGAGAGGGGGAAACGAAATGTAATCTGTGGGCTGCCTATGATTGCCTTGGGTTTGATTGAGAGCTGGCTGGCATGGAACTGGCCAAAGCGAACGTACGAAAGATGTTTGCATTCTGATGAAGCTGAGACAGAGAGCCAAAAAGGAGGCAAAAATTGAAAAAAAAATTGAAGATAGACTCGTGTTGCATCGAATCTTGTCTCATGCTTTCCGAAAATGTTCATCAATTAATTTTTGGTTACTAATTGGTTGCAATTGCCAGGGATTTCACAGCAAGAAAAAGAAAACACAGCTGAAGTGTTCAGCATCAGAAATCAATCCAATTTTCGTTTTTCTTACATGACCCATTTTTGGGCAGTTGGTGAAATTGTCAAGGGCTTAAACTCAAAACTACACTAGAAGAAACTACCAGGCGTTGCTAGGGTCGACTTGCAAATGTTGCGCAGTAATGAGAAATTTTTTGATTTTTATTGAGATTTTGTTTGTGAATTGAGAAATTGGTTGTGCACTTCGCGCCAGGCTCAGAGAATTATAAAGTTAGTCCCATTGCAACCATGACAAAAAAATGATTTTAATTTTTCTATTTGCTTGTAATTAACAAATTAATTCAAAAAATTCTCGTAGGCTCATCACGTCACGTTCGCAAAGCACATTTATTCTGACGTCGATGTTATTAATTATTATAATAATAAAGTAAAATAAATAATAATAAAGCAAATTAATAATGTTATTCATGCAAAACTAGACCAACATCCCCACAATTTCCCCACTTGGAACTCTAATTCTCACTTCCAACACAAAAGAAAGCTTCTGTGCAAATTTCGGTTTCTTACCTTTTGCCTTTAAGGCTATGCGTTGCTTACCAGTCAGTCAGTCAGTCAGTCAGTCAATCAGTCATCCAGTCAATCAGTCAGTCAGCCCGTCAGTCAAGATAAGCCATCAAATATATATAGATATATAGAGCATAGAATGGCAAACAGTTTTACAAGTATGGTTTTTAAAGGTTAATCAAATTTAATATAGCATAGAATATAGAATAATTTATAGGAGATATTTGGATATTTATTTATTAACTACTTGACCAATTGTGCAGTTGCCAAATATTAGCTGGAATAATGATCTAATTAAAATTGAAGCCGCATAACCAATACGTCTCCAACCCAGCGATGGCTGCTCACATTTCTGCGGTTGCCTCAAAAACCCAAAAATCGCGCCATTTTGCGGTTGGGTTCTATTGTTCGTGGTTTCAAGGCGAGACCGCAGTGAATGGCTGGTGTGTTCAATTAATTAAAAAAACAAGCGCTCATGTGTAATTATGCTTATAACAATTAATTCTGATCACATGAAATATTAACACTATAAAAATATTTAACATTTCTGCCATAATAACAAGGTTTTTGCCACGAACACGGGCTGTTAATGTACCTCGTCATCAGGTTGCGCAGTTTTTTTTTTTCTCTGAATAGATTTCATAATTAATATGAAAATAAATAGCTATTAAACGGCTTAAATAACTGCGAGTAATTAAAACAAAAATAAACAGAAAGCACAAAAAATAATTGCACAAAAAAAAAAAGAAAAAAATGAAAAACGTTTAGGAAAAGGAAAATTTGTAAAAAGGTTGGTGCTGCAGCAGCTGCAAAATAGCTGCCTGAACTTTGAGAGGGCAAACCATTCACATTCGCACTTACACACCCACACACACACACACACACCCACAAATGCAAGCCGCAAAAGTCACTCACACAACATAAAAATGCTTTTAAAATGTCAAAGCGCGTAAAAGAAAGCCGAAAGTGCGACCGAGACAGGCTGTTGGCAGCGTGTGGGTAGGGAGAATATGAGTTGGCCGGGGGAAGGGGGCACAGCTAACGTCAGGCAAAGGATTGATGGCGCTGCGCTTAAATGCGCCAAGCTCAGGGCAAAGTTCACATTGCGTATACGCCGCATGGGCCTGGGCGCGCGGCCAAAGTCAAACACGAAACGCGCTGCAGAGGCAGCGCCTAATCAAAAATGCTTTGCGTGCCGTTTGAAGTTGCATACAACACAGCCCAATAAGCACACACACACACACACAGTTGGCCGCTTGAAGCACGTGCATATCAAGTATACGCCACTTTGTGCGACGCTTTGACTGCGTTTTATTAATGCCAAACCGTTTGCAGTGTAAAAATCAACGATGAGTTAACTAACCCATTGATGAACTCTCTTCAACTTTGGTTAACAAAGTTTCGTTCAGGTCGTAATGTCCCTGACAGAGTTTATGGCGGAGAAGAAAAAAAGATTTCCTTGCATACGCTTCACAGTTCGCAACGTACTTTCTCCCGGGGCTGTCAGAAAAACGCGCAAAAAATTATTTATACAATGTGAACGCGGCGCTGACGTAGCGCTGCCATCAGCTCATCAACCCATTATATAAACGCCCCGCGCCCGGCCCCTCCTATTCCCCCATAGCCAGCGCCGCGTTGTGAATAATTTGGGTCACTTGGCGGCAGTTAGTCAGTCAGCTGCATTGTTGCTTCTCCTACTGTTACTGCTGCTTTTACTGGTTCTCCCACTGCTACTGCTACTGCTTCTGCTGCTGCGGTCGCGTTTTTCATTGTCGGCATGCGGCAATGGCATTTTTCAAGAGCCCTGCCCGCTTAAACGCCTTTAAACCGAAAGACGACATAATTAATTAAGCAACGCGGCCTGACTGATGTCCTGCGCTCGCATCCTTGCGCTCTTCTGCATTGTTATGCGTGCCGCGAAAGGGTCGCAAATTTGGCGGGGGGCGGGGCGGACCTCGTCTCAAAAATGTGCGAATGGTCAGTGTCGCAGTGCCTACACTCAGAGAAATTCTATTGCGTTTCAGGCAGACTTAAGACTATCTTGATCTTCATATTTTTAAAGTACATTTTCGTTCGTTTAACTTACAACTTTTCTTTTTCATATTCTGATTTTATTCTTTTAATCAGCATTTTGAGGTCTTATACAATATTTTGTACTAAAGGTTTTTATAACAAGAACTTGTATACTTCAATAAATAGAATCTTAGGAAAAGTACAAGATCTATTTGTTTAATTTGTTTATCTAGGAATTGTGTTTTTAAAAAAGAGAAAGTCTTAAGTGTTCAGCTCGAGAAATTTCTGATAAATATTATATATATGTATATAAATTATTATGTTCAGTCCAAAATATTATGATTTTTTCTGCCAGTGAGAACTGACCCTTGGGGTCTCGACTCGGCCGGCTCATTTACAGTCGAGACTTCATAGCAATGAAATTTATGCAGCCCAGCAGGCCAAACTGAAGACGGCTTATGGCAAAGACCCCTCCACACAGTGCCAGTGCTGCGAGTGTGTAATAATTTAATAAAACGCTCTAACAGCAGCACTGGATGTAAATGTGAAAAGTTTTCAAATGTTTGCCCAGCCAGCAGCCAAAAAAAAGAAGAAAAAAATGAGCTGCAGCCCCAAAAAAGCCAGGCCGGAAGTGCTTCCAGCGCTCGCTGTGATTGCCAACATGTTGTTGCTCTTCATTTCTATACATGACTGTGTGTGAGCAAGTGTGTGTGTGTGTGTTTGTGTGTGTTTGTGTGTGTGCAAGTGTTGCTCTTGTTGTGTGTTAATTTTTAAAAACTGCCCAACAGCCAAAAACTGAAAACTTTGCACTGCAAATGAAATAACACAAAAGCCATTGCTGTGATTACTTTGCCAGCTGTTGAGCTGAAAGCGCCCAAATTTTGGAGCTGGCAGCGATTCCACAAAATAAAAACTGGACACGAGCTGTTGCAATTTTAATGCATTTCTCGGCTACTTAGCTTTTATATGCTGTGGGTGCAATGAACCCTCCAAGGAACTGGACAACAGTTTAGCATATAACATGACTGCGGCATCAGGTAACATACTTGGCTCTAGAGACCGAATAGTTGGCATTATTTAATTATCATTTTTGGAAGCTAACATTTTCGAATGTTTAACAATAAATAACAATATCAAGCAATTATGAAAGCGCATTTTTCAGACTTTTATTTCATTCAAAACCATGCCCTAGAGAGGAAAATATGTTAATTTGTTTTTATAATTTTTGGAATTTCACATTCTCGAATGCTTAACAATATATTTTGCATTTATTTAAGTTAATTTTTTTTTAGACTTTTTTTTCATCAAAAACTGTAAAACCCATTAAAAAATTTACAATCATTTCGGCCTATAAATTTGACTTTTCTAGACCTCAATAAATTTGCCGAAACTTAACCGATTTTAATAAAATTCATAGACTATCCTGTTATTTTATTCCATATTTAAAAATCATCAGTTCGCTTGCTGTGAATACATTTGCAGGCACTGTAAACGATATTAACAGTTGAAATTTATGCAAATGACAAAGTTATTCAACAGGCTGGCCGCTGCCCCTTTGTGTGGCATCTTTTGTTTGCCGACTGTCACCGCAGCCTCAACTTGAAGTGTCAGCCCAACTGGTTAACATAACAGTCAATAAGAAGTTTAATTGTATTTATTTAATGCGCACTCGTTGTCCCTATTGTTGTTGTTGTTGCTGTTGCTGGTGCTGTCAGCGGCAATTCGAGTTGCATTCCCAAGTGCTGCTGTTGGCCTGGTCAATGCGATTACAACTCTGTTTGCATTGATTGCGCTGACAGCTGCTCTCCTTCACTTTTTTCACTCGACACTCGGTAGTCGATTTTCGGTTTTCGGTTTTGTGTACATTTATTTTGAGTTGATAATGTGCTGACAGCTCAAAGAGAGGCAGTGCACTGATATGGTTAAGTGTAAATTAATTGCATAAATTAAGAAAATGAAAGGCGCGTGGCGCATGCGGCGTATGCGTAATGTAATGCCAGTTGCCAGCTGTGACGGGCCACAAATGCAAGCAGCCCCTTGTAAATGTGCAAATAATTATCTAAATAATTGAAAAGGGATACCCTAAAAGGGCATCAGGCGAAGCACAAACGCAAACAAGCCATCATCGGAACGGAACGGGACGGGACGGGACACGACGGGACATGGCAGGTCAAGTCGCCTGCTTAAAAGTCTTGAACGTAATGCTAATGCGCCACTTTGGTCCTTTGCTGCTCTGCTCTGCTCCGTTCTGCTCTGTCAGTCCTTGCCAGTGACTCCTGCTGTTGTTTCCTTTTTAATTATATACAACAACAGGTCGCGAACGGCAACTGGACGAGCCCTTGAAGGATCTCTGTGCCGTTTGTTGTTGTTTTTGGCTGCCTTTTTTATGCATTTTTATACTCTCAGCCAAATGAAAAGGGGTGAAAGGGGTATATTCATTTTGTGCGAACGTATGTAACAGGCAGAAGAAGGCATCTTCGACTCTGTTAAGTATATATATTCGTGATTCGTGAGTCGATCCAGCTACATATATACCTCGAATATCATACTCAACGTGAGTTAACTTTTCATGTTGTCATATTAAATCTCCGAATATTCAATAAAGATCGGACTCTAAATACCGAAGTGTGTGTGTGTGCTTTAGTGTATGCATGCATAGGGGGAAATATTATGCTTGTAACAAGCTTCTTTCTATTTCAGGCTAGGGCCAGGGTATCTCCTAGTCGGACACGCCCGACTCTAGCACTCTTGTTTTTCTGTTGTTGCGGCCTCACACCTATTTGATTTCTTAAGCGTGCGATCTCTGGCAGCCAAGGATGCGGCAAAGTTTAAAGTGAAAGCGGCTTTTAAGTTCCTTGTGCCTTGTCTTACCTTGCACGCTTTTCGGTTCTCGCCGTCGGCTTTTAATGGCTGCTTTAGGTTCTGTAAGCCAATTAGTTCTTAATTTGCAATTTGTTTTGCTGCAGTTACCGAAAAAAAAGTATAATAAAAATAAAATGCGCAGAAAAATCGCCAGCACCAAAGGAGTTAAAGGCAAAGCCAACGAGCAGACGAGCATATTTAAAAAGTTTTTCTTCCTTCAAACTTTGCAACTCTCTCGGTTTTTTTTTCCATTGTTGTTTCAATTTTTGTTTGGCTGCTTTTTTATTTTATTTTGTTTTTATTTTTTAGCCGCCCCCATTTTCTCTCGTTTTTAATGCGAAACTTTTAACTGAATTAATTCCTTTGGGCTGGGCTCTTGCTTATCTCCAGCAAAAAAAAAAAGAGCAGCGAGCCGTTTCGTTTAATCTTTCCATTTTTTTTTGCTGTTGCCGTTGTTTAGAAGAGGACGAGGCCTGATTGTGCAGCATGATAAATACCTCTTCAATCAATATATAATATGTTTGCTTTAAAATTTGGTATTTTGCTGCCAGCTGGCCATAAATCATGCAGGGCAACACGCGGCGTATGCGCAATAAAATAACAAATTAATATTTCAGTGGGTTTTCACGCTTGCATTAGAAAAAGGGGGAAAAACACAAATATCTGCCATAAAAGTAAATGTCATAAAACGACGCGTGGGAGCCAGCATGGGGATGTATCAAAGGCAAGGGGCGTGGCAGATGAGCAGTGAAGGGGGGAGAGACTGAAAAGGCGAGAGGTTTATCAGCGCGCCAGGAAAAGTGTCAGTGTAAGTGAAATATTTCCAAACAAATAAAAAGGAAAATGCGCCACAAACGCAAACGCACAGAAAAGGGAGGCAAACAAAAGCCAAAAGTGAAATAAAGCACAGAAAAAAAAACAGAAAAACAGAAGAAAAAGAAAAGAAAAGGCAACATGACATAAACATGACATTTGACTTTTGTTTTGCGCCTTGCTGCCTGCAGCCTGCCTTGACTCGGATAGCTCTGACAGGCTTCGGATATTGCCCAGGCCAGAGCCGTAGCTGGAGCCGGAGCTGGAGCCGGAGCCGGAGCAGGAGCTGGTGGCACGTGACTGGCCGCGCTTAGCGGCTAAAAGCTGTGCAAATTATATGCACCTTTGTCAAGAAATTATAAGCCCGTCACCGCCAACTTGGCACGCAAATCAAAAATGCACGAAACGCATACACTTACTTTTCAATGGGGTATATCTGACTTAACATTAATGTTGCTGTCACAGTAGAATTTGGTTATCGTTTTAGGAAATCCGAGTTTCCTTTGCATGATGCAGTGTAATAATTTAATGGGCTTATCATTAACAAATGCAAACGCACTTGGAGTGCATCGTAAATTCGACCATGCCTCAATTTCATAGCTCTTTTATTAATTTAAAAGACCTAAGTCAACTAAAAGCAAGTCGTGATTTTGCTGTGGCCTGTCAACGACTGCGAAATACTCTTTTTTAAGAGGAATAACAGCTTTAGATAGTCTGATCTCTTGTCTACAGACGGGTCTATTGGTCATTTTCAGCTCGAAGCATATTCATGAGTATATACAAACATATATCCGATGCTTGAAGTTTTTTGAGCAGAACTAATTTACACATTTTTACATTTTAAACAGAGTATAAACAAGACAGAAAGGCTATCTTCGGCATGCAGGAGATATAATACCCTTATAGATGTGGAAGACGAATAGAAATAGGAATATAACTAGAAATAGGAATAGGAATAGGAATATAAACATAAATACGAAAAGGAATAGAAGTAGGAATAGAAATAGGAATAGGAATAGGAATAGGAATAGAACTAGAAATAGGAAAAGGAATATAAACATAAATACGAAAAGGAATAGGAATAGGAATAGGAATAGGAATAGGAATAGGAATAGGAATAGGAATAAGAATAGGAATAGGAATAGGAATAGAAATAGAAAAATATTTGTGAAGATCGTAATTGCTGAGTTAAGTGAATATAAATACAAAATAAGGTTTCAATGAAAAAACTCAGTTTTCGACGGATTTAACCAATAGACCAATATAATTACCCCGATATTGATAAGATTTTGCTTGCATATGAGAAGCATATGTCAACTTTGAGTAAAATATCTTGAAGATCAAATAATGTTTTTCATATAAAAACTTTTTGATTGATTGTTCCTTTAAGAAATATATGTTATAATTTTATGCGCCCGCATCTCGCGTTACACGTTTCATAAAATAATTTAAAAGCCTCGACAAGAGTATAGAGAAAATAAATAAATATAGCCTGGGTAATTTGGCAAATTGTTTGCGCTAAAACAAAATGTTATGGCCGCGACATGCGGCTCTGATATTTATGTACTCGACAACAAGAGCCGCTGGGCGTGGTGGCTGGCCCCTCGACCCACTAAGGAAATGAGCCAGCGAGCCGGCGAGCCAATATATGGCTAAGCATAACAATAAGCGTAGAGCCAGAAAAAAACAAAAAAGAGAAATAAGAGCCAATCAAATGGGCAAGTGGAAGCCCTCGAAAGCAATGCCCATTCAAGTTGAATGCATTTCGATAAGCAACAGAAACCGCACACTGAAATCCCAACAGCCCAGTGCCCCATCGAAGTCTCTGTCTCTGTCTCAAACTGTCTGAAACTGTCGACATTTGGCAATCGACAGTTGCCATAATAATTTGCCACATCATTAACAGCTCAGTGCATAAAAAGCGATGGCAATGCCAATGGCTGGGCGAAATTCCCAGTGGACAGGGGCAAGATCAAAGCGGGCAGCGACTTTATTAAGCCAGCCAGAAGTCGAAGTTTTATACATTTTTGAGAGTACAAATTAAAATGGCATGAAATGTTAAGAGTCGGAGCCAGCAGATAGTGAAAAGTGAAAGTCGTGGACGCTAGAGACATTAGCATTTTTAATTTCCAATAAAAATGCAAAAAATAGCCGCCAAGTAGGCGATAAAAAATTAATAAAGCTGCGATTATACACAGACACGCGACAAGAGAATGGATAGAGAGAGATTCAGAGCGACATGGCTCAGTGTCAGCTCAAGGGGCGTGGCGCGCAACTAGAGAGCTGAGAGAGCTGTGAAGATAATTTGAAATTCAATTTTCGACAATGGCACACAAAGGAATCGCCCCCGCGGATTCCAGTAGATGAGAAACAAGTCGGGCCGCGCCACGGCTCGTTAGAAAAGTGGCAACCAGGCAGCTAGCAAATGGCAGCAGCAGAATGAGGCACCTGTGGCAACCGAAGCAGGAGCAGGAGCAGGAGCTGGAGACAGAGGCTAGCATTTTTGCGAGCGCTTGTTGAATGGCCAACAATTGCAATGCCCGCGGCTTGAGGGGGCGGGTGGGGGTGCGGGTGGTGTGAGTAAAGGAAAAGCCAGCGCATTCACTTGTAACATGGCACGGAAAATTTACGATTTTATTACTCAATAAATGCAAAAAACTCGCCACTCGTAAAAAGCGTTGCCGTTGCTGCACTTGCTCCGGGGCAGAAGAAGGAGTTGGTGGGGGTGGGGGGGGGGGTGGGGTAAGAGGCGGTGCGCGGGCTTGGCAGCATTTGCCTTTGGCGCTATCTTTAAGTTTCGAATTTCTACGAATTTAATTCGCGCAAAGACTCAAACTCAATCCGGGTCCCTTTCCCCCACTTCCTCCTCTCCCCCTTTCCATTCGTTACGACCCCGGGTTAATGTTGGCAGGTGAAAATTTCGAAATCCCTGGTGGTTAGCGAGCGAACCGTCGCTCCACTTGCTCTTGGTCATGCATAATTTAAAATTAATTTCAGTTTGGGTTTTCCTGCTCCTGAGCGTGGCACCCTCTGCGCGGCGCTAGAAACAATGCCATTGCCGTGAAATATTATATATATGTATGTAATATATATATTTTGCCAACAAAACGTGGCCATTGTGTGTTATTAATAGGCAAGAAATTGAAATTTTATGGCAATGCTTGCCGCATTCTTGGCTGGGGCGGCAAACTGTTTGATTTTTGATTTGGCCCATCAAATGGCATGTGCAGTCGGCGGGTCTTTGTGGCCATTCATTCATCAAATGCCAAGTGGCAAATACCAAAATGCCAAAGTGCACAGGTCACAGGTCGAATTATTAAAGCTGGCAGGTTAAGCTCGAATGGAGGTGTCTCCCAGACGCCAAGCTGAGCCGCAATGCGCGCAAATATTTGCACACAGCAGCCAAGTTAAGAGCGGGCGGCAAACTTGATTGAGCAGGGTGTTTGCCACGCCCCCAGCCTCTGCCTCTGTTCTTCTTGGCAAACACACATATGCAGGAAATAATTATGAAGTTTGCCCAAAAAGTTTGCCTCGAAAAATTGCGGATCTGCTGCTGCAGGTCGTAAGTTTTGTTTTCCTTCTTTTATTTTGCTTCTTTTGGCCCCGATGCCAATGAAATTTTGCGACTTGCTGGCAACTGTAATACGAGCCCGGCCAGAAATTCGAACAGCCGACAGTGTCAGGACTTTTAATTGCAACAAAATAATTATGGCGCCCCTTGGCAAATTGCAACTCGCAAGTCGCAACTCGCAAGTTGCAAATGGCAAAGTGTGCGATGCTAAACAGACGCTCGATGTTGCACTTAAAAACTTGCAAAAGCAAAATTAAAAGCAAATAAAACAATAGAACTATAACAAAAGCCGGCAAATGCCGCTATAAAGGCAACGACTGCCCAATACCCTTTAAGTAAGTACTTGAGCAGCCTTCACAATTTGCCAAATTACTGCGTGTCGTCATCAAAACTTAAGTGTTAACAGAATTTTTATAACTTGAACCCATTGCAAATGGTTAACAAAGGGTACAATAGTTATGTGCTCATGCATGTAACAGGCAGACGAAGGCATATCCGACTACTTAGGGGTATATACTCCCGAAAAGGGACAACATGTTGGATTATCAATTATAATCTCTATCTCTTAAATAACGTTTCCAAATGCAGTCTGACAATTTCGAGCAAAACTCTCTTTAGTCTTTCATTCTTTCAGTTTGAGCCCAGCTACCCGCCTTTGCAGGGTATGTGCACCGAGGACGGCAAACAATAGCCCAAATGTGGCAAAAAAGGGTCGCACAATCAATAGTTGGTTGGCCTTTGTGTGTGCTTAAGCACAAGCCAAGCCATTTTGAACAGCTTGGCGAGAGAGAGAGAGAGAGAGAGACAGAGAGAGAGATCTTAAAGCAAACTCAAGGCCAGGCAATTTATTGGCCAAAAGTGTGGGCCAAGTTGCCGGCTCCGAGTCGACTCGACTCGAGCTCAAATGTTGCGTACGAAAATTTAGTAATTTTTAGTGCCCAACGTACAAAGACTGAGCGCAGGGCAAACCATTTTGCAGTTAGTTTGGTTTAGGTTCAGTTTCAGTTTTTTTTTTTCAACAGTTGTTGCTTATTTTATGTTATGGCTGCGATATAGTTTGCTTTTTTTATGACTGCGCAAAGTGTGGCCAAAGTTTGCACTCGCCTTGAATTTTTAAGACACTTCCGTTTGGGGTCTAAAACAATGGACGCCCCCGCCCTTTCGGTCCTGCTCCCCTGGTTTATTCCAACTGCCGCTGCTCCATTGTGCGTGACGCATGTTGCCATCTGGCATGCACTTCAAAGTTACCCGATTCCGAGTACTTGTCTATCTGGCCAAAACTGCCAAGTGTTGTATAAAGTTTCAGCTTCACTTTGTTGACTTGCCTGGCCAAAATGTGTGCTTAACAGTTGTCTCCCACACACACACACACACACACACACACAGAAAACTATTCTAGCCGAGATTCGGCACTTAGTTGCACAAAGTTAAATAATTTTACATTTTACAAGCAGCAACAAATAATTACACTACACAACAAATCTAGCCTTTATTTCTGCGGTTGAACTGCAGCCGAACTTTGTTAGATTGGAGCCTAATGAAAAAACTAAATGTTTTTGTTTTCTATTGTAAACATTTTTTAAACAATCTTTAGAGTTATGTTAACATAACTAAATAAAAGTTTACCATGGAAAAAACATCCTATCTGTATACAAATAAATATTGGCAACAGTTTTGTTGACGAAGCGAGATACTCTTTCTCACACAAACTGAATGCCGCAGGTGTAAACATACAAAAGTAGGTTTTCTGCTGGTTTGGTCGCATTTCTGTGCTTATAATTCGCAAGTGGTTAAAGCTTCGAGCTGAAAAATAGGCAAGGCTAATCTTGAGTCTTCAGCAAGGTCTTGTAAAAATAGAACCAAGAGATTCGTGAAATACCTACATATATTCAGGCAATCAGCTGCCTCTTGTTGTTTATAGCCCGTTTTTGTTGCTCTTTACGACAATCATTTGAGCTCGAGCCAGACAGCTTTAAATGCAGAGAAGACAAGTGTATATTTTTTTCATTTAAGTGCCCTAAGCTGTCAAAACAAGGAAATTGTGGCTGTGACAAAATATTATCAAAATAGCAGCTATAGCCCGTCTTTGCCTGGCCAAGGTAATTTTTGGATTTTCCAAAAACTTCCAAAGAATATTTAGAAATATTATTAAAAATAAATTTGATGTCAAGAATAAGATAATAAATATTCATTAATTTTACAAAAACCCTGCCGCAGTCTACTTTTACATCCCAAAAGCTAGCTAAGAAGAGTTCTGCCTCCTAGTTATTACGGGTTGAGTCACAGTCATTTAGTTAATCAGTCGGATCAAACTGTTGTCTATATGTAGATTACGTACACGGAACTATAATCATAAGAAATGGCAACGCTTAGCATCTACATTCCTGGCCCCATTTCTTATTAAACATACTTTTAATGCTGTGTATATACTTTCATAAGTCGCTCAAATGAAATAAATTACGTGATCTTATTAAGCTGGAGCTGGAGCTGGAGTATAGAGACACGCACTTCGCACTGCGGCGCAGTTAGCCAAATATAAGTTTATTTGGCCTGACTAATCGTAACTAAGATTAACTGTTGCGCGGCATATAAATGCTGCACCTTTTCGGTTAGTCGAACTTTTCACGTGTGTCTCTCTATGCTAAAAGTCAGCAGTCGGCAGAGGCAAAGGAAATTAAGTGCCCGTCCGGCAAGCAGCTCGAAATTTATATCAAAAAGTTAACGCGAACAGGCCCAAAAATTTAGGTAAACGAGGACCGAGCCACATACAGTCAGAACTCCTCTGGGCGAACAGCGATTTTTGTCTTGATACGAAATGAATTATAGTTTTAATATTTTCTCCCAGATTTCTATTTTATATAATTTTTAAACAAAGGCATTCTTATTATCATATTTTATCATATTATTATCACATCTATCTAGTTAAATCCCTTTCGCAACAGGTACAATCGATATCAAGTTTATTCCCTGTTTATCATTTATTTAGATAAATCCGCAGCCTAATTTGTGGGGTTAAAATTGCAACTAGATGCCTCGCATTCAGCAATAAGAGGCATTATTCAAGGGAGTCCGTCGAAGAGGGTTGAATTTGTTTGGCTTAAGGAAGGTAACCGCCTAATTGGATTGTCCGTTAGCGGAGTTTTCACTGTACTCAGCGCACCCCAATGTCTGCACACACACAGCTCACAGCTGAGCTGCTTTGTTCTATGCGCAGTTGTAGTCCATTTGAAAGTTGCCCAGAAACAGAAACAGGAGCTTCCGTTACGACGCCTTCTGCTGCCACCGGCTCCAGCTCGGGCCCTGGTTCTGGCTGTGGCTGTGGCTCAGGGCGCGTGTATAAATCTTGTGCCGGTTTTATTTGGCTTAATGACCAGACGTGCACGGCTCCATAATTTACGGGGCGGCATGTAGATGAGCGCCAGACAAAGTAGGCGATGTCTATGTCTGAGCTCGGTTGCCCATTTGCTCTCTCTGCGTGTGTGTGTGTGTGTGTGCCCCGCTACTTGAGGCAACATGTTGCGCTTTTACTGCCACAGCCACAGCCGGAGTCGCGTTGCGTTGCGTTGCGTTGGGGCAGAGGGTTGGACTACTTTGTCTTACTTTGCGGTATTTTGTTGCGGCTTTTAATAGAAATCCTTTGCCCAGTTTTGCTCACCTGAACGCGGGCGCACGCACTCTGATTATCTCACACAGAATGCCGCTGCTGCTGTATACCAATTACCCAGTTGGCAGAAGCGGGTCGCATCCGCTGGGGCTTATTCAAAACAACAACAACAAAAAATTATAAGAGATGCGTCTCGTTGGGTTGAGTTGATCTCATAATTTATTTAATTGTATTTTAGTATGTTCAATAAATTTCTATTAGTGTCGGTGTCACCAACTGCCCGAGTACCAGCTTTCTCCAGCTGCCAGCTTCCAGTCGCAATCCTGGCTTAAGTCCGAGTGACCCGCATATGGCAGGCGGGCCGCCAACCGCAGGCAAACCAGAACAAGGGGTGTTAAACGGGGGAGATGGGCAACTGTTCGACAACAGAGTCGAAATGAGGACACCAAGCGTAACAATATAATAAAGGCGATTCGGGGAATGGCTCGGGCTACGGGGGAGGGGTGTGTGTTCTGGCCAAGTGCATGTGCGAGTGCGAGTGCGAACAATGACTGACCAAATATTGACATAAATGTCAAACTCAAATTAGAGCTCAGGGTCAAGGGTCGGCCCCGACCGGCCAGCAGAACAACCACCAATTTTTCTTTTACTTGAACTCGAATTCAGAACTCAGGTTTTGCAGGGGTTGCACATCCAACCCGACACAGCCACAACCAAAAGGCAAACATGCGAGTTAAACTTGGACGGCGCTGCTCTAATCCTAAGCAAACAGAGCCCACACGCACTCCGCCCAGACACTTGAGCCATTATGCAATAAAACAATGAAAGAGCTAAACAGATACCCATTGAGAGAATGAGGGGAGAGTGAGGAGGAGCTAGAGATTATGCGGCGGGTGAGCGAGATTATGCAGGGAAAGCATATTGAAATTGTTTGAAAAATAAGTGCAACGCGGCCACGCAAAAGAACAGACAGCGCGCGCATAGGATTAATGCTGCACTGAGAGAAAATACTAGATAATTTGAACATAAATCAAAAATTAGAAAATTTGTAAAATAGTGCCTAGATAATTTAGGGTAAATCTTCAAATCATACATCGACTAGACGAATCGAATACTGCTATAAATCATATTGCGGATATGAACTATAATTTTATCCAAGCAACAGACCTGGCAGCCCGCGCATAGGATTAATGCTGCACTGAGAGGAAACACTAGGTAATATGACGAAAAATTAAATACAAGAAAGGGAAGCGCTCTAGCTGGGAATAAGTTGCAGGTGCACCATAATTAAAGTAAATCTTAAAATAAATAAATGAAATACATTATAAGCCTAGGGTTTTTTTTCTGAGTGTAAGTATGCGTGCATGTTGGCAGCACTGTTTGCACTCAGTGGTGCCTGCCGATGGGTGGATGGGTGGATGGGTGTGGCCGTAGCCGTAAACTAGCTGCCTGCAAATGAGCAAATTGTACACTAATGCGGGGCATTATTCTAGCAGCGGATCGGTTTGAGTATTGCTTGGCTTTGCCGAGTGAATGGTGGATAGCGGGTGGTTGGGTGGATTGGGTAGTTTGGGCTGGTTGAGTGCTGCGCTCACTGCGCTATTTCACCTTTAATCCGCACTTAGTCCAAGCAGCCACACACAGCTGGCAACAACAACAACCACCCACCACCCGACAACAACAACAACCACCCACCACCCGACAACAACAAGAACTGCATTCAATATGCGTGGCATTGAGTTCGCGTTAAGTCGATTTCATTGCCACATGGCCCTAAACATTGGCTGTGGATTGTGGAATTATGTGCGACTGCAGCGCATCCGGAATCGTGGCAAACACACTCCTCACAGTCACATAATCAACTTATTATTTATGGCAATATATTTCCGAATCGATTTAGTTTCTAATTAATATTTAGCCAGGGCTAAATTCGTTTAGAATATGCGAGCGAGTTTTTACTAAATACCCTATATCCATTCAAAATGTTTTTGTGCAAATATATTTCACTGGCAGAAGAAAGTGTAAGATATATATATAAGCTTGATCAGGGCGACGAACTACTATCCTATATGAACATGGGTCAAAATTTCCCATCCCCATAACTTGGCCAAAACTCAACCGATGTTCACGAGGTATCGCTTGTGGCCTTGCCTCTAGGTCAATTTCGCATCTAAGTCTGGGAACACTATTCTTGGCCGAAATTCATGCTATATAGACATGGGCCAATATTTCTTGTTTTTACATAGAGATGTCTATCTATTCGTCTAGGTGAATCCGTAAGAATATAACAAAACGAAACATAACTCGAAAACTATCAGAGCCAGATGCATCAGGTTTGTTATCTAGGCTCTCGTATAGTATACAGACATAACTTTTTTGATAACTCCCCTCCTCCTAGTCGGACACGCCCGACTAGCGCACACTTGCTTTACATGTTTAATTGTTAATGCAATCGACGCAGCAAGTCTCCGGGCAAGTCAATTGCACTAAATAACTGAAGCGGGCAGACTTAATTTTGGCCGGCACTGATTGAAATTGAATAAACCTCAAGGTAACCTTAAGCCTGTTTGTCAGTCTTCGACAGACTGACAGACAGACTGTTGAGCTGTGGCCGAGCTGCTTCAACATGCACACAATTGGGCATAGCAAATTAATTGAGTTTCATTGTGTGAGCTTCTCGTAATATACATAACGCAAAACCCCAAGTAGCAGTAATGACAGCAACAACGACAACAACAACAACTATGCAACAAAAGTCGTTAAGTGAAACCCAAAATATTTTACAGCCCAAAATACCCAAATGCAATAACACAATTGCGCCAGTGGCTACCAAACAGATACAGATAAACACACATACACACACGCACACACTATCGCACACTGCAGCTGCAGATAGAAATACCAATTCAGATACAGATACACATCAACATGCTAAACATTGCAAACATGTGAGCATTGTGTCCATGTGCCATATAATTATGGCATTAATATTCCTATGCAAATATATGCACATTGCATTGTTACACTTCCCCGCACCCCTCGCCATCCCCCACCAACAACATGTGTGTGTGCGTGTGTGTTTGTGTGTGTATGCCTGTAAGTACCTAGGTTCATTAATATAATTATAGTCCTGGCGGACGGCGCTTACTTCCCTTTAATTCTTATTCATTAAGATAAGTTCCTGTTATTAATGTGCACAAAAACTAAATTCGAGTGTTACCCTGTGAATATCCTTGCGGTGCGGTATTATGATTTTGTCATATATATGCATATTTTCTTGATAAAAAAAAAACTTTCTAAGATTGCTGCACAAATTAACAGATATAAAGCCATGTGCTGCCTTCCAGTTACAAGGAAATCCACGTTTAAAGAAACCCTTAGTCCTTTAAACGGCAGTCGGAATCGGTCGACCTTTGACCCCTATAAATAAAAGCTGCCATGGAAAAAATGAATCGAATGTATGAAATGACAACTTATCTTGACTCAGTTGATTGAATAAACTCTAATCAAAATCAGATTACTATATTACAATATAAATATAATTTTATTATTTTTAAATATTTTACATATTACGCGCTTCATTATTCGCCCAACATATAGTATCTGCAATACTGCTATACTATTTGCAAGAACTAATACATTACCTGCCCCGTATAGGAACAATGAGTCCATGACAAATATTTCAAATTAAAGAAAACCTAATTCACATGTCTTCAAGGATATATAATTTTTGTAGAGGTATATCAATGGGAGCTCAATTTGAGGCTAACACTTTCAAAAAGCATCATCAACGATTGCTGGCAAATGTTGCTGGTTTTTGAAAACTTTTTTGTATTGTTAAGTATGAAAATATATGTCTAAGCGCTACTGAAGGTTTTAACAAGAGGGATGTCCGAAATATTATATATTATATAATCAAACATATATAATTTTATGCTCCTTCAACGATTGACAACTATACGAACTTGTTATAAAATCAGAATTCGATTGTGCAAGCATAAAGAACATTTTAAATCGTAAGTCGAATCGTATCTCACTCTTCTGCCCTGTTTGCCTTTGTCTAGGGTTTCGATTGGGCATTTTACCGTTTGCATACCAAAATTTGTGAATCGTAGGCGCATAATTTCGGCACCGAATCACTTTAAGCAGAGCTCGAGTGCTGATTGAATGCAATGCTAGCCAGAAATGAAAGCTGCCCGCGCTTAAATATTGGTTTGCAGCTTAGCTTGGGCATGGGCACGTCTTCCTCACCCTCCCTTCCACTCCCTCACTCTCTTTGTATCTGACTACCTCCCCGTTCAGGTGGACAAACAGTTGCAGCTGCAGCTGGCGAATTCTATGCAAAATGCGAGTTGTTGAGCACCACCCATTATATTTCGTGCTGTAATTAACCATGTGTCCGTTGCTGTGGTCGTTGCCAAACAATTAGTAATAGATATTTGGCAAGTTAACAATGCATTGCGAGCAACAGCAGCAGCAGCAACTCATGGAGATGAGGCTTCTTCTTCTGCAGCCTGAAGCGCGCTTTAGTTATGGATATGGGTATACGAGTATTATGTGCCGGCTCGAAGGGCCGCACTAATAGGACTTGGCTGGGCTGCGGCTGCAGCTGCCGCTGTTATTCCTGTTGTTGTTGTTTCTGTGGCTGCTGTCTGTGCGGCATATAGTAAAATTAGTTGCCTGCGGTAGCTGATGGGCTTTAATTGGAATACAAATACGCCAACGAAAATGCATTCTACAGTTTGCATTTTACAAAAACCGGGCCGATGCCCAATTAGAAGCCTATTAGTCGAGCCTCGCTCCCCCCACTTCTATTAACTGTTGCTCCTGCTGCTGCAATTGTAATTGGGACTGCGAACGGCGCTAATTTCGATGGCCTGGCCCAAAGCGAGGCAACAAATTATTGCGCCGACTAATGAATAAATATCTACATAAGCCGCTGCGAGCTGCACCTAATTAAATGCATTTTTGTAGCCTGCCAAAGCCTGTCGGCAACTTTTCCAGCAAGCACGGCCTGTTATCTAGAGGATACTCTATAATTATTATACACCGTTTGTAAAAACGAGCACGGGTATATTGGTTCCACGTGCTGTTTATTGCAGCTAGAGACTACGATGTTCAGAATTACAGCTTTATTAACTAAGAGCTAAGGCTCAATTTGAGAGGTTGTTTTTTGTTGATTTCCCATATAAATCGAGCTACGCCACGCCCACAATTTGCAAAATTCAATTATGAGAAGGCACAGATTAAAAAAATTCTGCGACAGTTTGACAGCCACTATCCCAATAATCATATTTCTTTAAGAACTGCCCTTAACCGCATTATTGAATTGTAAACAGCGAATTGATTCTTTATGAGAAGGCACAGTTTTTGAAGGGACTGCTTTTGGGCGACAGTTTGACAGCCACTATCCCTATAAATTATTCTCTAAGAACGCCTTTCAGCTGCCTAATTGAGTTGTAAGCAGAGAATTGTTCCATCATTAGCAGGCACAGTTTTAAAGACACTGCGACAGTTGGACAGCCACTTGCCTATAATCATAAGTAAGTGTAAACAGAGTATTGCGCAGTCGCTGACACTCGAGTGCAGCGCTCTTACTAGTTCTATCAGGCACTCGTCTGTGTATTAGGTTCGATATATCTCGATATTAAATTAAGTTTTCCTCTCGTGCTGCGCTCTACTCTTGTTGCTGTTGCTGCTGCTATTTTTGCGGTGTTGCTGGCGTTGAAGCTGCACTAATAAGAATGAACACACATTCACTCGCCGAATTTATAGCAAAGAGTCGGGCGTGTTGTGTGTGTGTGTGCGTGGCTATAGTTTGAGGCATACCACATAAACTTGCCTCTGTTATTGCAGTTGCCGCTGCTGCTGCTGCTGCTGCTGCTGTTGGCTGATATTTAAGCATTGCGCAGTTGCGTTTGTCTGCTGACTGCGATATTTAAATCCATGTCGATGTTGTGTGGGTGAGTTTGATGATACGCTGAATAAGAGCTGGCAGCTATGGGAGTGGCATATGGGGCCGGTTGAGCGGGTTGGTTGGGGGAGGGGGAACTGCGCTGTTGGCTTTTGTATGCGCATTAATGCAACGACTCTCATGTTTATTCACACACAAATTTGCAGCAAATGCAACGCACACTAACTGCGGGCGATAGTAAGCGGATGCGGATGCGGATACATTTGCAGTCAGTTACAAAAAGACACACACAGACACACACACACACACACCCGCGCGCACACACATTGACAAGCTGCTTTCGTCCCTGTCGCTGGATTTCTGCTTCTGTGCTGAGCTTCAACTGGAAATGCGCTTTACATTTTGCACACGCTAATACAATTTAATGGTCGCATTAATTTGGCGCATCTGTTGCATTTTAAAATACACACACACACTCACTCTCACACACATTCTCTCACACACACACACAGAGGGCAACCGCAACTCCGGGCAGGTCGCCTTGTCGTAGGGTGCTTAAAACATTTGCCAACTGCAAATAAAGTTAAATGCATTGAAAAATACAACTAAATATTAATTCCGAGTACAATACACACACCACGCACACACTCTAATGGCATGGGCGTGGCTGCCCCGCCCCAATCCTGCAGCAGCTACAAATTGTTTTGCTGATAGCTGCCGTTTGGCCATCACAGAAATGGGAATTCCTCTATTCGTATTAATTGTATTCGTTTCTAGTTTTAGAAACTTTCTTGAATATTCGCTTGATCTGCAAGTTGTTTGTTCTGATTGACTGACTGACTGATTGATGATCAACGCAAACTTTGATTGATATGCTTGATATAGAAGCCCGAGGTGGAAAATAAGGAACTAGGTTTGCCAGGACAAAAGTTCTTAGCCGATTTTCTTATGGGAATCGAATATTGAAATAGCATACCTTAGAAATTGTATCAAAATCTTTCTCTTTCTTAAATACTTAATTTCTCTCTTTTCTACTTATAAATGTATATATCTAATTTTCTCTTCGGGCAATAGTACGCTTTTGGTCCACTCAGCTTTGAATCATTTAAAGACTTAGAAAATAGGCATTGCTTTTAAAGCTCAAATGTCAGACTGATTTAATCAAAATTTGCATTTGGTATTCAAACATAGCGCGCGACAAATACACGTGCATGGACACGTATAATTTAGCTAGAAAATTATAATTCAGACTGTGACTGCTGCCAATTAGGCTGCATTTGGATTTTTGTGTGTTGTTAATGTTTGCATATTACTTCCGCCCAATTGGGCGTTGATGCAACATTTAGGAGGGAATGATCTGCAGCTCTCTCTCTCTCTCCTCTCTCCCTCTGTCGCTGCCTCTCCTTTTGCTGCGTTGTAATTCGCAGTAAATGTCAAAATTAAAATATTAAAAGTGGCAGGCAACAGGCAACGAACTCGACTCCGGCCAACAAGAGGCTGCCCTTCTCGCCGCCAATCTCCTAGCTTGCCACCCGGCAGCTGCTGTCCGCTGCCATGTTGCATGCCAGGCGTTGCACTAAGCGGATAAGCGCTTGTTAAATTTTTAATGCGTTGCATAATTTTTAGTTTTACTCGCATATTTGCCACAAAATATTTTAATACAAATTTGCGTCGTTATTGTTCCAGTTGTGTGTGTGTGTGTGTGTGTGTGTGTGTGTGTGTGTGTGTGTGTGTGTGTGTGTGTGTGTGTGTGTGTGTGTGTGTGTGTGTGTGTGTGTGTGTGGCATATGCAAAGCGCAGCTGCTTTCTGAAATAAGCTTCATGCATGCCACATGGCATGCCACACTAACTTGCAACACCACCTGGTTAATTCCGCAATGAAGCATTTATTTGCTGACGGACAGAGTTCGAATAAGAAACGGAAATTTTAATATTAATTTAATTCTGCATACCCTGTATTGAAAATTGATTAAGGGAAGGGTTTATTGCTGTCATACAAAGCAGAAATCGATCGAATTAACATATGTCTCGATCGAAGTTATGATATGATATGAAATGATATGATATGATATAATATGATTTGATATGATATGATATATGAATTTATATCATATGATATGATATTATATGATATGACATGATATGACATGATATGATATGATATGATATGATATTATGAAAAAGATATAGAGTTGATATATATATAGATATGATATAGACGCATACTTGTTGCTGTATACTCACATTCCTTACGTCTGGAAAGTATGACCACAATTTACAAGTACCTCGCCAAGTATGACAACGTTTTAGACATACTCTATTGCATATGGAAGTGTGCGCCGAGTTGGGTGCTGGGTATCTCGCAGTCAGACACTCACAAGTTGTTCGAGTCCCTGTTGCTGTCTTTGTTGTGCATTCTGCATTTTAATCGCAAAGTTCTTGATAAACATTTTTCAATTAATTTTTATTTGCTGCTGACGACATATCTCAGTGCGCGTCGCCCCGCACCCACACACACACACGGATTTCCACTTGTCTCGCTTTTTGAGAAAACTTGTCGAGCTGACGTACGCATTGTCAAGCACATTCACACACATACACACACACACACACACACACACACACGCATACACACGCTGTGCCATATAAGCAGACACGCATAAATATATTCGACCCAAAAAATAAAAGCTGCATAATAAAGTAGCTTTAAGAAATTGCGTCGCACTTGCATACCCTGTACAACAAATACTTAAAAATGTACAAAATTAATTCGGATATTTTTGTGATGAAAATATGATTTCCTTTTCTATTTGCTTGAGCATTTGATGTGCAATTTTCTTGGTATTTTTCGCTGAGTGTATTTCTTATTCATATGTTAAACACATACACACACACACACACACGCGCACATTTAACATTTTAATGCCTTAAACAACAGGTCGCCATAGCCGTAGCGAGGTCCTTGCATTATTCTGCGGCTCCTGTTGCTGCTCCGTCTGCTTCTTCGATGCTGTAACTGACGCTGAGTGGCACTCAGGCACATACACACACACGCGCATACACACACACGCAAGTACACACGCACACACATGCAAATTGAATTTAATGTCTTGTGCCGTTGAACGAGGCAGCCAAACGAAATGGAGAAAACGTCGCACGGCTGAAGAAATGCGACGCACAAATAAATGCACAAGAAGTACATAAATTTAAATTATTTTTCGTGGTTTCATTTGGCCGCCTGCGTTTTTTTTATATTATTTATGCTTTTTATTTTATTATTATGCCCCTGATCCGTATGCTCCTTTGCCAGTTGCTCCTCCCCATGCAGGCCAAGGCAAAGACGGCACATTTTCTCAGCCCGTATCTGCAGCATTGTATCTGCAACTGTAACAGTAGCTGTATCTGTATCTGTAGCTGTGTTTCTGCGGCTGTCTCTTAGCCAACTATGCGACCGCAGCTACTAACACGCATACACACACGCACACTATGAGCCTCTTGCTCGTCCTCTGCATAAAGCATGTTAACTGGGATTTGACAGCTCGTAAATAATATTTCGCTTGTTTGTTGCGCTGTTCTTCGAGAGCAACGACTTGCACAAGGACAGCTGCGAACAGTGGACCAAATCAGATTTGCTTCGAATATTTATAGATATAAAAAGAAGCTAGCCAGGGCAACCCGGCTTTGTCCGGCCGAAGTGTTATCATTTAACTAGAGCCTACTTATACGTCCATATTTTGTGGACAAACTTGAATTCAGCCTACTTCCTGAAGACTTAGCCTTCCAGCTTGAACAATCATCAGTCAGTCGATCAGTCAGTCAATCAGTTAATCGATCAGTCCGGGTTTTCTAATGGAGCCTACTTTTCCTTCCGTATTTCGTGGGCAAACTTTAATTCACACTACTCTCTGAAGACTTAGCCTTCCAGTTTTGATCAATCAGTCAGTCGATCAGTCAATCAGTCAATCAATCAGTCCCGGTTATCAAATCGAGCCTAATTTTACTTCCATATTTCGTGGGCAAACTTAAATACACTCTAGTTTCTGAAGACTTAGCCTTCCAGCTTGAACAGCTTTGATCAATCATCAATCAGTCAGTCGATCAGTCAGTCAACCAGTCAGCCCATCAGCCAGATCAATCATTTTTAGTATAAAACCAAAGTTATTCCCTTTAATTATAGACTCTCAAAACTAGCGAATGTAATTAAAAATTTTGCTCAAGAATTTCCATAATTTGGCCACTGTGCGCCTGCCTCCATACCTGACACTCAAAAGCATGAAACGCATTTCATTTTTAAGTTTGTTGTTTTTTTTTCTGCTTGGTTCTTGTTTAAGAATCTTTTTACATGACACATGTGAGCTCCGTGTGGATGGGGCTGCCGCTGCCGCTGTCGTTGTGGATGTGAATATCTTGACATGTGCCTGGTGCCTGGTCTGCGAGAGTCATCATCGGCAGCCGAGGAGCTGGAGATGGAGCTGGAGCCACCCACGCATCCCATTCGCATCCACATCGAGTTCCTATAATGGCGCGCTGCTTATTAAATTTTCATGAGGATGTCGCGTGGGTATCTCATTTGGTCGTTCTCCGTCTTGCGGAAGTGGATTAAAATTAAAGCACAGGGCGGCAACTTCAAACGGCTGGCGTTTAATTGGAGCCGAACGAGATGGCATGAAAACTGGCCAGAAATTCGATTGCCAAACTGAATTAAAACGCGGCCGAGACAAAGCACACAAAAACCTAAAACAAAATACGGCTCAAATGGAAAATGTGAAACCACAAAAGAGAGAATCTTGCTGCCAGACCAGACGACAGCCCAAAAAACCCGCAGACGCGCTCAACTGGAACAAGACGACGGTGGAGACGATGGCGATGGCGATAGCAATGTGGAGACATCGAGGAGGACCGTCCCGGGAGTTGCAGGGCGTGGGCGTGGCCGCTGGCAATCAGACATAAGGCAGCTGGCAGCCTGTGCAGCGTGAACGTGAACGAGACGTGAACGATAAAAATAATACGAGAGGCAATTTCGATTTATTGACAGGTGCTCGACTTTATTGAAACGTTTAACTTGAAAGCCCAAACAGAGGCGTAGCCACGCCCACACACACACACACACACACAGCTACTGCGGGACATATGCAAAAATTTGTGCAAAAGAATAAAAATTATGCGAATCTGTTCTGATTTATCAATGGATGTTGCCCTGTAAATTTGATGGCTTGTTTGCGCCTGACTAAGCAGGAAATGGGCAGGCAGGCAGGCAGGTTTTCCTTTTGGTTAAATTTAATTACAATTTTCCTGTTCATCCTGTTCTCTTGAAGGACACGCACTATTTGCGGCACGTGCCACAGCCAAAAGCCTGGCTATAGTTGTTGAATTGCTCTTATCAATTCCCAGGCATTATTTAATAATCAAAATTGAATAGTCCTAATTCGAAGCGATGACAGTGGAAGCGACAGCGGCTGCAGGTGAGCATTCACATATGCGAGAGACACGTGTCGCCCATATACACACACAGGCACACACACACCGGAGCCACAAATATATGGACTCCTCACACACAATTGTGGTTTTCCTTTCGTCGCTTCCGTTTCCGCATAATTTTTGCAAACGGAAGACTTGAGAGCGTCGCGCTAACAAAACATTTGTTAAAACGGAAGACGACAAACGGAGACAAAAGTACAACCAAAGCGAGAGAGAGAAAAAACCGAGAGCACTTAGCCCGTACACTCAGAGAAAAACGATGCATCAAGTCGAAGCATGATCTGCATTAATGAATACATCATATTTGATGTACATTGAGAGATAACTCGGCATCGTTCGAGTCAATTGAAGATAACATATATAATAAATTGAAATTTCTCTTATTGATTTGAACCGGCAACCTTTCGCTTGCTAGTTCGACGCTCAGACAGCTTCGCTTTTAAGGCTTACAAAATAGCAAAAATACATTTGGATTAAGTTCTTTATGAGTCTCATTTTAACCAACTTCTCAAATTTCAGACCCGGCCGAAATTCGGCCTGTTTCCACTTGATTTGTCTATGAAGTTTCTGGTTTTTCTCCAAGTGTAGTTGCCCACTTGGAGCGCACTAATTCCGCTTTTAAGCTTACATAATTTTGTAGCTTGCGCCAGCTTATGGCCCCGCACCTGGCCAATGCGGGCACGTACGAGCACCAAAAATGTGAGACCCGCGCCCTTTCTCCTCTCTCCACCTGGAGTAGAAGAGGTTGCATGTGATTTGTGTCAGTTGGGCCGGGCCCGGGCCAGGTCGTAGCTGTGGCTGCCAGGATGTGGCACAGACTATATATTATGCTGCCAGGCGACAGTTACAACAATAAAACATTACGGATGTCTTGTCGCGCTCGTCTTGAGGCCAGCGCCGGGCCGGGTAATGAAGGATGCCAGGCATTTTCTTGTTATTTTTTCATGCCGGTCGCGCGGAATTATCCTTATAGTTAATGCGAGTCGGCCGTCGCATCATTTTACAAGCCTTTTACACAGGCAACGCACGCACGCACCGTGTTACCAGCCCCATTTGTATGCAATGAAATGGATGTTTATTCTGTTTCTCGTGAAGACCTTGCAATTTGTCCACCGTGCGCGGCTGGTTGGCATCCTGCTAGTTGGGCAACCGCACACAAAGATAAGTAATGCCTTTTGTCCCAGCCCAGCTCGTCGGTTGACTTGCAAATATTGCGTTACGCATACGCAGCGTACGCCGTGTGGAAGTGACAATGACAATGGCATTTAAAATTCATTAATTGAGCGCATTTTCATCATGACAAAGATCTGCCCTGCAAGTGTGGCCAAACAGAAATTGCAGCTCAATTCTTGGACTTTAAAGCCCGGGCCCAAAACTTTACTTCTCGCTGCATAAATTAATTGAGTACTCGAACAAGAGGCTGTCTGCGCCGTCGTCTAGCCGTGACTTGAGGCTGCGGCAAGCCGCACTATCAGAAACTTATGTGTGCCACATGGCTGACCCGAGTTGGGTCTAATGCATTTTTCATGGTGTACTCTGAATGGCAATCTCGTGGCGAAGTGCGTCGTCGTCTCGGCGCTCGGCTCACTGATGCAATCGAATTAAAATTTATGACAAAACCATTAACAAAGTTGCCGCCACGACGACATTGGCAGCCAGTCAACCAGCCATTTGCCAGCCTGATAGAGTTCCCCACAGCCAACGAGGTCACATGCAAAACTTTTGCCCCCTTTATGGCAACTGTAACCAAGTTGCGGGGGCGACTGCAGTTGCAGTTCAACTTTTTAAATAAATCGATGAACGCAACGTTTTAAATGTCGACTGCAATTAGCTTTGGCAAAGTAGGTGTTGCCGTTGGCTTGGATATGCCCTGTGCTTGGATAGAGGGTATATTGCAGCAGCTGTGCACGAGTGTGTAACGGGCAGAGGCAGGTCAAAGTTGAGCACATCAAGCTGCTTACTCGCGAATACCATATGCATGTATTTATAGAAGGAAGGCTAGATTGTATTATAAGGCATTTTGCAGCTGGTTACAGGGTATTTCCTAGTTGATCACACTGGACTCTAAATAGTTAGATGCTTGCAACTGCCTGCAGCAAAGTCAGCTCCTCGGAAATTTAGAGATAGCAACGAGAGTTTGATAGGAAATCAAACGTCACCCGATCATGGGCTAGCTTTTGCCGAGGGCTGCCAGGAAGATGTGGCGAGGATTTTCTTTGAATGTTGACTGTTTTTTAATGTTTGCTGCTCCATTTATAATGTCTAGCCTAGTGCGAGCGGCGACCAGGTCCAAGGCCAAAGCAAACTGGTCGCGTGCGCAGGCATCTCAGACATCTGCGAGCTGCGGCTGGGGGCTGGAGCTCGTTGAGCTCGTGGAGGCTCGGGGGCCGGTGACGTCTGGCAATTGCGGTAAAATGCTTCAATGTTCTCGCTCTTATTGGCTGAGCGTGAGGAATTTTTATATTAATTTATGGCTGCGACTCTCGAGAACGTGCAGCGTCGGGGTGTGGTTGGGGCAATCGGTTCTGGCTTTTAAATTATGAATTGAATTGGCAGCAAAAACTTGGCCTGGCCAGGTTCGTCGATGCCTTTGCCCGAGCAAAAGCGCTGGGCATTTTTTTTTTATTATAATATTTTTGTTGTTGCTGCGCTTTTTATTGCGTTTGTCGGATTCGGTTTTAATGGCTTTTTAAATGCCAGCTGATAAATGGCCAGAGCTGCATGACAAATGCGATATCCGCTGTAAAGTTTTGGCACAGCGAATTTCTCGACTCTCGCATTATTTACTTGTATGCAGCTCATTAATAATTTTCTTCAAATTGAAATGCCTGCGGCGAGCATGAAATGCTGGGCAAATGTGTGCGTGAATTGACACAGAGAGTAGGACATTCCTGGCATAAATATGCCAGGTGTGTGTGTGTGGCATAATAGTTTGCCACTTTCAATGCCAGCCACATGCTAGGCCTAACAAGCTGCCGATATTGCGCATACGCCCGGTGGCCGGGCCCATTTCCAGCGGTGGCCCAAACGCTTTTTGGCATCAAAATTAAATGGCATTCGCTTCGGGCCCGTCGGCAAACTAACAACCAGCCAGTCAGGACATACGACAATGCCATTCAGTTAGCTGCCTTTCGGTCCCAGAGGCTTTGGCCGGCGCTCAAGTTGCCTTTGGCGTCGCCTTGACGTCAAATTCTTGTAAGACAGTCAGACAGTCAGACAGAAGGATGTAGACAGACTGAACTTTTCGCGTAATTTCACGTATTTTGTGCAAATACACTCAAATATGCCACAGCAAGAACAACAACAACAGCTTTAGGCAAACAAAACAAGCAATTTTTTGCGCATTTGCCCAACAACTTGATATTGTTGTTGCTGCACTGAGAGAAACGGGGCGAGTTGAACTCGTATTTAGAATTTGAGTAGATTTCGATTCTGCTTTGAGTGTGTGAGTTCAATCAAAAACAAATTTGAATAAAATAAAATAGGGCTTAAACCAAGATAGGTTTAACTTAGTTCAAGCAATAACTGGGGTTGTTTTGATAACAAATAATATTAAGTATTATAAAACTATATTATTTAAATTAAATGCTGAATTTGGGAATAATTTCCATTTGAGTATGTTATTCATTCCTAGTTAGTTCTTCATTCAAAAACAAATTTGAATAATAATTGGATTGCTTTAAGAGCGAATTGGGCTTAATTGAAGACTATATTTTAATACCTAAATTGAGAATCATTTAAGCTTTATTTGTCTTAAATTGAGATTATTTAGTTCTTAGTTCAAGAGTCATTACCTCTATTTGAAAACAAATTGGGCCTAATTAAGGACTATATTATTTATAATTCAAGGTGAAATTTAGTTAAAATTTCTTGGTCTTAAATATATATTATTTAGTTCTTAGCTTAAGATTCATAAACTCTAATTAATTCTTATCCTTTCTAAAGAAGTTCTGAAAAACATGAAGAATAAACATTGTCTCAAGTTTTTTAGTACCTAAAATGTTGTGTTTCAAATAATATCGATTTTTTCTCTCAGTGTGCTGTTTTTGTTGCTGACGTAGTGGGCTGTAGTTGACTCTAGTTGTTGTCCCCAGTCTGTCGCACACTCGCACACTTACACTCACACACACACACACACACACACACACACTCGTTGAGCTGTCTGGGGACTGTTTGTTTGTCAGTTTTTACGTAAAATTAAATTTTATTTATTCATACATTATTTTATTTTATTAATGCGTCTGCTGGGCAATTTGCAAATCAAGCGTATCATAGCACAAAGCGAATTTGTACGCATATTCAGGACTTTTAGCCCCAGACAAAAGGCTTGTGAGTTATTAGAGCCTTTTGTAAGACATGCTAAGAGTCTTGTACAAGCATTGTTTAAATATTTGTACAAATAATATTGATTGCTTCAGACAGAGACAGCGAAAGTGTGAGAGAGAGGGGGAGTGGGAAGCACGCGTGAGCTTTTAAACTAATTGGGTCAGTTCAGGCTGACTCACGCTGGCAGGACAATCACATCCTTCCGTTTGCCTTGGCTCAAAGCAAACAACAAATGTCTTCGATATGGCAAAAAGCGCAACTTCATGCGTATTTGTTTGGTTCTTAGCATTGTCCTTCAAAGGCGAACGCTTGGCTTTGAGCAGCACCAACAATGGCACTGCACTTTCCTGTCGCAGACAACAGGGCAACACACACACGCACACACAGAGAGTGTACCCTGATTCAATATTGATAACTCAAAAAGGACACTTTAATGAACTATGCTGCACTGTTATTGAAACGCCAGATATTAAAAAGCGCACGTGATCTTTTGCCAGAAGTACAGAAGCACATGAGCTCGTCTCAGATATTCCCATAAATACTATGTCTGGGCAGCAATAAACATGTAGGAGAGCTCAGCTAGCGGCAGTAACCGACTAAGAGATACCCTAAGCACAGCTACTGGCTGCCATTACAAAAATTTTCATACATAGACACACAAAGGAGGCACACAGACAACGTGCTTGTTCTTTCTTTTGCCTCAAACGTTATATTGTTATAGTAATATATATAGGGCTCATATATAAAAAAAATTTTAATGTTTTCAATGTTTTATGTTCTAGGATAACCTACATACATATTTTAATCCATATAGCATTTATAATCATCGAAATATGCAAAATCGATATTTTGAAATTGGAAGAAGATATCGACACAAAATGATTAACTCCTTCTGCTTTTGATATAACATATATTAAATATTTCAAATTCTTTGTCTCTTTTGTCATATATAAGATTGACGTGTTTACATACAACGACTTATACGGAATTGTTTAGACAGCCTCGGCTCATCATTCTAATCAAAATTGTATACACTCCGTAAGTTGGCAGATGCCTTCTTTCGCCTGTTATGTACATTTGCACAAACAGAATTTAACCTTTTGACCGATTTTCAATGAGTTCTGCGTCTTAAATGAGTTGCGTTCTGGTCTAAACTTAAAGTCGCATTGCTTTGGGAAAGATAGTGAAAGAGTTTCAATTTCGGTTTTCGGGCTGGCATTGTATTGCTGTTGGATTGACTCTAAGCTGAAAGTGATTTGCCGTAACGATTGTGGCTCTCAATTTACTCGTAAAATCGTTGACAGCCGACCAAGAAGAAAAACAAAAGGAAAACTATATGGGTAAAAGGAAAAACTGTAGCATAAATCCAGGCGCTGCGGCGTACGCTTAAACTGATTTTTATGCCAGCAGCAGGGCAGGGCAGGGCCAGGCAGGACAACAATAGTGCGTAAAGAAGGGGCAAATTGTCTATTTAGAAAGAAAAAAGGGATACAAGGTCAGCGCACGTCCTGCGGGCAGACAGGACACAGGACACAGGACGCAGGACAAACAAACAGCTCCGACTTAACGACCCTCAACATTTTATAGTCTATAGACAAACTCTGAATAATTTATGCGCCATAAAAACGAAATCGAATTGCTGGCGCTGCTTTTGGAGTCCGCCTTTCTCTAAAGGAGTCATCAGGAGGCAATTTATTGCGAACTGACCGCTCTGTGGACGGGGAGGGTTTAGGGGGGGCGGGACATATGTGCGGTGGGCTGAACAGGTAAAAGCAGGTAAACAAAATGCGCAGCAGCTCATTTTATGCAAATTAGTTTTAAATGACAACAACGAGAACGGTAAAAGTTGTTACATAAATTTTGTCACTGTTGAAATGGAAATTAAATTAAATTAAGTTGAAAACTGGTGCGCGATAAATTTCATTATTGGTCGCATGACCCAAAAAATATTTGTGTTTATTGCCGCCAAAATGTATGCAAAATAGCTTAAAATGATACGCGGCCAACCCCAGAAAAAATGTAATGCAAATATTTACACTGCAATTTCGTAATCAAATTAGGGCTGCAAATGTTAACAAAGCTCTCTTTGATTATTATATTTAGCAAAAGTGCCGCCCTTTGCGGCGAGAAGAAGCTAAATAAATGCATATGAGTCTGATTGAAATGGAATTTAATTGAAAGATAGTTTTCCGATACGCAAGGCGCATGAAATTGCAAAAATCTCGCGGCGCATTACGTGATCTCGTTTCGCAATGCGTTTTCCAACATTGCCAACATTGTCTTGTTGCGGGTCTGGGCGTGGCCTGGTTTGGTCTTGACTTCACTTGGTCGCAGTCGCCGTCGCAGCCAAAGGTGACGTGACTCGAGTTGAACGTGCGCCCCATTAGTGACATCTAGCGAGTATTTTTGGCGGTGCAGGAGGGCTAGTGGCAATAGGCAGGGGGCAGGGCACAACGTAAACATGATCATCATGCATGCCGGGGCGCGCGCGCTTTTCACGTTGCCGCATGAAAGTGGAAAATCGGGTTAACAGTGCCAAAAACTCAGACAATGGCAGCACAGCAGCAGCAGCAGCAACAGCAGCAGCAGCTCCGTCGATAAATCAGCAACAAAACATGCCCCACCAAACCCCCCTTCATTCATTCGCTGGCTGCGTGGCATGCCACAGAACGCAGCGCGCAGGTCGTTTCGCCGGAATAGATTTTAAATTTATAAATTATGAGCATTTGTTGCGGCAAATTGAAATGTTACGCTCGCAGCGTGCTGATAGTTCGCCATTCGGCTTTAAAATAATATCATAGCTGGGTTAAAGTCTCTGCAGCTGACAGCTAGTTTTTTTTATTAATAGTTCAATCAAATCAGCCAGGCACAGCAGGAGGTATATAAAAATTAAAACTAAATACTCAAGCCCCAGCCAAGCTTACAGCCTAAAGCCTGGCCCGTAATCTTTTGTCAGGCATATGCAAATACCAGAGAGCATGTTGTTGTCAAGTCTCGGCGCTGGCTCCGCTGCTTTTACATACATTATCCTGTCCGAAAGCCGAAAGCCCCAGCGGCACAAATGAATATGCCATAGACATAGGTAAACGCTTTCTAGGCAATATTTTTCATTTTTATTCTGCCTTCTTCTTTTTTGGGGGAAAATTCTTGAGATGCCTGCGAGGCACTGCTGCCTCAGCCTGGCCAGCGCTTAACTTTACTTAAAGTTTGCCAGCCGCATCCGCAACACACGGCACGTGTTGTGCCCGGGGAGGCGGGCAACACGCCCCCCTCAACTGCGGTGCTGGCAGCAGGTGTTGCATACACACACCAAATATTTCAATAGAGCTGCGAAAGTTTCATTGACTTGACAGGTGTGTGTGCAGGTGTGTGTGTGTGTGTGCTTGTGTAGGTGTTTCACAATAACTTGGCCCAAGTGTAATTGTTACCGTTTAAATTTCCATTAAAGGCGGCGGCATAGGCAAATAGGCCGGGGCAGGCCCGCAGGCGGCCAGGAAGTCGAAGCCGCTACACAAAATATGTCACAACATTTAAGCTGCGTTTTAGACAACCAACAACAACAGCAACAACAACAATAAAAGCAATGGAAACAATGGCGACGGATACAACAAAAGCGAGCGCTTTGAAAAGGCCGCCCGCTATTAACAAACCATAAAGTAATTTCTTGCTTTCCTGCACGGAAATTAGACATTTTGTCAAGGGAGCACTCATCTTGCTGCGTCGACGTCGTCGTCGACAGCGACAGCGACGCCAGCGTCAGGGATAACAGCAACAATAACAGGAACAATAACAAGCGGCAGGAGCCGGACACTTGCTGCCAAGTTAAAAGTGAAAATATTATAATGAAGTATGTTGTTAGCTGTTCGAGATTTTCAAATGTATCCATCAGATACGAAGGAGGGGATCGGTTGGCAAAAAACAACATTTTATAAGTAAACAAGCGGCGGCAAGAAAAGTTTGTCTATTTAAAAAGTTTTGCGCTTCATGCGCAAAAGTTATAAAACATGAAAATATTTCTTAATTATTTTTATAAACAACGGCAGCTACATCTTTGCCTCTAAGTTCGGCTCTGGGCCCCGCTCGCTGCCCGATTCGGCCTTGGGGTGGCCAGCCAGCCAGCCCTTGCCACGCCCTTGTCTGGATTTATAGGCGGCGCGGGTCGATTTGTGTCTTCAAGTTGTTTATCTTGCTGATTTTTGAGCATATTTTGCCTGAGGTCAGGATTCTGTTTGATTAACATAAATACGAGACTACAGAAAGAGGGAAAATTTCCAGTTTCAGTTGTTTCTACCCTCGAAATGGGTAAAAAGGGTATATTGGCATTGTGTAAACGTATGTAACAGGCAAAAAGCTAAAGACTTAACAGTTGATGTACATATTTTTCTATATATTATGCATATTGCTTATAATTTTTACGATTCCTTCTTTCATTTGCATATGTATCAATATACAATGAGTATTTATATTTTTGGCCTAAAAATTGCAAAACGATCGGACTATTAGTTCCGAAGTGCATAGAGAATAAATCCTACTTAATGTAGAGCTAAAGGAGCGAAGCATAGCTACAGTTTACTTTATGTTTCGCTGAGTGTATGTGGGCTCGAGAATTAAATAAGCTAGATGAACCAAATTTGGGACGTATGTATTATGAGTATTTATATTTTTGCCCTGAAAATTTCATAGGCATCAGACTATTAGTTCCGAGGTTCATAGAGAATGAAGACTACTTATTGTGAGTTACGTTAAGAAGCATAGCTGCAGCTTGCTTTATGTTTCGCTGAGCGAGATATAAAGAAATATATATAGAAATGCAGATATTGTAGAAACACATAAGTAAGGCTATATACATATATTTGTATAGTTTTTAGGGCATCTTCTAGCCGAGCACTTCCGACTAGCGCACACAATTGTTATTTTAGGTTTCCTTCGTTTTTTATAGCAATATTTTAAAAAAACAATTAATTAGTAGGCAACAGACAAAAATACAAACTCTGAATTCGAGTTTCCTGGAAAGACCTTGGCACTCACCTGCAAAGAAAAGAGTATGGGAATTAATCTTGAGATATTTTCTTAATTAATGTACCAATATTTGCATGCAAATATTGAAATATATATATATGTATATTTCGAATGGCACGCCCACAACACACCGTCCGCACGGTGTACAGTAATTTTGATTGCCGTTATCTGCATTTTATGATGCTTTTGCCACCGCAGAGGGAAAACCAAAGCGTCGGCATTTCCAAATGGTTTTTGATATACGACAGTTGTTGGCCACGGCCATAAAATGTGCCAAATGGACGAGCCAAATGGCGGCTGAATTTGTATTTTGAATTGCAATATTCGAGTTAAACCGAATTGCCGGCTCTATGATTTATGTGCGTGCGGAGAAAGCCAAAATTTAAACAGCAAATGGAAGCGTCAGCCAAATTAAAGTCGACGTCCAGTTAAACAGGCTGCAGCCAATTGGCAATCCTTAGCTAGAAGATGATGTGTTTAAGGTAGTTAAAGTCCTAATACCCCACGAGCTGTTGGGGGTGGGGTTTGAACAGCATAGCGAATAGCCTAGTAGAAATAAGATTTGCAAATGTTTCTATATTTTTTAAAATTTTTTCCAACCCTATAAATGAAGCTCTAGATACTTATGTAGAACAGATGTATCTATATAGTGGCTCTTTTATTTAAGTAAGTACTTATATATCTGAAATGTATCTGTGTACATTGCACGTCCCGTAAAGGTAACTATAGCTACTTTTTTACCCATGTATGTTTCTCTTTATATATGTATTATGCTCTTTGAATGTATCTGTAGGTACTTGTGTAGTCCAAGTCTATCCGCATATGTTTTTATGCCCTATAAATGTATCTATAGATCTGTCTAAAGATACATTTACAGCCCAAATACATCTATATATGATTTAACTGTCCTGTATATGTACATGTAGTTACATTTACAGTCCAAATGTATCTACATATGTTTTTATGCACTCTCAATGTATCTGCAGATACTTTTAAGGCCCAAATGTTATCTATATATGCGTTTAATGTCCTGTATATGTATTGTTCCTAAAGAAGGCGTATGATTTAGTAGACCTATTCGATACAGTTTTGCAGACATGCTGGGAGAATAATTGGGCTCGTAAATGCCAAGTTTGATCAAAATATATTGAAATCTAGAAAAGTTTTCAACCAGAAAAAACTAGTAACATATCCGATTTCTTCCATAGAACTTTATGATATGCTGGTCAGATAATGATAGGATTATATTTATGTATATAACGGAAAGACTTGTAAAAGCTTGTTTTTAAAAACAATATTTATTAGACAAGAGCTTAGTATTCGAACAAATGGAAAAGCTTAAAACGAGCAGGCGGACGTGCAAAGTTCTGCATGAATTGTTTTAAAATTGAGAGAGTAAGATTTAAACTTAAAATACCCTGTAAAGCTGTAGGAAACACATGTTTTCATGTTGTATTGTCTATTTAAGTAGGGTTTAGTTTGGGCTTTTACACAGCTGAACAATTTACTTGCAAAAAATATATATAGAAATGTATATTTTTGTGGAATACCATAAGAAAAAGGAGCATATTTCTGTGGAACGGCTTATTAACCCGCCATCATCTGCGGGCCGTGCGACCCGCCTCCTCAATTACGCCCAACCAATTCCTTTGTTTATATGTATTTCGATTTATTTTTATTTTTTTATTTTTTGTCTATCTTGAAGCTCTTTTTGTCTGCGAATGTTTGTGGCCTGCATATTTCGCCTTTTACGGCTAACTATACGACTTTTTGCATTGCCATTTTTCGCACACACACATCTTTTTTTTTTGCCTCGTAAAGGCATTTTCCGGGGCCTAATGCAGACCTCTTTACCCTCTGTGCGCTTGCTTATTGTTTGTTTGTTTGTGTGTTTGCATTTGTCCTCCTTTGGCAGCTTTGCACCCGCAACAACAGAAGCAACAACTGGGACAACGTTCGCCAGAGAAACTAATTTCTTGTCGTTTTCTCCCTTTTTGTGTTTCGTGTTTAGCTCGCGGCTGTTAAGTTTTCCTCAATGTTGTTGCTGTTGTTGTTGTTGCAGTTGTTGATGTTGCTGCTGTTTGGGGTTTTTCTGCAGTTTTGCGATGGCACGCATTTTGCTGTTGCTGCGCGTTGTTCGAATACCCTGTACGCATCGTAAACGATTAGAAATGGCTATATCGCAATTGTGATAAAGTATGTAAACCACAGAATCTATACAGATCAAGAATTCGTAGAGAGAAAAACAATTATGTTCAATCTTTAATCCCTAAAGATAACTAAACATTCGGGCAATAAGTACAGAAGTTATTCAAGAATGAAGTTTTATTGGGGTAGGATTCCAGGAATCTCGCATCGCTTACAGGGTATCACCCAGTCGGTCACAAGAGACTAAAACACACTTACTTGTGGTTATTATTGTTGCTGGCTTGTTAGCATGCCGTAGCTGAAATGGCATTTCCTGTTGTTGCTCGGTTTTGCCAGGCAAAGTCCGCCGGGAAAGATATTTAAATTATTATTCGGCGTAGACAGAGTGAATTTTGATTGGGGGAAACTAAGTAAATGTACCCTCAGGGATTTCACGTGTCTGCCCCATGCGGGCTGGCCTTTGTTCGTTGTTCACCTGACAGAGGTCGCCAGGTCGCTCGAGGGTGAGTGCAAGAAATGCCACCTGGTTTGCATTTGACTGTTCGCCTCGCCTTCCAAAAATTGGTGTTGCATCCAATTTTCGAGTGAATTTCTTCTGTTAATTAGTTGGAGTCTGTTTATGCTGCGTAATTTATGGCATCTGTTGCTGCCCCAATCGACGCCGTCAACGTCATTAAAGCGTAAAGTTCACAGCGGCATGCAACATGGCCATGACCGGGCTCTGGGTCGGGGTCTGCGACTGGAACTGGAACTGTGTCCTGGCAATGGCTCTGTGAATCTGTTATGAATGTTCAATATAATTCACATTCAATTGCCACACAAGCAACTTGTGGCTGAGGCCTCGGGGGGAGCGCCACATGTGTGCTGCATCCCAGGCATAAACTCTGATGGACACACAGCCAGCGGGACGGGGGTGCGGCAGGCAACCCCTTGTCAGCGACGCGGCCGTAAACAAAACATTCATCAAAATTTTATACACTCAACATGTGCCCGCCCCGCCCCGCTGCAGTCTCTTCTCCAACAGCCTCGGGCCGCGTTTATTTGTTTGCGTGTGTTTTTCGAAACCGTCCGCCCGCCCCGCGCCTTCGATTTGAATGTTCTTTGAAAAATCACAACTAATTAACTTTGCCTACGGCTCCAAAAAGTTATGACGGATCCGTGGATTCGTTTGGAATAGCTGGAAAATCTGATGCTGCCAGCCAGATGTGTTGCATTGTTGCAAGCGCAACGTTTGCCTCGACTAAAAATAGACAACATTTTCCCGAAACAGTTTCCGGTCTTTGCTAATGTGTTGTTTATGGCCAAACAAAGCGGCGACTGCGCTAAATGAGGCCCAACCGAATGTGTGTCTGTCACAAACTCAGGTCAAAGACAGCAAACTAACCCAAAGAAACTCCAGTGTCAAAGTGAAGGATAACTGACAGCGTAAATATGCTGTTTGGATTTACTTTCAAATGGATTTTAGTTTAAAGAAATTGTAAATTTGTCAGAGGAAAATGTTGCAAAATTAACTCAGATTCCAAGTAAATCGTGAAAAAACCATAATTCATAGTAAACAACAAAGATTTTTGATAAAATCAAATATTTGTATAAACGAGAAAGAAGGGCTATTATCTCTAGCAAATAGTTAATGCCGAGCATGATTAAGATATCAAAAATATATATACTCTACGGATTCGGAGATGTCTTCTTCTATGCGTTACACATCTCGAGACAAAATTATAACATCCTCTGCAAGGGTATAAAAACTTGTTTGTTGAGTGAAAAGTTAAACTCAGGCCATGCTAAGATTTAAGCTCTCTAAAACTTTAATATCCTAATGGATGAGAATAATTTCTTAATAAGGAACAAACATTACTTAATGGTCTCATGCGACTATTTCAAGTAGATCAGATCTCTATTTAAGACATGTTTGGTATTAAATTCTAATTCAATCTTCTAACTACACATTTTAAGGACGTGAAATTGCATTTGTTTAGCTCTTGACAGATTAAAAAGGGCAGCCAGAGGCAAAGCCTTGGCTCGACTCTGATAATAATCGTATCAGATGTGCTTTGTTTATATTTTAAAAAAATATGTAAAATATATATAAAAATTTTTTCAATTTCTGTATAGTATAAAAACGATTTTTGAACATGTTTTTAATTTGTTTTGTACAAACCAACAAATGCTTGCTTAATTTAAACTCAAGATGAGTTATGCATGTCCGCAGGGCTGAAGAATGTAACTTGAAATTTGCTTTGTGCCTTGCACATTTTTGTTTTTGGTTAACAACACTTTTGGCCTGCAGCTAATGTTCGGCCAAGACAAAAGAAAATTATTGGCCCGGCTCACGGATTTTTAGTAGCTGGCGTCTTAATTGAAATATATGTACGCATTTATTTGCAGCCAAGCTGCAAGCATAAGTTGGCGAAGTTTTGTCGTAATTGCAACAACTCGAATGGCAAAGTTCATAAAAACTGAGTAATTTTTGCATTTGCCGTCTGCGGCTGTTGATTGTTTCCCGGAGGCTGTCCCATTCCCATTCCTATTGTTCCATCGGCGTCCAAGTTCGCGCGGGAATGTCGATGAACGAGTAAATTCTGAAGAAACTTTTCATCATCAACAGTGACAGGATCTGGCTCTGCCCTCGGCTGGAGGCAGGTGATGCTGCTGCATACACAATGAAAGTATTTATTAAAACAAACTTCGCTCTGTCTCCGTCCTAACTCTCGTTTTCTCTTTCCCTCTCTCTCTCTCTCTCACTCGCTCTTTCTCACTCTCTCAGTTAGATTGCTTGACTGCGTCTGCAATTGCATTGCACTATGGGCACAGTTTGTCTCTTTTACATCCAAATTGTTTTGTTGTCTTACGTTAACATGCAATGTTAAAATGTTAACATAATATAACAAGTTAATGTTAACATAAAGCTGTTAGGCTGCCAGCTGTTAAGCACAGCAGTTGAGAGCGAGTAAGTTTTTGTACTAAACTTCTCAAAACTGCGTTCCGAAAAAGTTTGTGTTTTATAATCCGATTTAAACCGAGTCGGTTCAAGCTTAGAATTTCAAGTTTTATTTGACCAAATGAGGAAATTACCAAGCGTCACCCGGACATCAAAATCGTTTAGCGAAACTGGCTCCATCTTAAAAGAAAGCTTCTCAAATGAAGATCCAACATGCATCTATACATTTGCTTAGACTGAACATTGAATGTGCTGCAGAATTTAAACCGGCGACCTGCGCTTGAAAAGCCAAGCCACGCAGGATCATGACGAGGATCAAATTTATGCGGCTGCGTTTAGTTTTTAATTTTATAATTGTACAATCTTTGACTATAATTTTCCCCCATTTGGAAATTAAACTCTTAAAGGAAAGCTTCTGGGCGCCTACATCTTGAGCTGCGCATTGATCACCTGTCAGTCAATCAGTCAGGATTGAAAAATATTCGAAAATTATTAGCAGTTTCTATATTTTATCTCAAAAATTGGGCAACTTGCCCATGGTGCATTTTGGTTTGCAAAGTTTGGCGCAGTTTGAAGCGGTTTGTGATGCCTGCTGCTGATGCGGCTGCCGCCCAGGCGCATAAATGTCACTTAGGCGCCGCTTGAAGCACGCCATGCGGCAAGACGCAAGCGCCATTGTTCGCAATGGCGGCCACATTGCACCCGCTTGGCAAATTGCGAAAGTGACAATTTCGACAGCCTCACGCAGATAGTCTCCCTCTCTCCTACTCCCTCTCTCACTCTCTCTCTCTCGGCGTCTGGGCAAAGTG
Source organism: Drosophila littoralis (assembly GCA_018903485.1). Classification (NCBI taxonomy): domain Eukaryota; kingdom Metazoa; phylum Arthropoda; class Insecta; order Diptera; family Drosophilidae; genus Drosophila; species Drosophila littoralis. The sequence goes on from JAEIGF010000408.1 coordinate 675,606, forward strand.
TAAGTGCAAATTCAGTTTGGTTTAATTTCGACAGTCTGTGGTCGTTGCAGGCATTGACCAAACGCTGTCCTGTCCTGACGTCGACAGCGACAGCGACGTCGACGGCGACGGCGACGTCAGCTGCGATCTTTATTAAGTTTTCGCTTACTTTTCGCCGAGTGCGACAAAAAGTTTTGCCTGCCCAAGTTTTGCCTTCAAACAATTTTCCCTTGTTTTTCTACATTTCGGCTTTTGTTTTCTGGTAAAGATTTCACTTGCTGTTTTGGCAACACTTCTTCACACCAGACACACCCGCACACCCGCACACTCGTACACCCGCACACCCGCACACTCGCACAGTTAGACACTGCGACAGACAGTCGGAATCTGTGGGAACTTTCGTTTTACCAAGAGTCCTCAGCAGAATTTGTTGTCTATAGTTTTTTTTTTCTACAAATATTTCTGTGCCACCGCGCACACTGAACTGAAAGCTATTTGCCTAAAGTTTTGCCAAAAGCTGTAAAGATTAAAAATACAATAGATACTCTCCTAAAAGAAATAAGTATTATATGTGCTTAATTTGCCGAATTTGCTGTGGACCCCCAGAACTCCACTTGGGTACCTAACATGAACCGAAACTTAAAGCAGGTTAGTTAAAATAGAACCTAAAATTGCACCTGAGGCAAAATGCTAAAAATTTAGAAGAGAGGGCATTTCTGGAGACTAAGCTTATCTAAAGAGCTCTCTTAAAACATATCAAATAAATATTTTTAGTTAGTTCTCGTATGCCTGGCTTCACTGTACCATATTTGTATATCTCCAGCTGTTGTTGTTGTTGTTGTTGTTGTGGATACCGGTAACTGGGTTTATTTGTTCTCTGCAGCAAATATGCTCGATTGCATTTGAGTTATTGTTCGTGGCGCAGTTGACAGGCTCCTTCCAGGGCAGAGCCCGGATGCTGGACGCTCGCTGGCGTCTCCATGGCTCTCCCCCCTCTCTCCCTCTCCCTCTCTCCCTGCTCCCTCTCTAGGCATGCCTTACACTTGTCTCCCTTTTGGCTGGCTGTGCATATTCAATATTTTGGTATTTATCTTGTCAGACAATAAAATAAAGCAAAGTACGCACATTGCACAAAGCTATTGGACATGGAGACCACCAAGCACACACACACAGCTCGATTCTGATGCAGTCTAGAAATAGGTCACTGGTGTCAGAGTTCTTGTCGGTGTCGGTGTCGGTGCTGGGTTCCCTGCATACCAATGCACGCCACAGGAATTTGCATGTTTGAATTTTCTTTAAGCGCCCATAAGCCGCCGGCCATTGCCATTGCTTACACTCGAACAGAAACCTCCTGGTCTTAGTTCTTTCAAATCCATATTTGTTTGCTTTGTTCTTAGCATGTAAAGAATACTTCTGCAGGTATCAAGGTATCGAAGTGTTTCTCCCGATTGACTGACTGACCGTCTGATTGATTGGTGATAATTGAAGGGCCCAAATTAAAGCTGGGGTCATGAAATTTTAACTGAGTGTTCTTTGGGTCCTCCAAACATAATTTACTATTATTTTATATTATTAGTATTAACCTTCAACGTAAGCGCTTTCGCTTGATATCAAAACAAAAAGCTGGACCTTTTCTCTGAGTGTACAGACTTGGCGGATTCTAAGCAGGCGTAAGCTGCAGCTATCTTTGCCTCTGCCTGGCAACCAGGCAGGCGTAGCCCAAATCTCAATTCTCAGTCGTGCTCGCAGCTGATCTATATTTCTATATTTTATAAGACAAGTGTGTATATATTTTGTATGAGAGATGAGCATGCAGGAGGAATGCAAGCTAATCGTGGCGCAGCTGATGCCGCAGCTGATGAAACTATTGCTGGAAACCGACGAGGCGGATGACACCTACGCCTACTGCCTGGAATCCGCAGTGGCCCGGTTGGAGACCTACGCGAAGCCCTTGAACAGCGCCGAGCGTGTCTGGAACAATTTGGCCGACTTTGTGGATCGGTATCTGTGCGAGCAGCTGCCCATGCTGGCCGATACCATCAAAACGCTGGCCAATGTGATCATCGATGACAAAAGCATCACGGAAGACCTGAAGGTGGCGCTGCTCGACTTTCTGCTGTCCGTTAACTTTAAGGCGTTCCGCTCGGCCCGCATTCATTACGAGCACTGCATGACACGCCGCAAGGAAATACTCGAAGCACTGGCGGCGGCCCAGGCCCAGGCCAGTCCGGATACACCCCACGAATTCAATTTGGCCACGTTTAGGCAAACGCTGGACAGCAAACTGTCGAGTTGTCGCGATGCGGCGCCCAAGCAAGAGCAGGCCGAGGCCTCCACCTCGAGAACGCTCAGTGCCCAAACATTGCAGACGCGCCGCATGAACGAGCTGGTGCCGACCAAAAATTATACCAGCATGGTGACCCGAGCAAACGCCGCCTACACCCAGCAGCCGGAGGAGCCGCGGCCCGGTCCCGTCGACTGCAATACGCTGGCGCGTTGCAGTGAGGTAGGCGCCAAATGTCGCTTTGCCGTAGCCTACGGCAGCTATTTGCGGCGCAGGTTCAACAATGTGGACGAGAACTTGCAGCTGTACGGCGAGGAGGGTTTTGTCATGCGCGAAATACTGGGCATGTTCTTTCTGCCCGGCGACTGTCACAACTTTAAGGTGGTCAATCATTTGCTGCAGCTACGGCCGAATCTAATTAGCGACGCGGCCAGTGAGCAGCTGGTGCTGGAGAAGTTCGTCAAGCCGATGCAGTACATGCAAATGCTGCACTTGTACATCAACAGCTGCGAGACGCCCTACACGAACGGGGAACGTCTGTTGATACTGAACAGCCTGACCGGAGCACTGCGACGCCTGGTCAAGCCCGTGGTGGAATCGCTGACGCAGTTCGCACGCAGCCTGGACACAGATGAGGGCAACCAGCTGGGCTTGCGCGACTTTCGACGTGCCACCAAGCGCAGCTTTATGCAGTTGGAGCTACTGTGGAGCCTGGCCGCGGCCACCTACATCTCCTATCCGGAGGAGTTCGGCCAGGAGCCGCACTCGCGCAGCCAGCACATATTTTGCAGCCTGGTCGAGCTGTCTGCGCTTACGTCCACGGCCGAGGAGCAGGAGCGACGCGCCTATTCCGCAGCGCTGCTATTGCATGTGCTGCACGTGCTCTGCCGCTTTCTGGACAACTGGTGGCAGCTGGGCGAATTCAACGACTGGCACGAAGAGTTTCCGGTGCATCGTCTGGAGCATGATGGACGCACGGAATATGCGATGCGCAGCTTCGACAACGGACAGCCCTATATGAAGATCTGCCCCGTCTATCAGCTGATCGAGCGGCATATTGCGGCCGCGGGAGGAGCACTCGCTGCGCTGTACGATTCGAAGCGTTTGCCGGACTTTGTGAGTGCGCACGAGACCCTGCTGGGCCAGAGTCTGCACCACGCGCTGGTCAAGTCCGTGCACGGACAGCTGCAGTACTACCAGAAGCTATCCACGAGCAGCAGCAGCAGCAGCAGCGACGCGGTGCCCGACATATTCTGGCAGCTGAATTCTACGGAGGACGAGCAGCTGCGCTGCCTCTACTATGTGTACTACCAGGAGACGCAACTGGACGAGACTCAGACGGGCTGCTGCAGCATCGATGAGCTGCTGAGCAGCTGCCAGAGCTGCGTGGTGTATGCGCCGCTGGACGAGCTCATCTGCCAGACGCTGGAACGGCATTTGGAGCAGCGCGCCACGCTGCTCAACAGCTATTTGGGCCATTTGATCAGGGAGCAGCTGCAGCTGGTCCAGCTGCTGCAGCAGCTGCGCGCGGTCTATCTGCTGCTCCACTTCGAACAGTTTGCGCAGCAATACGAGCTGGCCGTTGGGAGCCTGGAGCGCGGCCTCAGCGCCGAGGCAGCCGAGCAGCTGCAGTGCATCCTAGACATGCAGAATCTCCGGCCGAACTATCCGTTTCACGTGCAGGTGCCCGGCGCCAAGGTCGAGCAGCTAACGCTGCACTACAACTACGACATGGCCCTGACCAGCATCATCACGGAGCCGCAGCTGAGGTGCTACAACGCCGCCTTCCGGCTGCGACTACAGCTGCATGTCGCCATGCACCGACTGCAGCAGCTGCCCCAGCTGCCGGACGATGATCAGAAGGTAAGCGAATCTCTGGAGCAGCTGCAGCAATCGGTGCTGCATGCGCTGCACCAGCAATTCCGGCTGCCGCAGCTGCAGCGGGCCGCAGAGCTGTGCGACGAGCGGCTGCAGCGGCGCGAGAGGCTCTCCTATATGCAGGCGACACACCAGGCCTTTGTGCAGACCATGTCAGCCAGCCTGCAGCTAAGCGAAGACAATTCCGCCGGGGAGGAAATGTGCGAGCTCCTGGCCATGGCGCGCATTGTTGCCTGCCTTTGGCGACGCGTCGCCCACACGCTGGCCTACAACATGACTCGCGGGAACTTGAGCAAGTTTGAGTCATATTATCAGAGGCGCAATGTGGGCTATTTGGGCAGTGTTAACAAGTCCTCCGAGGCAATGCGTTACCTAACTTTGTTGCCGCACTTCAACTGAGCACAAAAGCTCTGAAAGCAAACTCTGAAATCGGTTTAAATTCTGTTCTTCAGTCGGAATAGTTGTCAAATAAGTTTTTTTTATCAATTTTCAGGCTGCGTCCGTTTTGTGACAAAAACCGCAAATTAAATCGTTTGGGTGCCGCGGCACAATTTATTTGTTGCCGCAAACGACACGCCCACACACGCACAGCAGCCGCCCCCATTTTGAACTGGAAACTATATAAAAAAAAATAATAAAATCGCACTGTCCACGCTAAAATTAGAGCTGGCAGCGCACAAAGCTCTGCATATACCAAATCACATGCAGCAACCAAAATTATTCAACGGATTTTGCGGCCGCGGCGGTTACAGAAAATACACACACACACACACACACACACACAAACACGCACACACGCTTTCAATCTGGCCGGCATCGCTCACACTTTTGGCCATAAATTGCCAGCGCCTTGTTGGCCAATAAATACATAAAAAGAGTTTCATTGAATGGCGCCAAGTGCCATAAATTCCCGACTCACTTCGACTGGGCTAGGCCCGGGGCTTGTTTTGGGTTTTGGACTATAATTAAAGTTGTAATTAAAAATTTGTAATTTGTGTACAATATAAAAGACACACGCATTTATATTTTAGCTGTGTGCGTGTGTGTGTGTGCTAGTGTGTGTTTGGCTGTGATTCCTAGTCGGGCATTTTGAGCTTGTGACGAGTTTAACGTCTCGTAGATACCCTGTAGCCTGTTTGAAGCAGAAGAATGCTTCTCAAAGCCATGAAGTTTACAAAGTTTTGATTAGCAAAGATTACCGAGTCGACTTGGCTCGGGAATTTTAATAATTAGGGATTTGAAACGTTGAATGTAGCTCCTTCCATTGCCCAAATAATCGATAGCTATACATAAAATCGATTAAAAATGGATAAAAAAAATCGATAACAAGCCCTGCCCCTTTCGGCGTATCTCGAGAATTCCAAGAACTAGATACAGGCTTTGTATTTCTGCTCTTCTATAGTATAAACAGTTTCAGAATAATTCATGGAAGCATAATTTATCGATAGGTTGTCCCGTTTACATAAAACCGATAAAAAATCGTTAACAAAATTCTGTTTCTTGCAGCATATCTCGCGGATTCTAAATGCTAGACACACCAAGCTTTGTATATGTCAGCTCTTCTATAGTACAAACAAATCCAGAATATTTCATGTAAGCCTAGAAGGAGCTGGACTTCCAGATTATCTCATTGCAGGGTATTTTCTAGTCGGGCACTCCCTACCAGCACACACGTGCTGTTTTATGCGTCTGCCCTGGCAGACAGACAAACAGCGACAAGGTCGTAAAATCCGCTGGAGTGTATTGTGCTGGGGGTGTGGCATGGGGCTGACTGCTCTTGTCAGGTTTATGTGTCGGAACTAGACGTCGTTTTATGCGTATGCATTTTTCTCATTAACTCGCGACCATCTAGCAAATAGATAAGCGCCCCGTAGCGCTCGTTAAATATCAGGAATAAAGCTGTCTTTTCAAGTGCCAACAAAATGGGCTGAAGCTTAAAAGCCAGCAACTGAGATTGCAGCAAATTTGTATGTACGTTTCTTAAATATTGAGCAGGATTTAGCTCTGATTTTGGAGATTGGCATATCTCAAATTGTTGGATTAAGTACGAAATACCTATTTCCAGACTTATAATAAGCGTAAAGCTTTCCCTTGTATTGCCAGATTTACATGCCAAATGGATCTAGAGGCCAATCCATGAACAAAGAGCAATTTTTCGTGAAAATCAGTTGAGTCATGCGAATGAAAAAATTTGACCCATGTCTATATACGAATCCTAGGGCTTACATTTTTACATGAATTTCGACAAACAAATTCTTGGTCAGATTTAAATGCCAGATTATTTGAGAGGGAAAACCATGAACAAAAAGCCAAGCCTCGTGAAAATCGGTTAAGTTTTGGCTGAGTTATGGGGGTGGGAAATTTGGACCTATATCTATATACGAATCCTAGGGGTAAGATTTTGACATGAATTTCGACCAGAAAATGGGTGGTCAGATTTAAATGCCAGATTATTTGAGAGGGAAAACCATGAACAAAAAGCCAAGCCTCGTGAAAATCGGTTAAGTTTTGGCTGAGTTATGGGGGTGGGAAATTTGGACCTATATCTATATACGAATCCTAGGGGTAAGATTTTGACATGAATTTCGACCAGAAAATGGGTGGTCAGATTTAAATGCCAGATTATTTGAGAGGGAAAACCATGAACAAAAAGCCAAGCCTCGCGAAAATCGGTTGAGTTTTGGCTGAGTTATGGGGGTGGCAAATTTTGACCTATGTCTATATACGAATCCTAGGGGTAAGATTTTGACATGAATTTCGACCAAAAAATGTGTGGTCAGATTTAAATGACAGATTGTTTTAGAGGGAAAACCATGAACAAAAAGCCAATCCTCGCGAAAATCGGTTGAATTTTGGCCGAGTTATGGGTGTAGGAAATTTCGACCCAAGTCTATATACGAAGCCTAGGGGTAAGATTTTGACATGAATTTCGACCAAAAAATGTGTGGTCAGATTTAAATGCCAGATTTTTTTAGAGGGAAAACCATGAACAAAAAGCCAAGCCTCGTGAAAATCGGTTAAGTTTTGGCTGAGTTATGGGGGTGGGAAATTTAGACCTATGTCTATATACGAATCCTACGGGTATGATTTTGACATGAATTTCGACTAAAAAATGGGTGGTCAGATTTAAATGCCAGATTATTTGAGAGGGAAAACCATGAACAAAAAGCCAAGCCTCGCGAAAATCGGTTGAGTTTTGGCTGAGTTATGGGGGTGGGAAATTTTGACCTATGTCTATATACGAATCCTAGGGGTAAGATTTTGACATGAATTTCGACCAAAACATGTGTGGTCAGATTTAAATGACAGATTGTTTTAGAGGGAAAACCATGAACAAAAAGCCAATCCTCGCGAAAATCGGTTGAATTTTGGCCGAGTTATGGGTGTAGGAAATTTCGACCCAAGTCTATATACGAAGCCTAGGGGTAAGATTTTGACATGAATTTCGACCAAAAAATGTGTGGTCAGATTTAAATGCCAGATTTTTTTAGAGGGAAAACCATGAACAAAAAGCCAAGCCTCGTGAAAATCGGTTAAGTTTTGGCTGAGTTATGGGGGTGGGAAATTTTGACCTATGTCTATATACGAATCCTAGGGGTAAGATTTTGACATGAATTTCGACCAAAAAATGTGTGGTCATATTTAAATGCCAGATTGTTTAAGAGGGAAAACCATAAACAAAAAGCCAATCCTCGTGAAAATCGGTTGAGATTTGGCCGAGTTATGGGTGTAGGAAATTTCGACCCATATCTATATACGAAGCCTAGGGGTAAGATTTTGACAGGAATTTCGACCAAAAAATGTGTGGTCAGATTTAAATGCCAGATTATTTGAGAGGGAAAACCATGAACAAAAAGCCAAGCCTCGTGAAAATCGGTTAAGTTTTGGCTGAGTTATGGGGGTGGGAAATTTTGACCTATGTCTATATACGAATCCTAGGGGTAAGATTTTGACATGAATTTCGACCAAAAATGTGTGGTCAGATTTAAATGACAGATTGCTTTAGAGGGAAAACCATGAACAAAAAGCCAATCCTCGCGAAAATCGGTTGAATTTTGGCCGAGTTATGGGTGTAGGAAATTTCGACCCAAGTCTATATACGAAGCCTAGGGGTAAGATTTTGACATGAATTTCGACCAAAAAATGTGTGGTCAGATTTAAATGCCAGATTTTTTTAGAGGGAAAGCCATGAACAAAAAGCCAAGCCTCGTGAAAATCGGTTAAGTTTTGGCTGAGTTATGGGGGTGGGAAATTTTGACCTATGTCTATATACGAATCCTAGGGGTAAGATTTTGACATGAATTTCGACCAAAAAATGTGTGGTCAGATTTAAATGACAGATTGTTTTAGAGGGAAAACCATGAACAAAAAGCCAATCCTCGCGAAAATCGGTTGAATTTTGGCCGAGTTATGGGTGTGGGAAATTTCGACCCAAGTCTATATACGAAGCCTAGGGGTAAGATTTTGACATGAATTTCGACCAAAAAATGTGTGGTCAGATTTAAATGCCAGATTATTTGAGAGGGAAAACCATGAACAAAAAGCCAAGCCTCGTGAAAATCGGTTAAGTTTTGGCTGAGTTATGGGGGTGGGAAATTTTGACCTATGTCTATATACGAATCCTAGGGGTAAGATTTTGACATGAATTTCGACCAAAAAATGTGTGGTCAGATTTAAATGACAGATTGTTTTAGAGGGAAAACCATGAACAAAAAGCCAATCCTCGCGAAAATCGGTTGAATTTTGGCCGAGTTATGGGTGTAGGAAATTTCGACCCAAGTCTATATACGAAGCCTAGGGGTAAGATTTTGACATGAATTTCGACTAGAAAATGGGTGGTCAGATTTAAATGCCAGATTATTTGAGAGGGAAAACCATGAACAAAAAGCCAAGCCTCGTGAAAATCGGTTGAGTTTTGGCAGAGTTATGGGGGTGGGAAATTTGGACCTATGTCTATATACGAATCCTACGGGTATGATTTTGACATGAATTTCCACTAAAAAATGGGTGGTCAGATTTAAATGCCAGATTATTTGAGAGGGAAAACCATGAACAAAAAGCCAAGCCTCGCGAAAATCGGTTGAGTTTTGGCTGAGTTATGGGGGTGGGAAATTTTGACCTATGTCTGAATACGAATCCTAGGGGTAAGATTTTGACATGAATTTCGACTAGAAAATGGGTGGTCAGATTTAAATGCCAGATTATTTGAGAGGGAAAACCATGAATAAAAAGCCAAGCCTCGTTAAAATCGGTTGAGTTTTGGCTGATTTATATGGGTGGGAAATTTTGACCTATGTCTATATACGAATCCTAGGGGTAAGATTTTGACATGAATTTCGACCAGAAAATGGGTGGTCAGATTTAAATGCCAGATTATTTGAGAGGGAAAACCATGAACAAAAAGCCAAGCCTCGTGAAAATCGGTTGAGTTTTGGCAGAGTTATGGGGGCGGGAAATTTGGACCTATGTCTATATACGAATCCTAGGGGTATGATTTTGACTTGAATTTCGACCAGAAAATGGGTGGTCAGATTTAAATGCCAGATTATTTGAGAGGGAAAACCATGAACAAAAAGACAATCCTCGTGAAAATCGGTTAAGTTTTGGCTGAGTTATGGGGGTGGGAAATTTGGACCTATGTCTATATACGAATCCTACGGGTATGATTTTGACATGAATTTCGACCAGAAAATGGGTGGTCAGATTTAAATGCCAGATTATTTGAGAGGGAAAACCATGAACAAAAAGCCAATCCTCGCGAAAATCGGTTGAATTTTGGCCGAGTTATGGGTGTAGGAAATTTCGACCCAAGTCTATGTACGAAGCCTAGGTTTAAGATTTTGACATGAATTTCGACCAAAAAATGTGTGGTCAGATATAAATGCCAGATTTTTTTAGAGGGAAAACCATGAACAAAAAGCCAATCCTTGCGAAAATCGGTTGATTTTTGGCCGAGTTATGGGTGTGGGAAATTTCGACCCAAGTCTATATACGAATCCTAGGGGTAAGATTTTGACATGAATTTCGACCAGAAAATGGGTGGTCAGATTTAAATGCCAGATTATTTGAGAGGGAAAACCATGAACAAAAAGCCAAGCCTCGCGAAAATCGGTTGAGTTTTGGCTGAGTTATGGGGGTGGAAATTTGGACCTATGTCTATATACGAATCCTACGGGTATGATTTTGACATGAATTTCGACCAGAAAATGGGTGGTCAGATTTAAATGCCAGATTATTTGAGAGGGAAAACCATGAACAAAAAGCCAAGCCTCGTGAAAATCGGTTAAGTTTTGGCTAAGTTATGGGGGTGGGAAATTTTGACCTATGTCTATATACGAATCCTAGGGGTATGATTTTGACATGAATTTCGACCAGAAAATGGGTGGTCAGATTTAAATGCCAGATTATTTTACAGGGAAAATCATTAACAAAAAGACAATCCTCGTGAAAATCGGTTGAGTTTTGGCAGAGTTATGGGGGCGGGAAATTTGGACCTATGTCTATATACGAATCCTAGGGGTATGATTTCGACATGAATTTCGACCAGAAAATGGGTGGTCAGATTTAAATGCCAGATTATTTGAGAGGGAAAACCATGAACAAAAAGCCAAGCCTCGTGAAAATCGGTTAAGTTTTGGCTGAGTTATGGGGATGGGAAATTTTGACCTATGTCTATATACGAATCCTAGGGGTAAGATTTTGACATGAATTTCGACCAAAAAATGTGTGGTCAGATTTAAATGACAGATTGTTTTAGAGGGAAAACCATGAACAAAAAGACAATCCTCGCGAAAATCGGTTGAATTTTGGCCGAGTTATGGGTGTGGGAAATTTCGACCCAAGTCTATATACGAATCCTAGGGGTAAGATTTTGACATGAATTTCGACTAGAAAATGGGTGGTCAGATTTAAATGCCAGATTATTTGAGAGGGAAAACCATGAACAAAAAGCCAAGCCTCGTGAAAATCGGTTGAGTTTTGGCAGAGTTATGGGGGTGGGAAATTTGGACCTATGTCTATATACGAATCCTACGGGTATGATTTTGACATGAATTTCGACTAAAAAATGGGTGGTCAGATTTAAATGCCAGATTATTTGAGAGGGAAAACCATGAACAAAAAGCCAAGCCTCGCGAAAATCGGTTGAGTTTTGGCTGAGTTATGGGGGTGGGAAATTTTGACCTATGTCTGAATACGAATCCTAGGGGTAAGATTTTGACATGAATTTCGACTAGAAAATGGGTGGTCAGATTTAAATGCCAGATTATTTGAGAGGGAAAACCATGAATAAAAAGCCAAGCCTCGTTAAAATCGGTTGAGTTTTGGCTGATTTATATGGGTGGGAAATTTTGACCTATGTCTATATACGAATCCTAGGGGTAAGATTTTGACATGAATTTCGACCAGAAAATGGGTGGTCAGATTTAAATGCCAGATTATTTGAGAGGGAAAACCATGAACAAAAAGCCAAGCCTCGTGAAAATCGGTTGAGTTTTGGCAGAGTTATGGGGGCGGGAAATTTGGACCTATGTCTATATACGAATCCTAGGGGTATGATTTTGACTTGAATTTCGACCAGAAAATGGGTGGTCAGATTTAAATGCCAGATTATTTGAGAGGGAAAACCATGAACAAAAAGCCAAGCCTCGTGAAAATCGGCTGAGTTTTGGTTGAGTTATGGAGGTGGGAAATTTTGACCTATGTATGTCTATACAGGATATTTGAGGGTACCATTTATATGAATTTTGTGGGCGAATTTCCCCAATCGCTGAAAGGCTTATTCATTAAGTTCTTATGTAGAGCTTTGCAATAAGTTTGAAACAATTCGGAAAAAAACATATAAAACACTTTGCACCTCTTATCGGGGTCTTTAACACTTGTTAAATATTGTTTTTAATGCATAATATAACTATTTATCGTGGAATTTAACACTGTTTTTTTTTTTTCCAATGTTTGTTTTTATGCCATAATCGAAATATTTCAACCATATTAAACAAATCTTTTTCATCTGATCTGTAACCCAAATTCGTTGCCTTTTTTATTGTGGCTATTTTAACTTATTTGAATAAATAATCTATTTGATATCCTATTTTGGTTGTGAAACAATGCGCGTCTGTCCGATGCGTAAAAATATTTTCATTTACTTTGTGCCCACATTTCAACCACTGCAACCACATTGGCAAACATTTTAAATACCTTTTTGCATTTTTGCCATTAGTTTTCATTTGATTGTAGTCCGTTTTTTTTTTTCTCGCATTTTTTCACATTTTTTCGTGCGCGTTGTGTGGAGAACTTAGCAGAGATTTCGTTTGTCTAGATTTATTTGATTTCATTTGGAGAGAACTTTTCCAATTTTGCAGCCGATGGGCGGCTGAGCGCTTCATTTCCAGCTCTATATCCAAAAATTTCAATTTAGTTATTTGACCATTTTCCTGTTTTTTTTTTTTTTTGTTTTTTTTGGGCTGTTAGCCATGTCTCTGTGCGACGGCATTTTATTAAATAATAAAAATTCTAATTAAATTTTTTATTGCTTGGCCTGGATAAAAAACTTGCGGTTGCATTGATTGAACCTGCGTGTGGGCGTGGCGCGAATGATAAATGCCCATTTTCCGCTGTTGTCTGTTGACGTCCGCCGCTTGATTTAATGATTTTCTCACAGCGCCGCAAAGTAAATAGCAAACATTTACTTTAAACATGCTGCTCGGGCACCTCCGCGCGTGGCTCGTGCTGCATTTCAATAAAACAATCAGCTGTCAAAAAAATATAAACAGGACAGGACAGAACAGGACGGAACGAGTGGGACTTTGAGCTCGGTTTGGCCGCAGGACCACCCAAAGTTGATTTGCATGTCATTAACAAGGCAGCCGTCGAATGGGAATCGAGCCGCAACGAACTGCAGGCAACTAAAAATAAATTCCCAGCCCGGACGGGGCACCCACGCGCGCCTCGCCGTGGTGGTTGTTGCTGTGGTTCGTTCGTTCGGTAAACAAGCTGCCACTAAAAATATCACATGTCCTACGGCAAATGCAATCGCTGCACAACTAATTAGTCCCCGAGAGCATGATAGCATTTGGATCCATCTCAATATTCAATTCATCAAAAAGAAAAAAAAAGGTTGTGTGTGGGAAACGCTGTAAATATTCGGGCCACGCCTCATAAAGAGGGGGCAAGAAAAATGATTCTGTTGGCTGCATTATAATTTGGTTGTTTTGATTTTCCCATGAAATCGTAGCTGGGCTTAATTGTGTATGGCATTGTCATTGGTTTGTTTGTGTGGAAAAACAATGCACACAAATTATGAAGAAAAATATCTATTCAAAATGGGAATAAATAACAAAAATAACATATATGCCATAAATTTGTATGCTTATTAATTTAGGGCAACAAATAATGCTAAGAAAATCTCATTAATCTTCAAATTTGGTTTGGTTTAGGAAAAGCATGGGGAGATTGAGGTCTAGAAAGCGTCTTGGCTGAAAGTAGACTAAGAGCGCTGTCTTTGTTAAGGAAAGGCATCCTAAGAGTAAAATATTCTGAGATCCAGAATGCATGCACTACTGTGGATACTCTTAAATATCCCCAATGTGAAATGTAGAGTCTCCAGGGGATCTTAAAGTCCAGTAAAAGCATAGAAGCTATTTTGAATTTTTGATGGAAAATCTCAGATCAATAAATGTCTAAGAGCTTGAACTGAATTTCTCAATACCAGCATGTATCTATGAAAAATGAAAGCGATTCCAGTTCTTCTAAGCTCAGAGACATACTCAAAGCTAAGTCGATATCGAGAGGAAATAAATGCCAGAAATCATTGCAATTATATTCAAAATACAATGCCTGGGTCTTAAAAGTCCAGTAAGTTCATGGAAATTATTTGGAATATTTCTTGGAAAATCTGGCATCAATAACTGCCCAAGAGCTAGCTTTGAATTCCTCGATAAGCCGAAGTACCAGATTGTATCTATGAAAAATCAAAGCTCACTCAATAAGGTGCAGCTCCGGGCAAATTTTTTGCAAATGTAAACAGAGCGGCAAATGCTGAAAGTCGGCCCCTCCTGGAGGGACGAGTGGCGATGGAAGGGCAAGTGTAACCAAGGACTACTCGTACTCGGATACGTATTTGGGTATGCGGATGCATCCGTGCATCTGCAGTAGATGTTGATGCTGGCTGCAGCAGCAGTTGGCGGCAGCTGCAACTCAACTGCAAGTTGTTGCGGTTGCACCCGGGCTCAAATCCCAACAAAATTATTAATATGACTTTAGGTGCCGAGTTCAGGCGCGGCTCCTCCCACTGCTGCTGCTACTGCCAGGGTTGCCAAGTTAACCGACAATGCAGCCGACAGACCTCAATGTATGTCTGCTGGATGCATGCCCCCCCGCCCCTCCCTCTCGCTTTCTCTCTCCTAACTGGGCTTATGCCTGTGCCAGCTTCTGGCCAAATGATGTCTAAGCTCTGAGCGCAGCCCCACCTCCTTGCTCCTTGGCTCTTTTAAATAACTGTGTGCGTGTGTGTGTGTGGGTGTGGTTGTGTTTGGGTGTGTTGCTCGACGAAAAATTATCTAAGCAGGCTGCCATTGCCATGTGCATTTGCTGCCTGTTGTCGGCATTCTGCTAGATACATACACTAAGAGAAAATAGAAGCTGTCTCTAATTACAGTAATACTTTAGAAATTGATCGATAATTAAAAATAATAACTTAAAGGCACAGTAGCTTGCCGGCTGGACTTCTCTTCGCAGAATTCTGCCCCAAAGTGGGGCCAAACGTTGATCAATGTTTGCAAGAACAGCTTCCACAAGAACGGAGGTATATAAAGAAGATATAGTATATAGATACTTGACATATATTATATATTTTAGAAGCCATATCAAGTCTGGTAACTCTAGCTCTTGCTCAAAAAACACGATTTCGATATCGATTTTTATCGATTGCTTGCAAACGAGACACGTTATCGAATATCGGAAACAAAATCGTAATCAAGTCGTTAGCTTACAGGCGGACAGACGAACAGGCAGACAGACGGATGCTGATCAAGAATTTATACAAATGCCTAATTCTGCCTGTTACGTACATTTGCACAAATACATTATTATATAGAACATTTCTCTCGCTTTGCTGTCATATATGTTATGTGCTTCCCCTTCTTCACAGACTGACATCTATTTTGAGTTTTTGCACCTGATTGGCTTTTTCGTTGAGTGTATACAGTGCATCGGATTCAAACACTAAATTTTGTGCACATTATTTAGTTGTTAGGGCGGGCGGCGTCTTTGTCTGTGCAACGATTTGGTTATCTTCTGTGGCTGTGCTCTTGGATTAGGGCAACAAAAACACAAACAAAATGCACACAAGCAGAGCGCCAGGTACCAGTCCACGCCCACAATACCCTGACCAACTGTGTGTGTGTGTGTCGGTTCGGTTCGCCTTGGTGCACGACATCCTATCTGCCGTGTGCTCCTCCATTTCTTCCCCTTTTCTCGCATTTCTCTGGTCTATAACCAGGTTACGCATTGTGCTGCGAATTTCTTTTTTAGCGTTCTTCGCCCTCAACAAGTTTATCGCAGAGTCAACTCCAACTCTAATTTACATAACCACGCAAATTAGTTTTGCGTCTGCTGCAGTTTTTATCAGCAACAACAACTGCACCCCCCCCTTCAACTTTGTCACGGCTGTTGGCTGCTGCCCCCACCCCCTCCCCTGGATTCTACTCCCCTCCCAACTTAAATTTAGTTGCCAAAGTTATTTAAACTTTTTTTTAACCGCCACAATTTTTTTTTAGTTTTTTTTTTATTATTTCTCTACCTTATTTTGCACTTTTCCAAAAATGAATTTCACTAACTTTTTGGCCAGCGCTCTTGCCAGCATCTGTATAGAGACACACACCCACACCCACACCCACACACACACACACACACACACACACACACACAAACACACTCAAGCCCTGCTTGTCTAGCAGTTAAGACAACAATTCATTTAACATTGAAGCGCAATTTGTGATTTTTTTTTACTTTTTTTTTTGTAACAAAGTTTTTGCTAATGGCTCATGTGCACAGTGGAAAACATTATTACAGAGCGCAACTCCTATGCAAATGTTGCCTAAAATAATCATCGAAAAATAAACCAAACGTGGGCTGAGATACATTTAAGTGAGGCAGGCAAGCAGTCAGGCAATTGAGGAGGGATCTGGCTAGCGTATTGTAGGATTTAGCGCATGGATTTAGGAGATGGGTTGATAGCTTTTAAGGATTCCAGTCCTATTGCAACTTATGTACTATACGAGAGCCGGCATCCTCCAAGAAATACTTATCAATATTTTAAAAATGCGTGAAGAAAACGGCAGAAAAACCTGATAAACACGTTCTGTTTATAGTATGGAGGAAAGTAAGAAGACTGCAGGGTACAAAAAGTCCATTCCGGAAATTTCTATACCATTAGAGAGCTTATGAAAATCAAAACCTTATCCTAATTTGAAGATATATCACGTATATTATTTATTGTATATACAAAGCTAAGGGATGGCAACTCTGCTTGCCATGTTACGTGAGAACCGACGCCATCGCAGATGATCTCCGCCTAACAAAAGTCGCAGATCAAATGAACTTCTTCAGCATCCGAACGCGGTCGCCAGAATCACGGCTGACCCCATTAGAGAGAGTCGCCTCCCCGGCGACCTATCTATTAGGCGAATCATTTAAATACTTCCCCTTCATTGTAAATGTTCCTCTACATTAATAACATATAAGTTACATGCTTGTAACTATACCGTTTTCCCTCATTCATTCGCTTGTTAGAGAGCAGAAGGTATTGATCGATTCCAAAAACCAAAATAAAACAATTTTAATTGGAAAAACACTCTGCTAGATAGAGATATCGATGAGAGCCCCAAAATGTTACACGTCTGTTAATTAGCAGAAGAGATGTTAACAGGAGCAGACGACAATAGCTGATAGTTGGGTTCGAGCTTCTCAAGCGAAGACGATCCCATTAACTACTCTTGGAACAGAAATGTATCTTTGTGACGAAAGGTAAACTTAATTTATCAAGTGAATAAAAGCAAATGTATTCAGATATTAAACTAAAGGAGGTTAGCATGATATCAGATGATATCTCCACAAAATCGATCCAAAGACATATATATATTCCAGCATGTCAGCGAATTACTTTGACTATTTCCAAACAATGCCAGTAGATGGATTCCTCTATATATATTCCAGCATGTCAGCGAATTACTTTGACTATATCCAAACAATGCCAGTAGATGGATTCCTCTAATCAAGTTTCCATATTGTGAGCAACAGCGACCTTAAAATCCATTTAACAAATAAAATAATTGAAAAAAAAGGGTTTCCTCTTTCTACACAATAAGCCAGCAATAAATATGTTTGCGATGATGCCTAATAATAGTTAATTGAACCACTGTGCTTTGGGGCTAACCATTGTTTTAATGTTTGCCAAGTTTTATGTGGGTTTATTAAAGGCTTCCCTTAACTGGCTGGCCGACTGGCTGGTTGGCTGGGAGACCGTACGAGTAGCTGCTGTAGAACTGGCCCCCGTGTTGGCCGTGGCCCGGCTGATTGGCAGCTGAGAAAGTTTATTTTGTTAATGGGACGGCGGCAACAAACTATTGGCTATGCTGGGGCTTCTGTTTTGGACAGCGTGGCTAATTGAATTTTTTATATAAATTATACAAGCATAAACAGATACAGCTACAGTCAGCGCAGGCAGGGCAGGCACTACAGATACCCATTGATAGCGGGCAAATACATTCTACGAGTGCTTTGTCGCTTAACCTTAACCGAGTTCTTGTTTTCTCTGTAACTTTGTTGGTCGCTGGCAACTTTAAATGAAATCGCTTCCTGCAATTTCGCAAGCGAGTTGACTAAGTCGGAAAAAAATCAGCCAGCGACGGTCGGAAGTTATTTTTGGCTACGTGCAACGTGCAACAGAAAATGTTGCAAATTGAAAGAAAAGCTGAGGCGCACTCGACTCGACTCGGCAGTGGGGCGTTGGGCGTTGCGGTGGGCCCTGCCCTGTCCCAAGTGACGCCCATATGCTTTTGTTCGGGGCTTTACCAAAATTTTTCCTCTTTTTGCCCACATTTTTTTCTTTCTGGTTTTTATTATTTCTCTTTTTTTCTTTGCGGCGCGCTGCATTCTAAGCGATTTTCTGCGATTCGCTGCAAGTTTTTGCCGCTTGCACATGTGTGTGCTTGTATGTGTGTGTGTGTGTGTGTGTGTGTGTGTGTGTGTGTTGCGGGGCTTGTACTTAAAGTTGTCTATTTGCTAGTTGTTGTTAGTGTCCTGATTCTGATTCCGATTCTGATTCTGTTTCTGCCCCTTCTCCCTTCCCTCCCCCACCCACAGTCTGTTTGTATGCCAAGAGCTGCATTGAAAATGAAAATGTTCGCACAGTTTTCCGCACAGTTGCATTTTCACTATGCAGCTCGGCGCGGCTCAGTTACTTGATACAGTTTCTGCTCGAAGCCTTCCCAGCCTTCCCCGGCCCAGCCCCACCTGGGGGCGGGGCCCCCTTCTTCACCCATCTAGCATGTTTTTTAGCTTTTTGTGTGTCGCCTTTGGCCATGTTTTTTTATTTGTGCCATTCATGTTGCTGCCGTTGTTGTTGTTGTTGTTGTTTTTGTTGTTGTTGTTGTTGTTGTTTGTCTCATCTAGTCAGTCGTGCGCTTTTGTGCTTTCTACTTATTTTAAATGCGTTATCTGATTTTTTCGCTCGCCTCATGCAGCATTCAAAAGCACGCAGCAAAGAGTTAAAAGTTGAGATTTTAGATTTTTCATCGGTTTTGGTTTTGTGGCGCACACTTGTCTGTGTGGGACATCAAGGATAACAGCTGAACTCTTGAAAGAGACCATTAGGACACTCATTTGGAGCTTTAGAATAATTATGACTAACCGAATAGCATTAACGAGCAATGCAATAAGTACTTTTCATAAGGGAAGCTCTCTGGGGAAACTCCCCCTTAAACTCAATTTCCCCCCCCACCCCTCGCCCGTCTCAGGCTAAGCCAGCAATTAGCTCACAAACATGAAGCTGCATCAATCACACAAAGCAGCCTTTGCGGAAGCTGCAATGGCATCTGAAGCGAAGAAAAAAATACAAATACAAACTACCATTGATAGCCATGCCACGGCCCCCGCCCCCCACTTTTCACCACCCTGTTAATCCGGCAAGCGCATTTGCCAGCGTCATTCATGCAGCTAATTTGATTTTTTCCCTCTTCAGACAGAGTCTGGCGCGCCTGGATATCTGCTTCGAGGAAAATATTTTCATTAGACATTTTGTAAATATGAGCAGCTTACTGTGCGCAAATTGCCAGCTCTCGGGCAATGAGAAATCAAGCCAAGGATGCCGCATCTAAGCAAGCTGCCCATTGATGTTGACTTGACGATGACAAGACATTGACTAGACTCGACTCTGAAATGACAGTCGAATGACTTCATGTTTCACTCCAGCAGCAACAACAACATCAAACGAAAAATAAACATGCAGAAACTTGAATGCTCTCACTATGTTGGCTTTCCATTCAAAGCTTGATTTTTGCATTTCAATTAAAGTCTTTTTTCTTCGGAGTTTTGAAAATAAGTTTGAAATTTGCAGCAAACGTTTCATCAAAAGATGTTGCTGTATTGCATTAAAGGAACATTATGTAAATATTTTGAACAGTTTTTGCATTACTTATGCTGTACATTGTCCATCAATCAGTTAGTCAATCAATGAGCAGAAGTAGTTATATAACATTTTTATCTATTAGAACAAAGACTTTAAAAAATATAAAATATGAAAAGTTATCTGATTTGTGATGTGCATTGTCCATCAATCAGTCAGTCAATCAATCAACACTAATGCCTCTCTATTTATTCATTGAAGCAAAAGTTTGTTAATATCGAGCATATAATAAAATGGTCTATTGACCATTAATCAATCACCCAATTTGTGCTGTGCATGGTCCATCAATCAAGCAGTCAATCAATTAATACAAAAATATTAGAAAATAATAAGGATTTCCATGGCTTGTGCTATGCGTTGAGCATCAATCAATCAGTCAATCATTCACCAAAATTTTAGAATATATATTGTTAATAAGCAACTTTATTCAAATTTATCTACCAATCAATCAGTCGGCCAATCATCACTAATTGCAGTATATATGAAAATAGGTTATCAATCAATCAGTTAATTAATCAGAGTAAATTGTAGAATATGCAAAAGTAGGATACTAATCTTCTGCTTATTTGGTTCAAGTTATAAACAACTCTATTCACATTTCCATATCAATCAAGCCGTCAATCAATCAGCACAAATTGTAGAATATATGAATACAAATCTTTTGTTTATTAAGCTTCTATTAATAAACAACTTTATGCACATTTCTATTTGTATTCTTATATATTGCAAATTGAATAAGCTATTCGAAGCATCCTCATAGACTTAAAATCCTTGCACAAGTGCGGCAATCTAATTGAAGTACATCAATGTTTTTTCATTGCAGCTCTAACGACACCCAGGCGAGTGTGTGTGTGGAAAAAAAGGGTAAGTCTCTGGTGTAAAGATGCACAGTTGTGCTTATAAGTAGTTAAGGTTAGAAGTGCTTATCGGGGGCTCTGCCACACACTTTTGGCCAGTTTGTCGGAGAACTGAGAACAACTGTTGCCTTTGCTTTTAATTAGCACGTGGAAGGCTGTCAAATAATCAACTTGGCAGCTGAGTTTCTGAGTTTCGGCTAGGTATTTTCATAATTAAATGAAAATTTTCCTGTAATTTTTCGAGCGTAAATACAAAAGGCAATCCTTACGCTCGCCATGTTTAACAGGGGTGTGTACGTGTGTGTGTGTGGGAATATTTTTGAGATTTCGCACGTGTTTTGCGCTTTGCCGTTGTTCTTACGAATTCGTAAATATTCATTACATTTGTGTATTGTTCCAAGGTTTTTCATTTTTATTCGTTTTGCTCGTTTTTTCATTTTAATTCAAATTTTTGTTCGCTACGCACTTGAAGATATTTGCATAAGGCTGGCAGGGAACGACTCAGGGAAGTACGAGTACAATAACTTGTTTTTCTGCATTGTTTACTTTTTAAACGGCGGCTGTTGCTTTTTTAATTAGACAACGATTGACCTTCGGGCCATGATTTCAATCGCTGGGTACTTCCTGCCGCCGGCCTATGGATCATGCATGAACCACATCCTCCCACTTCCACTTCCACTCCCACTCCCACATCCTCTCCCCGTCGCAATTCTGTTGCTGGGAATGCAGCAGCTGCTTTGGCGCCTCAACTATTGACTCAGCCGCTCAGCTCAAATCTCAGAGCTCAGCGCTGGTGCTCTTTGAAACAAAGTCCCATTGAAAGCAGGCATTACAGACACTTGGCCAAAGGAGAAGAGCAAATGAAGAAGCTGCTAACGCCCGGCCATGGACTCTGTGCGCCACGCTCATCAATGATATTAAGCGAACTTAATCCTTTTACATGCTCCAGCTGGGCGCTTTTTACTACACTCAACGGCGATGTGGCCACCACCATTACCAAAGTCAGTTGGCAGCACTCGCACATACACTGAGAGAAAATATGTAAGCTTCCCAAAGGGCGAAATCTAAGGAGTTGATCTACTTTGAAAGAAGCTCTCTTGTGGGTGAACATTTCTCTGTAGCTTAGGTCTTTGAGCGTCGAACTAACGAACGGAAGGTCGCCGGTTCAAATCTTCCAGAAATTTAATATTTTTATAAATATTTATTCAATTTGTTATTGTGCACAGAGGATAATGCATATATAACTGATAAAAATATGAAAAAGGAAAAGAAAATATGGAAAATCAATTAATTTTACATGAAAAATGGCAACATTCTTATATTTTTATTATTTTGTTAACTGCAATATTTGCCATATATTATTCACAATCTCTTTGATAGCGAGCGAAGCTCAGAAACAAGAGACTGAGCAAGAAGCTTAGGGAGAGCACAATTGAGAGGACGACGGCAAAAGTTCATTAAATTAAATTAAATTAATAAAATAAAGTGAACCGTTTTTTGTGAATTCTTCTTGCCTTAAATAAAAATTTTTGCTTCAAGATCTTTTCTAAATTCTAAATTCTTTTAAAAAGAACCTAACTTAAGAAATGTTGTGCTTCCATTGAGAAGTTTTTACACTTATTTATTTAATTATATATTTACTTATTCAAGTATGCGAATTCTTGAAGTACGTATTTGGCAATTTATCCAATCTTTTTTCTTATTTCTGTTAGGCTGTTGACCAATTGTGATATCAAGAAAAACTCTTACTTAACTAAAGAATTTACTTTTAATTTCAAGAACAAACTTTTGTTATTTCTAACCCCTACCCTTATTAATTTAAGCAGGCGCTTTTCTCCAAGTGCAGCACTTCGCTTTGTTTGGGCTTGCAATGGAGCCGCGACAAGCTTATATATTCTTTTGAATATACGAGTGTGTGTGATTCTATGTGTGTGTGTGTGTGTGTGTGGGTGTGTGTGTATGATCCACAGCCACTCATAACTTTTTCCAGCGTCGCCATCGTTGCCGCCTTTGGTGACTGGCGAATGCGCTTGAAAAACTTTGTACAACTTTAAGCCGCTTACAAGCTTTGCGCTCTTAGCACGCGTCACGCCCCTGCCCCTGCGACCTGCCTCAGGCCACGCCCCTGCCCCCTGTGGCCCACCCAGCCACATGCCTGCTCGTTTACAGCTAGTGGCATGCATCTTGGCCGGGCCTTTGCCTCACGATGCATTGGTCAAATTCTTGCTCATAGATTTCTGACGCTTGCCTCGCATTGAATGTGTGTGTTTGAGTGTGTGCGTGTGTGTGTGTGTGCTTTTCCATTAATTTTATTGAATTGTGAGTGCGCAGTTTTCTTTATTTTCATATCCTTTTTTGTTTTTTTTTTTTTTTTTTTTGGTTTATGCACGTGACCGTGGACGCGACATAAAGAAATGTGCAAAAAATTCAATTAACCAACTCGTTCAGCGCAGCCGCAGACCACAAACAAAAAACGTTCGCTTTAGTCTTTTAGCTTTAATTGAAATATTTGTAAACAGCGCCAAATTAAATAGTTTTCTAAGCGTATCTTAAGACTGACTTACGGATGATCAATTGCCGAAAGCTGCGAGAAAGTTAAGTTTCTCGCGAAGGTTGATATTAGAAATATAAAAGAAAACTTTGTTGAACAATGTTTAATTTAAATATTATTGTTATCTTTCGATCGACAGGAACAAAGAACAGAGAAGATGGGGGAGCATTTATTGGAGATGTTTTCTGGAAAATCCAGGAGAGTTTAGTTTGCTTTCATTCTGTCTGGAGACAGATACTTTGTCAGAGTTCATTACAATAAGTCAATGAATAACGATTGCTGAGAAAACTTAATTTAAATATGGTCAAATGTGCTTTAGGGGCTATATAAAGCCGGGTTTTATCATATTTGCCAGAAAATGAATCTCTCCTTAAATTTAAAGTCCACTTTACAGCTTGTTTAATTGTTTTCGAATGACACTTAAAAGCAAACACAGACAGAGACTCAAACTCAATATTTTTCACACTCGCAAATGTGCCTCAAGAGCGCATAACTCTTTCAACGTGTCTGTGTGTGTGGGTGTGTGTGTGGGAGTCTGTGTATGTGTGTGTGTGGTCCAAAAGCAAATTCTACACATGCCGCACATTGTTCGGCAGCCTTTTTTCCGCTTTGATTTATTGGCATCCTTAGGCCAACCGCCTTAAATATTTTGCCAAACCCGCCGAGCCAAGGCGCAAAACCAACTGACTGGGAGGGGAGTGGGGACGGCAGGGGGGTGGCGAGGGTTAGGGGTTTGTTTGCTGTTGACCGGTTGCCTGGTCGGGTCGTATCGGTTGGCTGTCCAAATCACGCTTATTGAATTTCGTTTTAGATTTTCCCTTTATTATTAATAGCCTCACACTTCAAGCCACGCACTTAAAACCAGCCAGCGAGAGAGAGAGGGAGAGAAAAAGATAGGGAGAGAGAGAGAGTGGGAAAAAGAGAGAGAGAGAGGGAGAGGGGGAGCGTCTATAAATGCTGGCGTACTTATTTGGGGGCCCCGAAAAATATTCGGTAAGTGGCCAAAACATTTTGCGTCGCTGTCAAAAGAAATATTTTAAATCATTTTCAGTTCTTCGGCCCATTTCAACTCTCGCAAATCCCGCTGTGACCCATATATAATAATATTCCTTCTGTGCCTGCTTAGCGGGATTTGTGGGTGGAGGGGTGGCTTTTTTGCGGGGCGGCGTTCCTGTTGTGCCAACCCGGGGCAGATGGTTTTTATTAAACATTTTATGATAAGCACAAAAAACGTAAAACACACACACACGTCTGCGTTTTTATACCCTGTAACCATTGGAAATAGCTAGGCAGGGTATGATGGACTTGAGGAGATGCATTTAGAAGGTAGAAGGAAGATTCCACGGTCCAAATGTCTGTGTCTCTGTCTTTCTTTCTGTCCGTTAATGCGCAATGCCGTTCCTTTTCAATCGATAAGAATCGTTATCGATATATATCGTATCGCTATGTATTTAAGTAACTGAGAGATGGAGGCTTCTCCGAGTTCAATCTAGCCATGTCTGTCTATCTGTCTGCCTTTCTGTCCTTCAATGCGCAAGTTTAATAATTTCTTTAACAATCGATAAGAATTGTTATCGATATCCCGTTTTTTTACCATATCTCGGAGGCAAATAGAGCTAGAGCTAGAGCTTTGGTATTCATGCTATATTTAACTTTTTGGATATCTCTTCTTGTTCAACCTGCTAGGGAGGCGAAGAAGAAGGAGGCTGAAGCTATTCAAGATCACTTTCCTTGGCTTCATACTGGGCTTCTGTATTTAAACAGATTCTAAGGTCGAATCATAAGAGAGATCGGACAATAAAAGCCGAAGTTATTCAACAGCATTTTTCTTAGAGTGTAACGGTCGGATCAAGCAAGAAGCACAGCTAATGCATTTAGTTTGTAGTGTATTTCTTCGAATACAGCTTGCTGCTAAGTTAAGGGTATCTTTTAGTCAAGCACTCCCTACCAGAGCACTTTTGCTTGTTTTCCTTTGTTGCCGCCGTGTGGCTTGTCCATTGATTTGGATGCCTGCCGCAGTTGCCGCATAAGAAGCGATTTATTTTATGTTTTTCTTGTTTATTTTCGGGGGCAGATAGCTGGGCGCATTGCTTTGAAGTTGTCTTGGCTCCAGAAATTTGAGCTTTAGTTATGAGCACTCAGTTACTTAGCTCGGGCCAGCCAGCCAGCAGCTAAGCCGCAACCTTGTGGGCTGTGGCATTAGCTGATGGCAGATGGTTTTCCTCCACAGCTTCATTTCAGCACTTAAATTGTCAGCAACAGACGCCGCGAAATGCATGCTACTTGTTTTCCAATTAAACCTCAGCAACAGGTGAGTCACGCCCCTTTTTGGGTGAGTTTCGCCTTTTCGTTGGCGGCGAAAATGCAATTTAATGCAATAAGCGAACGACCAAAAAAGCCTCAAGAAAATGTCGGCGCACGCACACAACGTTGAAAAGTCATTACGTACAAATGACGTTGTCGAATGGAACAAGTGCAGTCGGCAGTGAACGACTAGGAGATACCCTGGATTCTGAGCTGAGCTGCCGTTAGAAAGATACATACATATACACACAAACATTTGCTGCCTCTTCCCATTGCCCCCACGTTGCCTATGAGAAATGCATGCTTCGGAACTTATTGCCCGATTTGTCTGACTCTTCTAATTCTCGAGCTATGCTTTAATAACCATGTCTCCATATGGTTTTTTTTTGTAATTAAGAGGACGGACAAAGGGACAAGGCCAAGCTGACTCTGCTCTTCGTCCAAATCCAGAATCGATATACTTGCTATGGCCAGGTAAGCCTCGTTCTGCCCGTTACATACAGTTACATTATACCCTCTTAACCCATTTACAATGGATGCGAGGTATATAAAGCAAAGGCGACAGATGCAGGCACAGGCCCAGGAAAGACGGGCAGGTCTATAGACGCAGTTCGCAGTAATTGCACCACGTTTGAGCGCAGCTAACTGCATATTGAGACACAGCTCCCCCTCCCCCTTCGACGTGTGTGTGTGTGGAGTTGTGGGCGCATTGGTTGGATGCCTGTAGAGCGCTCAGTTTGCATTATTTATGACAAAGTGAGCCCGATTAATCCGCACTCAATGGCGAGGCGGTTGCCAATGGCGGAACACAAAAACCCATCCAAAAGCCAGTTGCTGTTTTTAGGAGTGGTTCACTTGGCAGGATTGGGAACCAGCTCGGAGCAGGGCAGGAAGCAGACAGAACAGAGAATACCTTAAAAGGTTTACCTCATCAGTTGAGTGTGGTTTTGTGCTCTGCTCAAAGGCAGCCCGTTCGTTAAGTTTACAGCTCGACTCTGATCTGTTTCTTCCATTAGTCAACTAATTCAAAACAGTTTTGAGCAGAGTCGAAAACATATTGTTTGTGCATCGGTTTATGGTTGGAATCAGTGCGGCAAGGCAAATAATTCGTACGATATCTTCTGTAGAATGCTTGACAAAGACTGGCTTTAAGGTGGAAGATGTGTGGAATATGGATAGATCTGGAGTGCATCTTTTATTTAGACAACTAATGGGGTTAAAGCTGAGGCTTATAGTAGGAAAATTTCAAAGAAGGTAAGGTAACAAGCAATGTTCTAAAGACGTGGTTTAGATATTATCTTGTCTAAAAGCTTCATGCTTATATAAAACATGTATAGTATAGTACTCCGATTTGAATTCGGTGAAGATATGTAGAAAAACTGAAAAACTTCCCATATAAAAACTAATTTTTGACGAATTCTTCATATGACAGCTTTAATATATAGTAGACCGATGTTGATGAAATGTTTTGTCTATATGTAGGAATCATAGCTACAGTAATGAATGACAAGCATTATCCAGATATCTTGATGAACAAATATGTGCTTGATACAAGATATGAAACTTCCACTGAGCTTACCTGGACAGCTATATAAGATAGTGATACGATCTGATCAGTTCTGAAAGTCGAACAGAACAGAAAGACGAATCTATGTAAAGCTTCATGACAATAGCTTCAAGCATGAGCAACTATTTGCATAGATAGATAGAAGCTCAAAGAAACACATATCGACGGGGCTGTTCATGCTACTCATGAATATATATATATATATATATGTATATAGTTTAAAGGCTCGCTGAAGTCTTCTTTTATGCGTTACACGTTCCATGATGCTCTCATTCTAACCTCTGTCCGTCTATCAGGCCTAGCTTCTAGCTTATGCTACTTTTATGGTGGTTCCATTAACAGCTGCTCTTCAGCCCTGGAACAATATTTAAGCTGTCGCAGGCATAGGCACAAGGCGTCGCAGTCTCTATGTGTGTGTGTGTGTTTGTGTGTGCCTGAGTGTGTGTGTGTGCTGATGTGTGTACTTTGCTTTTATTCACTTCATGCAATTTAATATTATACGAGCTTCTCCCCTTCGTTATCGTTATCGTCTCCGTTGTCGTCGATGTGCTGTGCACTTCACTGAAGGCATAAATAATCTGTTGCTGTTGCATGTGGCACCAACTGCATGTGTGTGTGCGTGTGTGTGTGGGCGTGGCTGTGCGTCCTTGCATGCCGCCAATTGCTTGATGATAAACCATACATAATTAATTTAAATTTAAGCAACACGAGCGATAATTTCTTAATGAAAATTTATACGCAAATTGTGGCCCCTCCCTCCCACCTTCCTCCCCTCCGGCACGGCAGAGGATGGCCTAAAACGCGTCGGACATTGGCTGCCCGAATCAATTAGGCACCTTTAATGTTAATCGCTTCATATATCACGGCCAAAAAGCAACAGTCGACAACAAAAGACAGCCCGAAAAGGGTCGATGACAGGCCGGAAGTGAAAATGGAAATGAAAATGGAAGAGAAAAAAAAAGAAAGAAAAGCCGCACGCGACGTTTTTCGCGCTAATGAAGAACGCGCCACAGTGGAGCAAAAGGCGTAAAAGCCAGCCGAAAAGCTGAGCCGCAGTGTTAGGAAGCGATAAAAAGATTAAAGTGCACACATGCACAAGAGGGGCGGGGGGCGTGGCCAGGCAAAAGGGCGTTAATTCACACACATAAGCAGATGCACACACACACACACACACATGGCTTGAAGCCCAGCACAGCATGTGGGCCCCAGCCAATTGGTAATAGAAAATCGGATCAGATTAGATTTAATGCGGCGACTGCTAATTTTCGGCTGATTTTTCATGGCCATAGAAAAGTTGTGCGCCTTGGCGCCATCGACATGGCCATCTCCAGCGCCAGCGCCAGGCCTCCGGCTCCAGGCCAACGAGCTGTCAGCGGCAATACGCCGGCAATGACAGCTAAACAAATGACAGACACGCCGACGGGCACAGGAGGGGTGGGCAGGGGCAAGGGGTTAGGCAAGCGGGAGAAAAAGAAAGAAAGGGAATTGGGATGCGGATTGAGATTGGGAATGGCACTGACAGCGGGCGCGGCTGAAGCTGCAGGCTCTCAAAACACACACACACACATAGAAAAGAAGCAAGTGAGAGTGATATAGTTCCAAATGCCCGACTTAGAGATATCCTATAACCAACAGCTAGTTGACATTGATTCGAGCTTCTTCTTCTCATTCGCACAGACATTTAGAGCCAAGAACTCACGCACTTTATGCTACGGTCGTGCTTGTTCTTCTCTTTATGCATGCATTTATTGATTTACTCGGTACTTAGAGTCCGATCTGAATGGAAATATAAAGGCTGGCCTGCAAGACATATTAAAAATATATTAAAAACTCGTGCTGAGAGAACATATGTATATAAAATTCAAAATCTCTAGTCTTTTGTACTTTTCGGACGGAAATTTATATGTGTACGTTACGCCGACAAATCTATGGTTTTCGTTTTTTCTGAAACTAACGCGGTTAAAAAGACGGAGACGGCTGCGTCGACTCAGTTCGTCGTCCAGATCAAGAATATATATATACTATAAAGTCGGAAAAGCCTTTATTTGCCTGCTACATACCATTTTACCAAAACCTTATACCCTTTCTACCCATTTTCAATGGTTGCAGGGTATAAAAAACACCCATACTCATGAGACTACATTCAGAGAAAAATTCATGAACTTCGCACTCAAATCAAGTACAAGAGTTAACCTAATCCAGCTAAAGTCGCAACTTTTTAGTCTGCCAGCAAAATTCGTAATTGCAAACATTTTTCTCTTGAGTCCCAAAAGTCTCAGAGACTCGAGTACTCAATATTAAGAGCTTTTACTGAGAAAGTCTTACGCTTATTTCAAGTACTGGAATTCTTGTTCAAAGTATTTTCTACCTAATCTTTTTCTCCTCTTCTTATTTATATAAAGTGCACACTTAATACTTAAATCATGATTCCAATGATTCTTTCTTTGTTGAGCTGCCCTTATTTCTCTCAGTGCACGGCTAGATACACACGCATTTATATGAGTGGGCGCACGGCGTCATCTACATTTCCGCTTCCGGCTGTTTATGCTAAAAGTATGGCGGATGCGTTGATGCCAGGCAGCTGACAACAACCTACCACCCTCCCCCTCCTCACACCCCTTCCCAGTCTCTCATTTCGAAGCGACCCCCATCGCGCAGCTTTGGTCGAGGGACGCCTCTGCGTCCCGCAGCGCTGTCAGACGCCTTGGCTGCCACTTTTTGTGATGGGCATTTATCTTGTTCTGCTCCAAGGTTGGGTATTTGGGCACTGACATGTTATCGATAATACTGATTAATCGGATATGTAAGTGTTGCAAAACACAATAGTATAAGCAGCAGTCCTAGGAAACGCCGCGAAGAGGCGCCTAATTGAGCAGCTAGTTAAGTGTAGCTTCTTTTATATATTTGCCCAGATCCTGTGAATACATTTTGTAGCCTGACATATCCTTGGATTGGCCATCAGCAAATGTGTGAAGAATATTTAGAAATTTATTCCTGCTCTAAACGATATCTCTATATGGCAGAGTCGCCAGCTCTACATAAATGTAGATTTATTACAAAAAAGGTCTTATTACAATTCAAGTGATTAAACAATTCTCACGACCATCTCTAGAGAGTCGCATCGTGAACCGAGGTTCGATCCAGTTTCGACTTAGCTCTAATTTATCGATAACAGATATTTGATCAAGTCGATGAGACTCCACAGGATGTATTAGCAACCGATTAACCTGGCACTGGCAACTATCTATGGGCTTCGGCTCAGCAAATACTACATCCATACGCTTGAATAGGAGTCGAACCAGCGTCCTCCCTTTTCAATTGCTCAAATAACTGCGACTAGAAAATAATTTTATATAGTTCTTCTAAAAATCCATCAAAGTTAAGTGCTAGTAAGGGTATTCAAGCTTTAGCTCGTCTTAGATAACAGTTCTTTCTTGTTTTCCCAACACACACACACACACACACAAGCACACACACGTTGATACATGTATGTATATCCTAATTATGCCTGAGACGCCCCGTTACGCACGTCATGCTGCGTTTCCGGGCCAAATTTCCATGGCCGTCGTCTCTTCTTGGTTTCATTTACATGATGATGACATACAACATAAATAATTACACACACGCACAAAGAAGAAGAAGAATTTGTTGTTGTTGTTCGTTTGCGTCGCATATTTTTGATATTTAATTTTCATGTTTTTGTTATCAACCTACCCATCGGAGACCAAAATAATGTGCTGTAAGTCGAGATGAGGTGGGTTTCCTTTGGGCTCAGCTCAGCTGAGCTGAGCGAAGACATGGGGGCTGGCTGCGCTGTCAAAGCTTTGCTTTCCTTTTGAGTGGGTTTTATTATGCTTTTTGGCAAAATCTTTACATATTTATGAGTCCGGCATACGCTGGAATTGCGATGGGACTCGTGTGTCTTCACCTTGCCACACCTGTTCAGCTAATTGAAAACTATAATGTCAATGGCAATCACATCACGATGCCTTCTGTTCTATCTGCGCCAAAAAATCGGTGAAAAGAACTTGGCCGGACACATGGCATAACCCGAGTGCATAATTCAATGCACAGATAGAAAATACGGAGGGCGGACTTTTGCGCCCTGGCCAAATACATACTATAAAACGGCTTTGGATTCCGAGCATGAATTTTATCGCCAACAAATGGAGCAAAAGAAATGTTAGGGCAAGAATAAGGGTAGGGATCGCGGGGGGAGCCGCGGGCGAACCTTTCATTCGTTTCAATGTGCCATTGCTTTGCCCAGTTGATCCTAATGTGCTGCTGTCAGAGCCTGTCGACGTCAGGCGGACTCTTAAAGCGGCTATTTCGGGGATTAATGTCAATGTGAAAGGATTTCTCTAGTTTTTTATATGGATGGAGATACCCTGTTCTCCCTTACAAGGGTATATTGCGGTTGTGTGTATGTATGTAACAGGCAGGTATGTAACAGGCATCTTTGAGTCTATTTGAAATTTAATTACCATACCAGACGCGGATCAAGATCGCGATAACTCCCCAGTTCACGAAATCGATAAATATCGACTGTGCATATCTTCGAGCTTTTACGAGCTGTAAGCCGCAAATCTGATATTGGGATAAAGTATGCTATACTCTCTTGATACTTCCCCCTTGTTTACGAAATCGATAAATATCGATTTCTCACCCCATTTGCTATCTCATATCTGCGAGCTTATAAGATCCATAGACAAGAAATTTGTAATGTGGGTATATTATGGTGTACTCGCTCGATAAGTCCCCCCGTGTTCCTAAAATCGATAGATATCGATATACAGCCAACCTAATTAGAGCATATGTGAAACCTTTCAGGAACTAGGGAGCCGTAAGTCAAGCATTTTACAGCAAAATTCAAGAAAATCAAGAATGAATATTCCATGAAGTGTTTTGTATTCCGAGCAAAGGATATCTCCTAGTCGTTGACATCCTCTCGCTTCTTCTCTTTGCCTGCTTTTGCTTTTTGCATGCATCGACGCCAAATGAACTTCTAGCCTAGCCTGCCCCACACACTCACACACACTCTCAATAGTACACTGAGATAAATACTTTCGACAAAATTGTACAGCAAACAAAAGGCGCAAACATGAAGAAAGATGATGCCATTATGGATGGACCGAAGCGCATGCAGAACGAGCTGAAGCAGATGATGGAGCAAAAGCAGCTCAGCCAGCTGCAGCTTCTGGAGCCCGAGAAGGACAACATCTACAAATGGAATGCCCTGCTGATGCCCAATACGCCGCCGTACGACAAGGGCGCTTTCAAGCTGGAGATCGACTTCCCCAAGGAGTATCCCTTTCGGCCGCCCATCCTGCACATCAACACGAAGATCTATCATCCCAATATCAATGAGCGCGGCCAGGTCTGTCTGCCCATACTGGAGCCGGAGCACTGGAAGCCCACGTCGCGCATCGAGCACGTGCTGCAGGTGCTAATCGCGACCATTAACGATCCACAGCCCGATAATCCCTACAACGAGCAGATAGCCAGTCAGTTCATCAACGATCCGAGGAAGTTCTATCGGATGGCCGAGGCCTGGGTCGATCGCTACAGCGAACGTCGTCCCACGGAGCAGGAGCTGGCGCGTATTGCCCGCCGCAAGAAGAAGGCGGCAATGCGTTAAACAAATGAATGCCTACTTTTTCTCAGTGTATCCATTGAAAGTCATTAAACTTCCAGCTGAAATCGCAGCTCCAATCGATTTTCACTTATGAAGCGTGCCTCGATGCAGCTTTTCGACCCGGCTAATTGCCGGGCTCCTTCTAAGCAAATAGGCCGCATTAAATAAGCCAAGATGCAGTCCACGAGCCAAGTCTAAAGTCCAATTGCCAATGACCACGATGCAGTCTAGCTGCGGGATAAATCATTTGACTCAAAACGGCATCCCGCGGCGCGCTGCGGCCAAAGGCAGGAGAGTGGAGAAAGGGGGGTAAAGGAGGGAGATGGGGGAGGACTAGCTTCGTCGTCATTGTCATTGTCAGCGGCATCATCAGCATCCACATCCACACCCAAATCCGCATCAGCATCCTCATTCGCATCAGCAGCAGCAAAAGCAAAAGCAGCAGCCGCAGTCATCTGTAGTAAGTTTTAGTTGTTTTTATACCCTGTACCTCTTGAAAATGTTTCAGTTAGGGGCATATCGCAGTTGCGCATGAGTATGTCAGGGACTAAAAAATGTGGAATCCCATCGATAAATATCGATTTCCAGAGCTCTCGTAGTTCATTGAGCCAAGACTAGAGATTAGACACGGGCGCGGATTTCTTTTTAAAGGCTCGGAAAAGTATAATTATTGATGTTCAAGACAAGCGCGTCAAACTCAGGGACAAAGTACCGAGTACTCGAATCGATAAATATCGATTTGCAGAGCTTTCATAGTTTATAGATGACAGAAGAGACTTAGCACGAGTCTAGTCGGCTACCTTTTTAAAGGCCCGGAAAGGTATATTTAGTCATGTTCAAGAGAACAGAGATAACGATAGATAACGAGTTCTCGAAATCGATAGTTATCGATTCCCAGTTAATGGATGACAGACGAGAATAGACACGGGCGGTGTCCGGAAAGAAACCTCTGCCT
This sequence comes from Drosophila littoralis, assembly GCA_018903485.1. NCBI lineage: Eukaryota > Metazoa > Arthropoda > Insecta > Diptera > Drosophilidae > Drosophila > Drosophila littoralis. Next base: position 709,298 of record JAEIGF010000408.1, read on the forward strand.
GCATAGATCGTTTATTCAATGCTTGGTTCGGCTCAGCTAAAGCTGAGAAGAAGTTGTCTAAAGGCTGGGGCTATCTACCGGGTATTCGGGCGTTGAGCACAGTCTCATGGGTCTCTATATCTCTGTTTAGTCCGGCTCAGCTAAAGCTCAGTAGAAGTTATCGATCATATGACAACTCTTGTCTGTCTACAGGGTATTTGCGCGTCGTGCACACTCGCCCAGTCGCACTTAAACTTGTTTTATAGTTGCGCTTAGCAGACGCAGCCTTAGCGCAGAAGCCGCTGTTGGACGCACGCGTCAGGGCCATATAAATTTTGCTGCCATGAATGAATCAACTTTACGAACTTGGACACATGCGGATCTGGTTTATGGGCCCACCCACAGTCCAATCTCTGTGCGGCACTGCGTGTGCTTTATGGTGGTTACTAATGTGCCTGTGTATGGGTGTGTGTGGGTGTGTGTGTGGATGTGTGTGTGTTGATATGTGCGACTGAGTGACTGGCCCAACTTGAGCTTGTCAACGACATGTCCTGTGATGCCACCATAATTATCCTAAAGGCCATACACACACCCACACACACACACACACAGAAAGAGAGAGAGAGAGAGAGAGTCACAGCGCGAGCAAAAGATATTTGTATCTAGTTTCTTTGCTGGATTTAGTGTCTGGCTTAATGCTGGTGTCCAGAGCAACCATTGTCTTGGCAGGAGATGGATTACCATGGTGCCGCCCACCAGCTGGGCAGGGCCGTGTGAGGAGTGAGACAGGGGCGGAGGGATGGTGGGGGGCTCGTTTGTTTGGGGGCGTGTGTCTTGTTAGAAATGCCTCCTGTCTGATTATTATCACCTTGCAGCAGAGTAGGAGAGGGGGACGGGGAGAGGGAGAGATAACTGCAGTCATTGACACCAGTGCCACGCCCCCTCAGCCCCTCCCCGCCCGTCTCTGACAGACCGCCGCCCCATTCAAAAGCGAGCAAATTAATCGCACTTTTTGATTAGCCAAACTGCAGCTGCAGCTCATCCGAGTCGCAGTTTTTCATGCCTTCCGACTAGTTTTGAGTTTTGAGCCTGAATGGAACCCGTGCCGGAATCCTGTGGCCGTTGCCTTGGTTACCCCGCAGCCCGGCCTGGCCTGTCCTGGCCTGATTTTGGGGGCATAACTCATTAGCGCCTAATTACAGTCGGCGGCTGGTTTTAAATTAGTTTCGCGCTGCTCAACAAAAATCTTTGCCCATTTTCCTGATTAGATTTCGGAGTTTTTGAAGTGCTCGCGATTTGTTCAATTTTAGTTTGAGCCGCTTTTTAATTCCTGCCAACTAAAAATGGGAATTTAATATATATTTTTATTTCCATACATAAATAAATGTGAGGCTGGTCAGAACATTTCTTTATTGTTGTCAAATGAATTTCTAAGAAAAATATGTTTTCATGGAAAAAACCACACGAAATTTATAAATATTACAAATATTTTCTTAAACCATGAAAATACATTGGATGTCACACTATAAGGAGGAAATGGAAAATGGGAAAATTAATGTGAAAAACAGGCAAATTTTCTACTCAAGGACTTCAAGTTCTATTGCACATATGGAAAAGTCGGGAAAATCAGTTTCATTGCATTTTAAAAGTTCCGTTCATGGAAAATGGTTACAAAACAGATTTCATCCTTTATATAAACCAATACCTTTCCCGTTAGTTTGATATAATTGAGCGTAATACCAGGCTCACAGTCTCAGGTACACACAATTAATAGGTACAGACTTGAGCTCCGTATAATCCGTCTATTAGTCTTGAAATTTGCTTTCAGTCACGCTCGATGCACTTTCTTATAATCGCATAATCCACGCCCAGGCTCAAATGCCAGATTTTTGTGCAATTGGAGCTAACAATTTAAGCCGCAATATCGATTTTCACTTATGCATTATTTTGTGAGCTGCAAACGAATTTACGAGCTACATAAAACGTGCAGCTTATAAGCTGCATAATTTATATTTATGTATTTATTTATCTGCGGATTGATAAATAATTGGCCAGCCCCCCTCCATCTCCCTCCCCCTCCCCACCCGACGAATTGTAAATTCATATTAAGTTGTGTTCGATGGGGCAAAGTGCTTGCAAGTAAATAAACCAGCTGCTGGCCAAGAGAGATAACTCACGCGATAAAGTGGGAAATGGGGGGAAAATGTGCAAAATTGTTGCCATTCATTGTTCTTCTTCTTGTTGTTATTGTTGTTGTTGTTGTTGTTGTTTTTGTGCAAACCAATAAAATCAATTAAAAGGCACTCAACATGCAAACAATTATATGCAAATTCATTTATACACGACTACACACACACACACACACGGACACGGACACACACACACACACACACATGCACTTAAGGCAAAGTCAAAGCGTGCAGAAAACGATTTTGTGCTCGTATTTGCATAAAAGCACAACAACAACAACGACAACAAAATAAACAAGCAAAAACTGCAAATAAATATATAAATACACCACAGCGGGGGGCGGGGGGCAGCAGCACGGCCAAAAGAAGCCCCAAAGTCCTGTGAAAGGCCAATGAAAAGCTATAGACGAATATGCGTCAAAGCCAAAGGCAGTGGGTGGCCGGGCGGTCGGTCGCGCGTGCGGGGGCGGAAACTGAACCTGTTGCGCGCGAAACAAACAACAACAATGCGAACACAAGCAACAACAGGAACAACAACAGGAACAACGACAACAAAGAGCCAAATAAAAGGCGCCTCACGAAACGAAATGCAAATGAAACGAAACGAAATGGAAACGAATTGAAATTGAACTGCTCTCCCGGCCTGCTGGCAAGGCAGAGCGCAATTGAAATGCAGCTGGCGATAAGTGCAGCCAGCCAGCTGCAAATTGAATTGAAAGCGTGCCTTCAACTTGAAGGCAAGAGAGCAGCCGTGAAGAGCATTGAATATGCGCCGCGCAGGCGCAGGGAACAGAAGCGAAACGCAGGCCAGCAACAGTTTACAGTTACAGTAATTTTCGCAACGTTGTGAAGTGAAACGTTGCCAAGAGCAAGAGCAACAATGTGAAATGAAACGCTTAACAGCTCAATTGTCCTCAGCCGGGGGTGGCAGCGCGCTCTCTCTCTCTCTCCCGATTTCGTTGCCCGCTCTTGACACGCTGCTGGCCGCGCTCTTAACTGTGCTCGTTGCTTGCTTGCAGCATGTCGAGCCGAAGCCGCGCGCAGCGCGTTCGTGCGCAGTCGGCAGCGCGGCACGAGCGGCTGTTAAATGCCTGGCAGGCTGGCAAACAATCAGTTCGTATTTAACGCTCGTCGTGCACGCAACGTGTGAACCTCACAGCAGCAGCTCTTGCGACCAGTTGTGGCGAACGAATGGGAAGCGAGCGAATAACGCTGTCATTAGTCTTCGTTAGGCGGTCTTTGTGTCAACAACGTGTTGCTCCCAGTGTCTAGTGTCTGCTGGTGGTACGGTGCGTGTTGCTCGTTAGTCTCAGAACTGAGCTTCGACTGTTACCGTTAGTCGTTTATCACAACGGCAAACAGAAACAAAGTGTTGCATACTAAAGAGCGCGTTTCACTCGAAGCTGTTTCTGTGTGCGTGTGTGTGTGCGTTTTGCAACACTGTGCAACAAGTTTGCAACTTTAAAGTGTGCCACAAATACAAAGTGCAAGTGTGAACTTTACTGAAGTGTGTTTGAATTCTGTGTGGAGAGAGCATCCAGTCGGTCGGCGTTGCAAGTAAGTGCTCAAATGCGCCAAGTTAAATAGAAACTGAATATATACATATATAATAGTTTTTGGTGCAGCCTGCTTTTTGGCGCATCATTTGGCGCTTTGTGGGTCAATGGACGCGGCCGAAGCTGCGAGGCGCATGCAAATAATAAAATAAGTGTGGGAAAATGCGAAAATGGAACTCGTTGAAAAAGTGTGCTAAAAGCGAAAAAAAAAAGCTACTCCTAGAGCAAAATAAACAACGAATTTTCTTGTTAAGTATGCGGGGGCAATAAAACACTTGGAAAATTCTTGGAAAATGAAATCAAAAAATCTATATACAGCTTTCGGCGTGTTTGTCAAAGTTCTCTCCTCAAATTAACTTTGACTAAATTCAATTTGGCAAATCAAAAAGAAAAGCGAAAGCGAAACCCCAAATAGAACCCAAATGTAATTTAATGTGTACCCACTGTAAAGAGCTGTCCACTGACAAATTACACAAATTCCCTTTTTAAAACTCAACATTAAGCTTCGTCCTGGCTTCTCCTGACTCGTCCTGGCTCGTCCTGGCCCGTCCTGGCTTGTCCTGGCTTGTCCTGGCTTGTTCTGGCTAAAAACCCCATCTAATAGACTGCGTATGCGAAATGCTCGGAGCCAAAAACTAAATCACTGTCAATGCGGTCGGAGATTCAGAAGCCACACACACACTGGGAGAGGGGGTGGGCAGGAGAGTGTGGGGATGGGAGTGAATCACAGCGGCTGCATTGGCGGAGACTCGAGCTGGAAACTATTGTTAGGCAATGATTTGCAATTTGTTTGAAAAATGCATTTACAACCGCAAAGACAAACAGAAGCAGACCAAACTGTGTTTGCCCCGCAACACAGCCAAGCGCCATGCCACAGCCTCGGTCTCTGCCCCTGCCACACACACACACACACACACACACACAAACACACACACACACACACATAAACATTCTGACTGGGCTTAGCCGTGAGCAAATAAAAAGCATAAACAAACGCACAAGCTGAAACAGCTACAGCAGCAACATTTGCAGCTACAAGTACAGTGAAGACTCCAGAAACAAACCTCTAGACGGTTAATTAGTGTTCCCATTATATAAGCCTACTTTTTCGTACAAAATTAGCTTATTTGGACTCATTTCTTATTAAAGATTTTGAGCTTAATTGAACTCATTTCTATTTTGAGTGTGTAAAAAAATTCTTTGAGTAAAAAATTGTCATAAAATTTTACTCTAATATTCGAATCAAGTTTCTCAAATATCGTCAAAAACCGACACTTTATAAAATTATTTACAAATAAAAAGTGTTTAAGCTTCATTTTTTTCTGAGAATATTTTCATGTGTAAAAATGTGACAATAATTCAAAAGCTGACATTTCAAGACAATAATAAATAAAAAAAATGATTTTTTTTAATAGTAAAGAGCATTTTAATAGTAGAAAAAGTTGTAAACAATTATAGACAAATTATGAACTAAATTTGTGCACAGAAAATGTTTTGGAAATAAAAATCGTTAGAAAAAAATTATGAATAAGCTGCAAAATTAGCTTAAAAATCATCTGCAATAATGAATTAATAAACAAATTTTGTGCCCAGACAATAGGGTAGAAATAAAATTAATGAAATGTTTGAGAAAATTTGTTAGAAAAATTAGTCTCAAAAACAGTTTGTAATGAAAGTAAAAAGTTGATGATTAAAAAAATCTATACATACATAATATTTAAAATATTTAAGAAATTTACTCCCTATTTTTTGTATTATTCATTTATTTGAGTTGAAGGTCTGGACAATTTACATACAACTAAAAGAAATCATGGCAAAGTTTTATGTGCCAGGTTTTTGGTTTCTCTTTCTAGCAATGTTCACTCCAGCAAGCGTTCACTGTAGCTACACACTCGCAAATAGTTGTGCTTGCTTTTAGCTAGCGAATTGCGCTTTGCGTATTTACAGTTACAGCTCGAAATGAAAGCGAAAGCTGCAGTTGGAATAAATATCTGAAGCGCTGAGACTTGAGTCCAATTGCAAATTGCATGGGATGAAATGCAGAATGCAGCCGCAACGTCAATTGCTGGACAAACCCGGCAAAAGTCGCGACAATTCTTGGCAACTGCTTTTAGTGTGCTCCACTTGCAGGCAGGGATACTCTCCGCCCTACCTCTCCTCTCTCCACCCTCCGCCCGCTGCACTTTTAGCTGTTGTTTGTCGTATTTGCTTTGCAGAATGCGAGACTTCATCTTTCTCTCAACCCCCCTGATCTAGAAGCAAGTGCTGCTGTGGTGAAGTGCATGCAATTACAAGCGAAATGCAAAATGTGTGCCAAAGTATCTGACAGATACTTAATGGCAGCTGCAACAGCAGCAGCAGATACTGGCAAATTGCATGGCCACAAATGCCAATATTCATGCTGCCAATTTGCAAAACAGCGTCTACTTCAAATGGATTAGAAACTTAGTTAGCATTAACAGCAAAAGAAATGGGCCAGAAGTTGATGTTTTGGGAAATATTTCAATTAAGAAAAAACTAAAAATAACTCTATTTTGATTTGTTTTAGCTTAAAGTCACATTTTTTAACGTTAACTCGCAAAGGAAATGTTTGAGAAATGGAATTGTCGAAGACTCTACTTAAAAACAATTTAAAGAAAAGTATCTTGAACAAATATTTCGTTGTTTCTTTTAATATTTAATAGACTTTACTTTTGAATCAATCATAAGATATTTAGTTGCAATTAACAGCAAAATAAATAAGACAGAAACTTTTAAACAAAACTGAAAGTATATCCATTTTATATATTTTATCTTTAAGTAACATTTTTTAAATTTAACTCGAAAAGGAAATGTTTGTTTTTTTCTATTTAGAAATATTTTAAAGAAAATTATCTTAAACAAATATTTAGATTGAATATTAACTCGAACAGCAAATATTTGAGAATCATTTCCATTTAAAGATTGATTTCTTATATCTTAATAGAAAGAGCTTAAAAAAATATTTCTATTATGCTTTTTATTTAAATTTAATAATATTTGTGAATATTTGAGTATATATAATCTCAAAAAAGGAATGTTAGAAAATGGTCTTCTTTCCATTTTGTTATTTCCTCTCGATTTCTTCTCTCTTAGAAATAAAAATAAAAAGACTTTTTTATTTTAAGCCAAAAATAAATGTTTGAGCATGTTAATAACTTGCAATCGCACATAAAAACTCACTTAAATAAATACGAAAACATTTTCTTTTTGCATTTCATTAACTTTCTCCTTTCTTAAATTAATATTAACGTTTCGCTTATTTCTAATATGTCTTAATTTAATAAAGTCCTAATCTAGTAAAGTACGTTAACGCTCAAATAGTGAGCATTAAGAAGAAGCAAATACTCCTTTAAGTGAATTATTCATTTATTTAAATCATATTTTCCACTTGGCTTAAAGCAAGTTCGTTAGTTCGAGCAACTTTCTGCAAACATTTTATTGAACTACAAAGTTATTTCTAGAACTTGGCATGGCAATAAATGAATAAATAATTTGTATGGAAATGTGAGATGTGAAATTAAAAAGAAAGCAGCTCATTTACGAGAACTTAGGCGGGGGCTGAGCTAGCGCCAAGAGGGTAAGAGAATTATAAATAGAAATTAAGTTTGATTAAGATTTAATTAAATATAAGAGAATAATTTTATATAATATTTATGTTATTATTGTTTCAAGTATGGAAAAAGGTTAACAAATTTTCTCACTTTAAAATGGAAGCCCAAGAAAATGTTAGAGTGTTCGGTTCACGGTTCGAATCAATAGAATTTTATTCGTTTTTTCCAACTTGATTAACAAGAAATCCCAAATTCTGCCATTTGAACCAGCAACTTCTGTGCTTACTGGTTCGACTGCTTTCACTAAGTACAGACCTTTACCGAAAACTGATAATTAAATAGTATAATCAGAAATTTACCAAAAGTCCTTGAGGTTCGCTTTTTCGAATTGGTTATCGAAAACAATGCCCAATTCCTGGCATTCGAACCAGCGACTTTTATGCACACTGGTTCGACTACTTCACCAACTTAAGACATTCGCCGAGAAAAGATTATTAAATAGTTTAATAGAATATTTACAGAATGTCTTTCTACCTGTCTTTCTAATGTCTTTCTAACTGCTTTACTCAAACCTTCAGCTTGTCTTTGTCCTGGAAAACTGTTTTGCAACTAAATTCAATTGTTGCATAAACTTTCGACAGCTGGCAGAAGGTTGGTTGGAGAGTTAGGTATTCGACAAAAGAATAGGCCAATCAATCGAAGCGAGTTAGAGTGAGAGTTATGGAATGGAGAATGGTGGCTGGGAGGGGGGCGTGGCCCCATCGATGATATTCTTCTACCTGGCTGTCAATTAACATGTCAGTCGATTGTAATTGCCGCCAAGTTGAGTGCCGGAAGTTTTTGGTCGTGCTCGCGAAAGCTGTTCCGGCGGAGTTTTCCCAAAGTTTTACCATTCCAAGGGGCTTTTCCATCGGCCACGCGATTGCAGGCCGCCGGCCGCAGGTTTTCCGACTTATGTTAAAGGCCTGTCTGAAACTTTAGTTTCAGCTCAAATCAATTAAGAGGAAAATATGAAGGGGCGGGGGAACGGGGGAACGGGGACGGGTCGCTATCTTGACCGAGCACAATTACGAGAATGCTTTGAACCGGCTACCGACGGGCTTGATATCTTAAATCTGAGCACCGCACAAATGAAATGTCACGCAAGCAATGAAATGTGAGACAAGTACGAAACGAGAAATGCCACCTGTGCCACCTGTGCGCCTGGTAGCCTGGGAGCGCCAGGAAGCTATTAAATCTACATAAAATTGCACAAAACTTGGCATGTTCAGCAATTACAACTCAATGCCAGGACAAGCAGAGAGCTAGAGAGAGAGAGAGAGGGAGAGAAAGAATGAAAGAGAGAGGGGAAGCCAGACGTGCAACGGGAAACGGGGAAAGGAAGCTTGGCGCACCTTTCAGCTGACATGCTCATCTGAATGCGAGTGCGACTGCGAGTGCATAGCCGAGCGTGCTGTTATACCCTGTACTAATTGTAGAGTGTTTAGAAGGGATATGATAGACGTGTGCTTTTGTATGTAACAGGCAGCAGCTGGAATCTCCGATAAGAATATTCTGCAAGTAAGTGCAAGCTAAGACGAGCTATTTACTCAGCAGAGAGAGAAAAAGAGAGAGAAAGAGAGAGAAAGAGAGAGAGAGAAAAGAGTCACTTTTTGAGAAGTGTTGATAAAATGTGTCTCCTATATAGTGTGAAAATATATATATATATATGAAAATATAGGAGGTATATCTGCCCGACTTTTTCCTGCCAGGTACGGTCCTAGGACACATCTCTGCCATTATAAACATCTCACGCAGCTTATACGATAAATTAATTATAATAAGAGCATTTATTTTTGTATTTTGTCTTGAAATTTTCCTCACAGAAACGTTTTTTAACCGTGTCTCTGCTCTTGTAACAGCTAGGTATATATATTTGGATTTTTATGCTCATATATTATTGTTTATATCAATCAAGAATATTTATCATAATTTTCACTATATGCACATTAATAAACGCCTTCTTTAAGCACTGAAAATATCTCAAAGATCCCTCAACAAACAAATGACTCATGAAGTAAGCAACAGGCATAAGGGGCATAGCTTGCGTCAGGCATGCCTATTGCTTAGCTGTGTACAGGGTATCGTCTCGTTGGGCACTCTCCAGTTGTTGTGCTTGCAGTGCTTGTCACATGGATTTTCTGTTGCTGCGGCGCGCTCGCACAACTTAAGAGCCGTTAGAAAATTGCACTCCCCCCTCTACCACCCTCCCGCTCTTCCTCCTCCTCTCTCTCCTTCAACCTGTCCGCGAAGTGGGCGTGTGAAAAAAGAATTAAAGTCAAGTGAGCGCACTGAGACTGAATACATAAAACGAGGCAGCGAAAAAGCCAGCCGAGCCCAGGCCCAGGCCATGGCCCAGTCAAGCGGGCAGTCAATGTGGCGACTGCGGTGGGCGTGGCTGCATATACAACAACAACAACAACAACAACAGCAAAGTCGACAACGACAACAGGGACAACAAACACGGCGACGTGCACAGCGTCAACGTCAGCGCGAAGAAAAGCCGGAAAAATGCGCAAGTTGTTTGGCTGGCCACAAACAATAAACGAATCTGAATCGTGGCCAAGAGCCAGGTGCCAGGTGCCAGGTGAGAGGTGCCAGGTGAGGGGTGAGAGGAGGGTTGCCTGGGGTGCAGAGAATGTTGGACTTGTGTACACTGTTATTTGCCATTTTTTAAAGGTATAATTTTCGGCGCGACATTTGACGCGACAAGCAGGAGGCGGAGGCCGGGTGCTGTCGCACATGAGGCACACGGCCCTACAGCTGAGAATGCCAAGAATTTTCCATGAAATATTTGAAAAGTTGCGAGTAGGGGCGGGGGAAGGGCCTGAGGGCGTGGCGCAATTAATTTGGCATCTCTCGAGTTGGAGTCGGGAGTCGCGCGAAGCTTTACACATGAGAAATTTGCTGCTTAAAGAAGAATGTGCTCCTTACTGTACTTCAACTTAAACAATTCTCTTTCTCAGATATAGCCTATAGCTTAAGCTAGAGGAAGTTACCCGGCGTTGTTCGGAACAAGCTTTGTGCTCCCTTCGTGCCAACTCTTAGACTAATTCTATAGCTAACAGTAGATGAAGTTACCCGGCGTTGCCCGGTACTGATGGATAATTTGAGAAATGCAAAAGGTTCTGGCTTGCCTTTCCAAGGGACTTTGATTCCTAAACTTCGTGCTCACAGTGCAGACTCTTGGCCCAACTATTAACCCAAGCGAAAGACTAGGATCTGCCAGGGAGTACATATAATAGTTATAGGTCTCAGTTTTGACCCAAAAGATGCTGCAGTTAAAGAATGCATTCCAATCATACCCATCTACTGTCCGCCATTGAGGAGCCAAACTTGCAAAGCTCTTGAAATAGTATTTAAACTCTGTGAACCTAGATCCATAATCGCTGGAGATTGGGGCCAACTCTTAAGCCTGCAATGGAGGCAATTAACTTATCACCTGCTTAAGGATACATAACTATAAGATCTTGGCCAACGGCTCAGTCATTCATTAGCCCTATGACCAACAAAAAAGGCGTTAACTCTTGACTTTGCTATCAACTGCGGCATCCGGCAAAATCTCCACATTGAATCCCCGCTCGACCTGGTCTCAGATCAGCTATGATTGTTTCCCACTGGGTTTACAGTTTGAACAGTCGGAACAAACTGTATAGAACTTAGAGCTTATTCTCGAAGAAGAGCAGGAATTTTTCATATTATATCGACATCTATCGACAACATTCTACGAGCTGAGGCATTTGTGCCTCAGATAAAGCGACTGATGAAATCCACTTTGAGTGAAGAACTTGCAAATGAAATATATAACAAATAGATATTGTGAAGGAATACTCCAAAGACTCCACTCGAAGTGTGCCTAACTCTAACCCAAGTAAACTCCAACTCCGATTGCTGCAATGAAATCTCGAGCCTCGCCTCGCTAGGCCACATCAAAGTGAAATTCCTCAACGAAATTTGTTTACAATCACAAAACTGCGGGCTTGGAAATTGAAGCGAAATATTTTAAGACAAGGCAAGCAAATAGCCAAAAGATTTGCCTCCTGGCCAAAATCTAAGCCAGGATTTGGGCGTAGTTAACGAGTACAAAATTAATTAACATTAAACACACAACAACGGCCGGGCAATGCTTCAGGGGGAAATGGAAAACCTAAAGCACAAAAGGAAATGGAAAAGCAGCTGGGGTCAAAGGGTCAGGAAGTGAACTGAAAAAACCCGATTGATAAGAAATCACAAGCTGATTAAATGAGCAACAAATAAATAAGAAGCAACAAGAAAACAAAATGCAAGAAATTTGCAACAGTTTTTTTTTCACATTTAATTGAAATGGAATCGAACACGTGAATTTGCGTCCATTTAGTTATGTAAACCTTGGGCCAGATTTGACCAACATCTGGATAATTATGTTTAAAATTTCAGCTGACAATGTCGAGAAGCTTCTCGCAAGCACAATATTGGACATGCCACGGGCAGCCGCAGGGCAAATCCTTTCAATTTCCGCTTCTCAGACCACAGCAGAACGCGAAGCGGCACAAGGCAAAAGTAAAAGTGCTGTCAGCGCGGAGTGACCGACTGCGAGATACCCTGCAACTATTTACAACTCTATTTAAATATTCTTGATTTGTTCTTACATACCATATAAAGTGTTTCCAGCTCTTAAATGTGCGAGATATGAAATCTATAGTTATCGGATTTGATGATTTAGAAGAAGTTATCGATATAATATAAAAAAACTTGTTATGCAAAGTGTCTCAAAATGTTAAAATATCCGAGATATGCCTCACAATCTGAGAATAGAAATCGATACTTATCGATTTCGCCCTAATGGAGGAAATTATCGTACTAATATTAAGCCCCTTGTCTTGTCAGGGTAATCTAATGTAAAAACCTCCGAGATATGCTTAAGAAGACGGTAATAGAGATCGATGTTTATCGATTTTATTGATATGGAGGGAGTTATCGACATAGTAGAAAATATATTATCTTTTAAGATGCGTCGAACTCTTAAAATCCAAATTTATATATTTCCGAGATATGCCTAGGAAGAGGAATAGATAGACAGATATATAGATAGATAGATAGATAGAGATAGATACTAACTTTTTCTGCACTTGATATGCAAGAACCAATATACCAAATTGAAAGTCTTTCATCTGGTCAAATATACCCCTTGAGGCATTTCGCTGTGGTCACAGGGTATATAAAAGCCCTTCTCGCATTTGAGCTTCACAGAGCTAACCGTTAGTTTAATTTGTTAGATTAGTAAACAAATGAAAATTAATTGAAGCAAACGAAAAACTTAACCTCAGGCACAGCCAGTCGAGGAAACTTTTTGCCGCCGCCATAGATAAACGCTTGTCGTCGAGAACCTGTCTGCGTCAGTGTCTGAGTGTGCCCGAGTGTGTGTGTGTGTGTGTGTGTGTGAGTGTGGAAAAGGTAGCAGCAAATTTCTGTTTAAGAACTTTTCTTGTGCGTGAAAAGACAAAGAGTGAGCGAGAGCGAGGGGGAGAGGGGTAAAGAGAGGAAGATAGTCTGATTGCGATATCGGGGCGTATGCGCAATGTCTTCATTGCTTTCATTGTGAAGAGGCAGCTAAATTAAAGCAAAGCAGATGTGATTAAGCTAATTGTTTGCCGCAATCTTCGATTTGTGGCACTTTGGCCTTAGCAGGCGACGCAGAGTACAGTGAAAACTCGCTTGAGTGAACTATCTTTTAGTTCCCATCTATTTTCCTGACTTATGCGAACAAAATCTGGCCGTAAAATAACTTTTCCGTCTTGAAATTTTTATTAATTTGGACTTAAAATTGAAAAGTCCAAATATGGACTTTATTTTATTTAAATGTTTCTATATTTTCCGAATATTTTTCTGTATTTCTTCGATTTGTGGCACCTTGGCCTTAAGAAGCGCCACGTACAGCAAAGTACAGTGAAAGCTCTGTTAAAGAACTCGAATTGTTAACTATCTTCTAGTTAACGTCTTTTTTCTTGACTTCTGCGAATTTTCTGCATTTTTTGAGCATCTTCGACAGCTTTTCAACTGCACAAAAAGTATTCTAAGACTTTTTTTCTGCGTACACGAACGCGAGCGTTCACTGTAGTTGGGCTTATGACACGCGTCGTCTGGGGGCGTTGTCCGTTGTCCTTTGGCCACAGTAAATAATGATTAACGGCGAGCTAGTCGAAGGTCTAAGCGCATTTTAATGGGGCCACGTGCTGTCAAATGCGGGCCAAGAGGGCGGGGTGGGAGGCTGGGAAAGGACCCGCAAACAAAAGCGCAATGTCAGCTGCCAAAGGATAATCACAACGAAAGGCAGCAACAAAACAAATAAGCGACAGGCGACAACAACAAAAGAGAAAACAAAAAAGAAAACAATCGAAAATTATAAAATAACAAAAGGCAAAAGGAGCTCGCAAATCGATTGCTGCAAATCTCCTTTTATGTATGCGTCGAGGCGAGGATCCTCAGACGGACACACACACACACGCACACACGCACACACGCACACACACACACACACAGAGAGAGACGCACACATTTGTCCTTTTTTTGGCGTACGCGTCACGTATTGTCAATAAAAAAATAATAATAAGACACAATAAATTTTTACCTTTAACGAGTGTCGACCGTGTCCTGGGCCAAAGGGGTGAGTGCCCTGGCCAGCGGGTGCAGGGGGTTAGGTTGCAGGGGGAGGGGTTCGCACAATATGCGTGTCCGTGCTCTGTGCGCCGCTTTCGCTTTTGTGTAACTGTAACGCGCGCCATGCTCAAAATATAAAAAAGAAAATAAACACGGGACCGTGATAGGGAAAGGCAGCGCGTACACTGCGAGAAAAACCCAAGTGCATTTTAATTGAATCAAGTTAAACTAGAGGCTGGTTGGAAAATTCAGGAAAAGGAAATTCTTAGCTCTATAAATTATTTATATTTTCCAAATCTTCAATTATATGTGATAAAATACTAAAATAAAGAAAGTTTGCGCTTTAATTGAGAACATTTTGAGCTTAATTTTAGGCTGCTTATTTATCTTAAAAGTTTTCTGTGCCCTTAGCAAAAAGCTTGCGCTTTAATTTTCAAAACTATGCAATGCAATATTTAAATAAAGCAATTTTGTACTCTAATTGAGAACATTTTGCGCTTAAATTCAGCCGGCTTTCTAAAAGTATGAGGACAAAGTTCTCAGCTGAAAGAAGTGCTTAAAATTTCGTAAATCTTCAAAAATATGCAATGCAATACTTAAATAAAGTCAGCTTTAACCTGAATTAAAAACATTTTGCGCTTAAATTCAGCCAAAAAATGCCACTAAAAACTATTTTGTGCCTTCAACAGAAGGTTTTTCCTAAGTGGAATCAAGCTTATGTGAGAATATTCTACAATCAAATGAAAATCGTATTGCAATCCATGCTAGATTTCTCTCAGTGTGTGAGTGTAGAGAGGGGCAGCGGCAGAGGGGCGAAAGGCTGCAAAGCAAACAAAGGCAATGACACGAAACGACGACAACGACAATAACAACAACAACAACAATAAGAGAAACAGCAGCAGAAAGCAAACAAATAAAAGGCGCAACAATTGCAGAGGAAATGGTAAAGCATAGCAGGAGCAGGAGGAGGAGAAGGAGAAGGAGGAGCAGTAACAGGAGCAGCAACAGTAACAGGAGCAGGAGGAGAAGCAGGCGCAGGAGCTGGAGCTTGTAGCGCGGATAAAGCGTGTACTAGGGGAAGAGGAGAAGGGGGGAGTGAGTGGGAGAGGGGCATACTTTATGCGTATTGCCCCTCCAGCTCCAACCAGCCGTTAAGACATTTGCCAAGTGCGTGTGTAATTGAAACTAGGCGCCCTTCTGGATCTGCTCGCATTTATTTGTTGGAGCTGCGACTCATTTCCACATCGGGGCACTGAACTGAGCCGGGAGATATACACATTACTGGGGTAACAGATCGGAAGCCAAAAGGGGCATTGAGATAACTTTTTATTTACTCAACACGGCGCAAGTGTTACGCGGCTTTGCTTGGGTTAACCAACCGGAGTGAAAGATTGTTCGATTGGAACTTGCATTTTGTAGATCATCAATTCTTTAGTCAGTCAATCAATCAATCAGTCAATCAGACTCTCAGTGAATCGATCAATCATTTAGGAAATAAGTCGCTCCTTCGGTCAATCAGTCCCCTACTTATATTGATTTTTATTTAAGCATTTATAAAGCTTTCAATCAGTCAGTCAGTATGTTAGTATGTCAATCAATCAGTTAGTTGGTATACATCAAACTATCAGTAACTTAGAGAATTTTCTATATATGTAACCTTTATAGATATTGTATTTCAAAATGTGTCGAGGCTTAGTCAAGTTCGTCAGTCAGTCAATCAATTAGTATGTGAATTAGTCGTACATTTCATCAATTAAACAGTCAGTACCTTAGTTATTCATATTTTACTTATGTAGATCTTAAATTTCAGCATTTACAAAGGTTTCAGTTTGTTTGTCAATCATTCAATCAATTTGTTTGTGAATAGGCCATACAGTCTGTCAATCAAACAATGTGTGCATTAGTCTCCCAGTCAATCAGTCAGGTAATGCACATTATATAGATATTGTTCTTCAGTATGCGAGCATACGAATGCTATCTATAGTTTATACCTTTGAACTTCAACTCCTTTCATATAGGTTATCAATCAATCACTCTGTCAATCAGTTAGTTAGTCAGTTAAAGTATTCCATATAGATATTGTTCCTCTGCATTTATCATATGGCGAAGACAAGTAGTCTTTGGAGTACGAGTGCAATGCAATCCTCTAATTATATCGGTCTGATGGAGAAGTCTCCAGTTTATATCTTTGTCTTTTGGCTTCTTTCGTATAGGTATTCAATCAGTCAATCAGCCAATCTGTTATTCAATCTGTCAATCAGTACCTCAGTTAATCGATTTTTACTCTAATGCTTCGGCTTTTATCGCGCAGGTAGCTAACCATTTAACCTGTTCGTCAATCTGTCAATCAGTCCATCAATCTCTCAGTCAATCAGTCAGGCAAAGCAGTCTGTATAGATATTATTCGTCAGCATTTATAATAGGGCATAGACAAGTGGTCCACTGCAATGCAATCCCCTAATAATATCCACTTAAATAAAAAGCGCTCTTCTTTATATCCGTCCCCAATGACTTGACCCGCATTGTGGGCGCAATAAAAAACAGTCGGCGGCTGCGGCTGCTTTTGCTGCTGCTCGACAGGTCAGCGCACTTGGTTCAGATGCTAATTCAAGCGGCCAGCTCTTAGCATTTGTAGGCGGGCAGGGGCGGGAGCGGGGGCGTGAACTGAGGGGGGGAGGTTCTATGCATTTTTAGACCGAGCGCCAACTAATTCCACAATGTCTAGACTCGGAGCCAGATCGCAGTTTTTTGCGATGGGAATTTTTCGTCTTTTGACTGTGGCGGGGGAGGGAGAGGGAGAGGGAGGAGGGGGATGGTGCAGCAGAAAAGAAAAAGAAACACAATATTTGTAAAAAGGACTACAGACAATTTGCCTTTAAATAGAGCGTGGCACTTCAAACAAGCGAAACCCAACGAGCGCGGGAGGGAAGAAGGGCGGGGCGGCAAAAACAACACGAAAAATTGTAAAAAAAAAAGTCGAAAGAAAAACATGATAACAGCAAGAGAGAGGGAGAGGGAGAGAGTGAAAAGGAAAATCAAGAAAATGAAAAGAAAATAATATAACGAGCGCATATTAAAGTGGGTTTATTTATTTTGCGCTCGACGCTGCCTGCCGCTCGCTGAGCAGAAGGTGGGCGGGACCACACCCCCCACCAACCACCAGGTCACCAGCAAAAGCCCACCTTTCCCCCTGTCCACACCACACCGCCCCCTGCTGCAGCAGTCCAGGCGAGTGCGGATGCGTTGATGTTCCCCTTTGTGGAGTGCTTTGTGTTTATTAAAAAATAATTTCCATGCTCAGCCCGGCGCACGGCCTAAGCCCCTCCTTAGATGTGTGTGCGTGTGCGTGTGCGTGTGTGTGTGTAGAGGCTATCAACAGTTTACATTCTCGAGATTGCGACGAAAACATTTGAAACAATAAGCCTCGATGCCTGTCGCCAGACTCTCGACAAATTCAAATTCAATAATCCAAATACTTTGCCGGAACGAAGTGCAGAGGGGCATGGCTAGGGGGCGGGGCGCGGGCGCGGGCGACACACTAAATAATTCAGCAGGCCGAGTGAAGGACAGAGCGAGAGAGAGAGAGAGAGAGAGAGAGGCAGGCAAAGCGAAAAAAATGTAAATCTGTGATTTTAATGCGTTTGCCAACTGTAAACATAAACCCGAAATATTACAAAACTTGTGCAAACACGAGAAGGGGCGAGAGGAGAAGGGGCGAGCCATAAAGAAGAAAACAAGAGAAAACCGTTAGACAACGGCGAACGACGAAGCTGAAATGCCCTACACTATATAACAGATTCACATATATGAAGAAGATGCACATTACATTTATGCTTGGATAAAGTGAGGTACCCGACAGATTGTTGCTTCGAGAAAGTCTGTCGATCTAGTATCTAGGATCTATAAGGTATATTAGTCAAAAGTAGAAAAAAACTAGTCTATACATATCCGCAGACAAAGTTCAACTCACAGAGAAATTGACAGACAGACAGAAATTCATATTATTATATTATTATTACATATATATATTATTATTTTATTATATTATCATTTTATTTAATTATTATATTAATATTTTATTATATTATTGTATTATTATATGACTATAAATGTACTGCGAGCTGATTTCTTCAAAGCGTTACATAATAAGTAAAAAATGCATATACCCTTCCCATTCAGCACAATCATCAAAGCAGACAAAAACGGAAAGAGGAAATGAATGCGAATGCGAATACGCGTATGTCAATTTAATGGGCGGAAATTTTCAGACTAAAAACTGAAATGTTTCGATGGGCGTGGCGACGCGTCGGCTACGGCGCGACTTGTTGTCATTCTGTATGTGTGTGTGTGTGTGTGTGTGTTAAAATATGAAATATTTATATGAGCATTTTCATTTATGATGCGTAACAAATGTGCTGAAAGCAAAAACCAGAGCAAAAGCAAGATAAAACAGAAAGAAACAACAACAACAACAAGGTTTCCAGCTAAGGTGAGGGCCACGGGCGTTGCCAGACTGTGCCAGAATCTGCGGCAGGTGCGTGCAGAGTGGCCATCATTATGAACATCATTGCCCTAGCACACGCTACCCCCCACCTACTCCCCCCACCCAACCACCAACCTGTCCACATCAACATAACCGTAACATCCACACCCACAAACTTTCGTTATAAATACACAAGGCAGCGTTTTTTTTTTTTGTGGGCTTCTGCTTTTTTAGTTCCTTTTTTTTCGCAGTTGTTTTGTTCGGCAAAAATAATATATTTTAATTACATATGCGTTGGCCGCAGTGTTGTCTGTTTGGCTATTTTTAGCTAACGTCTGATTTAGCCTTTTTTTTGGCATTTCCCTGAAAGTACCAGCTAACCTGTTAGATATTTTTAACATTTAATTTAGCCATTTTTTGCGGAGCGCCAGCTGGTAACTCTGCTCGCGCAGCCCCGGCCAGAGCCAAGGCGAACAAAAACTGTTAAAACAACAACAACAACAACAACAGTAACAGTAACAGCAACGAATAGCAACAACAAAATGTAAACGAAAATGGCGTGAAAAATCAGTTTCATGGCTTTTATGCTGATGTTTATTGTTGAAAACGAGAGCCTGACTGGGCGGGGTTAGAAAAAACCACAAGCACACACATACATACATATACACCTACAGCAGTAGGTGTGTGTCACACGGAAGTTGTTTTGGCCATTTAGCATAGCGCTTTTAATAGCCAGCTGACGACACAAGAAAATTTAAGCGCCGAAAATGTAAACAAAAATTTGACCAGCGCGCGCTGCTGCTGCTGGCTAATTAATATTAGCGGCAGTTGCCCGTTTGCCAGCAGGAAATAGGCCAACTGCCGCAGCTGCACCCCGACCATTAACGCAACTTTATTACATAATTACATTAACGCCAATTGACACGTTTGGCAAGCGCAGCCCGAAGAGGTGAATAAGTAAGAGAGAGAGAGATAGTGAGAGTAGAAAACGATAACCACCTACATCGCCGCTGTTAGTTTACATCCTTGGTATTTTGTGTATTAAATATCGAGTATTTTAGCGATCGCAAGGATTGGTCACATCGATATGTTTGCCCACAGCGAATATATAGCATAAACAAAGGTGACTTGCAGTTTTTAATATGGGCTTCAATATTTTCATATAAAACTTACCGAAATATACAGCGTAAAATGGATGTTCGTTTGAGGTCGACACGTTGATGATTTTTAATGCACTTGGCTCATACTTTTGCCATTATTTTATTTTCTCACGCACTTTTACTTCCAATTAGATTCACATACAAAAAAAATACACTAAGTGGCGCTGTAAATAAATAAAAGATGAAAGGCAATTAGTTTAGCCGGGTTATAAAACACTCAAGAAGTAATGTTTTTAGTGTTAGACGTTTTTTCAGTTTGTGAAATAAAACTTACCGCAATAAAACACATTGTTGTTGGTTGAAATGGTTTTCCTTGCAGGCACTTCCAATAAGATTCACTGAAAAAAATAACTTTGTGGCTACACTTGTTGCACTTCACCTTCCAATTAGATGTGCAAAACCACTTTTCTTATGATTTGCAATGGACTATATATATAAATATTGATTTCATTTTAATTTTTAACGCACTACTCTATCCAATTAGATTCACAAAAAAAAAAAACACCGTAGGGCTGAAAGTAAATGAAAAAGAAAGAAGAAGAATGTGATGAAGCGCATATACATACATACATATACGTGGAATAAGCACATATACATAGATAAAACTTACCAATTGGTTGAATTGGCCATTTCTTGTACGCCCTTCCAATAAGATTCACTGAAACACAGATAAATTTCACAGATATCCAAAAAAATGGACGTTGGTTGGATTTGGATACTTCTACCACGCACTTGTTGCACTTTTCTGATGATCTCCGATGCACTACACTTACATATATATTTATTTAATTTTATTTCTTCACGCACATTTCCTTCCAATTAGCTTCACTGAAAAAAAAAACACTGTGTGGCTGCAATTAGATAAAAGATGTTAGACAATTAGAGTAGCCAGCACAATTATTATACTCAAAAGGGAATGTATTTGGTTTCAAATATTCAATTGGCAACGCGAAACGCTAAGCCTTTGCGAAATTTTGCCGCCAGAAATAAAAAATTGTTTGCAATTCGTGGAAAAATCATAAATTATTAGATTAAACTTACCGCCAAAACAACCAATATGTGTATGCTATGTGCTATTACATTGAGGCTTATTTTGTAAGCACATTGCTTATAAATACGACTTATTTATTAATTATTTACATATTTACTTGTTGCACTTCACTTTCCAATGCGCAAAAAAAACTAAGTGTGGCTGTATCTTGAGAGAAGATGTTAGGCAAAAACGAGAGTCGCCAAAATTATTCGGGATTTTTACTAAGCGGTCGCACGGCCACAATGAAAAAGTTTGCGCCATTTTTTATTGCGAAATGATTAATTGAGTTGAAAATAGTAAAAAGTGATGGATAATTATGATCGAATTAATAAAAAATAGTTGTGAATTGTTAAACGGGACTCTGTGTCCGCAGATAAACAAATTGGCAGCAGGTTCTAAGCCTAATCATAGCTGGGTCGCGGCAGTTTTCGCTGCGCGCATTCTTCTTCTTTGCGAGGTACGTTTTATCAAAGATTTTTCCCATTTCCAATCAAATACAAGTTTTTCGCGTACCCGCCGAAGCGTACAAACTGATCTGATTACATTGGCAGCAGACAAACGCCACTCAATTTATGGCCAAGTGGTTGTTGCCGCGAACTGGAGCCGGGCCGCGCCCGTCAAAGGTTAAGTCGCCTGACATATGCCCGCTGTCGCTGCCGGCGTCGCTGCCAGCAGAGCATCCGCAGCAGCACTCAATATTAAGAAATAACAACTTGCTGCGGGCAAATGTGGAAAATGCACGTCCTGGGCGACAGCTTCTGCTTTTGCTGTCGACTTTGCGTTGGGGGCCTCGATGTAAACAAGCGCAACAGAAACAACTGCGAGCGCTGCAGCTGAGAGTGCTCGACTAGCAAATACCCTGTAGAAGTCTTGTTGGAAAGATTTCTGCCTGCTTGCGGTCGACTTTGGGTTCCTCCAGCTGATCGAGGCACAGGGAAGAAGAGGCATGTACTTGTCCGCTAAGTGAGTGGGAGTGCTCGATTAGCTGATACCCTGTACAAGTCATGTTCGACAGATTAGGACTTTGGGCTCCTCCAGCTGATCGAAGCACAGGGTAGAAGACGGCTCGACTTGTCCCTCAACCTGATCAAGCTTATGCATGTAAATACTTGCTGCAACTTTTTGGCCTGTTGCATACACTTGCACAACTGCAAGATACCCTTTTGAAGATCAATTTATAATGGTCACAGGGTATCGCAAATATTTAACTCGCAGGCAATGCGTTCTGTGCTCTGTATCCGGTGTGTGTCTGTGTGTGTGTGCTCAGCCACAACACTTGGCTACATCCAATGCTAGCCCTACGTTCGCTTCTTTCCTGGGCATCCCCCTCCCTCCCGCCCCTCCGGCAACTTGTAAACTTTTCCGCAACGCTTTATTGTCGACTTGCAGGCAGCTTCCCCTCGCGGCTGCTCCCGCTCCTACTCTGTCGCTTATTTGTCGCAGCAGTTGAGCTCAAAGCTTTGGCTTGTTACACTTTATGAAATCAGCTGCAAGACCCCGGCCCCGCCCTCGCCCTCCTTTGGTTCGCCCTGTACCCTTGAACTGTCCTCACAAGTGTTTATGTTTGTCTTGGCGGCGACTCATAAACTCGCTGGAAAGTGAGAAGCAGGGAGAAGGGACTCAGCGCTGTCAAAAGTCACAGCGAGTCCTGCTTCTGGCAATGCATAAGTGTATCTTTTTATGTGTATGTGGTTGTGTGTGTGTTTGTGTGTGTGTGCTTGCCATAAACTTCAGCTGGAAATTGTGCGTAATTATATTAAATTTTTATTGCCCCACATGAAATGGAAACGTTTGCTGCAATTTCCGTGAACTTCTTCCAGCCAAGTTCTGTTCTTTATTCACTTGCAAATAAGAGATTAAACCTCGTGGGTCTGGGTTAGCTATGATATGCGACAGTTTGACAACGCAGCAATCCTTGAGATTACTTCAAGGCGAAATGGGAAATATACACTACAAGAAAGGGCATATTGCAGCTGAGCAAATGTGTGTCACGGACAAATGAAGGCCATTCCGACTTTGTCTGAGTAGTTCTTCATAAGAGTTGATCCGTTTGTTCTTAATTCTTTCATTCTTTCTTTAACATCTTATATATAGAGACAAATATATAGTTTAAGTAGGTTTTTTTTCTATCTTACATACTTCTTTAAATCATATCAAGAAAATAACTCTTTCTGTATACTTTGCAGCTATTCCGTATGAATAGATCTGTTGCGGAGATGATTACAGGGTATGACATCTCCTAGCCAGTCTGTTCGTCTGTTTATTCTATCTGTTATTAACAGACAAAGATCTGTATCCATCGAATATGTGAAAGCTCCCAACAACTCTCAAAAGCATCCAGTTAAAGTCCAGCATATTTTAAGATCTAAAACCCGAAATTGTCTTTGATCTGGAACAGGTTTTGTTTTGTAAGTTCGAATGGGTATCTTTCAGTCGAGCATTCTCCACCAGGACCCTCTTGTTTGTATATGCAATATGTGTACGCCCAGTTGATAGTGAATTGTCATGGATTTGAGCTTTGGTTCCATTGTGTCGGTTGCCCATGGCAGCCGACACTCGTTGAACTTGTTTGACATTCGCCTTTTTTGTGGATATTCAAAGCAATCACTGAGATTCGTATGCCGCGATATGGCCGACTAAACAACTATTATACAAGTCGCCCACTCCCCAGTGCATTTGCCTACATCAATAGAGGAACGTAAAGCTTATTAAATTCCAGCTCCGTCTGAAGTCTGAGCTGCTTTGTACAAATAATGCGGGCATAATTAACAGCAGCGGGTAAAAAAGTAGGCACGGAAAACGGTCAGCGATGTCGCCGATAGGCAACGATGATAATTGCAGGCGGGGAGAAAAAAACAAACATTACAGCCGAATACACTTAGAGAAATGCCGTTCTGATTTCTATACGATTCTTGCGTGTTTTTAAATTAAATATTAACCATTTAAATATATTGATTATTGAAACATTTGAACCGAAAATGGGAAAAAAAAACATCACAGCCTTATAAGTTGTTCTTTAAGTGACTAAGCGTCGAACTAGCTAGGGTGAAGTCGCTGGTTCTAATTTATCAACTTTTTTAAAATTTATTTATACAGTTGTTCGTGACCCCAAGTTTTCTCTGAGTGTGTAAAGTTGGAGATTAAACCCCGCCGACTCCAATAAAAGTGGAACCACTTCTAAGTGAATGTGAGGCAGTTGCTCGGCAATTGTGGGAGGGATGTGTGTACTTTGACTTTTTTGTAGGCGCAGCAAATGCAATTATTTCATTTAATGCCACAAACACAACAATAGAACGGAGTCCCTCATGTGTGTTTGTGTGTTTGTGTGTCTGAACCGTGACATTTAAGCTCAGGCTGGGGAATTGCCTCAACTGGCCGTCATCGTGGCCGGAGTTGTGGTCGCCCGTATGGACAATGGACACGCAGAAAATAATGTGCCCCGCGCGTGGCAACCAAAAAAAAAAAACAAAAAAAACTATTTGAATAACGCGCAATAGGACCACGCCCACACATACGCCCACACCCAAGCACCCTAGGCACATGTGTGTGCCTATTGCCCCGCCCAGCTCGGCGCCCCGCACTGCTGCGTGTTAATAGTTTTTACGTAGTCGCATGTCCTGGGACCCCGTTCGGACGGCGCTACAATTATCTGGAAATTAACGCAATTAGATTTGCGGTGCGCATACTTCCAGCCAGAACTTACCCGGGGTTGGGCCCCAAAAAACCCGCCACAACTGACGGTTCCGCTAATAATATTATTACGAACCAAATGAGATATGAGATTAAAGTAGTTTGTAGCCGAAACAAAAAATATGGCTAATTATTCTAGACTTTTTACGGGGCGCTATAGAAAAAGGTAAACCATTTCCAAAGTACATTAAAAACTAGTTTTTTATTTATTATCTTTTTGTCATCTCAGAATAATCGATATCCTGTTTTAATGAGCATGTTGCGGTGCTTTAGCAGGCTTTGATTTAGTATATATACTCTTATCTCTATATGTAAAACTGTTTGTCCTGACTAAATCTGGCAACATTATATTTGGTGGAAATTCATGTTACAATGGTATCCTCAAATATCCTATATAGACATGGGTCAAAATTTCCCACCCCCATAACTCGGCCAAAACTCAACCGATTTTCAAGAGGTTTCTATTTTTCTACATAGTTTATCCTCTTAAATAATCTGGCATTCAAATCTGAATACGTAAATTTCAGTCGAAATTCATGTCAAAATTTACCCTCAAATATCTTATATAGACATAGGTCAAAACTTCCCACCCCCATAACTCGGCCAAAACTCAACCGATTTTCACGAGCACTGGCTTTTTGTTCCTCTTAAATAATCTTGCATTTAAATCTGACCATCCATTTTTAGTCGAAATTCATGTCAAAATCTTACCCCTAGGATTCGTATATAGACATGGGTCAAAATTTCCCAACCCCATAACTCGGCCCTCCTACTTACACACACTTTTAGATGCCAAAAAGATCGGACAACAAGGTCCGATGTTAATCAAGAAACTATTTCACATAGAGTACGTTTTGTGCCTATAAGGAAGCTAGAAGGATTGTCACGGCAGCTTTTCATTAGGTTCAGGGTATTTCCTAGTCTAGCACTCCCTATTGAGCACTTGCTCCTTATGGTTATTATGTGCGTGGGCCTAAAGTTGGTCAAATAAATTTATTAAGTGAAAGTACTGCTGAATTTATCACATTAATTCATGTATCCCTTTTTTTCCTTCTCTATTTCTCTTTCAGAGCAGCGCATTAGTCAGCAGAAAAGTCTTCAGCTCTTCAGAGGCCCGCACGTGACGCGGCCCTTTTTATACACTTCATCAAAAGGTGAGTTAGTTAGAGGTAGAAATATTAATGTGTGTGTGTGTGTATATCCTTGTGTGTGTATATCCTTGTGTGTGTATATCCTTGTGTGTGGACATTAAATTTGATGCAGAAATCAGAAAACTTGAAGCTTAAGCTCAACCTAGAGAGCTCAGAACTTAGCTAATTAACTAGGGAGTGGGCCAAAGAGATAGAGAGAGAGGGAGTGGGGGATGAGTGGGAGAAAGAGATGGAGCTTAAGCGCATTTCAAATTCACTTTCAGAATCAACAGCTCAGACAGACAGAAAGACAGACAGACAGTTGGCTATATAGAGAAATAGAAAAAGAGCTAGCGCCCACGATTTGGCATCTTCATAATGTTTTATGCAAAATTGTTAAAATATTTGACAGTTGAGTTAAAAGTTTTGTCCCAGACGACGACTCATTTTCGACAAGAAATCTACCCCGGCTCATCGGTCTGCATTTATGTTTGTGTTTGTATTTGTATTTTCGGGCTTATGTTTGTCTTCGTGAGCATTTCAGCTAAACTGAGGGAATTTATTATATCAGGCAATAGCAGCAGAGGCAGCAGCGGCAGCATCGAGCGAGACACATACTTAGCAAAGCTGCTCAACGAGCATGACAAATTTTCACTTTGCGTCAGAAAGTTGCAACAAACTTGCAGTCAACGGCGAAAATAATAATTTTCGCTCAACCTCCTCAACTCTCCTCCTTCCTCTCGCTGAGTCAGTCAACAGGCAAAAAGGTGAAGGCGACTTGGCCAAACAACAAAATGGCTAACAAAAAAGACAACAAGTAGCAGTGCTCCAGTCGACAGTATCCGACCAGTAGATACCCTGCATCTGCAAAAAGAAAAACGAAAAAAACATATATTTTTATTATATATGAGGAGATATATAACAAAATTAAAAAGACTCCAGCTAAGTTAATTTCCTAGCTAAAGATCGATATTTATCGATACACCTATCGAACGGAGAGGTGTTATCGATAGAAAGATAGATAGAGATAGATATGAGAGCCCATATACAATGTCTGAAATCTTTAGCTCTGTTGTTCTCCGTGAACCACACGTGGACTGAGGAGCAGAGGGAAAAGTAGCTGCCCACCTGCCAATATACCCTTCTGATGGATATTTTCAATGGGTGCAGGGTATGCAAATAAAGCAAGGAAGAGCAAGAGCCAAGTCAAGGACTACTTATCTGTCGGGACAGTTGAGCCAGCCGCTAACACTTTGCCCAGGTGCTGCCAATTTTAGCATTAAACAGTTGCCAGGCTCAAACAGAATGCAGTTGAGGGAGAGGGGGATGGAGGGTGGAGGGGGAGGTGAAGCAAACAAATTGTGCATCAAAAGTTAAAGCTCTACACTTGAGAGGAAAACCAGCAAAAAGGCAAATAAAAGCCAAACGATGGAATCTAAGTGAAAAAATGACAGCCGAAAGTAATGGGCGGGGCTGGGCTGGGCTCAAGTGCAATGGATGGGCGGGTTATGGGCATGGGCGTGGCAGGCGTTTGCATATAACTTGGCTAGGAAAATATGTGTCAACAATATGGCGGCTGGCGACGATGAGCGAAAGTTTGCACTGGAAACTACTTTTCATTTTATTTTGCTGACAGGTATGCTAAAAGCCAAAAAAAAAAGAAGTGAGGGGAAGTGGAAAGGGGGCGGGGGTTGCTGAAAAGTAGTCTAAAAGTGCGCAGAGAAGAAAAGGCAAGAGCAACAGACACTCGCACAGTGTGTGCAGATTTGGCATAGCTCAGCTCCTATAGGGAAATGGGGTATACACAGACATGTATATATATATTTATATAGGGTATACATATATATATGTAGGGCAGTATATGTGATTTGCTGGGGGACAAGCCCTGCGACAGCTGGCAATGACTTCTTCGCATGATAATAACGCACAGTCAGAAAAAGGGTTTTCACAAATGACAGTCGCAACTTGGCGCGAACGTCACATGCAAATGGCAAGCAATTTATGAAATATATATTTATAGAGTGCCACATTGCTGGCAATAAACAAAAAAAAAAGGGGCCAACAACTAATATGACTGAAAGTTCCTGCGCTATTCACAGCTTATTAGGACGCCCTCCCACTGCGCGTGGAGGCATTCCATTTAAGAGATATGGCACGCATTCAGGTTCCCATCAAGGCTGTTAAAATGATTCTTATTAGTTCTGTTTATAGCTCGAAGCATAAGCTGTCCTTAAGGTTCATTATGTTCACTAGGTTCAACACAGTCGGGGGCTGGAACTACGAAGTTCGAAAGCCAACCAAAGCCTCGATATAAAGTATCTACTCGTCGATCACTGTTCGTAATTCATATTGGCCCTGTTTATCGTTTGAACCAATAGATGGCAGTCAGGCTTCGCACCTCGAAGTTCGAAGTTCGAAGTTCGAAAGCCAAACAAAGCCTAGATACAAGGGATTTTCTCGTCGGGCACTTTTAACAATTCTTATTGATTGATTCTTTTTATCGTTAAAGTTCAAAGCTGACATTTAGGTTCGTTATGCTTACTAGGTATTCAACATTCCCTTCAACCATAGTTGGGGGTTCGAACCACTGACTTTTCTCCGTGGTAAAAGCTCTGTAAGGTTAGTCTTATAGACAGTAAGTTGCCCGATCTAACTATAGGTTCTCCTTTCTATCTTTAACTTCCTAAATACTTGTGCTACTTGGGTATAAAACATACTCTGTTTAGATTTAAGTAACTCTCTTTATACCCTATAAAAATAATAATAATAAAATATAATACCCTGGAGGGTTATGTCAGGGAATGTTTAACGCATAGGAGAAGACATCTTCGGCCCCGAGTTGATATAGCCATGCCCCTCCGTATACTTCTATGCGAAGTTCGAGTCTCAGTTTTAGGGGAAACATCTTGAAACTTTCCATAGATCCGTCTATCTGTTGCAGGCTGTGCATACATATGTCGGAACGGATCGGACAACTATTTCGCATAGCTGTCATAGGAACTATTAGTCGAGAAGTAGGTTCTTGTGTGGAAAACGTTTTTGCCTATCAAGATATCTTGACCAAAGTAGGCATTCATAAATATCACAATGCTCCTCATATTTATATACCAAATCTTATTAACATCTGGCTACTATATCTTATAGTTCCCAAGGAACGAGCGGTAGAAAAGTAGGTTCTTCTATTGATGCTAATAGATTCCTTTTCTATCTTCTATCTCCGATCTTGTTAGCTTTATCCAATTAGAACCTATTTCTCGCAGATATACTTAGTTTCCCATACTATCTCATGCGAGCTCTAGCAGCCTTTTTCGTTTCTTCTAGTCTTAAAGTCATTTTATTTCAATTCCAATGCTGTGCTTGCTGCACTTGTCGAGTGGCAAAATGTATTCCTTTTCGAGTGACGCAAGCAAATCAAGTTGAAGACGCAACTAAACAAATCAAATGTAGCATTTCAATAAAATAATATAAATAAGAGCACAAAGTGAGCGAGGTACGTGCTAATGTCATAACCGGCTTGATTGATGGAGCCCGCTTTGTAGGGCACTTTAGTCCGGCCATTTGTCAGAGCCGGACTGCGGATCGGGACATGACTGCGCTTTCGGTTATGGTATGCCGCCAACTCGTCCGCTCGCCCGCTCGTCCGCTCGTTTGTCCCATTTTATTTGCGGCCAAATAAACTAGAGACCGGAGTCGACTGACTTGTCAGCGACCGGCCAGTCTGTCTGTCTGCGAGCATTCAGTCAAAGTCAAGCACGTCCTGCAGCCAGAAGAGGGCCGGGACTGGGCCAGGACAGGGCCAGGACATGTGTGCGATGTCACAGCTTAAAGTTATTCACATGCCATGCGGGCAGTGCACTGGGCGGCAGCTGGCCAGGATGTCCCGCCTCATAATGTGCGCACTGACGAGCAATGATGACGATGATGACAATGATGATGACGACGATGATGATGATGATGAGCAGGGGCACGCGCAGGGGCCATGTCATAAACAACAACGACTCGTCTGACGTATAAACTTATTGTTGACAAAACCTCATGGCACACACAGAGACATATTGTTAAGGTCCTGCTGGTGCTCGGGCTCGGCTGCCGCAGCGGAAGTGTCACCATTTGTCAAATAACGAAAATTGAAAACAATTTCCACACGCTGACAACAGAAGCAGTCGCAGTCGCAGCCATGAGAGCAACGGGATCAGATTTTCGCCTGGCTCTGGCTACCATTGTCTTCATCACAAGCAGCAGCAGCAGCAGCTCCTTGGCACAGCTTCATTTCACACTCACTCAAACAAGGCTCTCGCCCCCTCAAGCTGTTATGTGTATATTCGATGCGGCCTGATAAGCAAACTTTTCTTGCCTCCGTGTCGTCTGTGCCTGTGCCGGGGCCAGGCAAAGAATTGCCCGAGTTAAAGCCAAGAAATTTTGCATTCAAGCATTGGCAACAATTTATGTGCAACGCCGGCTCCCTTTGGCCGCCGGGAGCTGCTGAGCTCCCTGACAGCTTAGCTGCGGCTTGTGCTCCAATTTCCTAGTGGGTCGACGTCAACAAGTTCCATCTTCACACTTCACCAGGCGCAACCCCAACCCCAAACCCTTTATTGTTTACGCACACACTTTAAGCATATGCCTGTGCCTCTCCCTGTGAATGTTTAATCGAAATTATAAACAACAAGACAAATGGCTTGTTGCAATTTGGCCCACGTTGCTTTTGCTTTCATGCTTTCATGTCTACCGCATGATTTTCGCATGTATCCTTTGTAAATGGGTTAAAAGGGAATATATTGCAGGTGGGCAGAAAGCGGGTATACTCGACTGTATAGAGCCTAAACGTAACTTCTCTCAAGACTTAAGAGAAAGACAAGGTTACATGGGGTATTATTTTAAGTAAGATAGGAAAAGACTTAATGCTAACTGATGCCAAATGAATGCAAGAATCGAACTAGCGACCTTTTCCATAGCAAGATTCGCCTTGTACTTAATCTATTTATTAGTTGCGGAGGTCGATGGATTCTGGAACTCTTAACCTCCTCTCACTGGCGATATTTATGATATTTTTATTATTATTATACTAAAGAGCAGAAAGCTTCATCAAGATTAGAAAGTTATTTAGAAATGAAGCTTCTGTAGCAGGCAATTGGAATATATAGTATGACGGCTGATCGGTACAGGGTATCTGCTAGTCGAGCCCACTTAACTGTCGCCTGCTGCTTATCATCCAGGTTGTTCGTATTGTCATAGTTCAGCTCAAGTTAGATAAACATTTATATATATTTATATCCGTATTTCCAATTCTTGTAGTAAATTCTTTTGGCTGCGAAATTTGATTTAAGTTTTAAGTGTGCGCCCCCCAAAAGCTTTTTATTATGCTTAAAGCGTATCCGTATTCTGTGTCTTTTGTTGCGCTTGGACGCATTTTGTTGTTGTTGTCGGGTTTGTCGTGACACAGAAAACTTTTTGCGTTTTGATAAATGACTTATGAATACTGTGAGAAGTCGCATAAATCTTATGATTTATGCATAAACAACAAATTGATTTTTCATTTGCTTGCAACTGCTCAGAGGGCGGGGCCTCGTTCTCTCCCTCCTCCCTCTCCTCGTGCCCCACTGTCGCCTCCTTGGATTTTCTCTGCTTTCAGTAATTGGCTGTGGCTGTCAGCGCCGCTTGCTGCACATGTGCCAATGAATATACATGGATTGCTTTGAGTGTGTGTGTGTGTGCGTGCCTTAAATTCACTCGCTTGAAAATCTAATTACACACACAGAGACTTGATATATCCGCACACATGTATTTTTGATTTGCTGCTTGACAACACACTTTAAAGGAAAACAAGACTATCTTTGGCAAGCCGAAGATTAAATACCCTTCCCCCGCCATTTGTCTTACGTCTTTCAGATATGCTAAGAAAATTATGGAGCTCTCGTATTTGCAGCACTTTCCATACATAAACATTTTGTCTATGAAACTATATGATGTGATAGTTTCTTGCTGATAAGATTAAGCTGGAAAAGGAAAATGTTTATTTATCTTTGAGCGGAAAAACCTGGCTATATAGCTCGGCGCTTCATGCTGATCAAGAATATATATATGTTCCTTATCTCGTGACAAACTTATAATACCCGCTCACAAGGACTATAAAAAATTGTCAAGGATGTGCAAACGTATAACTCAAAAGTGTCTCACCTCACAAATTCCCAGAACATTTCACAGCTGCGGCTCCTGTGGCTGTGTCTGTGTTTGTGTGTAGCTGTGTGTATCTGTGTGTGTGTGTGTGTGTGTGTGACAATTTAGTTTTGAGTTTGCTTTGATATTTAAATTAAAGTCATCAAGTGCTTCTGCTGCTGCTACGACAAGAAGCTGCGGATGTTTGGCAAGCAACTGTTTTGAGCTGTTAATCCTGTGGCATAAGCCACGCCTGAACCTTGAACTTTGGCCCAGCATTGGGACAGGACATGACATTTGCTATAAGCCAACTTAAGCAGCGCAGCAGCAACAATCGAAACACTTATCATCGTTTTATTTAAAATTTATAACGATAATCAATGTAATGAAGCATGCCAAAGTCAATCACTCAAATGACTTTCAGCTTTTAGCCACGCCCTTAAGCCAGCCCCCATCCCTCTCATCTCACTGTGATTTGAAAGACAATAATTTATGCAAATCACTGGCGAAAAACTGCCTGGCTGCCTGAACTGGCGGCGGCGATAACGATGACTCACTTGACAACTGCCAATAACTTATTTACACTTCATTATGCCAGCTCACAGGGCGTAGGGGAGGGGGGATTGAGAGCTGGCGTTGGGTGGTGGTAAGGGGGGTGCATCCAAAAATATGCCCAATGTCAGATGTGACTTATTAATTTATTAAAAATACGAGCATAATTAGAGAGCACTTTGCCAAATGACACTTGAAATGCAATTGACTAAGGGGCCCCCCAGTGGCGGGTACTACATGGGTGACTCGGGGGGTGGGGGGGTCACTTGATGAAGCCGTTGCCAGTGAGCGAACAATCAGCGACAGTGTTGCAGTTATTTATGAGCGCAATAAATTTGTTTATGGGGGTAGTCCCCCGGCGAAGGGGTGGGTGGACCAGGCCCAGAGAACCAGCAGAGCGTCAAATGAAGGCAGCGAAAAGCCAGCAGGAGGCGCAACAACAACAACAACAACAACAACAACACGGAACGGAAAAACGGCCATGTCATGAACTTTTCACAGGCAGCATTCATTGAATAAGCGAGAAAATCAAAGAACGAAAAAGAGATCGAGCGGGCGGGCGGGAGGTTGAGCTACCGCGAAAATGTGTATTGCGCCAGAAATGAAATATGAGCGAAAAGTAAAAAGTTAACAACATTAATTAGCATTTTTTTATATGGAGCGCTTTAACTTTTAAGCAGGCACTGGCCTGTGGCAAAGGGGTTTTTCGACAAGACGCATCGCTTTTCAGTGGAATAATATAAATGGAAACCCAACACTCGACCCATTCCCCCCGTTTCAATGTTGACGAGGTGTTTACCCAGAATTTACGCTTTTAATGTGGCATCAAATTTAATGTTGGCAATTCGAGTTCGCAGAGTGCGTCCAATGAACGAAATAATATCGAGAGCAAACAACATTATTTAATAGGTTTTCAGGTCGAGGACATAAAACAAGTGCGAGTACACTAGTCGAGAGTGCTCGACTGGGAAGTTACACTATGTTGCCAACTTTCAATTGACTTTAGTTGTAATATCTTTTCTGAGCAAATTGTAAGTTGAGAGCAGACTTCCATAAGCATAGATGAATATCAAAAGTGTATATAAAGCAAACACGAAATGAAGGAGGGATTCCGGGCAGGCTTCAAAAACAAATATATTCTGTATCTGTGTGTACTCTAGGGAAGGCCACATACCAAATTGTCTTTAGCTTTGTATATAGTCAAATTGTATCTTTTCAGCTCTTATAAACTCTGCTACAGGCTTAACCTGGGCGTAGAATCGACATTTGTCAAAGAAACTGGCTCGACTGAGTTCGCTGTCCACAAGAGGATTTTAATACGCCTTCCCCTAATATAACTTTGCAAATAACCCATGATGCCCTTTATTTACCTTTAATACTCAATGGGAACATTGCTGAAGATAGAAGAATAGAAGATTGATATTGATCGTTCTTGGGAAAAGAAGACTTATCCTTCTCTGAATACGACAGCGAGTATTCGATCGGTGTACACATCAGGACCTAAAGATGCTTCTCTAATATACATTTAACAAATCTCATACCCTTTACTCTTTCCTGATGTGTTCATAGTCCAAAGCAGGACACATGTTGAAAATGTTGGGTATTAGAGTTCCAATGTGTTTGAGATATGATGGAGATAGATATTTCTCGATTAAGGAAAGTTAACTAAACCTGATCTGAATACCACAGCGAGTATTTCGATTGACTGAGTTCCTTCTCCTGATTAGAATTCAAAAGTTGCTTCCTTCTATCTATAAAAGGAAAATAAAGCAAACCCTCTATATACCCGTTCTCTCGGCTCTACAAATTTTCAATAATTTGTAGCTCGAAAGCAATTCGACGCACATTGAGAAAAAGCCCTTTACGCTTTTCATTTTATATCCTCAAGTCCACCTGCCCCCAGCCCTGATTCCACCCAACTTCGACTATCCCACTTGGCGCCAGATAAACAAATTTTAGTGACTGAGTCATTCTGGTTTTTTGTGTATATCGTTTCAGGCAAGAGCGCAACTTGCGGCCCGCCGTTCCAATGTTGCCGCATCATCAGCGCCATAAAATTGGGGCGCTTCTGGGCTTTGGCATTCTATTGCTGAGCTGCTTCCTCGTGGCGCCCGGCGAGGCGCGTTCGCGTGACAAGGAGGAGCGCCGCAGCCGGGGACGTGGCAGCAATGCGGGCGCCTCCGCATCCGCCTCGGCCGTGACCAGCAACAGCAATACCGGCGGCGGCTACTACACCAGCTCCTCGGCCTACGGCAACAGCGGCGGCGCTTTGACAGGCGCCACTGGCTATAACGGACCCATGGACAGCACCGGTTTCTGTATGCGCCGTCGGGACATGAAGCTCATGTGCTATTGCACGCCGGACGAGAATCATATGCCCGTGCAGAAGGCCGAATGCTGGGTGTTCTCGGAGGGATTGCATCAGAATGACACCACCTGGACACGATTCTACCAGCAGAAGCGTCTGCGCGAACTCAAGTTTGTCATTCAGAACAATGCCCGGCTGGACTACATACCCACGATGATCATTGAGCCGCTGAAGAACCTGAGCAGCATTGTCATCGAGTACTCGCAGGTGGAGATCGTCAAGAGCTATGCGTTTGCCAATCTGCCCTTCCTGGAGCGCATCATTCTGAATAACAATCACATTATGGCTCTCGATCAGGATGCCTTTGCCAATCACATTCGGCTGCGTGAGCTGAATCTCGAGCAGAACCAGATCTTTGAGATGGATCGCTATGCGTTCCGCAATCTGCCGCTTTGCGAACGACTCTTTCTCAACAACAACAACATCAGCACCCTGCACGAGGGTCTTTTTGCGGACATGGCTCGTCTGACCTACTTGAACCTGGCCCACAATCAGATCA
The DNA here is from genome assembly GCA_018903485.1 of Drosophila littoralis. Lineage (NCBI taxonomy): Eukaryota > Metazoa > Arthropoda > Insecta > Diptera > Drosophilidae > Drosophila > Drosophila littoralis. The sequence goes on from JAEIGF010000408.1 coordinate 744,340, forward strand.
ATGTGCTCACCAGCGAGATCTTCCGCGGATTGGGCAACCTAAATCTACTCAAGTTGACGCACAACAATCTCAATTTTATCGGCGACACGGTCTTTGCCGAGCTGTGGAGCCTCTCTGAGCTCGAACTGGACGATAATCGCATTGAGGTGAGTGCAACAAATAAATATTCTATCTATTCTATCTAGATATCTATATATAAAACTGTTTCGGAAAATGCCACCCGAATGTCTAGAAAAATCGCGACAAACATTTGTGTGAAACTTTTTTGTTTACCATCCGATCAGTTTAAAACTCATTTTCAAATATCCGTTAAGAGAAGGCAAGGCAAGGGCGGGTTATACCCGCATTTATCCTAAATAGACATGTGTCCAAATTTCCCACCCACCATAACTCGGTCAAAACTTAACCGATTTTCACGATGATTGGCTTTTTGTTAAAATTTTTAAAATAATCTGGCATTCAAATCTGACCACACTTTTTGTGTCAAAATTCATGTCACACAGGCATTATTGTTTCTTATGTACCTTAGGCCTATAGAAACTATAGAAGAAAGTTCCATATTTACCTTAAGCGTTAAGCCCAGTTCACTTAAGTTGTATCCAGGCATAGCACATGCCTCCTCATTGCCTCAAAGGTAACTACAGCATAAAAGTCAGCTGTCTAACTAAAGTGTCTGTCATTCAGTCATTCTGTCATTCAGCCAATCAGCCGCAACAAACATATTTAGATATATCATTGCTTAGTTTATTTTTGCCATCAATAAATTTGCAACTTGATTTGCCGCATTCCCTTTGTCCGAGTTCAGTTTGGTCAAGTTTATGCCAAGGCTGACTTAAGTGCCCATAAATTGCCGGCTGACCATAAGAAACAGAGTTCAGAGGCAGGGGCAGGGGCAAGAGCAGGGGTACGGGTGGCTGTGTATCATAAATAGCACATCCTTCGGGGCGTGTATAGCGCATAAACAACTTTGTTTTTGGGTGTCATAAATTCAATTCGAATGCCCATTTTTGTGGTGATTTAAGTGGTCACTCAGCCTCGGCCCGAGGCACAGTTCAAGCAGCGGGCTTTCAGCTAGCCACTTGCCACTTGCCACAAGGTCCGCTGTCGCCTGCTGTTTGCCGAATAGGCGCTAATATGATAAATAGATTGGTAAATTATGTTTTGGGGGGCCGACCGCCACAAGACAAGACAAGACAAGCCTAGGCCACACAGCTTAATTCACGGATAGTCTGTCTTGCCGTCTGGCCACACGCTGTGGCATTATCCTTTCGACGCCTTTCGCTGCGCAAACAAATGTGCGGCTGCAAGTTAATCTACTTACAAAAATATTGAATAACAAATCATGGCATAATGGATTTATGGCACTCCTTTTGGCCATCTGATATGCAGGGCTGCCATAAAAATGGCCACGGCCAGCCTGCGTGTGCGAGTGTGTGCGAGTGTGTGTGTAAATAGAAAATGTCGCTTAACGCCGTATACTCTATATTCTGTTAGCTAAGTTCATATGCATATGTGTGCGTGTGCGTGTGTTTGTGTGTGTTTGTGTGGCGGCAGCTGTACAAGCGTGGGCACAACGATAAGCGTAAATCCTGCATATCCTGGCCAACATTGTCGCTCGTCTTTGCTTTTCATTTTGCTGCGTGTTTCATTTTTCCCATTTTACAAAGTGCTCGCATATCATGTCACACCCAGACAACTCGCATATGTGTCAGGCCAGTAGGACGCACACACACACACACACACGCTCGCTCACACACACAAACACACACACACACACACACTCGCACACACTTCATCTCAAGTGTTGCTCAAGTGTTTTTGGCCGCCATCTTCTGCGTGACTCTGCTCTGCGGCAGACGCGAGCACTGAAGCTGATGCCGACAATCTCCTTCGAACTGTAGCTCATTTTTTATACCCTTCGAAAGAGTGTTATAATTTTGTCACAGCGCCTAGTCCATCTATTCTATTCTATTCTATTCTATCTGCTCTGCGAATAATCGGTCGCAATGTAGACTCTTCTTTGAAAACCTCAAATGTTAGCCAAGTCTTACTATCATCGGACTACTATATCATATAGATCTTTAGGAGATGACGGAGACAGCGCCGCCTCAATAAAGAATACGTATTCTAGCTGCCCTACGAATGTTCTGTCGAAACTAAGGTCCTTGTATGAAAACCTCTTTTCTTTTTTGTTACACAAATCTATCCCAAATATGATCCAAATCTTACCAACATCGGACCACTTTGTCATATACCTCTATGGAAAGAATAGGTCCGCTATTTCATTATGCTATATCTATATCATACATCTGTAGCAACCATTTGTTGGGAATAGGGCTATACTTGCTGATTCTCAAGCTAACTTCATCAAAATCCCAAATTACGAGCTGCAGAATTAGCCGCACATACCCGTAAGACCTTTCTTTTCATGTTCTTGTTAGCTTCTAACGGCCGGCCCGGCATTGTCATAGTCATGGCCATGGCCATAATGATTGGGCTTGTTATCGCCTCTGTGTCGCATTGTTTTGGCCTGGACTGGATTTGCCTGCTGAACGCCTTATTCCATATCATACGTGTGCATATGTTTTGCTTCCTTCAAAAAATGTCTTTCCTTCTTTTCGTGTCCTTTTCAATAAAAGCAAATTGCGTTGCATGTTTTGCTTGGGTTATCCATTTCATTTTTCTTCTCGTGTGTGTGTATGTGTGTGTGTGTCCTGCTGTGTACTTCATAAATCATTTGCTGTTAAAAGGTTTAGGTGCCTGGGTTTTGTCTGACATAACATAAAAAGCTAAGCAACTGAGCGGTCACCGAGTCCTCAAAGAGATAAATAGATAAACAGCTAAGCAGCTAAGCGTATGCTTTCGGCTTGAAACTGAAAGCAAAAGTGTTGCAACAGCATTTAAGCTATAAAATCGTTATAAATTGCTCATGTGGGCACCGGGCAGAGAGCTGTGATGGGAGCACGTGCTGCTCCCATGTCTTTAATAGGAAGACAAACAAGAACAAAATTGAAATATATATTTTTCCAAGGCTTGATTTTAGCATAAAACTTTAGAATCTATTGAAAAGTTGGTAGGTTGGCAAGTGGAAGTCATTTTTATCTGCATTTTACAAATTAGGAATTTGAATCGGCGACTTCTCTTTAGTTAGCTCAACGTTCAGCCATGCAGGCTCAGTAAAGTTGCCATTAAACTTGATAAAGTGACGTCACAGCAAATGGAAGAGGATTTCGTCTGAATTTCACAAAATTGTGAATTTGAACCGGTGACTTCTCGCTTGTTAGCTCAACGCTGAGTCACACAGACTCATTATAGTTGGTATTAAACTTAATAAAGTGACGTAACGGCAAGTGGAAGTGACTCTTGCCTGCATTTTACAAATTGCGAATTTGAACCGGCGCCCTCCCTTTTGTTAGCTCGATGATCAGCCACGTAAGCTCGTTTTATTAAATATCAACTAGCTTAAGATCCAATCCCAGCACTTTGCTCTCTCTACAATATGTCGACTTGGATTTTGCTAATGGAAAACCTTTTGCTGAAAATTCGTATGTAAATAATTCTATTTGCTTCATGCTTTAAGTTAAGTTCTCTTTCAATTGTGCTTGCTGATTACGTAGTGCCATGTTTTTTGCCCGTTTTGAATCATAACTTTGTTTACGTAGACGCCATAAGAAGCGTGCATAAATAACAATTTTTTGTTGCGCCAACCGATAAATTGGCGGCGCCTCGTAAAAACGCCAAGTGCCGCTCATCAAACTAACAAAATATCGCAATAAAATAAATTTCTTTTTATGTCAATCAGCGAAATCGGCAAACAAACAAACTACTGTGATATGATATGATATGCTAAGGGGGGGTGGGAGGTATCTTAACCAGCATTTATTTGCGCCCGGACAACACGTACGCGTGTTTTTCAATGTCTTCACTGTGGCAAGTGGAAATGGGGCAAGGGTGGAAATGGGCTAGATAACGGCACATGTCTCTTTCGACTCGTTCGCATTTAATATGCATAATTTATCCATTTCACTAGACAAAGCATATTGAATATTAAATAATGACGAGCAGGCAGAGGCAGGCAGGGAGAGTGATAGAGGGAGAGGGAAAGAGAGGGCCACAGTCAACTTTCACTCGTGCTTCCTTCACGAAAATAAACACTTTTTCCGCATAGCAAAAAATTCAAGGCAAACGAATTGGAGCACACAAGTTAAAAAAGATGCATCTACATATGTTTTATATGCGTACATGTCACACACACACACACACACACACACACATGCATAAATAAATAAATAAACAAACAAAGAAAACATAACAATGGCAAACGGGAAAACGAGGCAGCGAAATTGTCAAAAAAAGTAAAATAAAATAAAAATAAATGCCAGTGAAAATAATACGCAAAAATGCGGAAAAATGGCAGAAAATATTTTTTGTGTGCTCGGTCGGCCAAGCAAAACATAAACCGAGCAGCAAAGGCGAGTGGTTAGCAGCGAGGGGGAGGGGGGAAGCGTAGTTCAGGAATCGAAAATGTTATTATAGCATAAATACAATTAAACATAATATATTTTAAGCCACTGCCAATCCATATTGACTGTTGGCTGACGGCGCTTGTGATACCCTGTAAATAATTCAGGTGCCGGTGACTTTGAAATAACTGTTATATAATATCGATAAACTTTCAGCCAAATGTTCGATCGTTGGAGGTAGAATCGGTATGGATAATAGGAATATGTGTGCATATCATATAGATAATACGAATATATAACGTCAATATGTAAAGATGTGCATAGAAATGCAGGTTCTAGGCTTTTCTGAAAATCGATATTTATCGTATTTTATACAAAGGTTTTAAGGAATATATCTGGGATTGTAAGAGCTAGAAACGTAGCAGATTATATAAATATGTAAATATATCTTATAGATAATATGAATAGGAATTATATACATTGAAATGCAGGCTCTAGTATTTTCTTAAAATCGATACTTATCGTATTTCATACAAAGTTATTGAAGAGTACTTCTGGGATTGTAAGAGCTAGACACAGAGTAGATAGATATATTCCCTTACTATATCTAGATATTACCATAACTAGATATGTTTATGTATATATTGGGATTATAAGAGCTAGCGACATTGTAGAAAGATATGTTTATATAGATTCGTTCATATATATATATGTATTTGGATTATATGTTCTAGAGGCTAAATAAATATTTCTGTATTTCGATCTAGCTGAAGATACCATTTTTCCACTTTTGAAGATATATATATATATATATATAAGAAGTCAGCGCTTTTGTTATATACAAAGAAATAATTGTCATATTCAAGATTTAAATAAAAAAAAAGCTTCTATTATACTCCCAGTACAGGGTATTTGCAGTTCAGACTCTCTTAACTAAGACACACTTTTTAAAATGTATTGAATTATTGTGAATGTTAATTACAATAAAGTATTAATACCTTTTTTGTATGGTATTAAGCCAAGTAATCTGTGAATTAATTAACAATTCCCAATATCCTGTTTTCTTTACAGCGCATTTCGGAGCGTGCATTGGACGGTCTGAACAATTTGAAAACTTTGAATTTGCGCAATAATTTGCTAAAGAAAATCGACAATGGCCTGCTGCGCGGCACACCGGCGCTCCTGTCAATCAATGTGCAGGCAAACAAATTGGAAACTCTCACGTTCTACACATTCCAGCCAATTATGGACAATTTGGTCAACAGCACCAGCGAGCTGTTGGTCTCAGGTGAGTCAAGTCCACTTCTCTTCAACTTGATCTCTGACAGCCCAATTGACAGACAGGCAGACAGACATCACATCTGATATGCGGCGATTGCAGCAGCTCGCAAAAATCTAGCTGCAAGTTATTATAATTACGCATACGCCACGTTGAACGACTTCACGAACTTCGCTGAGCTCGGTTTGTTAAGTTTTATGACAGCACGCTGTGAACCCGCGCACTTGTAGATATTGTCTAAGAACACAATTAGGCGGGCCATTAGAGATGGCAAGGGACAGGTTTCCTTTTTGAGGCACGAGCACGAGACATACTTGAGCAAAAAACTCGAAGCCGGACGGATAAATTTTAATAAGTCCTGCAAGTTCCAGGCTAGGCCTGAGCTTAGCTAAGATATTCAGATATTGACCAATCTTTGACGTGGCTATTTCTCAGACTTCATTCTACATTTTCGTGCTTTTGGGGAGAGGCACGAAAATAAATTTAATGGCCTCGTGTCTGTTTCCTGGGCCATCCCTACACTCACACATTTAGTTGGTTTTGTAGTTGGTGTGCGTGTTGGTTGGGTTCATTAAGGAAATGTCGTATCGTCATAGCTCAAGTGTGCGCTTCCGTCGACACTTGCGAGCCTGCGACAAAAGGGACATAGTTGCACAGACAAAGAGCGAGAGAGGGATAGAGCAAAAGATATGTACACGTCTTGTCTCTCGTTCTGGCGCTTTGTTAATTGAGACTGGACCTGGACTCCACTCCACTCCGCTCGCCAAAACTGGCAACTGACAACTGTCAACTGGCAACTGGCTGCCAACGGCGTGCACAAAAACCAAATTAGTCATTAAAGTGCAATTTTGAAAGCGGGCCACTCAACGTGCCACACTCCTCCCCCCACCACATGCCACACCCTCCCTCACCCGCCCCACCACATGCTGCGCCACACTTGACTCGACTGCAAAACTCATAACAATAAAATATGTCCTGCAAATGGCCATAGGCAGAAACAGGCACAGCATGTATACGCGTGTGTGTATGTGTGGGTAAGTTAATAGCAGTGGCTATTAGCGTGTTGATTAGCCCAATTAAAAGGTAAATTAAAGTGAAATATTAAGTGCATACGTTCATATTGTTGTCACTGGCATTTTAATTGCTGTCACGAGACTTAATATAAAAGATATGTTATGATCGTCGCTGCAAATTGTATTATTTTATGTTCTTGACTCCAGTTGGAAGTAAGAGACTTTGACATTTTAAATGAAATTATTTTCTGACAATTGTTTTTAGTGACCCTTGCAGTTCCCAGCAAGTTGAAGCTTCATACAGTATTCAGGGGAAGTTCTTGATGCTCAAACTGCTTCACTTATTGTGGCTGATACCTTCTTGTCTGTATTACATTGTATTGCATTACATTCCCGAACCCGGAGTTCAAGACTTCAACTAGTTCTTGCTGCTCAAACTGCTTCCCTTTTTTGTGGCTGATACCTTCTCGTGTCTTGCTTCTTGTTCTTATCAAATGAAAAACGACCATTCCGAATAAATCAGACCTATTTTCTATATGTTTGAAGCCCGAGACTTCAACACTTTCAGTTTAAATCTCGCTTGCAATTCCCAACTAGTTGAAGCTGCGAAAAGTATAGAAAGGGAGCTTCTTGATGCTCAAACTGCTTCATATATATAAAAAATAAAACCAGCCATTCCGAATAAATCAGGCGTTCTTTTATATGTTATTTCCAACCGCAACAACAAGCTATAAAAAGCGCTTTCAAGGCTTCGCAAGCAAATTGCGGCACCTTGAAAGCTCGCAGTTGCCGCTGTTGCCAATTTTTTTTTTAGCTTGCTTGGCAATTAGGCTTTGATGTAAGCGCTGTGTAATCAGTGGCTGTTGCAACAGTAAGAAGAGGAAGAACAACAACAACAACAACAACAACAGTTGCAACAACAATAATAATGGTTCAGAATAGTTGGCACGCCTTGGCCCAAGGAATACATTTAAATATTTAACAACAGCCTTCAAAATCGCATTTCTCTTTCATTTAGCAAAGTCGCCGTCGTCCCACACACACACACATACAGAAAATTAGTGCATATGCACAACCAAATGGCAGTTACAAATGCAACTTAATTATCACACACTCACACACACACACACACACACACTCAGTCGCTCACATGTGCGAGCGAAATTTTCGCTAATGGTTTGCCATTAGCATGACTTATTTAAGTCGAAACAAAAAGTCAGCTCTGCTCGCGTGAACTCGACTACCAAATACCCTGCATCAATTTAAAAAAAAAAAAACAGTTGTGTCTCCTTTGAAGACATTGCCGGAGGTTATTCTACTATCAAATACCCTATACATAATCGTACAATTTTAAGTCGAGGTGTAGATCTTTTGGAGACATAGCTTGGCGGTTATTCGACTATCAAATACCCTATACATATTCAAAGAAAAATCAATTGTGTATTCCTTATTTAATCATAGAATACGAGACCGAGGTTCTCATCATTTCGAAGCCTTATTTGTAGGTGAGTCGACTATCAGATACCCTGCAAAAATTGCCTAAGAATTCAGTTATGTATTCATTATACAGTCGAGGTCTAGGTCCTTTAATGACATTGCTTGGAGGTGACTTGACTATCAAATACCCTGTACATTAATGGACATTGTTTGGAGATTACTCGTTTATCAAATACCCTAAAAAAATATTCTAAAAAACTCAGTTGTGTACTGCCAATTTAATCATAGAATTCAAAGCCAAGGTGTAGGTCATTTAAAAACATTATTTAGAGTCGTTTCCAAAAATCAGTTGAATTTAAGCCTTAAAGTTGATGCGACTATTAAATATCCTGCACAAAGCTTAAACAAATTGTTTGAGTTTTTCTAAGGTATGTATAGAATTTGACGTCTAGGTATAGGTATATACAAGAGCTTCTGCAATTTTTATGGCATTTACAAGATTTATTTGTGGCATTCATTCTGACTGTTAACGTGAATTATACCCTCTTGACTCATTTCATTTAAAAATAGGGCATAGCCTGACGTTGAACGACAGAAAAGCTGAGCTGCATTGGCATACAAAAGCCATGGCCACGTATGCGTATGTTTGTGTGTGTGCAGTCGTAATTGCATTTGAGAACACACACACACTCACACACACTGACACACACAGGCACACTTGCTGCAAGCGGCAGACATTTGTAAATTGGCTACAAATGACTTCAAATTGCTTTAAACTGCAAAATATTTTTGCATGCCCAAAACTTTTTAATTCATGTGCAGTGATTATGCTCACGCACACACCCAAACACACACACACACACTCCCAAACACATCCACACATAAAATTTGCATATGCAGCGGCAAATGGTTGATTAGAACGCTTCACGATGTTGTTTGGCGTCATCAGCGCCAGTTCAGAAAGTTAAATAGCGAAAATCTACAAATATTTTAATATGATTTTTAATTCAAATGCTAACATTGCCAAGTTTTCCAACACTGCTAATGAACCAACAGAACTAAAGTACTTCCTATAAGCTCTCTTTTTCTCTGAGTGCAAATGATTTTATCGAGACAGCTTGCCAAATGTATATTTCAATATGGAATAAATGCCTTTGGCTGTGTGTAGAGGGATATCATCAATATATAAATTAACTAAGTGCTCTTCATTTGCCGAATTAACCCAACAGCAAGAGCTACAACAAACTTGCACGTCTCTCAAAAATGTTGCTCAAATTGCCGTATGACAAATTTATAAGCTGCATTTCGAAGCTGGCGCCTAAAAGATGCAGCACTTCTCCGTTCATTGGGTGCAAGTGTTGACGCGTGTGGCAGGCCAGAAAGGCCGGCAAAGCGGAACGAGCGGCAGTCAGCCTCAAGTGCATACACTCAGAAAAATTCGGGACTAATTTACTCAAAAAAAGAATAAATTTATTTCAATATATTCATTTGATCATCAAGAAGTCTTGCTCTATATTTGATGCATAGTTAACTTAACAAAGAATTTATATTTTTTAAATGTTGTAAAAAGCAGCTGATGGGGTACTTCAATTCGCCTTTTCTCTGAGTGTAGGGGCACATAAAAATTGCAACAGAATTGCAGCGAACATGTGAGAAACGTCGCAAGATGAGGATGACTCGAAACAGACGTTGACACTGTCGTCTGAGGATAAAGTTGGCGCTGTGGCCATAAAACGTGCCACACCAGTGCAGAAACCTGGCGCTGGCTCCCGCTCAGCTGAGCTGAGCTAAACAGAGCAGCTGCTGCTGGTCACATGCCACATGCCACATGCCAGTAGGACATCAATTTTGGGGCCAAAGTATTTGGCAACTAATCGAACGCCAAGCTGAATTTTGTGCAGCTATCCTGCGAGGATTTGCCAGTTGCCAAGTTGCGGAGATGGCCAACAGCGTGTGAAGGTGTGCCACGTTTGGACGTTTGCGAACTGAACTGTGCACAACTATTTGACAAATGCACATCAGCCAGCGCCGAGGCGAAGTGCCGCTACCATCCACTGAGGGATTTCCATTAGCGGCAGGACAAATGATGTACATGAACTTTGCCAGAGCTCTGAAGCACATGCATCAACTATGCCATAGTTACCATATAGCTGTGAAATCTCCAAGAGAGCGCTCCAGTTGAGCACATTGTGATTTGTAGAAGACTTGACTTTTACGTAATTGCCATTGACAGCCATCGAATGACGCTAAGCTGATTGACATTGCAGCAGCAGCATTTTGCTGCGCGTCGAGATTTCATCAATAAATCTGCATTTTGCTCAAGTTTGTCGAAGCATTGCATACTGAAAAATAAAAAGTGGGGGACTTTTAGAAGAAAAACATAAAGCTACCCTAGCTAGATGTTGAGTGGTATTTATGCGCTAGTTTAATTAACTTATCTCTAAGTTAACAAGCACTTTAACTTATTGTCAAACTCTGTTTGAGCTTAACATGAGTTTATGCCCCGTGCATACACTCTGCTACGCGTATTAACTTAGATCGGATCTCTTAAAAAACTCAGTAATTGCGAGCCATCATTATCCTGTTTGCTTCTGAATATAATTTATAAAAAGGAAGTTAACTAAAATCCCATAGGAACTATCATTTTTAGGAAAAGTTTTTGTAAAAGAAACATTTTTATTTTTTAAGATATTTTAGCCAATCTTTTTTCGACCTGTACAATGTTTCACACATATCACATCCTAACAACATAGTTATTTATTAAGAATATGTTAAGAAACTATTTTTTTTATGGACAATTTATGTATTTTTTAAGACAGTTGAAAAAGTCACTCGTGAAATCAGTTTCTGAGGAAAGAATTAGTTTATCTATCCTCCTATCAGAAACTCTCCCGAGACTCAAAATTCTGCCACAAAACGTTGAGCCATAAGTCAGAAGGGATATTTAAACTTAGACAACAAAACTGTTATCCTTGTCTTTTTCGCATTTCGTATTTGAACAGCATGAAAAGCTCAGAAGGCTTAAATATTAGTCAGAAAATGACTTGAGACTCTTCAGTTCATGCTCAATGAAAATGTAAATGTTTTACACTCATCAAATGCTGCTTTTGCAGCTGCAACTGGGTATTAGGGCTGGGGGGAGGGATTGTGTTGGTCTTTGGACTGAAGTGGACAAGCACCTGTAGGCATAAATAGGCTACAGTTGGAATGCAACTAAGCATTGGACGTGTACTATGTTCCCCTCCCTCATGCCACCCTTTCCCTCATGCTCACGCTTGTGGCTTGGAGGCGTGTAGAACTTTTTGGAACACATGCTGCCAGCATTTAAATGCCATTTGATGTCTGGCAGCCAAACATTGGCACTAAACAATGTCCCTTTCAAGACCCGTTGCGTGTGTGTTTATGTGTGTGAATACATGTGTGTGTGTGTGTGTGTGTGTGTTCGTGTGTGTGTATTGTTTGTAGAGTGTGCTGTGCCCGGGCCATGGCCAGTGCAATGCCAGCTACAGCTGCACCTATACCCATGTATTTTGTAAAAAATTTATAGGCACGCCCAGTGCTGTGGCATTTGTTTCAATTCCGACGGTCATCGGTCGCCGCTGGTGACCAGCAGCGACACACACACACACACACACACACGCACACACACAGTCGACACGCAGCACCCACTTTTCCTGACCCATGCTTGTTTATTTGTATGCGGCTCACGTTCTGTTTGTGTCGTCGCGCCTGTGGCCAGGACCTGCGACCATTTCAAATGCTTTCACTTTAAAGCCAATGCCAAGTTTTTGCACACAAGCTACACTGGTAATAAATGCGACAACAGTCGCACCCAAAAAGCATCCCACAGGGTCTCTGGGTCTCGCACTCAGTCTGTGTCCGTGTCCGGCTCAATTGGTTCGTTATGCGCTGTAGCCCGGGTCCCAAATCGTTAGCTCGAATTGAATGGTTATTGTTTCGAAATATAAATAGGATTTCTAACAGATTTTTTTAGCATTTTTTTATTTTGCGCGCGACGCGTCTGTAAAATGCACATGCCTTTCGCGGACAGCTGAAAACTGCAATTTGATTATTTTGCTAACAGTTTTCTGTCTGCTCAATCGTCTAGTTAATAAAGCTTTCGTTTTAGTTTCAACTAAATAAAATTTCATACAGATTGATTAACATAATAGCTGTATGATCCGTCTTAGATACTGAGAAAAAGACTAGATAGAAATTTGTAGTCAAATCAGGCACAAACATTTTCAAAATCCAACGTAGATCGAAATTGTAAATATTTCGAGATTCCTAAAAAAATGTTAATCCAGTACATTAGGCAAATTAATTTGTGCTTCCTTTAAGAAATGGGAAGGAATAATAGACGATTCTTGTGCCAAATGAATTAATCAATTAGAAGGAAGCATCTCGGACCTCACGAGATATATTATTGATCAGGAATAGGAGCTGATTCGACCCAATCATGACTCTCTGTTTATCCATCTATGTGATTGGATTCATCCCAAAAATTAAAACAGCTGGAGACTTACAGCTTGAAATATATATTCTAGTATACCATACGCCGAATGAGCCTTAAATTTATTTGCGATATCTCTTCCCATTTCCATAATATAAGTTAAAATTGATTTGAGACTGGATTCTTGGGCATAAGTCCAAAATTATAAGATCTAGACACAACAAACTTCGGGTGTAGGCTCTCACATAGTATGTTCAAAGTTTCCGTTTTTGAATAACTCTTCCCATTACCCGAAAGCTCACTCCCCAAGAAAAAACTCAGGTATACCTTGCGCTTTGTATGCTAAAGATCAGATTATAAGCAACAAAGTTCCTGAAGAGACCATTCCCTATTGGAGCCAAGGGTAGAAGAAGCACTAGAACAATCTTCTTTGCTTTAAAAAGCATAGACTACATACATATACTAGTGCGGTATACACATAGAATTTGAAGCGTCAGTTTTCTCCTCAAGGAAATCATAATACCGTCCGCTCTTTAGATATGCCTAGTTTGTATCTTAGAAGCAAGCGAACGTCTTAAATACTTATCAGCTAATTAGCCAGCTGAATAATTCCTGTTAATGCCTGTAGCCGGCCATTCGGGCCGATGTGATGAGTGAGTTAGGCCCTCAATTGGAGTTTATTGGGCTCATTTATAATGCATGCAGTGCGATTGTTCGCAGCGCTTCGTTCGGCTTAAAATTGCATTTGCACGACAACAACAACAACAGGAACAATAAACAGGCAGCTGGAATAACAACAATAAACAGGTATTAGGCACCGGAAGCGAGAATTTATCGCAAGGCATAAAAGACAATGCCCGGAAAAATGGGCGAACAAATGATGTTGGGCCATAAACTGGACAAATGAGCTTGTGACACGCACCCGAAATTGACTTTCGATAGTCAATGTCAACATATATATAGATACTGCCAGCCAAAAGCCCACTGATTGCTGCCAATAAATCTGAGGCTCAACATTTCTGTAACATGTGCCTCTCTAACACACTGAGCGACAGACATATGCGCACACTAATAAGTTGTTTTTTTGTGAGTGGGCATTTCCTTGCCGCCCCGATTCGATTGCCTGTTGAGCTGAGCACAGAAATTTATATACATATTGTGTTTGTTGGACACACAACTACACACACACACACACACACACACACACAGTGACATGCATGCATAAGTAGCATTTCATTCGGTTTTTGGACTCGATTCATTGCGTTCCATTTGCAATTTGTTGCTGAACGCTGCATAAATCACTCTGCCCCAATATGTATGCTATGCTCAATTGTTTAGCCATCCTCTCACACACACACGCACACACACACACCCACACATACACACACCCACCCACGCATACCCTATTAATATTTTAGAATTCAATTTCCGGCAACTTGCCACGTTTCTTTTAGACTATTAAACTCGTCGCCACCTCCTCATCTCTCTAGTCGCTATAAATTTAAAGACTGTGTGTCTGTCGTAGCAATTAAACCCACACACAGAGCCCATCGCTCATTTTATCGTGCTGCCTCATTGTTTTTCCTGGCCCGTTGTCTGTGCGGCATGCGCCTCTGTTTGTGGCATGCGTTTAATTGTCTGCAGCAGCAACAGCCGCAGCAGCCGCGGCATCGTTTTAATTACGCACCTTTTCTATGTAGCTGCAAAAAAATTTCAATTGAGTAAGAGCTCAAACTGCATTTTCGAGAACCATAAAAAAAACGAGCACACACACACATGCGCCCACTCACACAAAGAAGAGGAGGAATGCAATTGCGCAATTTGTTTGCGGCCATTTGCCATGTATAATGAGAGCATACAACAATTTCCTTTCATGTTGCCTGACAAGACCCAACGGCATTAACATCGGCAACAACAAGCAGAACAAGAAAGTTGATTTATCAATGGCATGAAGAATATTAAATACCCTTTAAAAGAGTTGATCAACGGACAGCTCAAGCAGCTCCTTGCGGGCCAGGAGCGAGCTATAAGGCGGGGTTTGGGGAAACTTGATCTCCAACTGAGGGTAATGGGATTTAAGTGTGCTTTGGCTTGTTTTCAAGAGCCTGCGTGGCTTAGTTTTCAAAGCGTCAGACCAGCAAATGAGAGATTGCCAGTTCAAGTTTAGAGAAACAAAAGTAAAAATAATATAATTAAAAAAGGAATTTCAAGTTGTACATGCAATAACATCGCAGATGTCTCCTTCAATGCGTTACACTTGATGTGATAAACTATTATACCCTCTAGCCTTACGAAGAGTATAAAAACAACAATGACATATCTTTTAGTCATACGCACCATCAATTCTGCCCCCCTCCCCCTCATTAAGTAGTTCAATTAAAACTTAAATGCATATTATTAATGAGTTTTTATTGTTTAATGTGCAAAACTTTTGTATGCCTTGCGGCCAACTTTCACTCCCTTTGTTTGCCAGAGTGTAAATGTATATATGGTTATGTGTGTATGTGTGAGTGTGCGTGTGTGCGTGTGTATTTGTGTTAACTTTCACCGCGCATCAAGCTGCTGCATATTTTATTACATGTTTCACCGCACGCATCAATTTTGTAGCTAGTCCGCATGTCTTTCTCTCTCTCTCTCTCTCTTGTCGGTGGCACATTTTAAATTGCTCGAAATTAATTGATATCATTATGGAAAACTTGAGATTGTGACTCAATTCGAAGGACTTGATTTCCGTATCATGAAACTTGAACAGCTCCACAAATTGCCACAGAGATTGAGTTCAATGGAAAGGGCTGCGCCAGAAGCGCGTTTCATTCACGTTTCCCCCCACACTGCTTTAAGGAGATGCTGGCGGCTGAACGATTGGGAGATACCCTGTGCTTAGGTTTGAATTAATCAAATAAGTGTATTTCGATCTCACATAATGTTAATGTATTTACTGTCCAATTCCTTAAAGGTGGGTGTATATAGAAAAAATGAAATCTGTAACTGAAAATTAAAGCTAAAGTCGGGTTCCAATAAAGAAATATTCTTGATCTGAGAATGATGTATAATAAATATGGTCTCTTAAGCTCTTCTATTTCTCGACAAACAAACAAAAAATAGCTAAACTCAGAATAATTATATTTAGAAAGTCGGCGAGAGTAAGCTCTTTGTTTGTTCGCTTTAGCGACTGCCTTTTACCCCTTGCCCCTTGCCTGTTACATGTATTGTCTGCAAGTCAATCAATCTCAATTTGTAGACACTCTAACTGTTTACAGGTTACAGGGTATAACAAGCCAATCAGAAGCACACAACCAGACAGACAAACAGCTCGAAGCACATTGGAAGCTTAGCAACGCCCTGGCGTTAAGGAATAGTTACTCGAAAGCCGCACACCCTGCCACGCCCTTTGGCCGTTCGTCGTGCTGTCGTTGTCATTTGGCGCGGTCGACAATTAAAGCCGCTTTGCGCGCGTTGCAAGCCAAACGACTTGACCCCCCTCCCCCGCGCCCACTATAACGCCCAACTATGGCCAAGATTAAAGCCCTAACGCTTGGCGGCTGGCTTTTGCCTTTGTCACAGCTAACTGATGGCTGAACATTAACGCGCTTTATTAGTTAAATTTATTATAATCATCAGCAGCCAAAACAGACAGCGAGTGGGGAGTGCGCGACTGAAGGGATACCCTAAGGCTGTTGCGAAAATGTATAGTTGCCTCTTCAGAAGCTTAAATATGGCATATAAAAGAGTGTAGAGTCGGAGATGACTACTTCTGCCTGTGACATAGATAGGGACAGATACATTATACCCTTTTAACGTAATGATTACAGAGTATAGCAGCCATAACAATACAAGCTATGGCATTATTTGCAGCCAGCCGCTTAAATGGTTTCAATTGCGACGCGTTTGGCTTTAGCTGGAAAACCGCTGCATAGTTTCGGGCGCCAGCAACTATTTATAGCCAAATATGTTAATGCCGCCTGTTTATATATGTATATATAATGAATGCACACTTTGAGGTGCGTTGCCTAAGACCATGCGTTAATTTCCCCATTGTTCGACAATATCCGAAAACGGATTTGCCAAACTGCGCGTAACTTGAGCGCTTCGAGCATTGCTTTCAATACAAATTCATGGCTCTCATTTGGTGTTTGCTGGTGTGTGTGTGCTCAGTGTGTGTAGTAATCTATCTTAATATATGTATGCACAGGCAGGCTGGCTGGAAGGCTGGCAGTCCATCAGGCAGCTCCCGGCTGAATTAAACGCCGCTGAAGTGTCGCCTGCATTTTTCACCTGTGCCCGCAAAATGCCTTTGATTATAGCTCATTTCACTGTCATGTTGCCTTTGTTGTTGTTGTTGCTGTTATTGCCTTTCCGCGTATTACGTTAATTTGGCGACGTGTGATTAGATTCATTCTGTTTGGCTTAAAGCCGCGTTGCTTGGCAGCCGCCGAAGTGCCTCATCAATAGGGCTTTTTGGCATTTGACAAGAACATAGAACGAATTTACTAAGGTTTATTTATTTTAATACCTTATTTCCATTGTAAATGGTTATGCGAAATTGGGTTGCAGTCAGAAGTTGAGAGGTTCTCCTACAGCATACACAAATCTAACAACTTTCATGTTTATAATACCTCTTCCCACTTCTCCCCACATTGTAATACCTTCTTCAAGCGCTGTAAATCGGTTTACTATCGGATAATAAACACAAAAGTTATTCAGGCATTCATTTTCTTATACTAAAACAGAGCTTTTCGTGTTTCAGTATGAAGCCTACAGGGTATCTATCTGCTGGTCAAGCTTTTCACTGGTAATCAGTGGCCGTTAGCTAGCCAAAAACTCATTAGACCAACTCATTGAACATAAATTGCAGCTGGCTGCCAAAATGACAAACATTTAATTGAATATTTTGGCCAACTTATTGCCGCATTCAATAAAATATATTGAGTGTCGCATAGCTAGCTCTCTGCTTCGGCTCAATCGATTAGTGCAGCTGCCCATAAATAAGCACAGCACACTGGCCTCGCCCATTTGTGTCCGCCCCCAAAAACTTTACAGTATGTAATAATTTCAATTTACAATCTGTCTCCATATATATACTATATATTTATACATGTAGAGTATATATGCTCGCAGCATATCTTGTGTGACAGCCGATGCGGATGTAAACGTGTTGGCATTGATGGATGGGCTTGCATTGGCCATACGTATAGGATTCGAGCTGTTATATGTAGGAAGTTCGAACTAGAGATGAGCTTGGGTCCGTGACAGAGCGTGACACGACGAGCTCGTGCTCTAGTTCGTGGGGACCTGTGCACGACACGAAGAGCTGGATCTCTAAAGAAAGGCGATATTAGGAAAGATGAAACATTAGTATACTTTGACGTAATATCCCAACATATCATTGGAATTAGCACTTGATACAATAAGACGAAAATAGATAATATTAGAGGAACACACAATAACACACACATTAAATATGAAGAAAAGACACACAACTAAAAGGAATGCCAATGGGATAACCAGCCTCCCCCAGTAAACGCAGACAATAAAATGAAGATTTTCGAAGAAATATTAAGATAATATTAAGAAAACTAAAAGTATTATGGTCAACCATTTTGGAGGTGTGTTCTTCTTGTGAGTGTTAAGAAAAAATTACTTTCGTGCTCGTGACGCTTAAATGCGGCCCGAGCCCAGCCCTAAGTCGAACTTCTACCAGGAGCTTCGCTCGATCGGCAACGGACATTTGAGTGCACAATTTATGTCAGTTGGCCGTTTGATATATGGCTTCTATATATGGCCTGGCTGTTTATGGACTCGCACTTCAGCAAGTGGCTCACCTGAAGATGCTCGCCAGCAAATGTTGCATTTGTTTGTGCGGATAATGTGAGGGGAGGTGAGGCAGCTTACAAGTTGCCACTTGACTTGGCAAATCGCAGCGCAATAACAAAAGCCTCATTATTTATTTATATAATGATTTTTTTTGCTCTTGTCGTTTTTTTTTTTGGAGCAACCCTCGCACAACCCTCGCGGCCAATGCTCGCATATTTTATTAAATACAATTCAATAAGAGCAGAAATCAAGAGGGCTTTTGAAGATGTTCAAGCAGAGGGGTTCATAAGCTAGCCAGGGGAGGGGACAGAAGTGGATGTAGATGTGGATGAGAGGCTCTGATGATGCGTTGGCTATTTTGGCAAACATTAAGCAGTGAATTGGTCGCATTTGCAGGGGGTACCCACACCCCGAAGAGGGGAGGGGAAGATTGGCTAACATGTTGCTCTCACTGGGGTGGCTCTCGTTGTTGTTGTTGTTCTTGTTGTTGTTGTTGTTGTTGTTGTTGTTGTTATAGCTGTTGTATAGTTGCCCTGCTTGTTATTGTTATGGGCACATATCTATTTGTATAGCCGTATTTTTTATGCGATTTAACATATAACAAACACATTACTAGCTCACCCTCCGCCAAATGTTGGCCCAAACCCAACTGTGCAAATATTTTGGCAAAGGCAGCTTAATGCTCAGCCCCAGGGCTAATGTTTATGAGTGTGTGTACGTACGTGCGTGCGTGCGTGTGTGTGTGTGTGTGTGTGTGTGTACTTTAACGCGGTTGAGTGGTCATATTTGATCGGCGCGCTTGATTTTCTTTTTTCGTTTTTCCCCAATTGATTTGGAAAGTGATTTTCCTATTCTTTTTTTTTTTTTTTTTTTTGCCGTCTGTGATTCGTCTTTGATTTGTTTATGCGATTTCATAAAATATTTATCCTCGAGCGTAGTTGTTAAATCGCCTGCAATGACTTTCCCTTTTGCCAGCCGCATCTTGGAGCGGGGCGGAACTCTGATGTCCGCCCCGGGGGCGACATCCTCGCAGCTGTCTGTCGAGTGTTTGATCTTGGCATTGGGTTTGATTTTCTGGTCCTGCTGCCGGCTGCTGGCTGCTTATTTGACTTCACGCTCGATTGCCAAAAATAATTTGATATGAAAGAAATAAACTGTAATTGTTTGCTGATTGAAAGTCGCCGTCGCCGTCGCCGTCTCCCGATTTATTTATGCGATTTTTCACTCGATTTTCGCTCAGAGGAAATTTGTGCAAAATTTAAAAACAGACATTTCTTGCTGCTCGCCAAATGTTATTATTAAAATTGTAACCCAAAAAGGAGGCATGAAAAGCGCAGCCGAGTGGCAAGAGGCAAGTGATATAATTTTATGGCTTTCTCGCAGCGAAAATAAGCGAATGCGCACAAAACAACAATTGTTGCCGGTTGGGGTCCAGTCCGGCTGGAGCTGCCATTCATTTGGCGTAATAAAAACATTCAATGAGCACCGCCGCTGCCCCCAAAAACTGACCCCAACTACGGCATAAAGAAAATTGGCGAGAAAAGCGACGGCCATTCAAATGGCTTTCAATGGCTTCGCGCAAGCACAACAGCAACGGGCCGAGGGCGTGGCATATAAAAATATATATACAAAAAAGAAGAGAAAAAAAAAAGAACAGAGAAAATAGAGAAAAAGAAAAACCCATTTGATTTTGAATAAATTGAGTAAAGTTGCCGGACGCTAAAAGGGACCTGGGGCCTGGACTCTGCGGTGGCAACAACCGAAAGCAGGCAACAAAATTAAATATCTTCCTCTTACGCACGCAATGCGAATGAGCGTGCGAAATCACGCACAGCCATAACAAGCCAAAAAACAAGCTAAAAATAAATAAAGAACACCAACAACAACAACAACTGGAAAAAAAAAACACGAGAACTGAAGCTCATTAAAAAACGAAGGCGTTTTAAAATAAAAGTGAAGGCTGCCGGTTGAATAAAAAGCAAACACCAGCTGAAAAGCAGCCCAAGCTTAAAGAAACCGATCGCTGTATGCCCTGCCTACGACTATATATGCATATTACCCGACGTTGCTCGGATCAAATGAAAATGTTAAACTGTTGACATTGCCAAATGCATAATGATAAAAATGTAAGAGGTACAGAAATGGTTGATGCAACTTTCAAATTGTTTCTGCAATTTATAATTTATTTTTTAAAAATATATATAATTTTGCTTTATACTAGTCTGACCCAGAAACTCTGTGCTCAGTGGTCCACAGTTTAGCCCGCGAGCGACTGAAAATACATATGACAGCATTGAAGTTGACAAAACAAAAGAAAAGTATTAATAACTATGGTTGGCATCTGTATAATTTCCATTGGCTTATTTGATCAGCATCAACAGCTGAAATGTAGGTACTTATATGACAAAATATTCTGTTTTCCAATATATTTTAATCACTTTTCTCACATATTCGCAAGAGGGGTATGTCTGCAAGGTTATTAAATCTTCGGCGTGCTGAAAATATCCTTTCTTCTTTTTTTATCAATTAAATATTGCTCAATATTGAAATATTGAACATTTCTGCTGTATTCGAACCGATAATACTATTACAATTATTATTATTATTATTATTATTATTATTATTATTATTATTATTATTATTATTATTATTATTATTATTATTATTATTATTATTATTATTATTATTATTATTATTATTATTATTATTATTATTATTATTACTATTATTATTATTCTATTTTTTATCATTATTATTGTAAATGCTGCCATCATATTTAGATTAATATTATAATAATTATTATTATTACTATCATCACCTTTGTTATTGCATTTATTTTGTTTATTTATCCTATTCCTGGTGGGGCTTCGGGTCACATTCCTGTTTATTCAAGCTAGCTATCAATTACGCTATTTGATCAATTCATTATTGTTAAATTCTTGGTAAAAGTTGAAAGCTATTAACTTTAATTTGGAATAGCAGCCAAGGTTTGCGGCGAATGCAAGGCAACATTCAGCTGCCTGGAAATAGGAGCTCTGGCCCTTCTCGTTGTTGTTCAAGCCAAATAACTAGCTGCTAATTAATCTGCATGAATATCTATTAAGAGCGTAGAAAGTTTTTCGAGTAAATTTCGAGAGCTATTATTAAATGAAATGCCGAGAAGCACTATGACAATATTGTTGTACCCACTTTAAGCGAGTTTGGGAGTGAAAAAATGCGTGCATTTCACAGCTGCCTCTTCTTTTTCTTGACACACACACACACACGCTAACACACTCACACACACATGCACACACCCACAGTTGGCGCTCCCAACTGGCCGCAACTACGGGGCAACTATACAAAGCGAAACTTTCGACTTCATTTGCATACATAGCGCTCTCGAGCAATGTAATAAAAAATGATAAAACTCTCTAGAGAGACAGCAGCCAAGAGCATATAGGAGCGCAGGGAGCGGAGTAGCGGATGGTTGCTAACTGTGCGTGCTGTCCCCTGGTGGCGTTGGCGGGTCACAAGCCACGGGGCCAAAGGCAGCCTGGCCCCGGCCACAAACGAACCGGACTCCCTAGTTGCCCTGTTGCCCAGTTGGCCACAGCTAACCGAGCCACCTAAAAATGAGCTGATTTCAGTGCAAAGCTGCCTCGGCTGTGCGGTAGTCATTGTGCAGCCAGGCGCTGGCCGGGATTCCGGGCCCGAAACAAAGGCGGTAACTAGGCCAGGCATCTGCGTTGATTTTCAAGAGGGAGTCGACGGAGGCGGTGGCGGGGGGGTAGTTGAAAAACTTTTGGCGCCCATGTTGATATTTGAAGCAAGCGCTTCAAAACTCAAAAACCTCATTCGCGTTTTCTTTGCGCTTTTCAACCAGCTACACGGCGAGAAAAGTGTGTGCTGAGCACAACCAGGAGGAGCCCCAAACTAAGAATATTTATTTTTATATATAAAGCAAAACAAAACGCGGCCCCTTCAACCAATTAAAGAAGCGGACCTGCAATTTTTTTCGTTTTATTTATTTATTTTTTGCCTGTGTTTTCCACATCTTTGTTTCTTTGTGCGTCTGTGTGTGTGTGTGTGTTTGTGTGTAGTGTATTAAATTTAGAATAAATGTTTTCATTTTTTGCCACTGGGACCCAGCTAATGAAATGCCATTTAGAGAGGACCGCAACGTGATGTATGACAGCGTCTGTTCCGGGCCCATTTAGGCTAAACGCATCGATATAAGCCGCTGCTGGGCAGCAGAGGGGCGGGGCGGAGCGGACCGGGCGCGCAACTAAATAAAAATTTAATTAAAATTAATTGTTATATTCTTGCAACAAAATTAAAAGTTGTAATAACGAGAGGAATTGCGAGCAATTGCTGCAGTCAAAACAAAATAAGTTCATTTAAATTGTAGACTGGAATTATAACCTAAGCTGTTTTCTGCTTTGATGTGCATTTTGTTTAAAATATTCTTAAATGAAGTACAAATCAACTTTGATTGAACGTTAAAGTTGTAAGCAGAAGAAGAAATGGCTAGAAGTTAATTACAAAATACTAAAGATAAGTATTTGCATACTTCAAATGAACGTAAAAACGTTCGCAATGGAAGCTTAGCGAGGGCAGTTTGAAAAGTAGGTCGGGGGAGTAAATCTTTGTTATAGTTCCTTGAGAGGGGCTCAAATTCAGGGATCTGAGCTGGGGAGGCAGACGGTGGCCCAGCTGCCCTCTCCTATCAAAGTTAGGGCTGGATGTATACAGAGAATAATGAAAGTTTTTTCGTCTTCCTCCAAGCAGAGGGAGGCACATTTTGACAGATAACCAGCCTGCCTGGCAGGTCCAGCTATCTTGAGCTATATATCCCAAAATTTCTGATTCTATGGGCTAGCTAGGAATGAGAAATAAGCACATTAGCTTGTCGGAAAGCTAACTATAACTTTTTGATATTCTCCGGAAATAAGATGTCAACACATGTTTGGTTTCCCGTGTAAATATTGATAGACCTTTGCCCAGATTTTATCCAGAACAAACCTCAAAGGCGTGTGGCTCAAAACCACAGTTGATTATTCCTCGAGTCGAAGCTTTCTATCAGACTATATCAAAATATAAAGGTTCTTGGACTGCAGCTGCAGCAGGAAATGACAACTAATTATGAATATGTTACGAAACATGAACGAGCGAGGGAGGGGTGCTGGTATACAGAGGGGGGAGGGTGGAGGGAGGGAGGGACGGACATATTTGCATTAAAGCTGACCAAACAAAGTTCAGCTGAGTCTAATTTGGCTGGCTGCCTGTTGGCACAGAATACACACTTCCAAGCACAGATACACACACAGGCACACACCCACACACACACACACACTCACACAAGCACATACGTGAACTTATGTAAACAGTTAGTACTTGGAACTTGTTAGCCAAAGTGTTGGGCAGTGTGTAGGGGGGGGCAGGAGGCAGTCGCTTGGACAGCGCTATGAAAATGACAATAATAAAATTTAATGTACACATAGACGCATATGCATGACTCCAAGTGCGTGTGTGTGTGGGAGTATGTAAATGTCCTTTGCTAACCGTAAAAACGTTTTCGACTGTTGCAGCAGCACCTAAAAGAACTAAAAAATAAAAAGTTGCCACGTCATGTGGCAAGCGGCAAGGGGTAAGAGTTGAAAGTCATCTAGTTTAGTAAGCGGGGATAACAGGAGCCCCTTGTGGGGTCGCAGGGCTGGCAGAAGTCGAAGTTCGTTGCTTGCAAAATGAGGCGGGCGTGTGTGTGTATCTTTCTCTCTCTCTGTGTGTGTGTGTGTGTCGGAGTGTGTGCAGCAGACCAAAACACTTCCTACCGCTTTGGCCAAGTATCATTAAAAATATAAAAGTATTTTATGCACCCACACACATCACCACATATACAGTTTTGCTGCACATTAAGCTAGTCACATGACTGTCCTATCTATGTTTCAAAGTGTGTATGTATATGTGTGTGGGCGTGTGTACTTTACCTTTTCATATATACATTTGTATATATTCTTACATACAGTTTTTTTTTTAGTTTGAGGACATTGTCGTTGCCATTTTCATACACATGCAGAGGGTCCTTCAATTTTGTTAGAAACTTTGTTATTATTATATTCTCGATCAGGATCAAGCTTTTTTGCTGCAGCTTAGCTTGAGATGTGTCTATCTCTAAATATCGGTTTCAGATACGTTTGCTTAAGCATAACTAGACGATTATAAGAGCTGAACGTACAGCATACTTCCACAGATTACAAATATTTCACTTTTTGGATACCACTCCTCATTCTCCTTTTATTTTATTATTTATTAAAGGTAAGGCCTTGCGCTTTGTTATGAGTACACAGAGTAGGTTGTCATATTTCGGCCCTAAAGGAAAGGGTACATTTTTTTGGACCTTCTAGGTATTGAAGACTGCATATTCCATAGAGAGAAAGAAGAAACCCGGCCTTAGCTTGAGCCAATCTGCCGCCTCAGGGTATCTTCTAGTCGCGCATACCCCACTAAAGCGCTCTTACGTGTTTTTTATGTGTCGTGCTTTGTGCTTGTGCTTTTCTGGCAAGTCATTGTCATTTGGTCAGCTGCAAACAGCTGCCAGTTTTCATCTAAAGCCCGTGTCTGCAGTCAGCTCCTCCGCACCTCGCAGCTGCCACAATTTGTGGCCAGGGCCAGTGCCAGCGCCAGTTCCAGTTCATTATCATGTTAATTTTGTTGTAATTTGCTTGCTAAATGTTGCCAAGTCGTCCCCGTCGTCTGCGTCGGCGCCCATTTGGAACATTTTCCGGAGTCGCTTCTTTGCATATTTAACTTTATTTATGCTTTTTGCATGTTTTCATATAGAAAATTAGAATTTTTGACTTCTGTACGTTGCCCTCTTTCCCCCTGGCCTTTCTTCTTCGACTTGCTACTAATTTGGCAACTATTTTCGCATCGAAAGTTTTCTTTTGTGGCAACTTTTTGGGCTCTGCCACAGAATATGTCACGAATTATTGTACCAATCGTTCCAAGTCAGAATTCTAGTACCTCTCGGCCTTTTGTATACTGACAATTGTGCCGCCTGCCTCCGCACCTACACCACAATTGGCCCCACCGACTGAGTCATTGTGTGTGTTTGCGTTCCACTGAGCCCACAGCCCGACCCTCCCATGTGTGTGTGTGTGTGTTCGCAGGGATAATGATGTGCACAGCTCTCGACTGTGTGTGTCAGTCAGCCAGTCAGTCAAAGAGTCAATATTTTGTTTGTTACGTTTATGCTAATTATGCATGTTGACATGGAAAACTGTGTCACCGTACGGCCCTAATTACACTCGAGAGATTTGCCCGGAACATTAACTAGCTTGGACCCCATACGAGTCGACATTTTGGGCCTGTCGACTGAACTCGACTCTCGGCGCCCACACAAATTAATTGGAAGTTGTGAGCTTGGCAGCATACCAGACACAATGTTGTTAAATATGTATTTGGCATATTTAAAAGCAACAGAATCTTATCAAATCAGTGTTGGGAAGGAGTGCTCGACGAGCCTATACCCTAGATGCCTACTTTGGGGTCTGAAGGTGTCAGAAATTTGTGTGGATGGGCTGAGCTATTGAAGGTTTCCAAATTTCAAATTGAAAGACTTTATACAACTGTTATCGTTTTTAGGAAAGCCAATAGCTTCTCTTACGAAGTTGTATTAACATGTCTCCAACTTTTAATAAAATTCGAAAAACGTGCTTACAAAATCCTAGCTAGAAACCGATATATATCGATTTGATCGGCACAAGTCAAAAGCAACTTGATCTGCGTTTGAGTGCCATCATATATATATCGATATGCGATATATATCGATTTGTTTGGTATAGAAATAGTATTCCATAATTTGAAATCAACTGATCTGCGTTTGCCAGACCTGATTTTGTGAATTTCTTGACTTTCTATCTCCTTTAATCTAAGAGACATATTTAAAGAGCAGGTCGTGAAATCGATATTTATCGATTTTACTCACGCCTATAAATTAGCAAATGTGATTTCCTAAACTGTCATCACCTAAGAGATATGCTAAAAAATATCCATGTGCTGGCAAATCGATATTTATCGATATTAAGGTGAAGAAATAAGCTTCGATTAGTACAAAGCAACTTGATCTGCATTTGCTTTAAGCAATGCGAATTCTTAAGTAGATTGAAATGGGTTTGTTACACACCATTACAGGAACACAAAACACCCTTTTTGCCCATTTATATAGGGTACATAAATGAAATTCAATTATAGCAAAACGATCTGATGGGCAGCGAGCTTCCTGTGGGTTGGCAGACAGTTGTTAGACGTTTGTTGAAACTCTTGAGTAGACTCAGTAAATAATTTACACACTCGATTTAATGAGCACTGGAATGTCTGTGGACACTCGGTCTCCTATTTATGCGCTCAATTTGAAGCTAAGCCATTCGAACTTAACTAACCAAACAACAAATTGGTTTGCGCTCGAAACGAATCAATGAAAATCGATGCAGACGCAGCCGCAGCCGCCGGCTCCCTGTTGCGGGCCTTCCCCCAGGACGGATCTGTCCGGAGAAGGAATACAAAATAATTGACAGCAGCAGCAGTTGGGCGTTCAACTGAGTGACAGACCAACAGACAGACGCAGTCAAAATCCAGGCGAGAAATTGGGCCAGGGGATATGGGAAACTGTCTGCCGCTGTGCAGCTGCACTCCAGGAGCATTGGCAGCTGCGGCGTCCTCTCTAAATTGGAAATGTCATTGAGGCGTTTAACTTGCGCAGCGTCAACGACATGGACAGCAATTGAAGCCTCGCTAGCTACCTGGCTGGCTGGCTGGTGAAATCATTTAAAACGCCCTGACCCCGACCAAGGCAGACGAATCCATATCCGATTCACAGTTCAAATGCAAGTCTTCTGGCCATGCCCAGCAAATGACAGCCAATTGTTGCAGGCGGCCACTTAGCAAACGAGGCCCGCCCCTTTGATCCACTCACCTGTGTCCAACAATAGGCAGCGGGCAGTTAAGCTGGCATGCATACCCTGTACGAACAGAAAGGAGATGCGCCAGGCAGTTGTCTATTACTTTTCGGCTATTTTGGGATTGATTTGTGTTACAAACATATTTTCATGTCGTCCTTATAATCGGAATGGGCAGACATGACACTAAGGAACTTATATATATCGTATATGGTTTTAGGTGCACAAAAATTGGATTAAAAGATTTTGTACAAATAAAATATTTCACTCTAAGGCTACCCTCAGGCACTTTTCCCCTTCTTGGGAGGCACAGTCTTACATTTGATTGTCATCCTTTAGCCCGGAAAATATCGTACAGTAAAGACAACTGTTATTAATGAATGTAAATTTGAATATGGAAAACTAGTTACAGGGTAACTGCAAGACGTGCTCGCATCTCCTTGCTTGCTTTATCAATTGGTTGATTGGAAGGTTTAAGGGAATTTCAGAAAACGTATTCACAACTTGATCTTAGGAACTAGAGCAATTAAATATGGAAGGAAATTTTAGGACGCATATTCACAATTGATCTTAGGAACTTAAAAAATTAAATATTTCACTTCTGGAAACTCTACTCTCTCCATCATTAATATTGGACAATAAACAGGAAGGTTATTTAAGCACATCCATTTTAATAATATGGAGCACAGGATGAAACACAAAACTGGCTCCAGGGTAACACACAGTCGTGCATGCTCTCGTTACTTACCTTTTTGATTATTTGGCTGCAGGGAGCAGGGGCAAGGCAGCACGAAATCTTGACAAAAGCAATTTAAGGACCCTCCCCCCCACACACACACACACACATGCACACACATTCAACATGGCCGATTGGAGCTGTCAATGCGCCGCCTTTTATTTGCTTTGCTCACTTGCAACATATATATCCACAGATATTTGTTATACTCATATGCTTCTCTCGCTCTTCTTCCTTTCTTCCGGCCAACAACAGACAACAAATTCATTTGCGACTGTCGTCTGCAGTGGATCTTTGAATTGAAAAACCGTACACGTCACCTGCAGCTGCGTGACTCGCTGGAGGATATCATTTGTACGCTGCAGGACCCGAAGCTGATGCATTTCGTCGACCCGGTGCCATCGCACATCCTGGACGTGCTCAACGTTGGCGGCTTCACGGCCATAGGCAGCAACAGCGCCAGCATGGGCGGCATCGGCAACAGCCTCGGCAGCAGCGTGAGCAGCAGCGTCAGCAGCAACTACGCCAACCTGGACGACCTGAGCAGCGGCAGCAGCGGCACTGGACTGGCCATTAAGAAGCACCCCTCGGGCAAGTCGCGACAGGCGCTGCGTGGCCAGCGTCAGTTCACGGATGTCGTCGCCGAGAATGTGGTCGAGTCGAAGCTCCGTGTGCGTCGCCAGCAGCCGGAGCGTGTGGGCGTAGCAGCTGTGGCGCAGACCCAAAAACGTTACGACTACTACGACGAGGCCAGTGGCGGACATGTGTCCGGCCTGGGCTTGGGACACGGCGGCCTGGACATGGACGACAACCTGAATCTGCAGAAGCAAAGCACCTTCTATGGCGGCGCTGGCAGTGGCCATGCCCTGGCCCACAATGATGTGGAACAGCCACTGACTGGCAATGCAATCGAGACTATGGTCAGCAAGAACTCCATCAATGTGCGCCTCTTTTTGTTGAAACCCGACATGATGCCCTGCCACGATGAGCTGAGCGATCCGACCGAGCTGCCGTTGTCCCGTGATCTGATGGATGTGCGCAGCAATGCTGGCCAGGACCAGTTCGTCAATGGAGCTGCCGCCCATCAGCTCAGGCTCAGCTACCTGCTGCTTGGCTCTGTTGCTGCGATCATCCTTCTGCTCAGCCAGGGTTGAGCTAATGAGTTTTCAGCCAATGAGTTTTAATTGTACATACTCGTGAGCATTCATTTGGTCTAAACTATCTAAACTAAAGTGGGAAGCGGCCATGTGGAACTTTCTTCATATGGGGTCGGTAGAACTTTTCGAAACGAGCTTCAAGAAAACAGAAAAAGAATAAGAAAAACAAACATAATACCCCTAAACTAAAGTCTTGTAAATATGTAAAAATGGGAATTCGATAAACCTACTTATTTAAACTTAGCTGTTAGCTGTAGCATTAGTCTCCACTTTGACAAACTCGAAGCAGCAGTAAAAGAATCCGAAAAAAAAAAAACAGGAAAATTCAACAACCAAAAACCGAAACCAAAAAACCAAACAAATTGGTGTACACTCAAAAATTTGTGTTTGCCAAAATTAAAAGAAAATTTCCATATAATACAAATATTCTGCTAATATTAGAAAATATTTTTGGCTTGAAAAGAAATTTCTCATTTGTACTAAATATAAGTCATTTATTTTTTAAAGCAAAATATTTTCTGATATTCGTCAAGATTTTTTTTTATATGGCAATTTCTTCAAACATTTTTTTGAGTGTACGCGAAATGCAGAACCTCCGAGCAAACTGGCGTTTCATTTAAACTCAAAACTCAAACTGAAACCGAAACCAAAACCGAAACGGAAAACCAAAAGTAAAATACAAATACACTGTACTACATAGCTATAGTTTTGACTAGCCATAGAGTTGCAATTATATTTGAGATTCGTTTAATTGAGCAAGGTACACACTACAGTAAAAACTTGGAAAGCGCTAAACGTCTTAGGCACAGAGTCAAAAGCTAGCCCCAAAACTAGATACAAGCTGGGGTTCAGCTAAAAGTAAGGTCCATCAGAGGCACGCCTGTAAAATAAACGCAGAAACTCACTCACACACACACAGACAGCTGAACGTTCGATCGATAGCCCGTAGATACACACTCTATAACTAAAAGAACAAGAAAAAAGAAAGAAATATAAATAAAAGTTTAATAGATTAGAGTATATGCTTAGTCGTCAGCCCGGGGCCGCTTCTCGAACCGGGCGCTCTCCTAGCAGTTAAGATTGCTTTTTAGACATAAGCCACAGACACACTCTGCCCATCGCTCTACGCCCTGCTACTTGAGAAAGGGTATCTACAGCCTGCAACTGTCGCCAAATATTTCCTTTCCATGAGCTGAGCGAAATTCTTATGCGAAGCGCTTAACTCTTACTTTTACTTTCGCCGCACACAACCAATGGAATATAAGTGAATATAAATAATTCAAATAAAATTGCGAATTTAATACTCTCTCATTTGAATAGATTCAAATTTTAGCAGATGGAATAATAATATGAAAAAACAGAAAGCAGAAATATGCATAACGATTTTTGTAGCTTAAGACTGAATAAATAATGGTAAATTATGCTTGTACGCCATATGAGCACGTATATACACACATACAGATATGTATGTATATGTTCGTGTATGTGCATGCGTATATGTATATGTATATGTATATGTATATGTATTGTATTGTATTGTACGTTTAATTGTATTGTAATAAACGCAAGCTGGGGGAAAGGGTAATGCAATTTATATAGAGCACGCGATTCGAGCATCGAGAAAATGAAATCCAAAATTCATGCATACATGGACACACACTCATAAATACATAGAGAGTTAATATACATAAGTGCATACATATTTGCAATTTATTTAAGCTCGTCGATAAATTTATTGCCAATTTAATTATGCACAAAATAAGTATATATAATTTGCATTTGCAAAAACCGAAACGCTGAATCTTTGCCACGTTTGATTAATGTCTGTGTTTTCAAGAACAAAAACAAAAGTAAATCATATGATAAACAAAATACAAAAACCAATTGCGAATTACAAGTAAGTGTAAAAACAAAAAACAAAAAAACAAAAAAGAGAACTCAAATAGAGCAGAAATAAAACTCGAGAGCATTAGAAGCAAGCATAGTTTTTAGTGGACAATCAAGCAGATAAAAGAAGGAAAAGCGCAAAGCGAAAAGGAAAACGGGAAAAGAGACAGAGAGGGAAAGTGGAAAATTGGTCAATCGCCAAAAAAGTGAAAAACTTGGACATTTAGCGGAGAAAATCGAGCAGCACGCAAAGCAGAAAAGTAGCAAAAATAAAAACACACACA
Organism: Drosophila littoralis; assembly: GCA_018903485.1. NCBI lineage: Eukaryota > Metazoa > Arthropoda > Insecta > Diptera > Drosophilidae > Drosophila > Drosophila littoralis. Next base: position 775,802 of record JAEIGF010000408.1, read on the forward strand.
CTTCAGCTAAAATAAAATAACACAAAAAAAATATTTATATATACAGAAAAAAAAAAAGGATCTAAAATACAAAGAAAATTAAGTTTAAGCTAAATGTATTTAGAGTTTTCATTAGAGCTAAGCGCATCGGAAAATTTAAATAAAAGTGCAAGAAGAAAAAAAACGAAAAGTGAAACTTGATTAAATTTTCCAGAAGCAAACAGCACATTTTACTGGTGTTGTTTGCGTTCTCTAGAAGCATTTTTTAACCAAATTTAATTATGTTCTCAAAAGTCTTCTAGTGTTACATTAAGCCTAAAGCTTTCATTTGGTATAATTCGCAATTGAACTCAATGTCAAATGGCCTGTAAAGTAAACTTGATTAGTTTAGTGACTCGAATCTAATGCATTAAATGCTTTGTATTTTGTAATAAATTAAACTTAAATATTATTTCATATTTAGCATTAAGCGTTCTTTAACCAAAGAGTCTTGAGTTCCTGATGCTTGCCAGTTTTGTTCTTAGTACGCTTTACTATAAATGTTCTATCTCTCAGTTCGAACTATATTAATAATAATAATATGAATGGCACCGAGTAACGTAATTTTAAATATTTAACAATTTAATGTAGCTTACATAATTATTTTAACTTAAATGTACACAACAAACGATACAGTGAAATATTTACCAGAAAAATGCATTGTAAAAGAAATACAAAAAAAAATTTTAAAAAAATAAGAAAAAAGCATAAATTTAAAAAAATATATATATATACTTATATAAATGTACTTGATGTAAGAAAGTTTGCTAAAACGATAAAATGTCAAGAAATTCCCCAAAACCCAAAAAATGAAACGCTGGCCCCGTCGGGCAAATGTGGCCGTTCCCTCGTGGGCGTGGGCGCAATGAGGGCGTGGCGCAATGGCAAATACAAAATAAAACCGAAAATAGCACCGACAACAAACATTCCAACTGCAATATTTTGTTTAACATTTTACCTAGAAAAAAAAACAAGAAACAAATCCTTGCGCTCATTGTGCCCCACATTTGCGTGACAAAAACAATTTTCGAATGGAAAAACGTCTAAATATATTTAATGTATAAAAAAAAATAGATGAAAATTTGTGTTTTCACTTCCACTCGACAGGGATGCGCATGCAAATTAAAATAAACAAGAAAGCGGGACAAGCTGCGGCACGCCGAAGCTCAAATACCCTGTAGACTGGGGTATTAATTATTATTATTGTTCTTAGTATTATTATTTAGATTATTAAAGCAGCCAGACGAACTAAATCGTCTGAGAAGGAATATAAATGTTTTATGTCCTCGAAGATAATATCCTTCTATGCGTTACATATTTAATTTAAAATGCATAATATCCTCAATAAGGGTATAATAAAGGGCGGCAGTTGGAAGCGTTTGCCCTGTTTTATGCACATCCGCAATTTAATCGCGCGCTCCGAAAACATTTTTTTGGCACGCGCAAAAGTATGCAACATATTTTCGCATGAAAAGGACACAAAGGCTGGCGCCTAAACGAAAATATGCGCCGCAGGACATGCACCGCAGGAGCAAAAGTAACGCGCTTTTTCCCCTTTTGTTGTGTGCGCAATATTTTGTTAAATTTCATTATTGATCGATTGACGGCGGTCGCGGGGCGGTCGCGGGGCGGTGTGAGGTGGTCGGTGGGCGTGTTGCAACGCTTTGCATAAGAAATTGCTGTAAGACGTGGGCGTGCCTGTAGCGGGCGGCGGGCGGGTTCATAATGCGACACACACATTACTCATACGCCTCGTGGTGCGCGGTTGTGTGTGCGCCTAATGAAGTTGTATTGCACATGGCGCGCGGATAAGCTACCAATCGGCGACGCCTGTTTGCCACTTCATAAATGGATGATTGTCTGGGCGCGAACGGGGGCGGGGTGTCGCTCTGCTGCTTGTGGGCGTGTCGCTGCTTGTCTGTGGTAAAAAAAGCGAAAAAAAAGTCTGCAAAGTGATAAATTGGATTCAAACAGTGGAGCAGATTTATTGATTTCGATGCAAGGCACAGGCAGGACGTGGGTTGGGGCTCCTGGCGCAGAGCCCGTCAAATTGAATGTACGCCATAAGCGACAAAAATCAAAAACAGATATGCAAATATGCACACACAGACGAGCACACACACACACACACATGCCACACAAATGGCGCTGGAAAATGGCAAAAATGGGAAAAGAGCAGCCGAACGCGTTTTTTTCGCCAAACCATGTGCGACGTGTCAAATTTTTGCAACTGATTATGCCAAAGGCGAACACAGAATGGGAACGAGAGGGGAAGAGAGTGCACTGCATGTGCGTATGTGTGTGTGTGTGTGTGTGTGAGTGTGTGTGTAGCAGACGCGTTGCTAGACGACAATGTCAAACAAAACGACAACTACAACAACAAAAGTCGCAGTCGGTGCTTAGTGCCCGCGGCTCAAGCCGAAGTGCTCGCGAAACCGGGAGCCAAGAGCCAGCTCCACTGAATTCTGGACTATTTTAAAGCGGTGGTGTGCCAGGCAACGACCACGACGAAGTCAACAGTAGCTGCGGCGCAAAAAATCAATCAAGCGTCCAAAAAACACTGGGAATAAGAAAGAAGAGTAGCCCCGTTTGCAGCAGAAGATAAGATACACTTTCGAAAATTATACCGAAATTGCGATAAATTTCTGTTCTTGATTAAAAGACGGGGTTTTGATAAATTTGCTTTATTTTTGAAAGATTTTTCTCATGGGAGCTGCTTGAAAAGCAGGTGGCTAACGGCGCGTATGAGTGATAAAAGTATTCAGTATATAATTCATTGCATACTTTATGGGGCATTCAGTTTTCAATAAGAAACTGAAAAGTATTAAGCATTGGTTTTGATTTATTTTGCTATTATGCTGTTTTTTGTTATTTTTATACCCTGAACCGATTAAAAATGGGTAAAAAGGATATATTGTATTTGTGCAAAATGAAAATGTATGTAACAGGCAGAAGGAAGCATCTCCGAGCCCATAAAGTATATATATTCTTGATCAGCATCAATAGCCGAGTCGATCTAGCCATGTCTGTCTGTCTAATCGTCCGTCTGTCCGTCCGTCCGTCTGTCCGTATGTATGAACGCAAGGATCTCAGAACCTATAAGAGCTAGAGACTCGATATCGACATCCTGTTTTTTGAGAAAATTGGTAAATAATAAGAGCTAGAGTCACCAAACATGATATGTTGCTTCTAGAATATTATATATAAGTCAAGTATCTTTCATTTTATACCTAGCTTCACCTCCCCGCTACCACCACAAAGAGCGTTCAGGGTATTCCCTAGTCGGGAGCTCCCGACTAGAACCTCTTACTTGTTTTATTTGCCTGAGGCTTGTAATTCTCAATAAGTTAAGGTTTCGGTACGGGGTTTTGGTTTTGGTGTTTTTATACTTGTATATAAACTCTATCACAAAGCTGGCCGGGTTGGGGTCAATATTGTTTATTTATTTGAAATCTATATAATCTTCAATAAACAAACTATAAGCACACACATAGAAATAAGCCGATTGTCTGCAAGCCCGTTTTAAGAACCTGCCAGTTCTATAAACAGCAAACTTTGCTATCGAACCCAGGATTCCACACATCTTGTTCCCTTTTAAAGTCTCAACTGGTTGAGAATTGCAAGCGTTAAGCTAAGAGAGCAAGTCAGAGAGAATTTTCTGTGCACTTCACCCGGGAGCAAGAACTGTGCTAGTATGCATTTTATCCAATGAGGTTCTCTATATATATTCTCGGACCAACTTAAGCCCCAATGCATAGCCTCAATCCACGTACTAATTCTATAAAAGCAGCTACTTTTTCGCTTAGTGTAACGACAGCGAATTGCAAGCCCAACGTCCATGTTCCATGTGGCTTATGGCGACGAGGCTTTCAGCCCGTACATTTGATTGACATCTGTCTGGGCGGCGACTAGGCAACCTGTTCTGCGACCTGCGTGGCTTTGTAACTTGATTGTTATTATAATTCCATATATGTGTGTGCCGCTCGTGTGGGAACCATGTGCATTGGCCGTGCTCGCAAATTGCGAATTGCAAATTGCATTCCACGGCAGTTGAAAGCAACCTGCTAGCTAATCAAATACAACAGACTGTCGTATCGATAGCGAGCGGCCCCGTATGGCTATTTTCCAGTAGCATGTTGTTGCCTTTGCCAATAGGGAGGAGTGGGAGAAAGGGGCAAGGGATGCACTAATAAAGTTAACATGGCAAACAACTTGGCAATGATGTGAACTTTATGCTAAATGTCCTTTGATGCAGCGACCCAAGTATCAAACGAGGCACGCTCCAGTGCACACGTCCAGCTAAAAGCTTTTTGCCAAAACGCACAAGAACAACAACTGTAACAGTTACTGAAGCTGCAGCTGCAACTGGAGAGGTGCAGCTAAACATTCGCCAAATGTAACGAGCCAGGTGAAGCGTATCGAAAAAAAATGAAGAAAGCACGTTTGACTATGTGCTGCCGGAGACTAAATACCCTTGTTGGTGTAAAGTAGGTATGTAATATGGTCTATACCTTGCCAAGGAACCGGGTTAACTATGTGCTGCCGAGGACTAGATACACTTGCAGGCATAAACTTGATATGTGATATATTTCAATATTTTGTCAAAGAGCTGGGCGAAAGACCACAAACCGATTTCCGGGCGATTATACCAGGAGCTAACTGATATAATACTTCGATTTAGGTAGGCTTTCTCTCATTTGCTGAAAGCAGAAAGATGTTCATGCATAGCAACTTTATCTGAATATCTAGACATCTGTTGATCTGATTACAATCAATCCTTCCAATATTGCATATATGGTCCGAATGGTGGTTAGATCCCTAAACTTCTTCAATTATATATTATAAATATATTATTATTCTTAATATATTGCTGTTGTTATTATCCTGAGTAAACAATAACAAATTGAAAAACTTTAAACACAAATAAAAAATCTCTGCTGAATTTTAACCAACGACTTCTCGCAACTTAGCTGCATTATCATCTCTTGCAACCTTAGACCACACACTACCCAAAGCCCTGTCTTTATGCAGACTTTCGATACAAATTAGGAGTTTAATAAATGTTCAGCTTCGTAGTTCTTACGGCCTGGGCTGTTGGTCATCATGGGAACCGAAACGCCTTCCTCTGAGATGCATTACACATTTGATGACCAGCTTAAAGTACCCAATCGAAGCGTATTTAATACACAAGGCAACTGCAAATGTTAAGTGAAAATTCCGTTTATAGCTGCGTCACGTTCGCTATTTAATTATACAAATTCTCGCACATATGTCCAAATCGCTTAAAAGGTTGCCCAGGCGAATCGTGCCCGTTTTTCGGCCAATTGCAATAGTTTGTTAATGGACTTGCCAAATATCCAATTACGTATAGTTTGGATAGAGACCTGCAGAGCCTGCCTTCGTGTGCTTAATACATTGTCAACTTTTGGTTTTTTATTGGCAGTTTTTTAAATTTTCCATACAGTTTTTTAAAACTTTTCTTGCTGCACACCAAAACTTTACCTGTCAATTTTTCGCACACTTTTTCAAGCCCCTAACCACGCATATAGTTGCAGTTGTTCTTGTTGTTGGGGTTGTTGTTGCAGCTGCAAACTTTACTCATTGGGATTATTTTATAGCTGCAACTATAACCCGATTTGTTTGTATGCACATCAAAATGCTGCGGTAGGTCCGGACAGTTCGGCTTTGTTTTGTTCAAATTAAAACCGCAAAGTGTTTGGCAAAAACTGAGTTGGGCCTCAGCCAATAGGGGAAAACGTTTAGAAATGTCTCAAAAATGCAAAATCGACAAAATACAATATGACCACAATTCCGAAATGTGGCCAAGCAGCCAGACAGACAAGCTCAGCCCACAGATGCCCACGGACACAACAAAACAACAAAAGGAGCCAAGGGATCAGAGCCCAAAAAGGTTGTCACATAAATAGCTAACAATGTAAACAAACTACTTAGCCACTTTTCTGCCCATATTTATACACTGTGCCCAGAGCGATTGGTAAAAAATACAAACAGAAGGGGTCATAATACACTGTGAGAAATTATATAGGTCTTCATATAACTGTAAGAGGCCTTGCTTAACTGATTTTGGATGAATGAAGGCATTTACTTAGCCGATTGTTGGTCCATATTTATACCCTGAGCCCAAACGATTGGTAAAAGGGCAACAAAAACAAACAAAAGGGTATAATGCACTGTTAGAAATTATAAAGGTTTTCTTGCAACTGCCAAAAGCTGTGCAAAAACTTTACTGATTTTGATGATTGAGGACATTGTGGTAATAATTTCTTCTTAACATTGACTCTGTGTCCAAAATCCAACTAAAAGTCGATTGGGGCTTAAATATTTGCATAATAGGCTCTCTTGAAGTAGATTTTTTCAAAATTCATGGGAAAAATTGTAACTTGCAGAGCTTAGGAGCCTTTATATCCTCCTCAAATGAAGTTCAAATTTCCTTAACTTTACCAAAACTCAGCCCCATTTCAGCCCATCTCAGTTTATCCTCTAGATTGATTCAAAAACATATTGGCACGACCCTTTTTTTTGAATTCATAGAATATAATATATGAACGGAGATCTTTATTATTTTAGAAGACCTTTTCTTAACTTGGAATATTACAACTTTGTTTTCAATCGATTGTGGCTGTAATATTTATATAATTATATTCAATTATAAGTCGATATTCCAAACAAGATTCTGAGTTAGTCAGAATTTGGTTAAAAATCATGTCAAACTTTGGGAAAATATTAATAATGTTTTGAAGTCCTTTGGAAATTTCCCTTCTAAATTTCAAAGCTTTATAACATTGATTTTTGTGTGTGTGAGGTATGTTTGGCTTACCAGCTACTGGGGCTGTTGTGAAAGATATTTAATTATTTGTGATTTCGTTTGATTTGATGGCTCGCAACCGGCGGAGCGCAGCCTCCTGCCAGTCGGCAATATTAATAACCTTTTTCACAGTTGCCAGGGCAGCAAATCGAAATTGGCATCTTAATTAGGCAACGACTGACAGGCACAGGCTGTCCTGCGCATTGGGCGCAAATAGGCGACGGCCACGGCTAATGTGTCTAATGAAGTCCTTGGCTGATTGATGGCCAAGCATTTCGGGCAGACCCGACCGACGAATGGCAACTCGACGCCATACGATTAATAGATGTGACTCAATATGTCAGGCCGGGCGCCAGTTCTCGAAAACTAGCAACTGAGGCCAGGCCCAAGGCGCAGCAGCGGCTCGGTACTGGCTCAGTTTAATGACCCCCCACCCGCCAACTTGATGGCCTGTCCATTGGCCAAGTTTATAACTTTAAAATCGCAAAATGCGCCATAACATTAACATGAGCTGCCGATGCGTGGGGCGGGGACTACTGCGCGGTTGCCAGCTCATAAAATGGCTTTTAAAGGTCATAAATATAAATTGAAATTGCGTTGACGACATCAAAAAAAAGAAAGCAAAGACAACAAAATTTATCACTGGCCACTAGAACTGAACAAAACGCGTACAAGCACGCATCCTTAGAGTGGAATTTTTTTTTATATATTTATTGCACACTTTATATACTCTTATATGTATATGATGTGCGCACACATACTTAACAAACATGTTTCACAGTACTAATCAGCATAATCAAAACAAAAGCTTATAAAAAAGGGTTACCCTTGCTGAGGGTCATATAATTTCACAACCTTGCGTAACACATTGTAGAAGATACCTCTGAGGTATTTAGAAAATATATGTAAGGAAGTAAACACTCAAAAATATGTAGTGCTCTTTATAGTGTGTTTTGAACTTTGACATTTGATTTAGTTAATAAAATTGTACTATACACAATCTCTTGTCAAATATTGCCCTTCATTGTTGGTAAACATAATCTGCCCAAAACAAACCAGAGGCAATAAAAATGATTAAAATTAAAATTTATTTAAACTAAAATTCAAATTACACTTTCTCAATTTGAACGCCAGATTAAAGTATCTCAATGTATTGTGTAGTAAAAATATAATTTTAAGATTCACAAATTATTGTCTAGTAAATATACCAATATTTACTGCCTTAAGATTCGTATACAGACATGGGTTAAAATTTCCCACCTCCATAACTCGGCCGAAACTCAACCGATTTCCACGAGAATTGGCTTTTTGTTCATGGTTTTCCCTCTACAATGATCTGGCATTTAAGTCTGACAACCCATTTTTTAGTCGAAATTCATGTCAAAATCTTACCCCTAGGATTCGTATATAGACATAGGTAAAAATCTCCCACCTCCATAACTCAGCCAAAACTCAACCGATTTCCACGAGAATTGGCTTTTTGTTCATGGTTTTCCCTCTAAAATGATCTGGCATTTAAATCTGACAACCCATTTTTTAGTCGAAATTCATGTCAAAATCTTACCCCTAGGATTCGTATATAGACATAGGTAAAAATCTCCCACCTCCACAACTCAGCCAAAACTCAACCGATTTTCACGAGTCTTGGCTTTTTCTTCATGGTTTTCCCTCTCAAATAATCTGGCATTTAAATCTGACAACCTATTTTCTAGTCGAAATTCATGTCAAAATCTTACCCCTAGGATTCGTATATGGGCATGGGTCAAAACTTCCCAATCCCATAACTCGGCTAAAACGCAATCGATTTTCACGAGAATTGGCTTTTTGTTCATGGTTTTCCCTCTAAAATGATCTGGCATTTAAATCTCAACACAAATTTTTTAGTCGAAATTCATGTCAAAATCTTACCCCTAGGATTCGTATATAGACATAGGTAAAAATCTCCCACCTCCATAACTCAGCCAAAACTCAACCGATTTCCACGAGAATTGGCTTTTTGTTCATGGTTTTCCCTCTAAAATGATCTGGCATTTAAATCTGACAACCGATTTTTTAGTCGAAATTCATGTCAAAATCTTACCCCTAGGATTCGTATATAGACATAGGTAAAAATCTCCCACCTCCATAACTCAGCCAAAACTCAACCGATTTTCACGAGTCTTGGCTTTTTCTTCATGGTTTTCCCTCTCAAATAATCTGGCATTTAAATCTGACAACCCATTTTCTAGTCGAAATTCATGTCAAAATCTTAACCCTAGGATTCGTATATGGGCATGGGTCAAAACTTCCCAAACCCATAACTCGGCTAAAACTCAATCGATTTTCACGAGGCTTGGCTTTTTGTTCATGGTTTTCCCTCTAAAATGATCTGGCATTTAAATCTCAACACAAATTTTTTAGCCGAAATTCATGTCAAAATCTTACCCCTAGGATTCGTATATAGACATGAGTAAAAATCTCCCACCTATATAACTCAGCCAAAACTCAACCGATTTCCACGAGGCTTGGCTTTTTCTTCATGGTTTTCCCTCACAAATAGTCTGGCATTTAAATCTGACATCCCATTTTCTTGTCGAAATTCATGTCAAATCTTACCCCTAGGATTCGTATATGGGCATGGGTCAAAACTTCCCAAACCCATAACTCGGCTAAAACTCAACCGATTTTCACGAGTCTTGGCTTTTTGTTCATGGTTTTCCCTCTCAAATAATCTGGCATTTAAATCTCAACACAAATTTTTTAGTCGAAATTCATGTCAAAATCTTACCCCTAGGATTCGTATATAGACATAGGTAAAAATCTCCCACCTCCATAACTCAGCCAAAACTCAACCGATTTCCACGAGAATTGGCTTCTTGTTCATGGTTTTCCCTCTAAAATGATCTGGCATTTAAATCTGACAACCCATTTTTTAGTCGAAATTCATGTCAAAATCTTAGCCCTAGGATTCGTATATAGACATAGGTAAAAATCTCCCACCTCCATAACTCAGCCAAAACTCAACCGATTTTCACGAGTCTTGGCTTTTTCTTCATGGTTTTTCCTCTCAAATAATCTGGCATTTAAATCTGACAACCCATTTTCTAGTCGAAATTCATGTCAAAATCTTAACCCTAGGATTCGTATATGGGCATGGGTCAAAACTTCCCAAACCCATAACTCGGCTAAAACTCAATCGATTTTCACGAGAATTGGCTTTTTGTTCATGGTTTTCCCTCTAAAATGATCTGGCATTTAAATCTCAACACAAATTTTTTAGCCGAAATTCATGTCAAAATCTTACCCCTAGGATTCGTATATAGACATGAGTAAAAATCTCCCACCTCCATAACTCAGCCAAAACTCAACCGATTTCCACGAGGCTTGGCTTTTTCGTCATGGTTTTCCCTCAAAAATAGTCTGGCATTTAAATCTGACATCCCATTTTCTTGTCGAAATTCATGTCAAATCTTACCCCTAGGATTCGTATATGGGCATGGGTCAAAACTTCCCAAACCCATAACTCGGCTAAAACTCAACCGATTTTCACGAGTCTTGGCTTTTTCTTCATGGTTTTCCCTCTCAAATAATCTGGCATTTAAATCTGACAACCCATTTTCTAGTCGAAATTCATGTAAAAATCTTACCCCTAAGATTCGTATATAAACATAGGTCAAAATCTCCCACCTCCATAACTCAGCCAAAACTGAACCGATTTCCACGAGTCTTGGCTTTTTCTTCATGGTTTTCCCTCTCAAATAATCTGGCATTTAAATCTGACAACCCATTTTCTAGTCGAAATTCATGTCAAAATCTTACCCCTAGGATTCGTATATGGGCATGGGTCAAAACTTCCCATTCTCATAACTCGGCTAAAACTCAACCGATTTTCACGACCATTGGCTTTTTATTCATGGTTTCCCCTCCAAAATAATCTGTCATTTTTATCTCAACACAAATTTTTTAGTCGAAATTCATGTCCAAATCTTAACTCTAGGATTCGTATATGGGCATGGGTCAAAACTTCCCAATCCCATAACTCGGCTAAAACTAATCGATTTTCACGAGAATTGGCTTTTTATTCATGGTTTTTCCTCTAAAATGATCTGGCATTTAAGTCTCAACACAAATTTTTTAGTCTAAATTCATGTAAAAATCTTACCCCTAGGATTCGTATATAGACATAGGTAAAAATCTCCCACCTCCATAACTCAGCCAAAACTCAACCGATTTTCACGAGTCTTGGCTTTTTCTTCATGGTTTTCCCTCTCAAATAATCTGGCATTTAAATCTGACAACCTATTTTCTAGTCGAAATTCATGTCAAAATCTTACCCCTAGGATTCGTATATGGGCATGGGTCAAAACTTTCCAATCCCATAACTCGGCTAAAACTCAACCGATTTTCACGAGAATTGGCTTTTTGGTTCATGGTTTTCCCTCTATAATGATCTGGCATTTAAATCTCAACACAAATATTTTAGTCGAAATTCATGTCAAAATCTTACCCCTAGGATTCGTATATAGACATAGGTAAAAATCTCCCACCTCCATAACTCAGCCAAAACTCAACCGATTTTCACGAGTCTTGGCTTTTTCTTCATGGTTTTCCCTCTCAAATAATCTGGCATTTAAATCTGACAACCCATTTTTGAGTCGAAATTCATGTCAAAATCTTACCCCTAGGATTCGTATATAGACATAGGTAAAAATCTCCCACCTCCATAACTCAGCCAAAACTCAACCGATTTTCACGAGGCTTGGCTTTTTCTTCATGGTTTTCCCTCACAAATAGTCTGGCATTTAAATCTGACATCCCATTTTCTTGTCGAAATTCATTTCAAAATCTTACCCCTAGGATTTGTATATAGACATGGGTCCAGTTTTCTCATTCGCATAGCTCTGTCAAAACTCAACCAATTTTCAAGGGGCTTAGCTTTTTGATAAAACCTCTGCGAAGCATCTGCATAACATAAAAAATATAATAATTCTATAGTATATAATACAAATAGCCTTTGTCATTCGGAATTTCTCTTTGACTCCAAGTTTTTCTACCTCAAATAATTTCCAGCCTTTTGTTTTGATAGTTTATTGTCTAGATTGTGAGGCTGTGGACTGGCATTTGAAAGGCTTTAAGCGGTTTTTCACGCAATTTCCTTTATTAAGTCGCCGTACGGCTTGCAGTTAGATTTTATTTTTAGCAAATAAGCCCAGACAAATAACAACAGCGCAAAGGCTTACTCGGTGGACACCAATGGCAATAGCAACCAATGACCCTTGCCGGGAGGTTGCCTGGCTACGCAGCTGCTCCGCCCCCCAACTGCTCGCCCTCTTCGACGAGCAATCATTTCTACGGTCATTTGGCCGGGTGCCGTGCGCGCTGCTCAGCCTTTAAATTGGAAAAATGTGTTGGCCTAGGCTACGCCCAGCTCCAGCTTCAGCATCCGCATCCGCATCAGCGTCAGCTCCAGCTCCAGCGTCAGTTCCATCTCCAGTGGCGGCTTACTGCTCGTCGCTTTTTATGACTGGCGTTAAAAATGTGCAGCGCGCCCGTCGGCTCGAGTGCAATAAAAGTAAAACACATTGCCAAAGCAGCTTGCAGCAATATTTGCGCAATATGCCAGCCCCAAGCCCAGCCCCAGTCTCAGTCCCAGCTCCAGCTTCCACTCCTGCTGCAAATGTTTAGCTGGGTGGCTAGTTTGCTCTGGCTGGCATCCTTCGTTTGCTGCGTTCATTATTTATTTTATTTTATTAGAAATTATTTAGTGCAGCAGCAGCAGCAGCAAACGCCGCCGCCTACTGGCAGAGTGCTTCATTTTGCCATCGCTGGCCGGATTCCTTTTTATTGTTATCTACCAGCTATTCAGCATGGGGCACTGCCCCGGCCGCAGGACGAGGTGGTGCACCCAAAGTGCATTAAAGCTGATTAATTTTATTACTAGTGCAGCCAGCTGAAGGAAAGCCAACTGCGACTCAAGCCAAAACAAGAAATCAGCCTAGGAATAGAGATTTAAGTAGTTAGGATGAGCTGCTAGCAGCTGCCCATCGACAGCATAGTCAGAGATGTTTTCTGATATGAAGCAGCAAAGTTCCACTTTCATTTTAGAAAACTTCGAAGCATACAATTTACACCCAGCGGGAAAGTGAAAATCAAATCTTCAATCGAATTTGTGCATATCATTTTTAGCCTTCCAGGTGGAATTTTTGATACACTTTTTTCTTTATTTTGCATACATCACAAAATGTAACTTAAGTGAAACAACAGCTTTCTGGCACGTGGGGCTTAAGCTGTGCGTTGATCATCAATCAATCAGTCAGTCAATCGGGCTCAAATGCTTGTATATATTTAGATATTTCTTGTAAAGTCCAACCTCATTAAAGGTACAGAAATATTAGCTGTCTTTAAATGTTGTATATAATTATCATCAATCATTCAGTCAGTCAATCATGGTCAATTTTATATATATATATATATATATGAGGTAGTTGGATATTATTTCATATTACAATTTTATTATTGTACATATCTACAACAACAAAAATGTTATCAAATTTGTGCTGTAGATTGATCATTTCATTATTATCAATCGGTCATTCAATCAATCTGTGGAAATTGCCTATATATGTAGAGAATGTCAAGCTTCTATATATATCTCATATTTAAATTTAATTTAACAACAACTATGTTGAATTAACAAAAGATATGTTTAAAGTTGGGCACTAGATTGATCGTCAATCAGGCAGTACCTCAATGAGGGAAATATATTTATTATATTATATATACATGATGTTTACCTTTGATGTACATCTGCAACATTTCTTGTTATAATTTCTACACACATAACAGGGTATAGAAATATTTGATATTTGGAAATGTCATATATATTTAACTAATGATATTTTTCATCAATCTGTCAGTCAGTCAATCAGGATTAATTGTTTCTGTACATATATTCAACCTAACATTGGCTGACATTTGGGCTGTACGTTGAGCATCAATCACCTGCAACACTATTCGACGACATTTCTACGCTATTCCTTTAGCCAGTCTATACAAATAAATGGTATTTTATTTTCAAGTAAAATGCTCTTTAATTTATTGGGCCCATTTATTGGCAGGCAACTTTGTATTTTTATTAATTACTTTGGCATGCGAGATGCCGAAGACGTAAGTGGATCAGACCATAAAAATGCCATTCAGTCAATTTGCTGCCTTTGGGAAATATTTAAAATGCCTGGCTTCATTTGCATGTAATTTTCACTTAACAGCCGCAAATCAGTTTGGGCTGTGGAAAATCGCGAAAAGCCCCATCATAAAAACCGGCAGCAAGAAGCGACGCCGCGGCGTCTGGCCGCAAACGCGATGCTGTTATTGTTGTTGTTGTTGTTGTGCATTTGGCAAGCCCGATTTGGTGATTGTCATCGATACGGATGCACATTATGCCGGCTCCGGGTGCGTTGCCTGTCCGGTGCAGCCAATCAGCCGCCGGAAACGGCAATTGCCAATTGGGCGCCATTTTACAGGGCAACAACAACAGCAACAACAACACACACAAAGGGTCGACGAAAAAAAGAACCTCATCATTTGTTGCCATTTGTCTGGGGCTCGGGCAACGTTTATGCGCTTGTTTGCGCACATTTGCGATGCGATTCTTGCTGCACACCACGCACTCCATTACAGTCGCGCACAAAAGTATGCAACAGTCATTGGCAAACGGCGCCGCTTTGATATTTAGCCACCGTTCCATTTGACGGACACACCGGCGTCATCTACGGCACCGACTCCAGCCAAGCTCGGACTCGCATTCAGCTTTGGTTATTCGGGTTTTTGGTGGGTGCGCACCTGAAAATGACCATAATTAATTGCATGTACTACCTGCGGCCATTGGCCCCCATCGGCTGCCAATTAGCGCCAGCTGAACGGGCAGCATCAGCTGCAATTCTGTGTCTCTCTGTGTGGGTTCTTCTAGCGCCCTATTCACAAAGTTGCAAACGGGTGTATTGGCTTCTTACACTGGCCGTTCCCTCTCTTCTGTGTTTAGAGTCTCTACAATTTGAATATGTTCTCTGCGCCTGCTTCGGATAATGTCTTACGAACTCCTAGGTGTGCCTACCCAGAGGGCGTCTAAGCCTTTCACAGTTTTGAATCTATTGCTGAACTTGGCAAGCAGCTTGCTCCAGCTTACTAGTCTGACCTGGGCTTACCGTTTGAAAGTCACCAATGCCATAATCAAATAAATCTCATTCAAAATGAGTCAAGTTTCCAGATAAAAAGCCACTTCCTTGGCCTGAAAGTCTTCGATTCACCAACAAAAATCTAGCAAACAGTACCTCAACACTTTCCAACTCTTTTTAGCTGTAAACAGCGTATTGAGCAGTCGGCTACAGCCCAATTAGTGCTTGCTTATGCCACTTGCTGCATTGATTGATGGCCGAAACCGTCGCGGAGTGGGGCAGGGGCTGACGAGATAAAAGATACTGGCCACTGCAACTGGCAGCCCATTCAAATAGTGCGCCTCATTAGCCAAGCCTGGCAGGCAGAGCAGCACAGTTAGAGTATTGGCATGTCGGTCATACACACACACACACATTCGTGCGAGTGTTTCGCAATGTTTTACAACTTAACAACACTTCACTTGGCCACACTTCACTTGGCCGCATATTTTCATTAACAAAAGTGGCAGCCACTTGGGCACTTTTTTTTGCCCAACAGCAACACACACACACGCACACACACGCATACATATATATATATATATATATATACGGCACTTGAGCATTGTAGCATTATAATCGAAGCAGCAGCAAATCGGTTTCGCATGAAACGCAATTGTCTATAATTACATTATCCCAACTATCAATTAAACCAAATTGTCTGACGGCCGCGCCGGGGCCTAGCCCGGAACTCCGGCAGACACAACGCAAAGCCCATGAGCAATGCTCAGTTCCCACACTCCATACACACACACGCACACACACTCGCTTACTCACCGCACACACACCGCAGCTGCAGCATAATGGAAGCTTGTTATGTGTATTTGTGATTGTATAACAAGGCCCCTGTGCGTGTGTTTCCTTCTGAGTTTCAGTCTGTTTATCTATCTCCATGTGCGTGTTTGTTCGTCTGTGTGTGTGTGTGTACACTCGTAATCCCCGCACACAAAGGCATTTAAATAATTTTACTGGTGCTGTCGACGCTGAACGCTGATATCGGAGTATTTTTCAAGTAATTGTTATAATAACAAGCACAAAAACAACAACGCACACACAGTCATGGCAATTACATGCACACACACACACACACACACACACAGGCACATTCTCATTGAAATATGGAAGTCACAATTACATTTAGGCACACGCACACAAACACACTGCCAAAAAACAAATTTTATGTTTATGCGCTGCAATTCGCGATACCCAAAAAATATGCGAATTACTCAATTTTCATTTGGACTTTTCCTTAAAAGATTTAATTACTCGGAGCCCATTATTGGATTTAATTATATACAAATCGTGGAGCATGGAACTCAGTTAGAACTAACCCTGTCTCGACATAAATAAAAGATTTTTACAGCTAGCTAGCGCGGACGCTTCGGATTGTACTTAGATCAGAGCAATCAGTCAGTCGATCAATCATTAGTTCAATCAATCTTTCAGTCATTGAAAAACTTTGACACTTACCTTCTTCAGGGTTTCAAGCCGCATAAACTGTTTGTCCAATTGGTACTGAAGTAGCAAAGCGATCTTGGTATTGTGTGTGCCTCAATCATCAGGCAATCGGCCAGTCATAAATGAGTCAATCAATCATACAATTTTTGATAAATTGTCTCTCTCTCTCTCAGAGGTCTTTACAGCCAAGCTCTAGCAAGCTCTAGGCTTCGGATGGTGCTTAGATCAACAATCAGTCAGTGCATCAATCAATCAGTCAATCTCACCGTTTAAAAATTAGCTTTTTCACGTTTTCGAGCCGCATAAACTGTTTTTTGCCCAATTGGTACTGAAGTAGCGACACGTTTGTCGTCCAACTCTCGGGCGGAGTGCGAGTGCGAGCAAAGTTAAAATTTGTTTTGCTTTCACATTTAATTGAAATTTACGCCGCTTTGTCGGCGTCTCGTTGTCGCGACAAGCGGCGACTTTTATCATTTTAAAAGCCGCCCGCCCGCTGTGCTGTCCCCCAGCTGCCCCCTGCTGCTGCTCCTGCCACGGGTGCCGCCGCGACTGGAGCCGTGCCCGGAGCAGCGCCTGGCCAGTGTCTGAGGCCCGACAGTCACTTTTGCAGCAAATTAAATGCATTTTGCACGCACGCGTGTGTGTGTGTGTAATGTGTGTGTGTGTGTGTGTGTGTCGGTTTGTCATTTAATTTTAAAAAGTTTCGCTGCACGAGATTTACAGCGCCCGAATGACTAAAGAGTTTTCACACAGGCTGCTCCCCTCTTTAATTTCACTTAATTGAGAAGTTGTTCGAAGGACTCCGCCCCTCACCTTGCAGCCAGGTGAGCGAATTGCTGACAGCGATGCAATCAATAAGAAATTTGTTTACGCAATGGCTAAAAAATAAAGTTAAATTAAAAAGGAAAAGTGCCCGCTCACGGATTAAGTCGAGCAGCGACCGAGCACTACAACATGTTTGCCAATAAAACTAAAACGAATCTCCTTCAAATAACATATTTCCTTTACTTATACACTGCGAGAAAATCCAAGGCTACATTATATGATGAGCCGGGCAGCAAGCCAAAGAATGTGCATCCCTTGCTCTGTTAACGGTTCGAACCAGCTTCCTGCCATTGGGTTCAATTGATGTACTTAGTTTTCCAGCCTTGGAAGCCTTAAAGCTTTGAAGCTCAAGTACAAGAGTACAAAATCTAGGAATGAAAAGATTATAAAATCTTTTGAAAGGCGAAAAAATGTCCAGATTGTCCAAAATTTTGACAGCGTTTATTCCTGCTTAAGCTTTTAAATTCTGCATTTTATTCTCAACGTTCACAAGCCTCTTATATTATGAACGACTTTTATTGAATATTTGATAAATCTCTTAGAACTTATATAAAGCCAAATGCAGGCGCCCCAATGTATGCAATCCAAATACAATTTCTGCCCGGTAGGCAGGCAACGCACACACACACACACACACACACATTGGCACACACAAAAATGCAACAAAGGAAAAGTGCAATGTTGTTTGTGGTCAAATACAAAAGGACATGTACTCTGACTGCGACTCCGGGCAGCGGGCATGGTCAAACGTTGCCAAGGGGGAAATGCTCTAGCCACATTTTACGCATTTGCGCCGGGAATTTATGAAATTGCAAAGGAACAGCAGAGCTGCCGAGCAGCAGAGCAGATCAACGCACAGGTCCTGTGGAAGGGACAATGGACTGCGGCAATGGCAAAACAAAAATGCCATTTATTTGTTAATTTACCCACGCAGCATCAAATATGTGAAGTCAACAAAAACAAAACCAAAAAGGGGAGAGCCCAGTCGCAGGTGCGACCAGGACCAGGAAGCGAATCACGAACAGAAACCATGGACTCGAGCCATGGCAACAACGAACTACCCCGCAAGCGTTTTTAAGCTACTTGTTTGTTGGTTTGCTTAATCCGACCGGACTGGGCTGGGCTTATTTACGTCTGGCTAAGACTCTGGACGGGATCAGGAGGGGTATCTGTGTTGTGTGCTCTCTAGTTTATTAGTCCACAACTGCCAGCCTAATGATGCCTGTCCACAACAGCGGCCTAGGCGTCCATTTGAGTCCGTTTGATTCGGTTTGTCTGTCTGTACCTTTGCTTAACGCTACAATGGCTACGCACACGTTATACCCTGCCATTGAGCGGGCATATGCCCTAGTGCAGCGGAGTCCTGCGTATGTGATTAGCATATTCCATATTCCACATTTAAAGATTCCTTTTCAAGAAATCTGCTTGGCTGTGGTAAGGTATTTGTTTATTTTATTGAGGCGTTTTAAATTGTGCCCCTTTTTTATGCACTGTATTTATTAGCAAAAAGGGTATATTACAGTGTGTGTTTGACTAGCAGAAGGAGTCATAGGCAAAGTATTTCTATTCTTGATCTATATCTACAGACGAGCTAATTGTTTGTTGAGACTGCAAAACGAACTGGTTCGAAACACATCTCACACTTTATTTCTTACCAAGAACAGAACTTTAAGCCAAGGCGGTTATTCAATTGTCATCTAAATCTTAACCCGAAGCGAAAGTCATAGAAAGTCTTTGAATCCATCCCCCTGAGACCCTACGAACTCAGCAACCATAAGAACTAAATACTGCCAATATAAAAGTTCTCGAATATCATACGAACTCAAGCTTATCTCGTTTGTCGATAAATCGATATATATCGATTTCGAAATTCCAGTTTTAAGGCATAGCAGGAAGATTATAACTTGAAGAGGCTTAAAATTTGCTATGAAGCTTATCGTATCGTATACAAATACCAGGAATTTTGGACTTTTCGAATACATCGAAGAACATTCGATATCAGAGGCTAAAGGAAATAAATAGATTCAAGATAAAAGTCTTCGAAAACATACGCAGTGAAGTTTATCTCTTTTGTCGCTAAATCGATAAATATCGACTCAAATTCCCGGCTTTTAAGCATAGCTGGAGGGTTATACGTCCAAGAGGATACAAATTTGGTGTGAGATTTATCGTATCGTATACACAGACCAAAAGACCCCATATTGCCAAATCAAAAAAGACAGACAAACAGCAGCTGTTCTCTCCCGGTTAAAGGGTATCTCGCAGCTTTGCATACCCGCCTGAGCACTTTTACTTGTACTTGTTTAGGTTTTTTGTTTTTTAGCTGATGTTAACAATGTTTTCAACTTGTTGCCCGTTCTCTGTTTTTAATTTACTTTGGCATTGTATAAATATTTAGACAAGCTGCCGGGCCAGCGAGCGCAGCTGCTGCCCCCCAGTTGATTTATGCAGAGCAAGTGGGCGGAGTGGGCGGTTGGTCGGGTGGCTGAACTGGTCTGGCTGGCGGGTATCAGCCCGCATCTAATGTTGATTTTGCGTCTTTTTGCGCTCTCAAGGCGAGTCCCGGCGCGCAATGTTTGTGCAAATGCTTTTTCAACAATTGCATGCCAGGACTCGCCTGATCCCCCAGAGATTAACGTGACTGCCAGCGTGTGTATAAATGTGTGTGTATCTATGAGTGTGTGTGTGTGTGGTGTGTGTGTGTGTACTCGCTTGTTAGATAATCCAATTAATATGCACACAAAAACGCAACTAGACAACAATAACTAAGCACTACGAGACGCCCAACCTGGACGCCATGTTGAATATCTGGCAAACCGGAAGAGCTGCAGCGGCGGCGTCAGCAGAGGCAGCGGCAGCGGACAAAGAGCTGCGGCGCGACTGCGGCAGCGGTAAAAGCTGTTCAAACATTTATGAGCCTGGCTGGTGGTTAACAGCAGCTCGGCAAACAGGCTAAAGGCTGCAGGCCAAAGGCAACAGGCAACGGAGCAGACGAGGCACAGACCAGGCCCAGATCCTTGCCTTGGAGTAACCCTCGCAGGATTCGCGGCGGCGCCGAGTCGAGTGCAATGCATAAAACTAATTTGCGGCCGGGCAATTATGCAGCAGCAGCTGCAGCCGAAGTTGAGCCAGCGTGAAGGTGCCTGCTACTAGGTGCCAGGTGCAGACGACCAGGCCAGCTGCTAATTTCTTTATTTGGCCGCACGAAGTTTCTACACAACAGCTCCCATTGAGCCTGATCCTGCATGGCAAGCTTATGCGAAGTGCAGTCAATGCGGAGCATTAAATCAACTATAAGAAATAATGTGGCGAACGACTGCTTCATACTCTGTTCACAGTGTGAAGACAGCTGAACAAAATGGATATATACATTTCTTCAATTTTTCTGAAGGTGCGTGACTCTAAAACTGTAAGGCCCCCCAAGGTCACTCTCAAATTCTGCTGAACAAAAAGGATAAATAAAATGTTGTTCTTATAACCAGTCTCTCCCAAACTGTAACTAAGAGTTATCGATTTTTTCATCTTTTTGGTTTCGTCTTAAGAGGCTTATGGTAGTCCTTTTGTTGGTGATTTTAAAACTGTAGAATGCGGGCCCTGACTTTCAAACTGTGACTAGGATAAATGGATTTTTGGCATACTTTTGGATCCAGCTTAGGAGGCTGTAAAACTGTTATCCAAAGACAATGACAAAATCGTGTACACCAATTTTTCACATTTTTGGCTGAAGCTTAGAAATAAATTCTTTGTCATATTTTTGTGGTGACTCAGTGGCTCCAAAACTGTAAGACACTGAAAACGACTACCAAACTATCTTAAGGTGCATACATTTTTGAAATTTCGCTCTCGATCTCAGAAGGGGCTTTTCTGGGAGCGTGGATCTAAAACAGTAAGCCACAGTGACTCTTAAACTGCGGCCTTAGGATATTCTCCAGCGTGAGCTCTGCAAATGTAGCAATTATTCAGGCAGTCCAGAGGTCGCGAACAACTCCAAGAGTTGTGAATTATCCAACATACAATCGATGAAAGTAGATATTGCTCGAGCTGCGGTTCGCGTGTTATTTGGGCAATTGGTTTGCCTTGGCTTGGCTCATGTTGAATAAATTATTGAGACAGCGGGCTCAAGCCAGTTAATACCCCACAGATTCGCACAAAATAAATATACTCCTTTCTCAGTTACCGAACCAGAGTATAAGCCAGATATATCATCTTGTGCTGAATAGCGACCATTTCCTTTGTAGCCCACGCACACATGAGCCCCTGTGTACTCCTTTTCTATGGCAGAACTCGCCGCGCAGACACACACAGCTCTCTTTCACATACTCTCGACTCTTGCATTATCTAGATTATCTTGTCAGAGAGAGAGAAGAGAGAGAGCAGCCCCGTTGAAGAAGTTAATTTTTCTTTCATTAGCGCCTGACATCGGTGTCGCTTAGACCCCCCGTGGCGCCCGCTGCTTCCATTTAGCAATGAAACTTTGCTTATTATAACTATGTGAAAGTGTCGCCCCGCCCCTCCCAATAACCCCCATCCCCTCACACTCACACACGCCGTATTCATTCAGGCATATTCTAATATCCATGGCGCAGCTACCCAGCTGGGGGGCAAAGCCGCACACGTATTGGCGTCAAAACTTTTTATTAGCCTCGAAAGTGGGCACTGAGAGGATGCCCTGCCCAACTCCCCCTCCTAGCACTCCAAAAATCACAGAGCAAAGTCTGTTTAGCAGCACGTTGCGTATGATTAATATGCTGCACACGTATCAAAGCAAATATTGATTTTTAAATAAGCTGACGCCACGAATGTGGGCCAAGAGCAGCAGCAGCAGCAGCAGGACGGCAAATCAACAACGAAATTATATAATTTGCAGTGTAATCAGCTAAGTTTAAATGTGAGGCGTCGTGATTTCAGCTGATGGCTGATGCGGCGTATGAGTAATGCCCGCCTATAAGTTTACCCATACGTAAAAGCCGCAAAAAGTGAACGTCATGCGCCGCCAAGCACTTTGACAAATGAAACCTGGCCAAAAGGAGGAGCTGCCTGGCAAGGGATTGCACCCGGACCCGGATACGGGCTTGGGTATGGGCACGGGCTTTTGATAGCTGCAGAAAGGAACGCCGTAATGCCATTGATGGCTTATTTCAGGTTTACGACTTTGTTTTTCGCTACCTAGCCAATGTTTGCCTCCAACTCCTGTCCGTCCGTCTGTCTGATCGGCGGCATTCACTCAGCGCGCACGTTTGTAACTTTTGACTATGGCAACCCCCCCTCACCACACCACACCGCCCCCGCCCCCTATCAAAAAACAGTCGTCAGCGGCTGAGAGTATGCTTGAGTGGTTTTTAGGCGCAGTTGTTTCTATTTTCTTTCCGTATTTTTTTTCTTTATTACTCTGGCAAATTCCACGCTTTTTATGGCAACTCCATTGAAGTCAGAGGCAGGCATTGAACTGTTAAGCATTTTATTGCGCCGCATGCCCTGTAAAACAAAAGGGATTCGGCACAAACTGATCGCGTATAATCTTGCCTGACTTTCGTGGGGGGCTTAGAAGAGCGCAGAAAATATGAATGCTAATAGAATCTGGTTAAAAATAGTGGCATCAGCTTAAGTTAAAGTTCATGTTCAATTTAAAATTTGCCAGCATGTCTGCCAGAATAAATAATAGTGCTTAAGGCAAGACTGCTCTACTGGCAGATACCCTGTACTCCCAGCTTTTGCCTAAATGTGTGTTAAATACAGTCGCATTTATTTCTTTCCAGGCACACAAACTCTGGCTGTGCTTTATTTTATTCTTAATCCCACAAGTAGACACAAGCACACAATGTATTCTTCCATATTTTTCTGTGTTCATTATTCAATCATTATCATGCATTCATTTGAATTTATATATCAGAAAGAGCGCCTCTCAATCACTTTAGCAGGCTCAAGCTCCTTAAATCATTGAAGATGTGTCAAAGAATCTTAACTGTAATTGATATTTATCAACTTGAGAAGTCAGCTATCGATAATTTGACTTCAATTTGATCTGTCATATATATAGCATGTATGAGAGCATTCATATTCAAAATTTGTAGTCTTCAGCTTGAGGTCGAAGCATTTATGCGAATGGACAGAGACTAGCCGGACAGAATAAACATCTGATTCAGTATAGATATGCTTCATAGAATCAAAGATATCAGATAACAGATATCAAAGATATCTAGACTGGGAGCACAGCAACAATCTACCCATTTCTTAGCCAACCTTACATAAGTACAGTGTATATATGTTTAATGGTAACTAAGATCTAATCTTCTGTTTAAAACATGCACTGTGAATGCAGCATTACACCCAATTTCATGCCTGTCCAGGGTATAAAAAGTTTACTATGCAGCAGTCAACTTTCCCCTTCACGAGTTTCATATGGACTCGCATGCAGGTAAACTGTATTGGCAACTGTCTGTCCGTCCGTCTGTCTACCCGTCCGTCCTTCCGTCTACCTGTGTCTCTGTCTGTTCGTCCTTCCGTCCACCTGTCCTTCTGTCTGTTCGTTCGACTGTGTCTGCGCTGCCGGCGGCTGTGCAACAGCATGTTGCATGCTGCTGAGCCGCTCAGCCGACAACAAATTTTTATTGTCAGCATATTTTTTATGTTTTAAGCATGCCGCACACACGCACACACACACACCCCGCCCGCACACCCCTTTCAGCTTGTCAGAGAATACAGACTGAAGCGCTTCTGTGCGATGTGACGAGCGCGGCGTGCGCATTGACATTGTCTGCCTGTCCTGTCCCTTGGCACTTCGGCTCTGTTCCTGCCGCTGTCTGCCGGTAAATAAAATATCGTTTCATATAAAAATACAAGTGCTGCCCCCGCAGACATCCGCCCGCCCGCCCCGCTCCGCCTCGGCATCGATTAAGCGTGTCTAACCGTTGGGGCATGGCCCCAAACTCCGCCGATTCCCAATCTTTTCGCAGCAGTCAACAGGGCAGAATATTTGTTGTTATTTTTTGTTCCCCTTTTGATTTCCGTTTTTTATATATAAATATATATATTTTTGGGTTGAAATGGAACACTACACGTGTTGGTAACATATTTTTGGACATTATTACAATGGTTGCTTTTTGCTACCCCGCAACCCACACATATATTTTTTGCCCTTACAAGTGGCCCACTCTCTCTCTCTCAGTCCGTATGGATTTTATGTGTGTGTGTCGACTTTTTATGGACACTTGAACGTATTCAAGTTCGCAGCGTGTTTTGAATGTGTTTTGGGTGCCCCCAATCCCAATCCCGATCCCAACAACAACAACAATAAAAGCAGCACAGACAAGTGGCAAATGCATTTTATTCACTGCATATTTGATTCGACGAAAAATTCCAGCAAAGGTGAAGTCAAGTGCGTTGCGATGCCATGAATCAGCTTTGAATGGAGGCATCATCGAAATGTCGTCCCAAACAAAAATATACACATTTTTTTTCGGGCCCAAGCTTGATGATGGCCATTATCATTTTGCATACATTATAACAGACGAAATCGTATTACATTTATTAAAATAAATTCAATGGTATAAAGGAGTTTGGCCGGGAGTTGAACTAAGAAGCAGCAGAGCGCTGGTTCAAATTTTTTTTCAGTTTATATATTTGTTTAAATTCGCTTAAAGAAGAAAAGAATGGAATGTTTAAATAATAGGTGACATTTATTATAATAAATTCAATAGTATGTACATTTATACGCATATAAGGGAGTTTGGACGGGAGTTGAACTAAGAAGCAGCAGAGCGCTGGTTCAAATTCAGTTGATATCTTTGTTTCAATTTGCTGAAGAAAAAGACAAAAGACATGGAAAATTAAAAGTTGAATGGGGTTAGCCATGAGCTCAGCTAGAAGTTTAAGGTTCTATCTTCCGTTAGGACGAAAGATTTTTTTTATTCACAAATTATAAATAAAATAAATGTAAATTAATTTCTATAAATTGCCTAGCACATATGCATTTGTAAAATTATTTTGTTCACCCGATCGATGCCGGGTAATTTCTGTAATTATTTATGATCCAAAAAAGAACGTAAGCCGAATGCCTTTCGCATTTATTTTTGTAATATGCAAAATTGAGACAGCAAATGCGAAAAGATTAAAATGCAGCTATAAAATATACAAATTTATGTGAGCCGCCGCCTTAATGAAAAGCGCTTACGAAAAGCATCAGCATTTCACAGGGCTGGGCACAAATGCGACAACGAGCTGGTGGCTGATCATGGAGCTGGAGGAGAAACTGGAGGAGGTGGTGGAGCTGGAGGCGGAGGCAACCAACCCAAACCGAATTTCATGCTTAAGCTCTGTAAAATTAACATTTAATTGAAGCCTACATTTCGGCGCCGCTGGCGTAAAATTAACAACAAATTTGCCACGCCCACGCCGAAGGCTGGCCAGGATGCGTCAAGTGTAAATCCCTGGATACGGTCCGAGCATATGCAGCCCAGGCGGGCGGACGGACCGCGGGGAGTGCATGTTTTGATAGCGTAAATTATGTTATAAAATTTATTTAATTTCACTTTTCTGCATGCTCCATCCGCACGCTGAACGTTTTGTTGCCAGGCCCTCCCCCCTGCCAAAATGGGCGCCTGCCATGCGAGTCCTCGAGCCTCGAGGGTTGTGGCAGACACTCAACACACGACCCTCTTAACTGGGCGTCCTCGGATTCCCCAGTGTATTGCAAATTGTGCAGAGTTCTCTGCCACTTGCCACTTGCCCCTGGGTCCAACTGCTGCTTGGCTTCGCGTGCCCGGCGCGCATATTTATGTCTGCCCAAAGAAACATGCAAACATTTCGCCAAAAATGAAATGGAAAGCGCGACCAGGTGAGCAAACAACACACACACGTGTGCGAGCATGTGTGTGTGTGAGTCACAGATATTGGCAATCCTTAACTGCACGCCTTAATCTCTGTGCCACGAGAACCAGAGATGGCATCGTGCTCCTGTTGCTCAGCAAGAGCAAGACTTTCTACTGTAAACTTGTTGCTCTAATCAGGGACAACTCTTGTTGATTCTCATCTCTCCCCCCTCCCGGAAGTCAAATTTTATAAGATCCCACATGTTTCATTATCTGTCAGATTTCTCCTCTTGTCAAAATCTTCTCGAGAATTGGACTCTCGTTGATTTAAATTAAAACAAAAACTACTTTCTCTCAGTAGGAGTCTTTCTTCGTGTTTGCTTTCGATCCAAAAAGAAGCTACAAATAGCTCGTCATTTAGCATAAAAACTCTTTTGTATTCATAGAAGAATTGCTTCCACTCTCCACATTCTAGCTGTATTCAAAGTATTCGCATTCTGTCCTCACGAGCTCATCTCTAAGCTGGGCAATCTTTCAGCTCCGTCGATGGGGAAGGGCGCAGCTTAAGCGACTGGGGTCCGCTTAAATAATTAAATACCAATGACACTTAAACGTAAATCATGAATTTTGCAAGGGTTTCACCGAAGGGCCACGTGCACGGCATGCTGCTGCTCGATAAGACACATTTGGCAAATGGCAAGGACGAGGGCAGACCAGGAGTTGGCTCCAGTTTTGGCCAGCCCGCCAGCTTGCCGGACCGTTAACAAAGACGGAAAATGTCAACGCCGCCGGAAACAACACCCCAAAAAATTACTGTTGCAAAATGCTGTGTACAAGTTTCCGCTCCCAACTCGGAGCTTCCTGCAACGGCAACATCAACGGCAACTGCAACAAATCCCCAGCTGCTCAGCTCTAACATTCCATGCAACATGCAACAATAACAACAACAACAACAACAACAGCAACAATGGCAACAACAATGTGTGTGTGTCCAACAATTTGTTGCCGTAGACAAAGGCAAAGTCAATGTCGGCAGAGTTGTCAACTCTGTTTAAAGTTGCCTTAATTGCAGTTGTTGCTGCTGTTCTTTTTATGCCCTGAACCCAATAAAAATGGTTAAAAGGGGTATAATGTATTTGTGCAAATGTATGTAACAGGAAGAAGTATATATATTCTTAATCAGCATCAATAGCCGAGTCTATCTATTCATGTCCGTCTGTCTGTCTGTCCGTCCGCTAGTCCGTCCGTATGAACGCAAGGATCTCAGAACCTATAAGAGCTAGAGATTTGAAATAGGTCCTCCTAGTGCTCACACAGTATGAGTTTGTTTCCGATATTCGATAACTTGCCCCGTTACCAAGTAATCGATCAAATATCGATATCGAAATCGTGTTTTTTGAGCAAATTGAATAAATAACAAAAGCTAGAGTCGCCAAACTTGGCATTTAGCTTCTAGAATAATATGTATAGGTAAAGTATCTTTCTAGAAGAGCTTACAGGGTATCCCCTAGTTGGGCACTCTCGCCTAGAGTCTCTCACTTGATATGGTTGTCGTGCATAAAATATGCTGCATACTTCGTGGGGCGCCGCTACCGGCAGAAAGGTTGCCACTGCCATTGGCGTTGCCACCGTGTCCGCACGCCGTTTTCATGCTGTTAATTATTATTATAGACGTGCGAGCGTCCATCTGTCTGGCCTGTCGCAGCAGGCACACACAACCAAGCGAGCGACCACATGCAATAAAACAGCACTTAGACAGCGGCAGGCACACACACACACACACATGGACACGGCGACAGCTACATAGATGTCTAGTCCGTTTGAGCCATCGCCCAGGCAAATAGCCAAACAGCGCACCGGGGAATACTTTACCAAATTGCACTACCCAGTCTCACAGTCAGCTCCAGCTCCAGCTCCAGCTCCTGCTGGCATCCTTTGGCCAACTCATTTGACTGCACGCTTTTGTCGTCCTTTCATCTCTTGAAATATTTTTGCTCATAGACGCCTTACACGTGTCCGTCCGTGTGTTTATGTGTTTGTGTCCCGTTTTGCCTATGTCTGCCTGCTGCTTTTAGCCGTTTAACTTCTTTTTTTTGCTTTAAAAGAAGTTAAACAAGAAAGAACGAACATGGAATACTTCTATAGAAATTTTACTTAGAAGTTCAAAACTTAATTTTCACCTATATAGTAGACCGATTTAATAGGGCTTTGCCAATGTATTGCAAAAATGCGGAAAGTCTTAAATGCCAAGCTCGGCTAAGATATCTTGGGTGACAAAAATGTGTTTTATAAAAAATTCAAGAATTATTGTAAAAATTATAAATGCAAAGCTTGGCAGCCATATGATATAGCTGTCTGATTCGGCCGACTCCGATATGGGTACTCCCAGCTACAGAAATACGCAACTATTTTAAGTTTCATTCAAAAGCTGAGGCCAGACAGTCCGAGCTAGTGTTGCTGCTGATGATGAATATGTACATATATATCTTCTTATAAGATTGGAGCTCGGTTTGAGCATTCCCTCTGCTATATCCTAATTAAAGCTACTTTGGAAATCGCAAAAAGCAGGACTATTGCATGGCATTTAAGAATTTCCAGAATTCGACTGCAATTTGTTTGTTATATGTTAAAACTCAAAATATCACGGGTAATTAAGGCTCGATATTCGAATGGGTTAGCCATTTGGAATTATACAGATCACGGAAATCAAGAAAAAATTCCATTCCAAAATTTGACAAAATTTGACAAAATTTGACAAAAGTTGATAAAAATATCAAGGGCCTACAATAAAAATTTTGCAAATATTTGGTCTGTTCTGAAATAAAACGTTTTAATTTCCTTTACATTCGATAAAATTTAATAAGTCCAAAATGCCATATCTTTCCAAGATCGGACTTCTAAATTGAAACATTTTTGATTCCATTATATTCTATAGATATATATAGTTGTGTACATTTAAAGTTTATAAATTTATTCGAAAATCTCAATCTAATTGATTTATTAATCTATCCACAATTGTTATTTCCACTGCCTCTCAAACCCGTCCATTCTGCAAGGTGTGCGCCAATCTCGTCTGATCCACTCGAACTTAGGTCTTGGGCGCAAATCCGGCTAAGAAGTTGGCTGCCAGCTTATCATGAGGCGCGCTGCTCGGCGCATAAAAGGGGGAGATTGCATTTATTGTGTTGGCTTTTGTTTTATTTGTGCACGTTTTTGCCAGGTGCGCTAATCGCCGGCTAAGCTGACCGGAACCGAGCAAGTGGCTAAGCCAAAAGTCAGGCTAATTAGCTGACACTTTGTCTTGGGCCACTTAATTATCCGCTGCTTGGATATTTGCTGCCTGCGTTCGCCGCGTCTCAATGCAGCACACCCCGCACATACAGATTGTTGGCGGGGACAATTGCATTCCAGTTGCGTAACAGAAACGGGCGCCAATTAAAGTTGGCCCCAACTGACTCCCAATTGGCGCCAGGCAAAAGTTCGTTTGGCATATTTAAACTTTTTACAATTGTTGTGTGTGTGTGTGTGTGATTTTAATTCCATTAAAATTTGCGCGCAGCATGAAAAAACGCATTTACAAAAATAACAATTGCGCGAGAGAGTGAGAAAGAGAGAGAGAAGGGGAGAGAGAGCGAGAAAGAGAGGGAGACGTTGTCACAATTAAAATATTTTCATTGCTAATACAATTTTACTCGTATTTTATACAGATTTTTCGTTAGCACTAATTAAATGTGTAAATTTTGCAACTTTTTTAATTGAATGCGACAAAATGTCTACAAAAATTAAGCGAAACAATTTTGCGAGGACAAATTATTGTCAGATTCGGCTTTAACAAGCGTTTGCAAATGTTGTTGGCCAAAAAGTTAACAGCAACAATTTCTAATGCTAAGCAAACATGTGGTGCGCAGGCAAGTGCAACTTAGTTAGAATAGAATGTAATATAAAAAAAAAAGAATAATATTCGAAACTCCACTCCAATAAATTGGCATGTGTAGACAGGGCAGACACAGTAAAGCAGGGTATACATTCAAAGTTCCTCCTACTATTCCTCCTTGTTCTCCAGCGCCGGCACCTCCCAGTACTGTTCGTCCTGGTGCTGCTCGTCCTTTTGCAGATTCCGAAAGCTGGTATACTTTAAGACGGCACCTGTTTCAGTTATCAATTTAATTATACGCTCCTTTACGTTAAATAACTCCCAACGCACCTGTCAAAATGCCGCCTCCAATGGCTATGAGCAGGGTCAGGGCAATGCCGAACAGTTGATAGCCCGCCTGTGTGCTGGCATTGCGTCCCAGGCCCTGCAACATGGTCGGGGATTAGCTTGTGTGTGTGTGTGAAGGTAAATAACAATTGCAGCTGCCGCCAACTTACGCCCATAATTTTGCTTGCCGTGCTGTTGCTGCCCACCATGGCTGGGAAAATGTCCTGCAGCTCCGATTGATAGTCGTCCACGGTGACCAGCGAGGCGTAGATGGCCGACGCGATGGCCGATATCAGCGCCGGCATGCCGTGCAAATTGTGTACGCCGCACGTGTCATGCAGACGCAGCTTGTTGGTCAACCAGGGCTGCAATTTACAGGGTATAACATATTAGATACAGGCATTCTATAAAAGTTCTACGAACGAACGCCTTCCAATTTTGGCAAGCAAACTTTCCGAATGCCACAATTCATATACAAATTGCACTTTAATATAAAATAGCAGAGAGAGAGAGAGAGAGAGAGAGAGAAAACTCTAAACAATAAGCTTTTTGTGACTTTTTCATTTATCCCGAAATATGTAAAAATTTGAACAGATTTAATTATTAATTTGTCTGAGAATGTGACGTATGTTCTGCTAAAGCACTTTTGAAATGCTAAGCAAAGTTTTTTAACCCCGCTGCTGCAGTGCATGTCAAAGTTCAAAGCGGATCTGACAACTCTTCATATAACCTGAACCCATTGAAAGTGTTTAAAAAGGGGTAGCTTGTTCTAATGCAAGTGTATGTAACAGGCAGAAGACGGCAGCTCGTCATTTATATCTTTATATGAGTCGATCAAGCCAAGTCCTAGTTGCCAAAGACTTGACATTAGAAATATACATAGATATACATCAATTATGACTATGACAAAAGCATTACAATTGTATTTTTAGCTCGTTAGATCCTCCCATATTCAGATTAACATTAAGCATCTTACGGGATGGTTTCAAAGAGAGCATTTAGGTAGATTAGGGCGACATATTTCAGCCCTGCAAGTATCTTAAGGATCGGACTATAAACAGAGAAGTTAATCAAGAATGCATTTCCCATGATGTGGGGCAAAGGGAAAAAGAAGCTCAGTATAGAAGGTATCCGGTATGCTTGCAACGGCAGTTTGGCTGGCTCCAGGGTACCTGCTAGTCGATCAGACCCCACTCGAACACCCAGCTCGAGCGTTTTTTGTACATGTTCACTTTGGCGTCTAATTAAACGTTATTAAAGTGCAAAATGTGCAAGTGGACCGCGGCCTTTGGTCATTTATAAAAGTGTGTACATTTATTTACACACACCTCCGCCGGAATGGCACAGCGCATACGGACAGAGAGACGGACGGACGGACAGATGAGGGGCGTTGCCGAGGCCGCCGGGCAACAAACTTTACTCATTAGCGTCACATTTTTGCTAGGCGCACTAATTAAAACGCAACAGACGACACCACGGTCCACGGTCCAGCTACCGAATGCAGCAGAGCCTAATGTTCGTTGGAGCTAGCTAGCTTCCCTTCCAGCACCAGACTCCATTTGAATAACGCCTCGTGTTTGCTGGGATTACATGCATAGGTAGTCCGCCAGCACGGATGTGGCCCTCCTCCTCCTACCCATTAGTGTGCAGCTTTCTCTGTGTTTTCTGTTCTTTTTTTTTTGGGCAGTTGTTGAACTTACGGTTAAATAGCGATAGCCGAGCACCGAAACCGTGCCGGCGATAATGCCAATTAAGACAGCGCCGTGCGCGCCGAGCAGCAAGTTGCAAACGGTGCCAACGGCAACGCCGCCGGCGAGCGTCGAGTTCTGCACGTGCACCATATCCAATTTATTCTCATGGCTGACAAGTGCGGATACAACGAAGGTGGTCACTGCAAGCAAGAAGAGAGTGAGGGGGATTACAACAACATCAACAGAAAGGCGCATCAGTATTTTTCAAGTGTTTGCAGTCCCAGGGAGTCTCCCCTTGGGGGAAGGCTTCCCCCATTGGGCCTGGTGTAGTTTTCGTAGTTTGGCCCGCGGACACTTATGCTGCATCTTGTTCACTTTTCGAGTGGTTTATTAGTGCGCATCCAATTCCCTTTGAATTCGGTTTTAAATGCAATGCATACATTTTCAACGACTTTTGCCCAATTTGGCGTTTTCGATAATTCTGGAATGAGTACTTATTGGTTTTTGGCCACTGTCGATAGATTTGCACGATCATCGATTGCACGATCATCAATTGGCAACAATAGTGTCGTGTGCTCTGGTCACACTGTTCCGCTCTCTCGCTGGCAAAGAGCGGCTTTGCCGCCAAATTAATTGGTAATAGCGCGGTTTATAGTAAATCGGCAGTGCGTGAGTGCTTTTTAATAAATAAATTAATTTCATAATTTAACATGGGCATTACATCGGTGTAAAGCTTGCTTATTATACATCATTAGAAGCCGTTGTAGGCTGTGGTTGTGTTGTGTAAGCCGCAAAATATTAAAAGTGCGTATGTGTATGTGTGTGTGTGTTGTTTTTGTATTTTTTTTCATGTGTTTGCTAATTAGATTAAAACAAAAGTAAAATAATATCTAAATGGCGATGCCCTCTGGGCCCTCTGATGGTAAGTTCTGATAAGATTGTCTAACATTATAACTTATTAAAGCACATGTCTGAAGAGGTGTGTATATATATACGTAGGTTAATATAATCATATGTGTGGAACATACTGGAATGTTTCTAATGGGAATATGTCTCTTTTTGTGTATCTATTGAATGAATTAATAAATATACATATTTTATCTGATTAGGATATGTATGTCTAATTGGCGAACGATGTTATGCGCATGTTGAGCATGGCTAGTTCAGATAAGAATGTTTAAGATTCGCAACTTTTTAATGTGTGTATGTGTATGTAAATGCTTAAGAGCATGTATGAAGACAGAGTTGTCACTTCAGCTACTTTCTGATTAACAGCCCTGCTTATTACTTTTAACTGTTATTTTTGTTATTGCCTTCGGCTATTTTTTTGTAGAGACAGTTATTAACAATGTTGCCTCAGCTTAGAGGTGGGAGTCTGTCGTGTTTTTTTTTCGTGACACGAATTGGTTGGTTTTAGATATTAAAACACGTTTAATATTGAAATTTTCGTGCCTTTCCGACTAATACTTTTTGTACTTATCGTTTTGTTGCGAGTTTTCTAACTTTCTTGTCGTGTCGTAAAAATGCCTTAAGCGCCCATCCCTAGCTGAGCTCCATTTGGTAACGACAGGATTCTCTCTTAAATCATTCAAGCGAAGCAAATGGGAATTACGGGCCACAATGCTTGATGCCGCAACCGCAGTTCATAAACACAAAACTAATAAAAATGTAAACAAGTCCTCGTCCTCGTCCTGTGTCCGGCTGTCGTCCAGGCAACAACGGCAATGGGACACACTTCTTGTTTATTAGACTGGCAAACATAAATCTCCACAAAAATAACACTAAATACTTAAAAATCTTCATTTTATGGCGAAACATATGTTGCAGCAATAATAATTTGCATAAATTAGTTAATACGGGACACCGCTCGGATTCTGTGGCAACTGCAAATAAGCAAATCACAGCCGGACCAGCAACAACAACAACAACAATCGGAACCGCAACAATTTTAGAAACAGCTTTTGACATTGTCCAGGCGACACAGAATTACGAGTACTGCAAATTCTGGCTTAAAAATCAATTAAACAGTATTTTTACTGCCGGTCACAGGCTGTGCGGGAGAGGGGTGGTCGGAGGGGGGGAATAGAAGCAAAGTTAAACCAGAGCCAAGTTGAGATTTGGGGCGTCAGTTGTTTCTAACTTGTTGTTAAGCTCTATACCCTTTAAAAATGGACAACAATTGGGTATATTGCAGCTAGCCCAGGGTATGTGACAGGCAGAAAGGTGACATTTAACAGTCAAAAAATTATATATTTTCCAGGTCAGTCGGATCGAAAACTTTATGAACAATTTTTAGAGTATATATGCTCGTTAGTGGAGCATGTAAAGCATACACATTTCCAGGGTATTTTACTTTTTTAAGGGCATTTAAAATGTCTTACAATATGAAAGAAATAATGTATGTGACAGTAGCTCAAAGCCGTGTACAGGGTATCCCTAGTCGAGCACTATCGACTGTTGAGAAGCATTTAGAAATTCAGGGTATTTTACTTTTTCTACGCTTTTTTTTAAGAATTTTCTACAATCAGAGAAGAGAATAATATATGCTGTAGCAGCTCGAAGCTGTTTACAGGGTATGCCCTAGTCGAGCACTGTCGACTGTTGCAAAGCATACATATTTTCAGGATATTTTACTTTAAGTTATTTTAGGTATCAAGAATTTTCTACAACAAGAGAAGGGAATAATGTATGTTATAGAAGCTCGAACCTGCTTACAGGGTATGTCCCAGTCGAGCAGTGTCGCCTGTTGTTGTTGTTGTTGCCTGCATATTTAACAATTTAAATTAACGCCAATGGTGTCACTTGTGACTATAAAATGTGTTTGGTGCTTAACGTTGTTGCCCAATGCGGGCGACGGGCGACACGGACTGACCAGAACTCGGACCAGGACCAGGACTTGGACTAGGCGGGAGGAGGTGGGGCAAAACAGTGCAGGGCGGGGCTGGACAGGGCTCAGGCTCGTTTTGAACTTGGTGTGAAAACAACAACTGGGGCGTATTTTGCTGTTGGCGCCGCATTTGAACACCAAATGGCGTCGTCTGCTGTGCATGTCGCAGCACCCGCATACACACACAACACACACAACACACACACACACACACACATGGGTACACTCCTCGCAGAACGCCTCTAATTTCAGCATTGAACTGAATGCCCAGCTTTAGTTTAATTAAGGCAACAACTAGCGAGCCAAGTAACCAGCCACTGAACGGTGGGCTACGGCCCAAGGGCGACACCAGGATACCAGGGTCCACGTTGACTCAACTAATCGCACATCCTTCCGCATAAAATGTCCTGCCACGCTCATAGCCAGCTAGAGCCGGCTTTTTCCAACATTACAATGGGGTATATAGAATATTGTATGCTCTTTGTCTAAATCAAATTCAAGCCAATTGTGATTTTTGGCTTGTTCTTGGAAAGATCTTTTGTAGTTTTTTGGTTAAATAAATTTGAGTAAAAATCAGAGTTTAATATGGAAATTTTTTGCTGTTGCAACTGGAAACTATGCAAAAGTTGTTAGGCTCTGATTAATGGGTTTTATTTTAAATGCTAAATATGAAAGAAATGAGGAACTTTTTGGCAAATAACTTTGAGTGAAAATCTAAGTTTCATATGGGAAATCAGTTTCACGATGTGAACAGAAGAAGACGGGTATTGCTTCGAACTGGGAGCCAAATTCTAAAACATTTTAATTGCCCAAAAACCAATCCCATCTTAAACTGGGAAGAAATATATTTCTTCTAAAAACACTTGGCTTTCAAGTACAAATCTTTTTGGGATAGATTTCTTAGTTTTTGTTTTTCCGCTAGCTAATTTTCAACTGCATTTTCTGATTTAAATTTTGGCAAAATTAGACGCGAAGGTTCGAACCTTAACAAAAGTTTGAAGGGAAAACCTAGCTTACAAATCGCTAGCTTGGGGTAGGTTAGAAGAGTGCCTCGACTTGCCGTCAGCTCTGCTAAGCCTTGGTAGAGTATTGCAAGTGCGTTCTGTCTGTTTGTAGTTTTTTCTTTAACTTGTGCTCATATGGTCTATTGCGCTGTTTAGGTGTTGCCTCCGTGTTGCTGTAACGTGAGGGCTTTAATATCCATGGCAAATCTCTGGCCACAGACGTCCCAGTGTCGCCGCCATAGAGAGAGAGAGAGAGAGAGAGAGCGAGCGAGACTCTGGCTCCGACTGGCTGCTTGACCAGAGCCCCAGCTCGGCTTATCTCAGCTGCTGTTGCTCCATTTGTTGTTGTTGTCGTTGTCGTTGTTGTTGTTGTAGTCATTGCCGGGCGCCCTTTGTATACATTTAATTTGTGTTTTGTTATTTACATTAACCAAGGCAACGGCCAGAGCAGAGACTGCCCCGCCCCGCAAACCCAAACCCTGGACTCTGGCTCTCGGCTTGTTTTTGCTTTTAGCACATTTTCTATATGTTGTTGTGTAGGACATGGCCATGGTCAAACATAGTTGACCCACACACACACACACCCACACACACACACAAATACACCCACAGGGATAAACACAGGCTGACCAGCGGCTCCTGCTTTTTGCTCCTTCTCCTCCTCCTGCGGGCCGTAGGGTTTTTATGTGCGCTACGTGCTCAAAATAAATTTTCAAATGTGTTAACGAAACTATTTGACATTTAATTAGTTTGTGAGTTGCATGCATAAAGATTTGAAGAGCCCGCCAACCTCCCCCCGAACGTAGCTCGGTACCTTTTCAATTTTAGCGGCTGGCGCCTTAGTTAATAGCTGCGCCAACATTATAATTAGTCGGGCCAGAAATATATATACACAGAACTACAAGACAGTAGGCCGCCACTTGAGCCAGCTAATTGCTGACTCGGAATCGCTGTGGCACGTGACTCACCTGTTGCCGCGGCTAATGCGAGGAACGTGTTCAAAATGGCGCGCTCGCCGCCGGAGCCCGCGGCCAGCACCGAGTTGAAGCTGGGCCAGTATACCCAGAGGAAGGTGGTGCCGATCATAGCGAATATATCGGATGCATAGTTGGCGCCCTCGTGCTTGCCTGCCTCGTTCTGGTCACTCGCGGGGCGCAGCATCAGGGCCACAGCCAGGCCAAAGTAGGCGCCAAATGCGTGCACCGTAATGGAGCCTCCACAGTCGCAGATCTGTCGAGGAGTTACAAGTGATTAAGGGCTCTATTTATACTCTATTTATACCCTTGTCTATTCATTTTATAAAAAAAATATGTAACCCTTGGAAGGAGTCGCACGCGATATTTTTAGACAATCCAGCCTGGACCTACAGAAGTTCGATAAAACATATTTCCCAATAATTTGATCGACTGGAAACCCGTTTTAAAAGATCTTTTTAAGGCTTCCTTTGAAACGTGTTTCGCATTTTGCGAAAAATTTTCCTCCAAATGAGAATAGTTTGGAAGTTTGAAATTTGAAGAAAAGGTCAAAGTTTCTAGGCGCGACGTTTTTCAATCTTCGAAGTTTTTTCAGGCTTCGTTTTATAAGGGAAAATTTCAAAACTGAGTTTTGGATATTTTAGGAATCCCATTTAAAAAGATCTTTGTAAATCTTCATTTGAAACATGTTTCACATTTGGCAACAAATTAACCTCAGATTGAGAAAAGTTTGATGTTTGAAATTTGAAGAAAAGGTCAAAGTTTGATGGCGCGAATTTTTCTTTCAATCAGCTTCGTTTTGTTAGAGAAAACAAATTAAATCTATGGATAAATGTATTGTCTAGTAATGGAATTCATATCCTCATTTCTAGTGGAAAAAGGCTCCATAGATCTTGTTATAAGCGCATTTTCAAGCTTATTTTCCATTTTGAAAACTTAAAAAAAATGGTATAGTATTTATTTGACTTGTAGTTTAATTTAGTATGACAGCAAATGGAACCTCTTAAATCAGACAACGTTCTCCATCAGGGTCAATAGTGGAGTTTCAATAGCTTCGCCTGACAGAAGGTCTTCTTTATCTCATCCTATCCTATGCTATCGCATCATACTAACATAGTTAAAGATTAAGTTCTTATACGAACAACTTTTGAGTTATTCAAGATATCCCAACAAAACTCACCAATTTAGAGCTTCACCAAGCTCATTTTGTGCAGGAAACGAGATTCGAGAGTCTTTAAATTATACTATGTCCTTTCAGCTTGAATATTAATGCATTGCTGTTTATTCACATTATGCTTTTATGTCTTATTGAAGGAGGATACGTTTTCCTATTGCACTCAATAATGTCTCTTCACTTCAAAACATCTAATCCAACCTCTTATTATCAAATGCTCCTGTTACCACGTTCTATTACTTGAAATGTGTTTTATCAGCCGTTACAGGCTCTGGTCGATATCTCTATCTGGCATATATTTAATCTTAATTCAAATAAAATCGACCAATTGCTCAGATTGCAACTGCAAGGGTATTTGATATTCGGCAAGCCGAAGACAACTATTTTCTCTTTTCTCGTTTCACTTACGCTGAGCACATTTAGGGCCAGATATTCGTTGGCCGCGAACAGGGCCACCTCAAAGATGGACATGCACAGCAGCTGAATGGGCGTGGTCCGGCCCAGAAGTGCGCCCATGCTGATTAGCGGCACGGCGGCGGCAATGTCCGCATCGATGATGCTCTCCAGCGAAAGGCTGCAAGCAATGCAGAAATGAAAGCAGAGCCTCAATACGGCAAATGGAATGTAAACGTAAATAGCTTAAAGTGTTTTTTATATTTTTCATTCACAAGACCTTTGGCCCCTGGCCGTGTTTGCTGTGGCACTTTGTTGGAGTACCTCCCCCTGCGTCCGGCACAGCCTGGCCCCGGCTCCAGTTAAAGTAATTGCATGAATTCATTACATCTTGAGGATATTTTTCTTAATTTCTTTAACTTATTTGTTTGGCGCGCGCTTGCCAGGGGGTGTGGACGACACACACACAAATGCAATTAATTAATGGGCAATTATTTAGATTGGCAGACAACATTTCTAGTTGTTGCTGCTGCTGCAGAAAACTCACCTGATCTTGCCGCCCTCCATGTGCAGGAAACCCTTCATCAGGACGGACCACTGCACCACCAGGGCGGACATGAACATCGTATAGCCCGTGGCGCTGTAACCGTATTTGCGCAGAAAGGTCATCAGAAAGCCAAAGCCAATGAATATCATGACCTGCACATCCTGAAATTCTGTAACAAAGCAGGGGTCGGTTTAGTGAGTCGGCGCCTTGGCACGCTTATTAATTGAGTCAAGTCGTTTCAATTAGTTGCCCAATTGTCTGCTGCCAAAAGTCAATTGCATTGAGATTGATGTCACCAGGCAGAGCACGGCACAAGCACGGGCCCAGGCATGGACTCTGGCAAACGGTAGCCGATCATGTGCATGTGTGTATGCGGGTGCAATTAGTGTGAAATACGTTTTAATTTATTTATTATGAATTGCAACAAGTTGTTTACAGACGCATTTGCATAAATTGAAATTAATGACTTTAATTATTCATTTGTGTGTGTGTGTGTGTGTGTGTGTGCGGCTCTGCGCCTCGTTCGGTTTCTGGCTGGCAAAAGTAATTAATGCAATTGCTGCCGCGGGACTTTAAGGAGACTATGCGAAAAATAACCTTATTTATTTATGAAATGCCAACACTTGGCCAAATGCCACTCACAACATATTCGCCAATGGCCCGGACTCGACATTGGCATGGGTAATAGCATCTGACAGACCCGAAGCTATTTTAATATGCAGGATTAACTGTAGCTGGGGCTTGCTCTTTCTTTTAGTTGTAATTAATTTTTAAATATCGTATTAAGCGGACATTGCAAATTGTTTTTTATGCTACGCTTCTTGCGCCCAGGGACTAGCAGTTGATTTTGACAAATTACGAACTGTCGGAAAGTCTGAACATGAGTCGAAAGTCACGTCGGATTTTCAGAGGGAAGAGCAGAAAATTATGAAGTATGATACGCGTAGGCTTTGCTCTGAGACAGGAGAAATTGCAGAGCACTTTCTGGGAATTTGTCTAGCTTTGGGTACACTAAGACACTCTCAGCTAGGGTTCAGTTTTTGATGCTAACTCTCTCTCATGAGATCTTTGAAATCGGGGAAAATCAGCGCTCTTTTCTTTATGATGCTATCCATTCCATATCGACTCCAGCGCAAAATGAAACTAGTTAGAAAGCTTAAAAGAAAAGGTAATTTATCAGTGAAAGGCTAAATGCAACCAGATGGTCGCATATTACCCAGCTTTACAAAAAGTCAAAGTTTGCTGTGCTTTACGGACGTTATAGGCCTGCGTGGCTTAAGTATCTGACAAAGAATGGAGAAGTTGCTGGTTCTACTTGTAAAGAAATGTAATGAAAATGAAATGCTAAAAGCCTAATTAGAATATACTGTAAATACTACTTATAATATATATATATATATATATATATATACAAATACCACGTTTTTAAAGAAGGCAACTAGGAATTCACGTGGTGTCAATTTGGGCTGTGATATATATGTCTATATATTTAAAGCAGGCGCGAATTACACAAATAATTTTCATACAACTGCCATTTTTAACATTATTTATTTCAAGCCGCACAACGCTGGGTAATTTCTTGAAGTTAATACCAATTATATATCATATGCGGATTTTTGTAACTTTTTTGCTTACTGACAGCCAGCTTCTATCTTCGATTGCTCATAAATTCTTGGCGTTACATATTTCTATTAATAGTTATCTAGTTTAGTTGGTTGTCTCTCGGCAATTGTCCATAAAAGCTTATCAGCCATAGATGTCACGCAATCGCAACAAGACAAGTGGCGTTGATATTGTTGCCCCCGTTGACTGACTGACAGCTCCCCGGACCGGACCGGACCGGACCGGACCGAAATAAAGTCCGGATAAAATGCCAATCTTGTTGATAAGTCAACATTAAGTCAGCAGGCTGAGTCATTAGCGGTCACTCGATGGTTTGTCCCATTTTTTAAGTCGGCCGCTTGTCAATTAGCTGTTGATTATATCAAATGACGTTCTGGATAAACCAACTATTTATATGCTGAAAATAGCATATAGAGCATGTGGAGGCAATCAAAAACTCATGAGGCATATATATTCCTGGTCGAGTTGATGTAGAGTTTCTTTCTATAAAGTTGACTCTTGGTTTAAACAAACATTTGAATGTCATCTTTGAGGGCAAAGGTTTTCCCCAAGCTCAGACAATGGAGAGCTGGTTACAGGATATCTGCTAGTCAGGAACTCTCCCTCAGATTCACTCTCACCTGTGTTTTACTGCGCTTAGTCACATTATGAAGAAACTTTAACGTGTTGCGTCTGAACAATGAGGTGACGAGGACAACGGGAGGCAACAGGAAACACAATGGAAACAATGGGAAATGATGATAGCTACTCACGCGGATATTTTGAAACGTGTTCGTTTGCTGATCCAGCGTCTTCAGCGCCGAGTTGCGACGGCATGGCGGACTTTTCGTAACGCACGAAAAGCCAGAATAGCACCAGGAAAACTATTTGCACAATCATCAGGACAACGTAGCCCGACACCTTACCAGCCGGCGTATGCATGTCGGAGTTCGTAAAACGTAAAGCGAAAAACACAAAAAAAAGCCGTCGGAGTCGTTATCGATTGGAGTTGTTGTTCCTGGCTGGCGCGCTGGTTCAAATCCGCGTCGTAGCTGTTGCAGCACGCGTGTGGATACGCTGGGGAATTAGATGCCGCAGACAGGAAGTCTCTCCCTTTCTCTCTCTCTCTCTCTCTGTCTGTCGCTTTCTCTCTGTTTCTCTAATATGCACAAATATTTGTGCGCTGTTTAGTTTTTGAACACAAACACAGACACACGCGTGGAACAGGAGGAGGAGGCACCCGGCTCTCACATGGACGATCTGCTGCCGCTGAGCGCAAAGCGTATACTGATGCCGAGCGCTTGGTGCGCGGCCCGTAAGTAGCTGTCCGGTTGCTTTGCGCTCAACGGGGCGTATGTGCGATATATCCACGGCGATTTATTCGCATGATATAACTATTTGATTTAATTTGCCGCTGCCTCCGCTTCAGCTACTGT
Source organism: Drosophila littoralis (assembly GCA_018903485.1). Taxonomy (NCBI): domain Eukaryota; kingdom Metazoa; phylum Arthropoda; class Insecta; order Diptera; family Drosophilidae; genus Drosophila; species Drosophila littoralis. The sequence goes on from JAEIGF010000408.1 coordinate 817,837, forward strand.
TGGCTCCGCTTCTGCAGTCGCTGGTGAATTATTTAGCGCTAAACCCGCCCCTGCCCACACACAATTTACATTGTGCGCTTCTCGTAGTTTCCAATTTATTTAAATTGTTTTGTTTTAGTTGCATTCTAATTTCAATTTGAAATAAGTTGCGTGGTCCCCTCAAATGAAAAAGCGGTCATGTCTTTGCGGTGTGAGCACACTGTGAGAAAAAAGCAGAGAGTTTTCTGCACAAATCAAGTTTGAACTTTGCCAAAAGTAAGTCAAGTTTGTAATGTCTTGGTCTGAGCACGAAATATGAATACCAAGTCCATTCTCATAGAGTTCTCTGAGAGTATCTAAAGCAGAATAAATGCCCATCTACTGAATTAATATGTTCAACTGCTTTTATCTTATCTTTAGATCCTCCTCGTCTTATATGGCAAACAATTATGTCTTATCTTCGAGTTCAGCTGTATTTTGGTCTTCTGCAAAGCACGCTATCTTTCCTATTATTACCCATGAAGTGAGGCATTTTAAGGTACTTAAAAACAAATTAGTTTTGGTTAATTAAAGTATTTTTATACTGTAAGAAGGGTATCAAGTTTCTGGGCTAATGTATGTAACACGCTCTCTGTGGCATCTCCGGGCCCATTAAGCATATAGGAGGAACAGGCGAGTCGTTCTACTGTCTGTTCTTCTGTGTGAACAAAGCAATTTTTGTTTAATTTTGCAGCTCAATTACAACCAAGCTTTTCTCGCTGTGTATTAATTCGTCATGCATGCGTGCTACTGCATGCAACTGCTTAAAGTTTGATATTTTGATTGCCGTGGCTCGAGGAAAATGTTGCTGCCTTTTGCCGAAATCGCTTCAGTATTTCTTCAGCGACATCGAGACTCAGCTGAGCACTTGCTATGGCTAGATCTAATCGCATTGTTGTCTTTGGCTGCTCGCCACAAGGCAATTAGCAGGCTGTCAGCAACAATTGCCCATAAAGTGCTTCAAGTGGAGCAGCTGATCGGCCATTGATGATGATGCGCCACAGCCGGCGGGCCCCCGCGCCAAGCTGCCCAGCCCAGTCCGGCCCAGCCGTGCCCCATCCCCGAAACAACAATTGCCAGTCATTAACAGTTTTTAGTAGTTTAGTGCGAAATTAATGGGCACAATACGGCCCGACCGAGTCGCACATCTATGCGAAAGAGCCGCGAACTGAAATTGGGTTTCGGGCATAAATATAAAACGTAATGTGTGAATGGGCTACAGTTGTGCTTACGAAAAGATATCGTATAATAAATATTTTATGAAGTTTATAAATGAGATAAGCTGACATAAAGTTTATATAGTTTAGCAAAAAGAATACTTTATTGGACTAGAGGAAAAATTTGATCAATTGACTGAGATTAAAGCCCGTTTATTGACATCGCGCGGTTTTAATAGTCCCCGTCTTTTATAGTCATCTATCTATATCAGAAGTGCTCACTTTCGACTCAATAGGAAATTTTGGAGCAAATAATGTCAGTCAGGAAAAATTCTTTTGCACATATCGAATATTTAATTATATTTTTTTTTATTATATTCCATGGCATCTATGGCCTTTGGCTGAGGCAATAATACATCCATATACCATTACATTGGACTATAGGAGAAGCATAAAAATCGGATCAATTGGGCGAGATTAAAGCCCGTTTATGCACATCGAGCTGTTTTAATAGTCCCTTTCTTTTATAGTCATCCAACTATATCGGAGTGTGTTATCAGAGATATTTTTTCAAACAAAGTTTAATTACATTCTCTCACTTGCAAGCCGAATTTTTCAAAGCCCTGTCCAAGTGCGCCCTTTCGATTCTAAAGGAAACTTTATAACAGGAATATATATCGAATATTTATATAGAATATTTAAATAAATTTCTTTATTTTTATTCCATGGCATCTATGGCCTTCGGCTGAGACAATAATACATGCATATACTCTTGCTTGGGACTCCAAACCGAAGCCTTTTTTTTTTTGTTAATTTCTCATATTTGCTCTTCACTATTGCTATCTTTATCTTTTCTGCGAACTGCTCTCTAGTATATTAAAAGCATTTATATAATGGACTAATGATAAAAATCAACAACATTTAACTAATTACCAAAGAAAATAGCATAAAAATTAAAAAGTGCGCGCTAAAACAAAAATAAACTCAAACAAAATAACTTGTCGCAAGCCAAAAAAAGGGGGAAGGCAAATGCTGCTGCTGCTGCTTTGGTGTGGGGCTGCTGGGGCGTATGATTGATATTTATTTTTTCAACAAACACAAGCACCTGTGCTAAAAATTGAAATTCTCATGGCAGGGCAACAATAATAAATAAAAAAAAAAAGCAAAGCAAAGCAAAGCAAAGCAGAGCAAATCGAGAAACCGACATAAGAAAATGTGTGAAGTTGGCGCAAAAACCGCAAATGTTGCCAGGCACGCGCTGGTAAACGCTCTCAGATCTGTGAAACCGAGCAAAAAAAAAACCCTAAAAAAAGAAAAGGCAAAGCAACAGCAGGGTAGTTGGTAGCTGAAGCGGGGGTGCGGGGTGCGGGCCAGAAGTGGGACTTGGTGTACTATATCAGAGCCATTTGTGTGTGTGTGTGTGTGTGTGTGTATTGCTCCGGCTGCCTACGCTACATACTTGGGAAAATTTGCATCCGCAATCACTTTAAATGTTTCCGTTTGAATACGCAAATAAATCGAAAAGGATTTCCAATGAATGCTTATGAGTGTGCGCCTCCCCCAACTCTTGCACCTGCCCCTGGCCCCTCGCTAACCCTTGTTAATGTTGTTGTTTACAACAAGTGTACATGGCTAAATCCGGGCCAAAGCACACCAACAAAAATTGATAACATTGTAAAACGGCTGCCAAACTGTCAGCTGCTGCTCTGCTCCAAGATGCAGCCCCCGGTCCCCATCTCCCATCCACCATCTTCATACGGCTTGTGGTCAGTCTGGGGCTAACAAAAATATATGTGTATATGCTTGTGGGTTTATGCTGAGCCATAAATAAATATGAGCGAGTCTTCCCTGACATTGCAACAGGGGCCGGTAGCAATGTTGACGATATGTTGATAAACTTTAACACTACCAGCTCAGAGAGAGAGAGAGACACACACACAGCGTGGCAGAGACAAACAAAGGGTATTCCGAGTTACCATGCCTCACATAAATCGCCATTAATATATTAAACTTCATTTTTTACCCTTGCTGAAGCTCATGTTATGTTAAATGTGTGAGGTGCAGAAGAAGCGAGGTTTGACTATAAATTAGTTTGAGATCTGACTAGTCTCTTCCCATATAAAGACTTCTGCAGAGCTTGAGCTGTCGCGCTGAGACATTGACACATTCTTCTCCACAAAATCAGATGTTTGCTCTGTCCGAGTTCTCGTACCAAAGAACCAAATCGTTCTGAGGATCTCACTGAGATATCACTGACGGAATACAAAATAAGATTTTCGGTTTGTCCGAATTCCAAAAAGGAACCAAATCGAGCTTCAAACTTCTTTCTCAATCTGAAGAGAACGGAACATAGTCTACAATGGACCACCAATGTTCTTACTAAGTCGAGGGTAAACTGGCCTCGTCTACCGCGTTAACATAACCTAGGCTAAGCTCAGTTTTAAAAGTCTACTTTGATGAAACTTTTAATAGGTACCATTTAGATTGTCATATCATTGTGTCAAACAGAATTTTCTGTCGAAAACCTATAGTTTTTTTTCCAGATATCGGAAGATGTCTAAGGAGAGAAGAGGAAGAGTCTGTTGACTAACTGCCCGACCAATGCGCATCATAAAAGGTTGGGTTTAGGAAACTTAGACTAAGCTTCTGGCGAAGACGAAGTCTTAGAAAACTCGACCTCAAGGTAGAAGAAAACTGTAATATGCACTTAAACAAATTACAAACATCAACATGGCTTTATTACGTGGGTTAAGTGTATGAGCGTCGGACTTCAAATCCAGTAGCCAAATTTGCTCACAACATTAGAGAGAAAATCGTATTTGGTAAAAGTAAAAGTGTAAAGCAATATGCAAGCACTTGCCCGCCAAAGCGACTGTAAAAACACGCTTGGCTATTTCTTTAAATGCGATGCAGCTTCTACCACAACACAGCAGCATCCGTCTATAGTAGGAGCAACAAGAAGAAGAGCAGCATCAGAGCCGACATCGTCAGCGTCGTCGTCGTCGTGCGGGGCCAAGTCTTTTGTGTGGCTTTGTTATGCCGACCCAAAGTATCCTTCAGGCTCTCGCTGCCTGGCTGGCTTTGCTGGCATTTGTATCGCCGGCTTTGGCCTCTTTGGGGGGCTTTTTGGGAACTTGGCTCCGTTACACAAATTTCGACTGGCCCCCAGTCTCTGACCCAGTCTCTGCCCGAGCGCCTGCATGTGTGTGGTCTAGCCTGCTATTGTGGCTGCTGCTGCTGCTTCTGGTTCTGGTTCTGCGGGTGGTTGCGCCTAAACGATTTGCTTTTTGTCTGTTTTGTGTCAATTTGAAATCCGCTTTGGTTATGCGGCTGCAGCCACGCCCCCCCTCTGGCCCCCCTTTTCCCTTGGTTGTCGCCACGATGTCGTGTTGCCATAGCAAAAGCTTTGCGCTGCGGCAATTGTTGGCATTCACAGCTACTTGGCTGCCATGGCAGCGCGTACTCTTCTCCAGCTTCAGCTTCAGCTTCAGCTGTAGCTCAAGTGCCGCTCGGGGATTTATCAATTGCGTTTATAACAAATTTCGATTTGTCAGCGCAAAGCGGGCAACTTGCGTTCGTTTTGCAGCCAAGTGCCGTCGAGTGCCCACCGCAAGTGGCATCAGTATCGGGCGAAGTTCCTCCCACGGATCAGTGTTGCCCAGCAAAAACTGTTCCAGATGCAGAAAAGATGCTTAGCAACAATCTATGCATAGAAAACAGTTGACTGAGAAGGTCGCCGGTTCAAATCTAACATCAATTTTTTAATTTTTTGGTTTAGTTTGATATTATGTACGAAGAAAGGGCAATAATAATGATAATTAGACGTATGAAGGCTCAAGAGAGAATCGTTTAAAAAAATCCTCCAACTACGACAGAGGAGACAACTTATTAAAAAAAGCCGCTTCTGACCACGTTGTCCACGATAAAGCCTGAGGACTCAACCAGGCTTGGGGAAACATAGCCTAAGCCAACTGCGTTGTAATAGAAATGTATGCTATTTTCTATCCAATACAATAAAAGTTTATTAAAAAATATGTCTAGTAATATTTTGAGCAGCTTTGTAGTTGTCTGTAGGTGCCGTGAATTGTCCGAGCAATGCCGGGTAATTTCTTTTAGTAGAAAATAAAGAGACTAGCATGTGTCTTTCAAGATGACCTCGATCGTTGCTCCCGACTGAAATAAAGATTGACTGACAGTTGAATATAGGTTGTATGCAACTTTTTTTTTGGGTTTTCATTTAAACTTATTTTTCAATGATTTATGAAAAATATTATTGAACACTGCTTAACCGATTTTGGGTGAAAATAATTCGAAGATTCATACTGTACTTCTTTTTGCTTGTTAAAATAAATGAATTCCCAGCATGAAAAAACATTCAGCTATAAGCTAGCTGATGTGTCATCTCTGATTTGAGGCTATCATTTACAGTGGCGCTCAAAAGTCTGCCATGAATTGCGCAAAGTTGAAGGCAATTTTGCCAACATCCGCAACTTATGCCACGGCTTAGGCCAGAGCAAGTCGAGCGAAGACCAGTTTCAGTTGACAACAAAAAGCACCTCAATTAATAGTTAAGACAACTTTCAATCGGTCGCTTAGAGACGATACACATGCATAAATGCGAGTATATTTATATATATATAGATTAGAAGACAAACTGGATCACAAATAGCATCAATAAAAATATCAAAAGCCAAGCTAACTGAAGAAGCCCCCAAACAAACAAAGCGCCAGTCGGGCGATTAGATTAGATGGCCACGCGATTTACATTTTATTTGTAACAAAAGTTTATTCGATTTATTAATAAAACGCAAAGAATTTACGAAACGTGTGACGTACATTTGTGTATATTTATGTCTACTTTGGTATTGTTTGGTTTAGTCAATGACAAGAGCTATAGCACTTCCGGCTTCTAGGCAATGCTTGTGGCATGCGTTGGCGCCACCTGTACAGGTTGCACGGGCTGCACGGTATGTGTTGTGTCGGGCTGTACGGTGTGTGCCGGCTGCACGCCCGCCGACGAATCGTGCGTCGGCGCGGGCGTATAGGTGCTCGCCTGCTCCGGCTCCTTGTCCAATATGATCTTGTACATGGCAAAGTAGAGTGCAGCGCCCAGCAGCAGCTCAGCGACAGCGACGCAGGCAACCACAGCCCAGCCGGGTATGGCAAGTCCAGCTGCAAAACGAATAGATTGGGATTGTATTAGTATGCCATTCTGCTCCAAGAAGTCCCAAGTATGTGTGAGAACACCTAATAAAATGTTGCTACTGTCATGCGTATACCTTGGCAGAAGTTTAGGGATCGAACCCCTGGAAAGACGGGCTAACAATGCGCAGGTGAATGCTTAGATACATTTAGCTGTCACTTAAGCGACTTTGCATTTGCCTGTATAGTCCCAAAAGCTTGTATAAGTGACTAATTGCTTGCCGGACAGGGTATACATTTTCTCCCACTAGGTCGGGTGTTTCCCATAACTATATAAAGATATAGGACAAAGATCCTATCTATTAAACTTAACACTCTACATATCTGGCATAAATAACTTCATTTATAACTTCTTCTTCTAAAACACCTCCAACGTTTAAGTGAGGTGACAGTAAAAAACTGTGTATTCTAATTAGGCTTTAAGCATCTAATTTTTATAATTTGATGTATTGAATAAATAGTAAGAGATAATATATTATTATTCCCAGTGTGAGCTGTAACTTCAGCATTAAAAAAGTTCTTGAAATGGGAACTATTTTCCTGGGACTATTGGATTGCCTTTGACTTTTTCTTGGATTGATGTTGATTTTGTACCAAATTTTAGTTAAATGTACTCATTTTCTAGTCAGAGCTTAGACATATTTCGGTTGACTTACAAAAGTATCTGCGTGTTAAGGTGCGTCGTCCGCGATTGACGCGTCGCGTGGCCTCCGTTTCCTGCATGAAGCATGCCAGTAGAACTGTAAGCAAATCGAAAATAACAAATTATATTTAACACCTTGTCGAATACGCAAAAAAAAAGAAAAAAGAAGAAAAAACACATAAATATTTGATGAACGCGCTGTGTGTGTGGTCCATCAAACGGAGCGAGTCGCTAGAACGGAACTCATTGAAAGCGACGGTTGAACATTCATCAAACGGATGGGAACTGGCGTGCTTGTTATTTGCTCGCCGACTTGTTTAAATATTAATAATTAATTATTGAGAAAATATTTAACAGCGAAGCGAAAAGCAAAATATGATTAGCGAAGACATAAAAAAATAGATACATATATGCGAGCGCGCGCGCGCGCTCTTAGTTCGATGATAAATCAGCTTGAGCTCAGCGGGCGAGCGGGTTGCTGATTGAGGGGGGTTCCCTATTTTGGCATATAATCTGCTATTGTTTCATTGCGGATGTCAGTTTCGCTTATTATTTTTGTTTGGTTTTTTTAGAGATTCTACATAGGATTTTGGTTGACATTCAGCTTTGTGCGCCTTTTGAAATTAAATTTAAAACAAATAAAATGCTTGGTCCAAAAGGAATACCAGACACCGCGACCAATATACAATGGCCGACCGCTTAACCAAAAAAATAATTGTTTTGCCAGTGTATTTCATAATTTATACGGTGTAATAATTATTGAGCTTAGGCCACATCCGGCATTAGCAACGGTGCATTACATTAAGCTTTAAGCAAATAAAATATTGATTAAATAAATTGAAATATGTTCAGCGTAAACTGTAATCAATTTTGGTCTGGCAAATTATCTGCCCCGCATCTAGATGTTTTCAATTTACAATGAAGATGTTATTGCGCCTAATTTAAACTGGGCCCATTACTCATGGCAAACAAACACGATTGGGTCAACGATGAGTAAACCAAGCTTATCAGCTTTCAATTATATCGCACGGCAACTGATAAGCGCACATTTTTGTGGAGTCTACACAAATTGTGGACCCTATTTGCGAGACACACATTCCACTTTTGTTTCTTACTCATAGATACGCTCCCCTGTTGGGGCTTAGTCATTAGCACTTTACACAATTTGTGTGCACTTTGTTGCAACTCACAAACTTATTAAAATTACTCTGCACTTTACCCACACTCTTGAAGTTTTGAAGTAGAAGATTTCCTTCATGAATATTCTTTAATTTAGTATGAATAATCCTTGAGTTATGTACTAACTTTATGTGAAGAGATTTACATGCTTGAATTAAGCATAGAAAGTTGTCTATTAAAGCACAAAATTATTTTGATAAACTCTTAAGAAAAATTCATATTATTCTTTGTATATTTTGATTGGATTTCGAGCATTTGTTTGACTGTAGCTAAATGCATATTGAAGATATGCTCCTTCATTTATCGCGATATAAATCATATCACATTCACTGGCAAAACTTTACCCAAACATATCACCAAGTAGGTGGAGCACTTCTTGGGCCACATCATTTTCGTTTTGTATCGTGTTCGTCGCTAAATGTAAAATGAAACTGAAATGTGCTGCTTGATTTTGCCGAGCTACAGGTGCGTGGATCTTATCTACCGACCACCTCTGACGGTATTAAATTGCCAGTGTCAGATAAGATAAGATAAGCTGGGCCGCACAATCTTCTGAGTTTGCGCAATGCAAGCGGAGAGCAGAGATAAAAGAAAGAAATGTTTTTTTTTTTTGTTTTTCTTTTACATGTTTTATTGTTGTCTAATTTTTTGTACTCGGAATATTCATAACTCGTTCTCATTGACTAATACGCTTACGTTAACTTCAAATGAGATTGCCATAGCCTTGTTTCCGGCAAGCTCGATTCCTGGGGGCGGGGTCTTTAGTGGCGACGGAGCTTCAGGCGACGCACAGTCTTGTAGCGGTAGCCATCATCGGCCAGGATGGTGGGCTCTGCGGGCACATCGATCACGGCCTGCTCAACTGGGGGCAGGTATTCGTTGGCCAGTTCGCTGACGTCACGACGACGACGGATCACACGGCGGACGGTCTTGTAACGGTAGCCATCATCGGCGAGAGCAGCCGATTCCTGGACGGGAGCCTCGATGGCGATATCCTGGGAAGCCTCAGCAACTGGGGGCAGGTATTCGCTGGACAGCTCACGACGACGACGGATCACACGGCGGACGGTCTTGTAACGGTAGCCATCATCAGCCAGAACAGCGGATTCCTGGACGGGAGCCTCGATGGCGATATCCTGGGAAGCCTCAGCGACAGGGGGCAGGTATTCGTTGGCCAGTTCGTTGACGTCACGACGACGACGGATCACGCGGCGGACGGTCTTGTAACGGTAGCCATCATCGGCGAGGACAGCGCCTTCCTGAGCGGGAGCCTCGATAGCGATATCCTGGGAAGCCTCAGCAACAGGGGGCAGGTACTCAGGGGACAGCTCGCTGACATCACGACGACGACGGATCACACGGCGGACGGTCTTGTAGCGGTAGCCATCATCAGCCAAAACTGCGGCCTCCTGGACGGGAGCCTCGATAGCAATATCCTGGGAAGCCTCAGCAACTGGGGGCAGATATTCGCTGGACAGCTCACGACGACGACGGATCACACGGCGGACGGTCTTGTAACGGTAGCCATCATCGGCGAGAACGGCTGCCTCCTGGACGGGAGCCTCGATAGCGATATCCTGGGAAGCCTCAGCAATAGGGGGCAAGTACTCGGAGGACAGCTCACGACGACGGCGGATCACACGGCGGACGGTCTTGTAGCGGTAGCCATCATCAGCAAGGGGTGTCTCAACAGCGATTTCCTGGGCGGCCTCAGCGACTGGGGGCAGGTACTCGTTGGCCAGCTCGCTGACATCGCGACGGTGGCGCAGCTTCAGGCGGCGCACAGTCTTGTAGCGGTAGCCATCGTCACTGAGCAGACCCTGGTCGACTGGGGCATCAATCGATTCGGCGGCGACTTCGAGGTTATTGTCTACTGGCGGCAGATACTCCGTGGAGATGGATGTGGCCGCAGCAGCTGCGATCACAGCGAAGGCAATAACAAAGAATTTCTGTAAGAGAACGCCACGAGGCAAAGGCAGAATGGATGAGTTGGGTTAGTCCTGTGTGATCCAGAGAGTGGGCCAGGCCAGGCCAGGCTAGACTAACCATTATACGTAGATGCTCCCAGACGATGCGTGTCTATGAGATTAATCCAAATTTGATTCTGTTTTCAAACCAGACCTTACGACACTATTTATACGCAGCATTTCGCAAAAAGTTCTCGCCGGACAGCGGCAGCGGCCCGCGCCATTCACTTTAGAGACGATCCAAAAATGAAACCGGTTACTGATCCATGCGGCAACTACCGCATCAAATGTAGAGTTGGCTGCCGATGCCGATGTCGATGTCGATCGACTGCTTGGACCCCGCCACTTCAACTCCATTGATGGCCGGCATTAGCCGCGCTTAGTGGTTTGTCTTGTCTAGTTGCTATTGTCAAAAAAGTATCTCAAGACGCGCACACACATCAATTGTACTCTCGTCTGCCACACGGAGACACAAGATACTAATAATGCAAATACATATACATATCTAGAGCTATAGACAAAACGAAAGTCAACAATAGATCGCGAGACTGAAAAACTTCTACCAACAACATCAGGTTAAACGTGGCGGCCACGATTTTTTAAGTTTTTTTTTTTTTTTTCGATTGTCTCAAAACGTTGTTCGGCAGAATCAACAATGGTCGAGGGCTCTTTGCATTCTTCTCCGTGAGCTTTGATAGTCTCGATTATTTGTATCAAATTATGGTTCGACTATGGCTTGTATTGCATATGAATAGCTGGGGTCAGTCCAATGATCCATCGCTCAATGCCCACTCGCCTGGTAATTGCAAGCGGAAGTTGTTGTTATTATTACTATTATTATTTTTGTTGGCGTTGTTATCGTTATGGCCGCTTCTTCAGTTTTATCGGCTGATGGACAGCTGCGTATTTTTTTTCTTCATTTTTTTTGGCGACTCTTGATCAACGCTTAAGGCCAAGCTGTGTGTGTGCCATGATGGACACAAGCTCAAGCTCTTGACTGTTGCTATTTTCGGCGGCTATTAATAGATAGATGATATAATAGATCTTCAAATCGCAATCTTTGGCATATTTCACTTTTTGGTGTTTTAAAATATGCTTTTCGTTGGCCCGTGGCAATTTGAATTTAAATTTAAATCTTGTGTGCTGCTCCAATTGTACACAAAACACGCAATAAATCTCTCAAATGTTTTGCATGCTAAAACGGATTATCATCAGCATCATCATCATCATCATCAGCAACAACAATAACATTATTATCATTGTCTCAACATCTAAGTAGGCGGCTTAGAATGTCGAGATGCGAGTCGAGATGTATGGGCTCCATTAGCTCAGAATGTGCTGAAGCATTGTCGATCTTGTTTAATGGGATATTTCTGGTGCCGAGACCTTGACGCATCTATTTTTGTCCAATCTAAACAATATATTTTCGATATGTAGTGCATATGGAAGTGATTGTATCCACATTTGCAACCAGTTTGAAAAGCGTAAAAAATACATGCTCCTGTTTTTATTTGTCATTTATTCATTTGTAAATGGCGCGCACATAAAAAATATATTTATTTTCAACCATTGCTATACAATATTCTGCATATTTAATTTATATCTGGCAATCAACATCATCATCAAAATGCCACTGCCCGCCGTCCGCCGCCCACTGCCCGCTGCACAGCGCGGTGCAACGCGGAAAAACGGACAAAAACAAATAGAATCGCATTTCCGGGCAGCGCCCCACCGAGCACAAATAATAAAATATATGTATACATATATACAACACAAGAATCAAAGTATAGCTGGATATGTATGTTGCCCAAAAAGGTCTGCCGCTCCTTTGTGCCAGTAAAACATTCTTTTTTTAACGAATAGGCAGTCGCCCCTGTCCAAGCTCAGTTTCAGTTCCAATTCCAATTCCAGTACCCATGCCCTTTGCCGTGTCCCTCTGGCCCATATATATATATATCGTATAAAAGTCGTCACATCCGGCCACGACTCCGGCCTGAATACGCCAGCGGGTCAATTTTCAATCATCCAGCTGGCACAGGCAAGCGGTGCCGCGATTAATCCAATGCATGGCCGTCTTGGAGCACTTCAGCTGCAGATACATCACAAAGTTCGTCGAATGGCCGGTGGTGGAGAGAATACCGCGACGCTCGCTCGTCTTGTACACGGGACAGTCGTAAATTGGAAGGGTATCGGCCCCGCCGCTGTCCCGCTGCACCTGGGCACCACCGCTGCTGCGTGGGATCTCGTCCGGCAATCTTAACACCGGACGCAGATAGATTACCGGCAGAGTATCGAACAAAATTTTGGAGAACGATTCATCCACTTCACGCGTCTTGCGATTCCAACGCGCGCCCTCTATGAAAATGCCCTGTGTCAAGCAATAAAAATTAGATATTAAAGTCATATTTACAGATGAAAAGAATAGTTAAAAAGAGAATAGATCAGAGAAAAAACCAAGAGCTGCTTTAAACCAAGATATTTTTTAGATGAAAAATAAAGTCGATTATTTAAGAAATTATATCCCATTTATGCTAAAATTATGAATGGTAAAGAAAAGTATCGAACGGAAGAGTTTAAAAACTAACAAAGACTCGTAATTTAATTTGATATTAAATGAGATATTAAAGACAGATGTAAAGTGAAGTCAAACGACTTGTAATCTAAATAAAAAAAAGAATGTGCTTCGTTGTGATAGATCAGAGAAAAAATCAAGAGCTGTTTTCAAACCAGAAAGATGTTTGTGGATGAAAAGTAAAGAATATTGCTCAAAGCATTTTATCCCATTTATGCTACAGAAAGGTATCGTACAGAAGATGTGAAAAAAAAAACAAATAAAAACTCGGAATTTAATTTGGATTCGACGCAAAGTCGTTCTTACTTGTATGAACTTTGTCTCATCATTTATCTCTTTCTGTTCCTAAATAGTTCATGTTTAACAAATATAGATTTATGTGTGTTACGTATCTTTTTAATATAATTTTGATTAAGACAAAACCCCTTCGACTTACCCTTATATAGGCGCCCACATCGGCTACCTGTGCGGTTTGTGTCTCGAATTTGGTGACTGCAAATTCAATGAAAATCATGTCAATTTGGAAGCGATTCTTTCGCGAATAGTTCTGCAGGACGCCCGTAATGAATGATTGGGTGAAGTAGAAGCCAGATATCCAGTAGACATTCGGCTCGCCGTTCTCTAGCCATTCCTGAAAGAAGGCCAAGCTGGACGCAACAACAAAAAATGGCTAGATGAGTTATCTTATTTTTCAATTTGTTAATAAATATTAAATATTTGAACACAAAGGGACATGGGGTGCACAAAGCACGGGCAGGAGCACACAAACAGCATCGTCCTTTGATGTCAATGGCAAATAAGATTTTTGCTATGAATGGCAGCAGCAGCAGCAAAAGCATTGAACATGGCCAACAACAAGCAAATGGGGGAACGGCGGGCGGAATGCTCATGTGTGCCATACACATTTATTATATTTGCACAATTGCAGCAAAGGACGTGCGCTGCTGCCCGGGATACAATGCCATTGATGGCTGCAAAAAAAATAGAAATGCGACTGGCAGGGAACTCACCGCGCCAGAAAGTCGCTCACGTAGCTGCCCAAAGGCTTGAGCGAGGGATAGCTCTTCTTAAGCCAATCCGCCGGCAGTTTGCCTATAATCATCGAGGCATGTGTGCGCTCTAGTTCGGGTATCATTGCAATCTGGCCCACCACGGCCTTGCTCACGTTCACCAGGCTCTTGCGTATGTACGACAGCAAGCGATTGAAGCGTATTAGTTCCTGACGCAGCACCGTATTCATTGAATTGGTATAGATAACCGGATACTTCTTGGACACCTCGTCTAAGTCGAACTCGTCGGGCAGTCGACTTAACAGCTCCTTGCATATGGCTATGGCGGGATCCTCCTTAACGCCACCCGCCGAGCTGGCCTTCACCGATGCCATCAGATCGGTCTGCGTGAGCAGCACTCCGCTAATAAGCTGTCGGGGAAAGATATATACATGCTATATATAAAATACTAGTAAAATTTTTTAGAATTTACCGCATTGGTTTCCTTCACATTGCGATTGATGTCCGCATTCTCATGCAGACCGTATACCTCAGGCTGTGGGCTGAGCGGAAATGTGGCTATGTACTCAATGGAGTTAACTTTTGTTGGACTCAACGGCACGCAATAGTTGCCCGACTGCGACAAAGCAAAGCTATACGAAAGGATTAAATGTATTTAAACAAATGAGTAAAGAAAAGGATAGCACATTTTCTTACTTATCCTTTTCAATAGTCTCATTATTGTATATCATGTTCAGCAGGGACAATATAAGACGACGATCCTTGTCGTCGGTCACACGACCACCATAGTTGCACTCGCCGGTGAGGTAGACATGGCCACGGAACGGAATGCTGTGGCTCTGAGCAATGAACATCTTCAGTTGCAGCAAAGAGATTCTGCGTGGGGAAGTCAATAATAGACATGAGAGATGATAAAAAGCCTCTCCTCTCCATCCTTCTAAAAGCCTCTCTACAACTCACTTGAGATCCGACTCATTGAACTCGTAGGGAATATTCCAGCCTAGGGGTCCGAATTCGCGTCGCTCCTGGACGACCGCATGGAAGAATACCAAGGCGAAGACGCCCCGTAGCCAGCTCTTATTAGCCTGGTCGGAGAAGAGGAAAGCGTTTGTGAAGAACTTGTCGCGCATCAGCGGATCTGACGTGAACGAGCGATGCATATTGGCGCGCAGTCCCTTGGGCGGTTCGTTTGTCATCTTCACCGAGTTCTGCAGCACGGAGACGGGAAACACAGAGCTCGGATATGAGGTGCACCACAGCCGATAGTCGCTGTTTGCGCCATCCGTCAGCGTTGTGTCATTGCAAATGCGCTCCAGGTCGCCCATCCAGCTGAAGGCGACATGACAGTTCTGCAGGACGACCCACTGGCCGTGACGTGCTGCCTCCGTGATCATCTTTTCCGCGCGCGGTCCTTGACCCTGACCCAGCGAAATGGTTTTCAATCTAAATGACAAGAAAGCAAACCACGCGCTTAGCATAAATTCGGCTTAAAGTTGCAGCAGGCATCTCTGAGCGATGTCCAATCGTTGCCAGTGCACATCCCCTGCCCGGGCCGGAAAGTACATGCAGCCGGTACAAGGCGCACATGTCGCGCTTAATCGAAAACAAGCCGTCCCCGGCAGCGGGGGCACAGAACACGGCGGCTACACGGAAATATGAGGCACTCTCCACGTTAATTAACTTACTTTTCGTACATGTTGCGTTGTTTGGCGAACATGAAGAGGCTGGCCATTGGATCAGAGCCAGCTGATAGCAGAAACACTAGCGGAATTTTCGGTGAGCTATCCGCGAACGAGGCGCCCAAATCGAACGGCGGCGGCTCCACAAACGACTTGTCCAGGTTGCGCGTGATGAAGGCCTGAAAGAAATGCCCGTGAGAGATACGCGTGCCTGGCGCGGACGCTATCGATGTACTTACACGCACTGCGGGCACCAGCTTGTCGGGCCGCATGCTCTTCAGTATGATCAGGTGCAGCATTTCGCTCACCTGGTCATAGGGCGCCGGCAGTGGCAAATCCTGCGGATTAGCCGTATCGTAATAGTCACGCCAGGCCTGTATATTGCTTTCAATTTTACTATGGAAGTTCTTCATGCTACCGGCAGAAATTTAAGCTAGTAAATAAATGAGGAATATACCCTATTAAGTCTTACCCATCTAGATCGCTGGCGCGATAGATGCCCGCCCAGGCCTTGTCTGGGAGCCATTCCTTGTACGGATTGTTTATGATACTCTTGAAGCCAATGCCGCCGGTGAGGAAGAATAGAAGTTCATCCCTGGCCAGACGACCCTGCGAGACCAGAATGCCCAGGCACATGACCAGCGAGATAACCAGCTTATCCTTTTCGAACAGCGAACGGCAGACATTCGTATAAATGGATTTGGTAAAGTAATCGTTAAGATTATTTAAACGCTCGGCCAGCACATTTGACTTGGGCGCCTTTAATATGGTATTCACGAAGAGATTGAGAAACCAGGCCAGCGAATATTGGTACATCGGATCCACATTGGCCAGCTCGCTGATGCAGAAGAACAGAATGGCCGAGTGCTTGGCCACGGGAATGTATTGCTGTCGTGCCGCATCGATTTCAATCTCAGTGGCCACGGCAATAACCTGCTTCTCCTGTATGTCCTCCGATAGGATTTTACTGGACGAGAGTATGTTGATGGCGTTCTCATCCTCCAGTACATTGCCCTCTGACGTGGACAGCACCTGTGGATGGTCGCAGCAATGAGCATAAAGAACTAAGTAAGTTTTCAGATTTAAACGTTTTATTTCCAGTTAATTGAATTGTCATTGGCCGGGCACGGAAACATAAATAAAATGTTTTGCTCCGGCTCTAATTGAAACGCTGTAGCCAAACCAAAAGGATGCTCAAAGCAAACAAGTCAGATTGCTTTAAACGGGAATACCCGACCGGGAGATGCTCTGGATCAAGCACTAAGCTGCAGCTGATGGAAAATCACACCACACTATGGAAAAGCAATGCGGGTTTATGAAATTTTCTGGAGTATAATATGACACACAAAAGTGTGCATCCATCCTGCTATTTAGAGCTTCGGGCCTCTAGCTTTTATAGATCGAAATGGAAGAAGGAACCCCATGATTAAAGCCTCATGATTAAAGCCTCTAGATTTTCTAGATCAAAATGGACACACAGAGGGATGTAGTTATATCCTTCTGATCTAGAATATATTCCTTCTGCCTGTTATACACATTTTTTAACAAAAGCATCATACCCTTTTTACCCATATAAAGGGTATAAAAACATTTGGATTGGAACTGGGAGTAGAACTTACCTCTAATATCTTGGATTCAATGGTGTACAATGCATCACGATTCCTTGCGGATTCAATAATCAATTGTTCCTTCTTCTCTTGCAAATCGGGACGCTCGTGTGCCACAACAATCGCCAGCAATTGTTCGCGTAATCCTTGTTCCGTTATCATGAAATTTAATACGGTTACCTAAACAGGGAGCCGGAATGCAGGAATGGAATAGCACGTAGTAAAAATGGGTAAAATGAAACTCCAAAATAAGCAAACAGACACACACATACAATGTGCCGCAGCAGGAAAAATAAAGAAAACGGAGAGAAAACTGCTGACAACAGTTGCAGCATAAAAAGCAATGGAAGCGAAATGCTGGAAAATTTTATAAACACGCCATCGGGCTGAACTGGGACTGGGACTGGGACTAGGGCAAGGGTTTGGGTTTGGGTTTGGGTATTGAGACTGGGACTAAGACTGGGCTGCTAGTTATGCAGCAGCCAACAGACAAGAGTCGGCCTCGCACGTACATCAATGGAGAGTCCTCAACATTGTCGTCCTCAGCCTCGTCGTCATCGTCATCGTCAATGCCATCGAAAATTTGCATATTGCCAGCGCCTGCTGCGCTGCAGCGCATTTTCCAAATATCAATTTAAGTTCGTCGTTTTATTACACAACACTAACGTCATCATTGGCTCGGCTTGCCGCAAGCTTCTAGCTTCCAGCTCTTAGCAGCAGCCGTCTAGTCCCAATCCCTATCCCCTTACCTCTGCCATAACCTATCCCTACTTCGATGCATATGTCAACTTACCATAACCATCACTTCCGGCGGATAGTGCGGATTGCGCAGACAGGTCGTTATGTAAAGACGAAACTCGGGATTGTATTCAATCATTGTGTCGCCGCTTCTTATGAACAGCCCGCCCTTGTGCTTGATAATGTTCTTCTCCAATATGGGCGTCAGATTTGAGTCCAGTTTCTCGCCTACAAAGTGAGTAGACGATTAGAAAGTGTTGTGTATGGATGCAAGGCCCAGTTTGCCCTCGACTAAAATTGGTTAATTGTGATGCTGCAGTAAACTGATGCACCCCCTTTCCTAGAAAATTAGGCAACACCTTCAGCTCGTCGTCTCGGTGTCCAACAGCTATTGGAACATTTAATGGAACCCTTAACTCACCCACGTTCTCAATGAGCACAGGCTGACCGTAGGTTAGCGCCAGCTCGACCACTTGCATATAGTTGGAATCACTTTGCTTGACCACCTTCAGATTATTTTTCTTCTCCATATTCTTGATCCACTTGTTCGCTTGCACTATAAACGATAGATTACCACATGGAATACGCAATGTATTTCCCTGTACTTACCCTGCGGATCGATGAGCAAAGAGTATCGACTCGAATTGGTCACAATTATGCCGTTCTCCACGGAGAAGTTATCGGCCGGCAATCCGGCCAGAGACCAAGCTCTTATGGTCATCGGATGACCCAACGTGGTGGCCAGCGAGAACGTCTCGCTGCGGGGTATACGCCGGCGTGCACATACCCCCATCCAATCATCCAAGATGTTAACGCGGTACTAAATATATTAATACATTGAAAAGAAGAAAAATCAGATGTTATCGGGCTGCGGGTTATTAAATACCCTTAATATTTACTTCTGCACGTGCTTAAATGCGACAAATAAGAACTCAAAATCCGACCGAATTTGTAACCGTGCCAGGTTTATGACAAAGTGGACAGATCTCATACACTCTCCTTTATTCTGTTACATACTTTGCTAACAAATTGTTATACCTTCTGGCAGGGTACAATAACAACAAAACAAATTGCTTAGCTGGTTAGAGGGCCACGTTTATTTGAATATTAACATGTCAGCATTTGTGCATTCTCTGCGCGCTTCACATACAAAATAACCCCATATACTTTATTCATATACTCTAGATACATATATGTTTGAACTATGTATAAAAATGTCACGTCAGCCGTAAAACTAAGCGCGGGGAAAATTGAAAAAGCAGCGCAAAAAGCAACAAAAATAAGCAAAGACCGGGAGGGATAGAATTGTAGCATCAGGAAGTGTTTATACCCTATTTAAAAAAGTGTTTGTCATGATGATATTTTAGGGTATTTATCTCCTGTGAATTATATGAAGACTAACAATGGGTTTTGTTAAATTTGTCCATCGCCATTTGCTCGAAAAATCTATCTTCTGGGGTTGAAAACTGGAGGATAGTCTGGGGAAAACTTTTCCTTTATCGGTTGGGAGAAAACCAGCTCAAAGCTTTTCCCAGTAAAAGACATGTTAACATTTATTACACAATTGCGTAATTGAGACTTCAGCCTTGGTCGGGGCTGTCCAGGACATAGTCGGGACAACGTGAAGCTACCCCACTGTAAACTACGATATATATTTTTATTCGCTCCAAGTATAAACAGAAAAAAATAGGAGAGCAAAAAAAAAAAGAAGGAAAATCAATGCAACGTGCTCATGCATATTAAAATTTGTTATGGAAACTCGCACGGACCGAGCACGACGGCCATTAGCTGTACGGCAGAAAGCGCACAGATTTTAGTTTTTCGCGCTAATGGGAAAAGAGAGCAGCAGCATTTGCTGCAATGTTTGACCAACTCTTACCTCGGTGGTAAAGAAGCCCAGGTAGGCGGTGCAGCCGCCAGCGAGCAGCACATCGCCCACAATATTGCTGATGGACTCGTGCAGATTCTTTGCCGCCTCCGACCAGCGCGTCTTCTCACCTCCCAATCCGCCCAACAGCTTTTCGGCTCTGCGTTGGACAAAGAAATTAGAGGGAGAACAAGAGTTCCTTCAAGACCCACCTTGTTAGCTTTTTCTCACAGTTATCGATGTCGTCCTCGAGGCGTTTCTTCTCACGCGATTTCTCCGCAAAGAAATCGTTTAGCTTCTGCAATTTGTCTAGAATGACCTGAAGCTCGGCGCGCTTGGCATTGAGCTTCTCCATTTGCGAGGACAGGTCACCCTCAGCCTCGGCCAGGGCCGCCTTTTTGGGCATGACAATGCGGGCGACCTTGTCGTAGACATCCATGGCGCGCACCCAGCGGCAAATGCCCTCGCAAGCCATGGACGCCGCTTTGATCTTCTCGGGCACAAAATCACGATCCGCTATATACCTAAAATTATAGAGAAAACATAATTATATAGAACATACCTCCTATGGTCATAAAAGTCACTTACTTTTCGCGAATCTTTTTGATGATGGCCGGCGGAATGTTGTCCTTGTCGAAGGTCTTGAGCGACTCCAGGAACTTCATGTCGCTGAGCATGCGCATAGACGCGCCCCAATAATCCTCCACCATGTGTCCGCTTGGATCCGGTTTGCGATCTGGCTTAATGCCCTTCAGCACGCACACCGCCTCCAGGGTTAGTTTGACGCCATAGGGCGGATTCTTCATGGACTTAACCACACCAATGTCAGCCGGTTTCAGGGTGTTGAGCGCCTCGAGTGCCGCCTCCATGGCGGGTATAGCCTCGGCCAGATCCGTTTCGCAATCATCCTTGATGGCCTGGGCCGCGGCAGCTGCTTCATTGGCCGCCGCTTCATCGGCACCGACCACCTCCTTCTTCTTCTCGGCCTCTGCCGTCTCGCGCTCAATGTTCACCATGATGCGATCCGTTTCCTCGGACAGGACCTTCAGCTTGGGCTGCAAGTCATACAGATTGGCTTGCATTTCACCCACCTGACTGGCGGCAAAGTCCAACTTTTCCAGGCCTGTCGTGTACCTGTCGCGCAATCTTGTAATCTCGTCCAGCTTACGGGCGTAGAAGGTGCGAAAGGCTTTGAGCAGCTCCAGATAGGCTGAGGGTGTGACATAGTTGCGTCGACTCAACTCCAAATAGCACTTTACGCTGGCATCTACCACAGATTGATGGAAGTACATGACACAAAAGACCAAATCTTCCTCCAGCTGGGTTAGTTCACGTTCCACCTCGCCCAACGTCTCGCGCTTCTCACCCTCCGGCAGTGGTAGTTCTTCCGAGACGCGTGGCGTTTCCTCCTCGTGCGGCTTGTTGAGATGCATGGAGGTCACAAAATAGGTGCCAACGCGGGAAAGTGCCTCCTCCGGCCAGGGCATGTACCAGTCGATGGTGCAGCAATTGATCAGCGAGGGGTAGACACGAATGCGCTCCTTAAAGGAATCCCCAATTGGCGAGAAGGCGAGTGCAATATGCAATTGCTCCCTTATACGATCGATATAGTAGGCATAGACCTCGCTCGGCAGCGTGTCCAGCACTTTGCCCTGCAGTTAAGATAACTTGTAAATAAATGCACGCAGAGAATCAATTTCATTGAGCCGGCAAGCTACCTAATATTGCCTAGAGTTCGTGCTTTCGACTACTCACCACTTGCTTGGCCACATTTGCCATATTCTCCAAGATGGTTGCCTTGTCCTCCAGTTGGTAGAGATTTGGCAAATCACCGGTATTAAGTATGCCATTAATATCTTCCACATAGCCCTCGTCCGTTGCCTGTAAATATACACGAGTATCAAGAGTATTGGCATATTGTCCAACTACATTTTTATATGCAGGATTTGGCAACAGGATGCCAAATGCATCGGCAACTACACCTGCAGCTCGAGCTGTTACATGCATTTTGCATTCGGTCTAAGTGCCATAGGATTTGATTCTACCAAATATTCCACACTGAAATTTGACAGCCACAGTCCCGAGGCGCAGTAGGTATCGAACCGAGAGTCGCAGTCGGTGTCGGTGTCGGAGTCGGAGTTGTAGGCTCTTTGAAACATTTTAGTGTAATTGTTAATTAATGTGTGCATCGAGATTTGTGTGGGCACAACAGACGAATCAGTTAGCTGTGAGGGGATGGCCCCGGGGCGAAGGAAGCCCAAATACGGCATTGATTGATTTGCCAGGGACTAGTTGAAATTTGCACATCGTTTTCATTTGCACAGGTTGCATTCAAACGTTGCTTTAGCTAAGCAAAAGGTATACATAATCACTTTATCATCATCAGCAAAATGCAGTTGCATATCGCATTTCTAGCCTCGGCTCGAAGGCATCAATAGATAGCCACATTTAACATTAAAGTTGCAAATAGCAAAAGTAGACATCTTTGATATAAAATCAAGAACAGTTGTCTGAATATTAATTACCCTTGCAGAATTGCGAGATATTCTTAGACGTAGACTGATGCTACATGAAGAAATTATGGTCAAGTGTTGTTGAGCACAATATTTCTTACTGAGTTTGATTTAAATACTCTCAGAAAGTTATGTATACCAAAACACACTATTCAGACCGATATAAAAAGAATAACATATACTTAAAACAAGAATAAACGGCAATCAACACACAGCCCAAACTGAAAGAGATTAAATGCTAGAATCTTTCTTCCAAACTTTTTTATGACATGAAATGAAAATTACATCATGAGCCTGCATGGCCTATCTGTACGTTGGCAGGTCACCGGTTCGAACTCAGCATTACATTTTATGCATATTCCTAGAGAAAATCATAAACATTTTTAAAATCAGACTTGGAAAGAGTATTCAAGCCTTACTATATTTCTGGCTATTAATATTTTGCTATATAATTACACATAGAAACTAACACAAGCGTGTTAGTATTGCAATTTCGCAAGTATTGTTTTAACGCAACGATTGGGGTTTTTGGCCATGTTATTTATTAGCTTTTATTTAGTTTGTGAGCTGCGCTCAAATCTTGTATGCGCCGCAAATGCTCTTCATTTGC
Organism: Drosophila littoralis; assembly: GCA_018903485.1. Taxonomy (NCBI): domain Eukaryota; kingdom Metazoa; phylum Arthropoda; class Insecta; order Diptera; family Drosophilidae; genus Drosophila; species Drosophila littoralis. The sequence goes on from JAEIGF010000408.1 coordinate 840,599, forward strand.
CATAATTGATGGCTGCTGCGTATGCAAATTATTTGGCAATAATCAAAGTAACATAGTTCAACAATTAACCTAATTATAAATGTAAATTTTGGCACAAACAATGATGCTGCTTGCCTTCCGCTTGGCTTACAAGCCAAAATTTAATTTTTGCTGTGTGCGAGTGTGTGCGTGTGTGTGTGTGTGTGTGTCACGCCTGCCTATCATCAAGCATGTCAAGAATATTAAAATTAATTTAGATTTAATTCCAGTTCCTATCGCCGAGATCTTTATGGGTTTGTTGTACCCTGGCTGACATTGATGTGAGCTGTGTTGTCTGTCAATGCGGTTTACAACATTATTAAAATGTTTTTTATTGGTCCAACTGGTTGTCTGATGTTAATGCAGATAGTTTTGACATTGCTAATGAGTCGAGCCACTCACCTGGGCGTCGGAGAAGAGAAAGACAGTGTGATTCAAATTGAAACTTGCGGCCATTAGTATTTTCTTGAGATCATCGCGCCAATCGGTTATGGTATACGACTTTGACACCTGCACGGTCATCAGGCGACAGTCGGCTATGTGTGCGGCCAGCCGGCAGGAGCTGCGCCGTCCGGAGCCACCCATGCCCACCATTAGGATGTTGCCTCTGGGCATTTGCAGTACACGAGAGACCCTGCAGGATGATTGACAATCAGAGTTGCACTTTGAGAAATCAAGAATATTGTAATCAAAGCAAGAATGTGACTATTAATAGTATGATAAGGATAGACAGAAGCATCTCCAACCTTATAAAGTCTACATATTCTTGCTTAACATCAAAAGTCGAGTCTATCTATCCATGTCCGTCTGTCTGCAGCCCGTCTGTCCATAGTATAATCGACTGATCTCAGAGGCTATTAAGAGACAGAGACTAAAGAATTTAAATTGTGAACGTAGATCTGCCTGTTGGCTGCGCAAGTTTGTCTTAGCTTGACCCGTTTCCTCGAACTCGATCAAAATTCGATTTCCAAACGGTGTTTCTAAAGCATAAAGTTTGGTATGCAGAACCATGTATAGTACAAAGATCTATAAGATCTATAAGATCTATTAATAATAAACACATATGTATGTCCCAAAAATATCATAAATATCAGACAATAAGCACCTAAGTTTATAAAGAATGCATTTTTCATAGTGTGTAATAGAGGTTAAACTTAAACCTTTTCATTTACCTGCTGACATGCTCGATGGCAAAGCGAAACATGACCAGATCCATGGGCGTGCTGGAGAACGAATTGTATTCGCGCAGATAGTACTTCATGAGCTTTTCCAGTTTCTGGTAGCTGTCGCATTCGTCATAGAACTTGGGCTCCGCATCCGGTTCCATGTAGTTGCCGTAGAAGAGATTGCGCAGATCATTATCGCTAAGTTTCTCGCCCGGTTCAATGCGGTCGGCAAAGGCCGACTCCAGCGAGAAGCGCAGACAGTTCTTGCACGCGTCAATGGCCATGACTAGGAGACGGTCACGATCCAGCTGGTCGACCAGACTGCAAATTGGCGACAGCCAGACGACACAATAAAAATTGAAAAAAACGGACGGGTCATAAATGGCGAGTCGGACAAAAGGTTACGTACCGGTCATAAAACACACGATAAGTTTCATGCGCCCACAAACGACCCAGCTTTTCCGGATCCGGCATACGCTTCGGCGGCACCATCACGATGCCCTGAAAGACGCGCGTTATATCTCGCAAAGAAAAGGTGTAGTGCGACTTGGCCGGCGTGGGCAGGAAGATGCGCATTGCCTCGCGATAGACGCTGACCATTGCCTCCGCCAGACCCTGCAAAAATCCAACACATATGAAAATGTAGGTACAAGTGGAAAAATGCAGCAGCAACAGCAGCAACAGCGAAAACAGATGCACAAAAACACACGCAGGACACACATAGGACATGGTCAGTCGAACTTTTTGCGAAATGAAGTTATAAAATTCGCCATTTTAATTTTATTATGCGCCAGCGCCTGGAAGCGAGCCAAAAAATGAAGGCGGAAAGTTGCACAAAGATTCGCCAGTGTGTGGTTGTTTTTGTTGTGTTTGTTATTGTTGTTGCTGCTGCTGTGGATTGTGGGTTGATGGAACGTACGCGCGATAACAGTCCCACCTTCTCGGGATAGCCCTTGGCAAAGTGCCAATCACCAATCGTCGTGAATATACGTATGATAGTTGAATCCTCAAAGGAGTCGACGGCCACAACGAACATGTGCCGATAGAGACGCGGAAAGATAAAGTTGCTGCCGCCCAATGTGCCCATTGCACACACCAGCGACTGTCCGCATGTAACAGAGAGAGAGCGAGAGAGAAACATAGTGAGTGTGAGAGAGAGAGCGAGAAAGAGGTGGAATCACAAGTTATGCCCTGTTTATAGAGACAGGATATTGTCGACATATAGCCGTCAACTATTGGCTGTGGAAGCTCATTAATTGTCGTCGGAAAGTCAACCAGGCCAAATACAAATATCTATAAATATACGTCAACAAACGATTTACCACAAATACAAAGTCTAGAGCTAAGCAAAACAAAGCCAACGAATACCCCCAAATATACTCTATATAGATATAGGACCTAGACAAATGGGTTGGGAAATTTTGACCACCCCCATAACTCGGTCAAATTTCATCAGATTTTCATAAAGTTCGGCTTTTTGTTCATGGTTTTACCTCTTAAATAATCTGGCATTCAAATCTCACCACACATTTTTTGGTCGACATTCATGTCAAAATTGTACCTCTAGGATTCGTATATAGACATGGGTCAAAATTTCCCACCTCTATAACTCAGCTAAAACTTAACCGATTTTCACGGGGATTGACTTTTTGTTAATGGTTTTCCCTCTAAAATAATCTGGCATTTAAATCTCAACGCAAATTTTTTAGTCGAAATTCATGTCAAAATTTTACCCCTAGGATTCGTATATAGACATGGGTCAAAATTTCCCACCTCCATAACTCGGTCAAATCTCATTCGATTTTCATACGGCTTGGCTTTTTATGCATGGTTTGGCCTCTAGATCAACTTGGCATCTAAATATCGGAATGTCATTCCTGGTCAAAATTCATGTGAAAATGGTGCCCTAAAATATTTTAAATAGACATAGGTCAACATTTCCCACCCCCATAACTAAGTCAAATCTCATCCGATTTTCATCAGGTTTGGATATTAGTTCATAGTTTAGCCTTAAGTTAAAGTTGGCATCGTAATTTAAATCGCAGCATTTTGCTTTTGGTATATACTTGTATCTGGCGTAGTGGAAAATAATTTCATACAAATAAATTTCGGCGTTAGATAGATACCGCTAACTATTGCAATTAGTTTATATGCCACAATTGCCACTCACCATGTCAACCAGCTCGATTTTGGTGGTATCCACTAGATCCGACCAGTAGCCATGATCCAGCCAGGTGCGCAGCAGCTCCAGGGGTGGCTGTGAGCCGTACGTGTCCTTCGAGGGCATGGCCACATCGTCACAGAAGACTACGCACTATATGGAATAAATCTAAATAAACCGAAACTACATTGTGCTGCAGCTCTCAATACCTTCTTGCCAAGGGCTGGTCCAAAAACACCCTTACGCCGGCGATCCAGTTTGGTCATGATGGTTTCCTGCACCATTTGGGCGGAGGTGCGCGCCGAGAAGTTGATGATGTTGATGAGATTCGCAAATTTGGGCATGGCCAGCAAATTGCTGGTTATGATGGCGCTCTTGCCGGTGCCCGTCGGTCCGACGACCAGCATGCCATACGACTTGGATGTGCAAAACTCCTGCCAGTAGGATATGTAGCCCGTCTCCTTAGTTGGTACGATCAGCTCGCTGATTTGGGCACTCTCCGGAAAGTGTGCGCTGCCCGATGAGGGATCATCGGAGGACTTTTGCCAGGTCCACCAGTTTTCGGCCTCATCGAAGCGATAGTCGAGAAAGACCTGCTTCTCGGGAAACATTTGGCCACGATTCAGCGAGAAGTACTTGGGCTTGGGGAAATCCTCGTTCGAGCCATAAATAACCTTGCGCAGCAGCGCGTCAAAGACGCGTTGGCCGCTGCCCGTCAGCGCGGAGCAATAGGCCCAGGCATAACAGAAGAGAAACATTTGCTGGAACCACGTCTGATTGAACACCTTGTGCTTCTCGAGGAAATGCAGAAAGAAGCGCGAAAATGTCTGGTATTGATAAAGCGGCGACAGCTCGAGCATTTGCTTGCACTGCGGCAGAAACTCCAGGGCGGCTGGTATCAACCACTCGACCATGTCCTCGAAGAGTGTCATATAAATATCGTTGAGACCGACGATATTGATCAGCACATTGCAGAAGCTCTTGTGGAAGGCGCGCCAGCCCAGCTGCGAGGGCTCCATATAGATCATGCCGCAGCGCGATACGGTGGCCGGTGAGGCCTGCTCCAGATCGGCTGGCTCGAACATCATGTTCATCATTTTGGTCATTTGCATTATCTCACCGGACATAAGACACAGCTTCTTGTTGTCGTCCAGCACGGTATTCAAATTCTCAATCCACACCGCATCCACGGGCCCATCAAACATGACCCAGGCGCGTTCCGATTTGGGACCTTGCACCTGCTCGCGAAACGTTTTGGCCAACACGCCGTCCGACCACTCATGCGAGATGGGATCGAAGCGTCCATAAAGCTGACCCATCGTAATTGCCTTAGGATTAATAATCCGAAAGACTACCGGATACTCCTTGAGCGTCGCGTCCTCATCAGTCGACACATTGCGCAGCGTCAGGGCGAGCATCTACAGAAAGCATTTTGGACTTTATTTAGTTGCTCCCTAAAAGCTGATCTCCCTTCATTAACTCACCTGATAGGCTGTGGTCTTGCCGCCCATGGAGCCGCCCACTATCATCAGTCCGTGCCGCACCAGCATCATTTCGTATATCTGCAGTATTTTTTCCAAATACCAAGGCGTTGCCTGCAGGTTACGCTCGGCCAGATTAATACGCAGCCACTTGAGTATGTCATCGCGTTGTGGCTACAAGGCATAGGAGAAAGAGGGGGAGGCCGGTAAATGGCAAAGGAAAACAGGTGTAAATGAAATATGAAAAATATGCAATGCGAACAAAAAAAAATAGGTTGAATGGGCATTTCATTATGGCCACTCGCAAGGAGCTACAGCACATTCTTTATGCAGTTCGTGACACAAAAGCCAGCATTAATGACAAATAAAAGTCAGTTGCTGGGAAAAAAGATGCGCATCAATTTACATCAGTCCAAGGCGAAATCAGTCAATCATAAAAACATAAATACACTTGACTACTTAATGCAGAGCGCAATTCATAATTAAGATAAGACTTATAAAGAAAAACCTACAGCTCAAGCCATAAAAGATACGATCCTGATTTGCCAAAGAAAACCTTTTGCATCAGGAAATAGATTCAAAGTATATGTCTAAGCTTGAAACATATAATTATGTCTACGTTTTTAGGAACTTAAGCAAATGGGAGACAAATTTGTATTCAATTTAATAAATAAATCTTTGCCTGGGCGAACTAGCATAATGCTAGGATCTGACTGAAAGGGTATTTGGTCTTCTTTATGGCCCGGCTTGACTGATTTTTAATATACTTTGCTATCGGGCATCTGTCAACCGGTTATCGCATTAATTTGCTGTACTTAACTGCGTCGCTTCCGCCTCATTACACCTGAAATTTAATGAATTTCTATATAGATGGAGAAAGGCACTTACCATGGGCAGCTCGACGCCTGGAAACAGATCCATATAGATGCCAATGAAAAGGGAAATATCCTGTTCCAGGAATTTCGGCAGATTGACATCAACAATGGCGCGCAAAACAATCTCTGGCTCCGGCAGGTCAACATAAAGGCGACGCAGCGATGCGGAGGCCAACAGCACAGATTTCACGGCCCGCATACCTGGCAAATTGTAGAAGCAGTGGGCGTGGCATTAGCTTGAGAGAGTTATGCAGCGTATTTCGGCGGCAAGCATAACTCAGCTCCGGTTTTGATCTCAGGCATTCAAAGGCAGCGGATGCGCTCAATATGGGCAATACCTGAACATTACACCGGAGCTTCATTACAGGCGCCGCTTGGAGAATGCAAAAGTTTTGCAACTGGTCAGAGGCGAACAACAACAACAATATCGGCAACTAAATGTACAAATAGTTTTTATTATTACTTTGCAAAACAACACGCACACCCACACAAACCCACACACACCCACAACATTGTGTGTGGCATTTGTCTCGCACACACGCAGCACAAAGCGCAGCAAACTTGCAAGAAAGTTTTTCAATTTAAACTCAAAATAAGATACTGATCAAATGTACTTTGCACATAAACTTGCACAGCTGCCAGCCTGCAATTGCAGTCTTCGGCCGGTCATATACACACAAACACGCACAACAAAACACACACATTCACGAACACACACACACACCCAACCTCACGGACATGTTGTAATGTCATATGACATGTTATGTCGTAAAAGCGAGCAATATCTTTGCCTTGAAACAAGAAAGAAAACAAGTGAAGAGAAAATGCACACACATACAGATGCAGGATGCAGGATGCAGTAAAACAGCGCAGGATGCAGGACAGGCACAAAGTTGTTAGCCCTAATGTTGGGGTTGCGTCTACTTTTTGTGCCTTATTAGCCAGTTGAAATAGTTGGCCATAAATATAACACGCGTTAAAGGTAATCAAATCAGGATGATATATCTATATAAAAGCCCTGCACTGGCTCCAGTCGAAATAGTTGGCCATAGGAACATACGCTAAAGGTAATTGAACCAGGAAGATATATGTACGAGTATCTATATTAGAGGCCTGCATGGACTTTACCAATACGCGTTATGAATGCTTAAACAATATTTTTCGGGTCGATCTGTTCGAGTTGCAGGCAAAGTCGATTCGATCGAACAAGTAAGCTCAAGCTGATCGAGAATACTTCAAAACCTCTTCTATGTTCGAGCTGTTCGGTTAGCTCGAACATGTTCCTGACTCGATTAGGTCGAACTTGGCTTGTATGAATGTCTTTGAACATTGTGAATCATTTATGCAAATAATGTTTAGCTGGATACTAGAAAGTTTGAGTCTTTCGGTTTGTTTGAGTACTCGATTTGTCTATAATGTTTTTCAAGTACTTACCGTAATCGTAATGCGACTGCGAAGACAGTTGCTCTGAGCACAATTTGTAGGCCTGCACAATCTTTTGGGATAAAACGCGCGCCATATCGAAGCCGTTGGAGTAGAGTGTTATCTCGCCAATCATCGCATAATCCGGCACCATCATGGCCACTGTGCGGAAGAGAACCTTCAGATTATCCGGCAGCTCTGTGCGGCCAGCGTAGCTGTTTAATGGCAAGGCAGCAAGAAGAGGGTACAGATTAAAACGTTTCCAGAGTCCAATGGCCAATCAAATACATCAAATTGCAAGTGCTAATGGCATAAATAGTAAACCCAGTCTGGAAGCCAGGCAATAACCAATATGAGTGACTGCTTTTAGGGCCGTCTGGCTGATTGACAAATTGGCAAGCAAAAGGCAGTCGAACAAAAAAACTAGAAATAATAGTTATCTTCGGGATGCCGGCAATTAAATACCCTGTCAAATCTTCCCCTCCATAGATCTAAAACTTAGAAAATAGATTGCATAGAAACAGACAGAATATGCCTCGGGAATATGAGATTTGAATAGTCCTGGGTTGCAAATTGAAATATTCCGTATGATATATTCTAATTTTATGTCCGAGATTGACGAGTTTCTTCATAAGTAAAGATAGTCGTGGGTACACAAGCTCAGCTCGACATCCATATCAAATATTATATACTTCACAGTCTCGGGAATGGCTCCCTCAATGTGTTACATAATTCCCAGCAATATTAAAATACCCTACCGCTGAGATATGAAAAGGCTAAACTCTCTATCCGGAATGCCTGTTGGTCGAGTAAAAAAGAAGCTGGGCAAACGAAATTAAGACCTTTTCTGAATGGCAGTCGGAACACTTTGGCACAGTCTGAGTTTCAGTTTTGACTGTGAACACACGTTGCGTGTGGATAGGCCGGATGGGAGGGAGGGACGGAGGAATTGCAGTGGCTAGGCCTAATATGCATGTTTGTCGCAGCTGTTCCACATGCATGCCAAAGCAATAAATATCCGCAGCCGTATGGGCTAAAATCTCCAATAACGCAATAACTACCAATATCGTGACCATGCCCAAAGGCCCGCCAGCCTATGCTAACTAATAGCCTCACCCTGGTCACCCAGTCACACAGTCGTAGTCGCAGTCCCTGTCAGTGACAGTGTGTCCCCACGGGGCATGGTACTATGAAAAGGGGTGGGGCGGGGGGCGTGGTCGTAGGCCGTGTCGGCTTACAAAGTAACTAAATGCATTTTCAAATGCACAGCTGCAAAAAGAGTTGGGCCATAAAAAAAAGGCGCTGCGTAAAACCGCAGCTGCTGCTTCTGCTCCTGCTGCCGGCTCAGCTTCGTCGGCTCTCACGTACGGGCCAGTGCCACTCACCCAGGATTCATGGTTATGAATATGGAACAAGTTGGATCCAGTTTGAGCATCGTGTCCTCAAAAAAGAATTTCACAACCTTACGTCCAATCGCCCGCTGGATGGTCAGAATCTGTTGCGCGACCACGGACAGCACTTCCAGCTCTATGCGATTGAACTCATCGAAGCAGGCCCAAGCTCCCGACTGTGCCAGTCCCTGAAAAGACAGAGAACAAACAAAAAGCATGTAAAACATCGAAAAAAATGTTTCAATTCGCAGGTCGAAAGTGACCGACCAGTAGATACCACGCTTATTTCCAAGCTGTTTCAACGAGGCTTAGAAAATCAAATGGAGAACAAAGATTTTTGAAGGCCGCAAACAACTCAATCAAAGCTGTACTCTTCAAGCGTGAAGATTTAGGCTTAAGTGTCTGAGCGTTGAACTAGCAAGCGAGGATCGCCGGTTCAAACTCAGCCGATATTACAAATTGGTATATATATAATGAAGTAGACCAGGTAATATCTTCTAGTATAAGTATGAATTATTTCTATGGTCTTATTTTTTAATTGGGATAAGCTCTCAATCTAACTTCTAACAAAGACCATGTCCACTCAGCGACTGCAGGACACCCCACATACATATATACCCGTTAATCAATTGGGTACAGGGTATCAAAAGAATAGAAATACATGCTTGGCAAGGTTGCGGGTGCAAGGGGCATATGTATAACAAAACGCAGTCAGCAGAGAAATGGCAAAAATAGCAAAAGCAAACAGCAGCGTAAACATTATTTTCAGTTTCTCATCGCTCGGTTCTCGGTTCTGTTCTTTTCGGTTACGGTTCGATTTCATTCCGAATGTGTGTGTGTATCTGTGTGTGTAGTTGCCAATGCCTCGACAAACGGCAAAGGCACAAACATTGCAACAGGGTTTTCAGAGATGTACACGAGGAGGAATCGCTGTTGCGTGGGTTGCCCTACGGTATGCGGTTCCGGGCGATGGGGTCAGACGCGTGGACTGTGGACTGTGGGGGCCAATACGAATACATACGCCCTTTGATATGCTTTTCTTTTGCATGCTGCAATAAATATGCAGCTTTATGCAGCAGCATAGCTGCGTTCTCGAAGTGCTCGTAACATATGCCAACTGACTGTTTGCTGTGCTGCTCAATGGACAGAAGCTGGCCAAAGTAGCAGAAAAGCGCTTCTTAAAGAGATTTTTTAGATGTTTATGCATAAGTATAATTCCGAAGAATATGATAATGGAGAGGATTTAAATTTAAAGACTTTGAATGCTGTCTTAAGATTGACAGTCATCCGACTGTGTTATGTCAGCTAGTTTCTCTAAACCGACCTTTAAACCAGGCAATAAAACTGTGTACGATTTTTATAGATCTTCATTTAAAGCCCAGAGAGTTAATGTGTAAGATATAGAAGATTGACATCTTCGATCTCATAAAGTATTCTATTTACTATATACTTAATTAATTAGTCATTTACGTCTGTCTGTTTGCCTGTCTGCAAACTAGTCTCTCTTAGTCTAGTCTCGCTTATATTGATAAATTGACGATCGACTTGATATAGCTGATATCAGAAGAAGAACTCGAAATTGAAGGCTTTTTATAGAAACTTGTTTGTTTTTTAAAATTCATTGACCAAACTAAGCAATTAAGAGCTCTAATAATCTTTCAAAATTTGACTGAAATATGCAACGAAATAGGTATAAATCGCAGACCTGGTATCTGCTTATCATTAGCTTTGCTGTCCCTATTATTACCCAGCTATAATCGGGCAATCATTCCATTCTTCCAAATCCTGTTGATTTTGTGTAAAACACGTCTTAAATAAATTTTTACAAAGATCTTTGAAACTGTGTTTAAAGCTGATTGGCTGGTAATAAAAAAAAAGTGAAATGCAACTGTTTTCCGCGAATTTTCCACGCTTGCAGGTGAGTTTTTAAAAAACTCGTCAAATCGTGCACCCTCGTCTTTAATTATACTTAAAATGTAACCTTTTTAGCTCTTAAGGCTTAGACAAGGCTTTAATCAGCAAAAAGCATTTAAATCTAAAGAATTTGTGCACAATTCCTCTTAAATGTTAAATATTTCTCAAAGTAGTTTTAAATAAAAGTAGCTAATACAGTTAGAATATAGTACGCATTGCAGGCAGCTGCAAATTTCAACAGCTGAAAATAGCCAAAAAGATGGCTAGAAAATAGCTCTTACAACACAAGAAGAAGCAGAACCGTATCGATGTGGCATCAACCAGCACTCAAAGCTGTTTTACATGCTGTTGCGCGTTCGCACAGTTTTTCTAGTCAGAGTCCATGTTCCTATTGTGCAATTAGCGCCACGAGAGTGTGTACGAGAGTGTGTACGAGAGGGTGTACGAGTGTGTGTGTGTTTAAGTGTGTGTGGGCCTTGTTTGTGCCTCTTTTTACAGTGCTGCGCCTTTTCACAGAGCACGTGGCAATTGGATACTTTGAACTCCATCAAAGTGGTTTGTTGCCATTGGCAGCCGGAATACTCGCGCATCGGGCTGACAGCCTCCTCTTTTTTTTCGTGGTCAGCAGCAGTCCGCTCATAGATTCATAGATATTGAGAAGTTTTGCCCAATTCATGGAATATGCTGCCTTTTGTTTTTGCGGAACAACATTGTGGCAAGCATTTTATGGGCATTTCCATTTCCAGCGAGGGACGAGAGTTGCAAGCAGACCAAAAATGTTTTTCTGGCAAGCGTGTTTGCCATATCTGGGCAGGCATAAATCGAAATCGAAATAGTTTGAATTGTTTGCCAATTGCAAATTATTTTATTGCTTGCAAAATTGTTTTGCCCTGACAAAACTGCAGACTGCGTGTGGAAAATTTACGACTTCCGAAACATTATGACAACAGACAGACATACGGAGAGAGAGAGCTGAAGCTGAGGGGCGCGCAGCCGAGTGGAGCGAGCAATCAGCATGAAAACATAGAAACTACTTTCTAAAAACTAGGCAGCTAGCTATAAACAAAAATAAAAACACATCCACAAATGAACATCAGCTTAAAGTGAATAAATGGCAAGCAACACGCTTGGCACTAAAATAAAATTAAATAAATTAATCTAAATCGAAACTCGAACGCTCAATTTTCGGGTTCTTGCCTCGATTTTGTTGTTGTTCTGTCTGTGCTCGATTCGCGCTAAAGCTTGCCATTATTTTCGCATGCAAATTAACGCGAAACCCATACCCAGTCCGCCATCTGATAATAGGGGGGCTCTAAACCATTATGCAATTAGGCGTGCTACAGAATTAAGCGATTAGAGGCTTAAAACACGCATTAATTTTACTACAAAAACTACAGCACCCACTTAAGATGTGTGTCTGTGTGTGCGTGTGTGTAAATATGCGTGTGCGGTTAACGACCTGCTAATAAAAATTTGCATAGATTTGAAGTGAGGCGCTCACGAAAGCTTTTGGCTCAAGTCCCACACACACTTGGCTTAGTTCGTGTTGACCAACTAGTCGCCACGGCGATTACTTTCACAAACTGCCTAATTAGTCAGCCCATGGAACTGCATAAATTTCCATATAACTCGGCATCTGCTTGTCTATCTCTTTGTGTACATTCGATATTCTTAGCCACAGGCAAATGGCGAACGGCGAACGGCTCCGCTGTGTCTGGACACGAAAAACGCAAATATATCTGTATCAAATTACACTGGGAGTAAAGAATGGGGATGTGCTCTATATGCTGCCTTCTGACTGTTAAATACATTTTTCCTAAACCTTTTTTACCCATTTTTAATAGGCGCGTGTTCATAAAATAATAATATTTCTCTCCTTGATTTTAAACATTGCCTTTTAAGTTAGGTAGTCTAGGAATATGCAAAAGATCTAACTCAATAAGTTCTCATTGTTAACCCAGATTTCTACGGAGTCAGAGTGGAAATATATACGAAAAGAAAGAGATGAATTTTGTTTTAATAAAAGCACAAACAAATTCTAGACATAGGTACAAACAAATCCTAGACCTAGATAAGATTTATATAAAAATGAAAAATAGGTCATCAGATCCCAAAAATTAGAACATCGGAACTTGAAAAGTCATAAAAATATAAATGTCGTGCGCAGCAATTCCAAATCTAGCTAATAAGCTATGTTTGTTAATAACAAACTTTGCAAGAAAATAAGTGTATGTAGCGCATTTCTCTAAGTGTATCGCGCGCGTGTGTGTATACAGAAAGTCATCATTGGTGCGCGTGCCACAGTGCCCGGGACAGGTTCTTTTGATTAATGTTGTTGGCCAACATTGGGGCCATCAATTAGCTTGGCAGGCGAGCGGCAGAGACAGCGCGTCGCAGTTCTCGGAAACGAAACATAAAACCCAGAACCCACTCACAGAACTCACCTTGAAGAACTTGCCCAGCGCCTTGTAGTCCAGGCCGTCGGAGCAATTGAAGACGACGCACTTCTTGGCCACGGCCTTGGCCAGATCCTTGCAGGTCTCCGTCTTGCCAGTGCCCGCAGGTCCTTCGGGCGCGCCGCCCAGGCACAGCTTCAGAGCGCCCATCAAAGTGCTACGAGAATTAAAAAACAGAATTAGAAAAGAGGCTTCACAGTCAGATGTGCAGATGTGTGTGCTGGGTTGCAGGAGGCAAAATGCCAAAGTATGTTTTTAATATCTGTTTGGCATTTTTTCACATTTCTCGCTGTTGCAGCTTAAAAAAATTGTCATTTATGGGTGTTCCCTTTTTTTTCTTTTTTTTTGCTAACAGCCCGTTTTTATGCCCTGCACTCGTAAAATGGGCTGGGGAGAAAAAGGTATAATAAAGCTGGGCAAATGTGTTTGTGACAAACAGCAGGGAGACATCGTCGATCGCTAATTGGCCCCAGATGCTAGACGAACCGGTTCAAACACGGATATTATTATTTGTTGATTTGTTAAAATATTTTACCATAGAGCTAAATTATTAAAAATCATTTTCGTGCGTTAAATGAAGGAACAGAAAGCCATGTTCAGGCGCTGTCCTAAAGGCAGGGTGTTGGTTCGAACCCTAAACAGTCTTAGACCTCTAAAAAGGATCAAATCTTCAAATTTTTTTTATACATTCAATAATCAAGAAGCATACACATAGAAGGAAGTCTTTAACTGACGTTTCTGGGATAAAGGCTATTATTTTCAGAATATATTTCCATCCTGCATAAATTCATTCCAGAGTTAAATTTAAACGTTCTCAGAGTTTCTCTATCAACATCTCTAGCTTCTTTCAATACATTTTTCTCATATTTAAAATATTGCTGCTAGGATATTATTTTTATTGTTGGACCATATTTCCATCTAGCGTAAATTCTATCCTGAGCTAACTTGAAAAATTCTCAGAGTTTCTCTATCAAAAACTTTTTTCAACACTTTTGCTCATATTTAAAATATTGCTGCCAGGGTATTTAATCTTCCACACGACAAAAGCTGCCTACCCCGATGTCATTTTTCTCTTTTTCTCTTCATATATATATTTATTTTTTTTTTTGCCTGTGCAAGTTCATATTTTTATCATATTGGCAGCGCTGCCAGCTTCGCGTTGGTCGGTTGTATATTTTTTAGCATTTCCGGTATGGCCATACAAATATCTATACTCTCGTTTTTTAACTATGCATGTGTGCGTCTGTGTGTGTGCTTGTGTGTGTGTGAAAAACTGTCCAACATTGATTTATTTGTTTAATATAAAAGTTTTATCGGAAACCCCATTAAAATGTCCTTTCTGCCAGCTTGCCAGCAACGGCCTGGCTGTGTCCTGTGTCCTGCTGTTGTTCGCGTTTGTCGTAGGCAGCTTAAACATGGCAAAAGGTTTTCAGCTCTTTTTGGCGTATTTTGTTGTAAAATGAAAATAAATTTAAAATGCACTGAAATAAAATAAATATTTTTCCAATAAACGTTGCCTTTCATGACTTTTAGAACGCCGCGAGGCAACGCCGGGCCCGGGCATTGACTAAAGGCTCAGCTGCTTTGCAAACGTTTTGTCAATTAATATTTGCATGTGTGTGTGTGTGTGTGCGAGTATCTGTGTGAATGAGCAGATAAAATTTGTTACCCACCGGTAGCAGCGATCTGTGAGAGGCGTAACCACCAGGCGCGGCAAATTGCCCAGGTATTCCATGCCATACTTAACCTCTGTGACGACCATACTGACGCACACCCACTCCTCATTTTCTGTGGGTGCAGATGAGGGATAGTTCAGTTTTACTAATGCAAATTATGCAGGGTATCTGCGACCTACTCTCATCGACCTTCCAATAGTAGCGCAGCTGCGAGATCCAATCAAAGTCCTGTATGCTCGTCACCCGCAAGTCCGCCAAATACTTGACCACATCGCGCGCTGTAGGTCGCCAAATTAATTAGCCAGCTCTTAAGAATACAATTCAGCCAAACTACAACTGACCATGCACATCCAGCACAATGAGGGCCTCCACAGCAATGCGAACGCCGGCCTGGAGATCTGTGCGCACGAGCTGAACAAGGTCGCCAATTTGGGTATTCGACTTCTCCAAATATGCCGGCAGGGTTTTCTTCTCAATGGCTTCCTCCACCTAGCAAAAGTAAATAGCATCAGAAAATAAAGTAAAGCAGCAGCTGCGGCTTTGCTGGGCAAGCAAATAAATGGCAAAATATGATTTTCAATTTTAACCAGAGAAACACGCTCAAAGCCCAGAAGGGAAAAGCGCAGCAGGCGGCGGAGAAAGCGTGGCTAATCGCAATGTCAGAGACAGAGAGTGACAGCCGCAGTGGCTGCCGGGACAGCTGCTCTTGGGGGGGACGGGGCTGCTGTCGTCTTTGTGGTTGATTTTGCGGCTGCAATGAATTAAACAAGTTGCTTACCTCATAGGTCCAGGCGGCGCAGGAAATGCCCAGCACAACCTGACCGGGCCACGAAACTACCCAGGAAATACGATCCACCAGGGCATAGTCTTCCCAGGCCTCTTTCATTTGCTCCATAACGCTGTCCAGCATCACATACTCGACCTCCTTTAGCCAGATTTCAACCAAACCCTGTGAAAAGTCGACTTTAGCAACGGATTTGTGTCAGGCAGGTAAACATACATTGGCCGCTTGCGGATTGATTCTGCGCACCAGCGAAACGCGCTCATCCTCATCGCTAATCATCTGCGTGATCTCCATGTTGTCATCAAAAGTCAGCGTGCCAATCTGTAAGGATTTAGGAATTATGATCATGAGCGTCGAACGAACAACTGGCAGTTCGCCGGTTCAAAAAATATGTAATCTTACGCCCTCGAAGCACTTGCGCAAGTGCGGTTGCACACGCATGGGATCCTTGGTCTCGGAGAGAATCTCCAGCAGCTCGTCGTTGGACAGAAAGAAGAAACGCGCGAAGAACAGACGCTTCTGTTCCAGATATGTGTTCAGGCCCTTCTGCACCGTTTCCAAATCCTCAATCGCCTTGGTGAATATCTCCAGCATATTGGGATATTCGGTGGCGGCCATAACGTGCCGATCCTTGAGCGTGTTCTTCATAATGCGCCGCCAGATCTTGTCCACTGCCTTGAAGTTGCGCCCCTCCAGCGGCATTTGGCGCATAATGTCCTCCGAGCTGAATATGGGCTCCAGATACATCCAGGTAACCTGCACATTCGTCCAAGCATCAATGATGTTCTGTATGAGCAGCAGTCGCTCCTCCCAGTCGTCCGCCTTGGAGCCAAGCGCCACAATAAATGGCGAACGCTTCATCGCCTGCGTGCGCATGATGTGGTCATCCAGCAGCGTTTGGATATCGTCTATGGACGCCAAGATATGCGTGTCCGAATCGCGATACTGGAGCACCTCAAACATGACATCCTTCCAATCGTTCTGCATGTTCTTCAGGCCCATGTTCAGGTCGTATTCCTTGCCAGCTGCATTCGCAATCTCCTCCAGCTCAGGCAATATGCTCATTATATCGGCATCAATCATGTCCTTGAGCGTCGGATACAGACGCGGATTGATCTGGCGACCCAAAATTGCCGATATCTTATCCCAGTGCCGTTTTTCCAGCCCGTGCCGGCATATGGAGTCAAGGACTGGCAAATACACGCGGAACTTTTCAATTTTCATGCGCATCTGCTCTGCGGCACGTTTCGCAACGGGATTGTAGGAGAGCTGCCGCGACAGCTTGTGCATAATCTGATGAGGATAATGATAGGCATGATGATGATTAGTGTAGAGCGAGAAGAAACGCACAGAGTCAAGTGTCAAGCGTGTGTGGGTGTGTGTGGGTGTGTGTGTGTGTGTGGGTGTGTGTGTGTGTGGGTGAGTGTAGCGTTGATTCTTTAAAGTCAGCTTGAAATCCGACTCCCTGTGTCTGCTAAGCCGACTAAATGGGAACCGAAAGCCCCTCGCTCTTGCTTTCTGTATGCTGTTCAACAAGTGCAAACGAGTATATTGGCTTTCGTTAAATTGCAAAAATCTATATCATTCACAATTACCAAATTCGACATATTAGGAATATATTTTCATAACTTATTTCTTATTTTCGTGCGATTTTCAAAAACCCCAAATCGGACGAAGCGGATCCACGGTCAATTCGCGAAGACAATCGATTGTTTTCCAATAGGAAGAGAAATAATGCACTTAAGCTCCAGGATCTAGATAGACCCAGATAGATATCTAGGCTTGGCCTTCGACACAGAAAGCAAAGCTCTCTTTCACGCGTTGCACAGAGTATTACGTAGTTGATTACACCCGACTCAAGTGTGTTTAGTTGTTTCCTGCGTGTCTCCACTTTGCTGCTTCAGCTGGGCCAAAAAATTCAATTCAGCTGCCGTTGCCTTTGCGCTTTGAGCCACTTTTTTCCCAATGCTAACCACCTAATACACCCACACACACACACACACACACACGCACACAAGCACAGCCGCTCGCTTAGCTGGCCAAGTTGCCGCCAAATATGTTGGCATTTTTTTCGTTGCATACTTTTCGGCATTTTTTTTGTTGAACTAGGGTAGCCGCCGCCGGAGGCTTGAGGTTTTTAGTTGCATTTTAGCTGCTACATTGGCTTACGAATGGACCCGGGCACAGACGGAACAGACAGGCATAGAGACATGCATGGCCAGCGCTGCAAAAGCGACAGAAGCAACAGAAATGCGACAAGAGCTCAAACTTTGCCCCTGCTGTTGCTGTTGCTGCTGTTGGACTCGTTGCACGCTGCTCGTTTTTATTTCCGCCTGGCACTGCAATGACAACTTCAACTTCCGATTCCGACTTGCAACTACTTACCTTGAACATGGTCTCGATCTGCTCCCGCACGCCATCCGCATTAAGGCATTCGAAGCGCTCGAACATCCTGGCAAAAGATGTAAATAGAAATATACAAAACTGCAGTAGAAAAGTGCTACAGCTCTCGTATGGAGTGGGAACTAAAAGAAAACAAGTAAGAGACCTCTAGTCGGGTATATCCGACGTGGAAATTACCCGAAACCCTTTTCCATTATTTAAAATACGTGGGATATTCTGTGTATAAATATCAAAGCACAAAGCTGAACCTTCAAAAATAGGTTTATTTTATTTATTTTATTTTGCTAAGCCAAGCGAATGAATAGGTTAGTTACAAGTATGTAACTATATAAGTAATGACATCATATCATATGAGCAGGAAGGGGAAGGAGGTATTTAAATGATTTCATAGGTCCCCAAGGTGTATTCTTTGGAGGCGCCCTTCTCTCTGATGTGATCAGCCAGGGCCCAGGACAAAAAGCAAGATTTCAATATCGATTTCAGTCAAACGAAGTTATCGATATTTTAAAATCGAACTGCGCAGGATATGTAAAGTATACTATGACCTAGATTCAAGCCTTCCTCTTTCCAAGCTCGAACAGACGGACAGATAAATAAGGCTAGCTTGACTCGGCTTTAGTCGTACTCCTGACAGAAACATAATACCCTTTCTTTCACACATTTCTCAATTGACATAGGGTACAAAAAAGGCTACTAGCTACAAGTTTTGTGCAACAAAAACAAAAACAACAACTAAAATCTGGCTATTTTCCGCTGCACTTCAAGTCAACTTTCTGCTGGCATTTGCATTGCGGATTTGAGTCAGGCAATGCGAGTGGAAATGCCCAGCCTGACTGCCTGACTGCCTGCTCTGCTGTTTGTCTGTCTGTTTGGCTGTCTGCCTGGCTGGCACTTCAATTTCAAATATTTTGTCATTTGCGACAAGTGCCCAAAGGAGCTAAGAGGTACTCAAGCTGAGACCATGTCGTTGTCGTTGTCGTTGCCGTTGTCGTTGTCTAAAATAATTGCAATCGTTTTGAACGTTGCCATTGCTTACCAAATGAGATAATCCTTTTCGAATTCGTACGATGTCTTCCATAGTTTTTCAATTGGTTCCATTTTCTCAATGATTTCGCCCAGCAGCGGAAAGGCGGAGATATCAATTTGCAGCAGGCCCTCCTCCACGTTAATGGCCTTCGCCTCACGGCTAAGATTCTGCCGGCACAATCAAAGATTATTTGTGCAAGCAAACCCCACCTGTCCCCTCCCCGCACTCACCTCTATGGTATTAAAGAGCAGGTCCACGGTATCCACACGCTCCTTGAGCTCATCCAAAGTGAGCACATCGCGTATTTCCCTGATGCGGAAGCCATCCATGGTACGCTTCTCCTGGATGAGCAGCTTCTCAAACTGCAGGCGGCGTTCTCTGTGGCATTAAAAAGTGATTTATTCAGACATATGGGTTGCACTTTTCGTAGTCGATATATGTAATGAAATATATATTCCTACTCTTAAGTATTGTCGCTTGGCTTTTCAATAATCAGACTTGAAACCATACAATCTTAGACCCCCATTTCCCAACCATGGGACGCTTTTCACGAGTTTAAAGCAAATCAAATGGAAATCTTAAATGTATCACACAATCAAATTTCCAGCTTCTAAGTTCTTAAGATTTGTGATGCGCTTTGATCGTAAATCAATCAGTCAATTTGTCAACCATTCAGTCAGTCAGACGAAACAGTTTCTTACATGTGGAAATATTTTGAAGTACGTAAACTTACCTCAATGCCATCTCCAGGTTATCCCGTACCACAGCCAGGCGCGCGGCACTCAGATCGAGCACCTCTTCCAGTTCACCGGGCAGTATAAATGTGCGGGAATTCAGATGAATTTCATCGCCTGTAAGACAATTGGTATCAAGTGTTATCTCTCTCTATCTCTTTCTCTCTCTCTCTCTTTCTTTCTTTCTCGCTCTCTTTCTCACTTTCTCTTTCGTTCTGTTCTGCAGGCTCTTAATTAACTGTGCTTAACTCTTAATTAATTGGCTACGCGCGTTTTTCGGGCAAACTAATTAATTATGTGTATACTACGAGCATCTTTGATGCCCACCTGCCGCCGTACCACCAACCCACCCACCCTCTCCGACAAGATGGCTTGAGACGAGTCCACAGACAGATGGACAGAGCGACAGTTGTCGGCGACAACTTGCACACATTAAAGCTCTTTGAAAGATACACACGGCACTTGACGATAAATCGCAATTGTCTGGCTAGGCAGCTGCTCCATGTTCGAGTGTGTGCGTGTGTGTGTGTGTGCTGGGGCGGCTTTGTCTGCATTTGTCGGTTGTCAAAGCAACTTTCACACATTCATGAATTTGTTGAGCTCATTAAGCTGCATTTTCGGGGCTTAGCGCAGCTCAATGTTTGGTGTCTCACCGCAAGTAATTATAAAACCAATTAGTAGACTCAGCTTGTTAGTTGAGGTTAATTAAGTTAAGCGCACCCCAAGCCCAGCCCCCTCCCTCTCCCTCTTGCAACACAGGCAGGAACTGTCTAAAACAAACTAACACCAGCTGCACAAACATTTGAAACTTTCAGACCCTAGCCCCAAAACTGACCCTAACCCCGCCACATATGGTCATCATCACTTACTGGTCAGGTATGCATGTGTCAGCAGGAATACGACACGTTTCAGCACAAGCTTGATTTCATCTTTGATGGCAAATATGCGCATCTCACGGCATTCAGTTATATAGTTCTGCAGGGCAACCACCTCCGGTGTTTCCTCTGGCCGTTCGCCAGCCTTCATGGACATCTCCTCCAGTTCCTCACAGATGCTACAAAAAAAACCCAAGTGCCGAGCGCATATTAAAAGTAATCTATTAAGTGAAAGCCTTGCCCCAATGCCAGTCAGCAGAAAAACTTTGAATGAAAGGCATTTGCAGTTCATTTTGGCTTCGGAGAAAAAAAATAAGAATTTTGCACTCAAATCAAATAGAAACAATGTCAAAATCTCTCAAAGGTTCATAATTCTTAAGCGGAAAACTAAATCTTTCTTTTTGAACTACAATCTCGATAAGTTGCCCTAATTAACAATGCTTTATGGCTTTTTTCGCAAATGCAAATTACTTTTCTCAGATAACATAATTCTAAGAAATGATTCTTAACCTTTAAACAAAATTTTAAGCCTAAAAATCTGCTGTAAGCAATATAATATGGAAATAAAGTTAAAACGAATTAATTATTTCCAGAATTGGTTGTTATCTAGGAATTCAACTGAGAACATTTCTGAGATTGAATGAAAATAAAAAAAATTAATGCCATATGATTTCCAGAATTTTGAAATGAATTATTTTCTCCGAATGCTATAGCCAGAAGTTCTACTTACGCGCGATTCTCGTTCATGTTGAGGGCCCGATAAAAATCAATTATAAAGTCGTAGATATTTTTCACGTACATGCGCAGCGATTCTTTAACGTGACGATTATCCAACAGGAACAAATTTAACGGTATGAAATCACGCAGATAATAGGTCGAATCGCTGATGGCGTTGAATTTTTTCATTAATTCCTGAACAACCTGTTGGCGGATCCCAAGTGCGATGCGATGCGATGCATCGTTGGAAATGAATATGCATTTAATAAAAAGTAAAATGCGTATATAAATTAATGTATATATGCACATGTATTCATGTGTGTGTGTGTGTATATACTAGCTACTGTAAGTAACAAGAGTGAAATATTATCTTCGGAGGCCGAATATCGTATACCCTTTCATTATATAAGTAGCTGCTTTTGCGTTGTGTGTCCGTATGAGGTCATAATTATATAGATGGGGCTGTCGCGTGTACAGAATATTTTATATACTCTATATCTCCTTTATAAGTATATAACATAATAATATCCTCTACAAGAGTATAAAGATATAGTTCGTCATATACTCGGCCTTTTGATCTCCTCTCTAATCTGTCTCTATAATCATGTCTCTCTTCCTAATTCCAGGTTATACACACGCGACATCCTCAATTGTAAGTGCATCACAAATCTATTATATATTTACAAATTTGTTACTCTATAAGCTCCCATCAAACGATATGCCCATTTTCGATTTCCATAGTTTGCCGCAACTTTATTATACCCCCTTTTTTTTTAACACATTTTGCGAGTGCAGAGCATAAAAAACAGACACAAGCTTGCATTACATGCATGAAAAAACTGCAGCAGCGTTCGCAATCGGAAGCAATTTTTATTTTAAATAAATTGCGCAAAAAACGAATATGTAGGATAAAAATTGTCGCACGCTGCATTCGGCTTAATGAATGTGAACTGCAAACGGCCGGCAAGAATGGGTTAATTGTGAGCTCTATATATATGTTATATATATGTTGTGCATGCAGCTGTCTAACCAAATATTTTATGCACAGCCAATGACATGGCAAGTTTTGTGCAGTCGAGAGAGTCTTCGAATTAGCAATCGAACAAAGTTTAATTAACAATGCCAAACGAATATACTCCCCTCTCTACTGGAAAGCGAACAGCTGCCATCAACAATGCAAAGGTCGGAGCCTACGACCCCATAAGCGGAAATAGTTGACACTGATCCAGCTTAAAGTTCACAACTAGCAGAGTTCACTGTACCCAGCTATGCTATACAAAAGAGAGAAACAGTTGGTATTGAACCAGCGAAAAGTTCACGTTTAGCAGAGTTCACTGTACCTAGCTATACTTTACAACTACTTCTCCATACAAAATTCCTTCTTAAATAACATACGAGTTTTATCTTGAATCATAATATTCATAATCATAATTATGAGGGCTTGAAGGGGATATCAAAATGTGTCTATACTAAAAAGAAGGCTAAACCTTTTTATTGTTTCATTAGATTCGAGAAGAGGTAACTAAAATGTTATAAACTTTTGACTTTCATCTACCATTTGGTGCTTCTAGCTATAAAAGAACTTGAATGCTTGAAATATGAAATATTTGGTCTCAATTCTCACAGTAAAACCGTTTTTCATCAATTTTGAAGGGAGGTATATAAGAAGTGCCCAATAGCTGCGTATAATTTACGAGAACTAATTTAATGTATCTAGCATTTAAATTCCTCGAGTAATATACCCTTTCTTTTCATAGGGAACAGTGTATAACAGCACACGGATAGCTGCACTCGTGCAACTTGTTCAATTACACAAATTGCCAGTCGCTCCGACAGTCAGTCAGAGTCAAACAGTCAGTTAGTCAGTCGAGCTGTCTGTCAGCAGTTTATTAATATTGCATAATGAAATTTTATGTTAATTCTACGCATCATTGCGCATAATCAAATCGAAATAAATAATTAAATTCATTTAAAGGCGAGACGCAGCCAACCGCCCAAAGGCATTGTAAGCATGTCGAATGTCAGGGATGCAAAACTGGCCTCGAAAGGAGTATATTTATATAATATATAATACAATATAGTTTGGCGACCTTTCCATTTTCCACTTTCCAGCCAAACGAACAATTATATAATATATAAACATAATATATACATACACTCATACACACACACATAACTAGCCACTCAAATTTCATACGCACCATCAAATCCGGCAACGTATTCTCCGTCCATATCTTCTCGACCATGGGCATTATCATCTTCTTGAACAGGCCGTAGTAATATTTATAGATGGGCTTCAAATAGACGCTTACACCACGAAAATTGACCTTCACTATTTCCTCGACTTTGGTGCACAGTGTAAGAAAGTCCACATGATACTCATCAATGAAGTTCAGCGTGCCATAGGTATCAGGCACTGTGAATAAATACATCAGAAAGTATTGAACACATTTAGCCCGAAGCACAGACAGTTAACTTACCCCGTCCAGACATGATATATTCGAGGCGTGGTATATCGTAGCCCACAGTTAAAATGCTTTTAAAGAGATCTCTTATAATGGCCGGCAGCTCCATGATATAAGGATAGATATAGAGCTTGCAGGCGTGATCCATTTCAAATGCGGCCACTTCGTCCATATCAGGTCCCTATTTAGTCAAAATAAGATCTATAAGAAATTCCCCGATTTATATCCCATTCCAAAGCCTTACAAACTCTATATACTGTGTCTGTCCCGGCGCCTGAAAGGGATCCGCATCGTCCGCATCAAATTGATAGATATTCTCATCATCCCGCACACCGGGTCCAAAATCAATTGGCTCGTTGTCAAAATGGGCGCCCACAACAGACACGGTGAGCGTCATCAGCGGCCGGCGACGCAGCTTACTATCGAACATGGAATACTCTTCGATTTGATTGCCATTCTTATAGCCACACAGCACCTTGAACAAATACGCCAGACTCTTATTGATCAGACTCTCCAAATGGCGCGACATCAGGGAGTGCACGCACTTGAAGAGCGTGTCCGCGCGGCCTCCGTACTTGCCCGTCATGGGCACCAAATCCTTCCAGCTATTGCGCATCAGATCCATCAGATCTGCACAGCGCGGCAGCCAATCGTTAACCAGAAGCTGCCAAGCAAAGGCGCCATTTCAGGAGGATGTGACTATAAATACTCCCGACTAGATTAACTCACGTCTTTGATTTGGTCACAGCTATCCCTGACAAAGCTCTGCACGAGGTCCGCATCCAGGGGTCGTTGCGTGAGCAACAACTTGGACAGATCGACAATAACAAGATCCCCGTAGAGCTGATGCCACAACAAATTAAGAGCCTGCACGGCGGGATGCGTGATCATGAGCATTTCGCCAATGCGGCTCTTGGCTAGCAGCAAACGTGAACGCCACGGCACCGGCGAGGTTATGGTCAGTACGGGAAATTCCGGTGGCTCCGGCTCCAGTTGCAGACGCTTGCGTTCCATATTGGATCTGTAATTAAACGGGGAGGCATCACACAAAATACGGTCTGCAATAAATGTGTCACTCACTGCAGCAGATAGCGTAGAAAGGAGCGCTTGACATGGTAGCGAAAATCCTCCTGCAGATCGATGAGGCAAACGAGTATGAGTATGGCAAAGTCTAGGCGTATCGCTCGTTCGCCCACAAACAGATAATCCAATAATATAACCTCGGGCGGCACTTTGGGCCAAAATTTCTGTAACGAGTTGATTAGGCAGTGAATCATGACGGCACAAGGTAGCATAAACTTTGCCATAAGCCCCAGGCATTAGCTGCGGCAAGCAAGACTCAAATCTGTGTGCAGACAGCAGCTGTATTTAATGCGCATTGCATAGGGTATGATAACTATGTCACTAAATATGTTAAACATTGAATATGTAAAGCAAATGAAGTGGGAGAATAAGCTGTACAAAAAGTGTATTAAAAATCTTAAGAAGAACGCAACAAACAAACAAACAAACGCAACAAATGAAAGGTTGCCGGTTCAAACCTTGTTGCAAAATGTATCATAATATTATATCTCAAAGTTCCAGTCGAATTAAATTCAATTTAACTTTTCTTATCTCGGCGTCGGCTCTAGAGGTCTACCTCAAGCTAGGGTATTTAATATTCGGCTAGCCAAATATAAATGTTTTTGTTGCTCATTAACTTGGCTGCACTGATTTGCCAGTTGGATGGCAAGTGCTTGACTTGAGCAGCCCTTCTATCCCAAGCCAAAAGTTTCTGCGGAGCACACGTCAAAACATCAACACGCGTTTCTTTAACCCCTTCCCCTCGACTCTCTCTCCACATGCCCCGTATACCCTATTCATGTGGCTCTAAGAGCTCGACATCCTCACGTGCGGGAGCGTGTTTAATATGTTCTCGTTGCTGACAAACTTTAGGGCCAAAAACTTTTTGAGCGCGCGTTAAGTTTGCTAATAATGTTGACGCTCACGAGTTTCAGTCGCAGACGGAGATGGAGATGGAGTCGGAGTCGGTATATGACTAGTTGGCAACGTGTTGACATGAACTTACCTCTTCCTGGAGTATGAATCTGTAGGCATCCTGCAGCACTGCGTTACGTGGATTGATGCGCTTTATGGCCTTACGTATTAGCCGTGAGGGATACGTCTCCAGCTGCAGCACGGACATCTGCAAATAAAGGGCAGTATCTAAAGTCGCACATATCGAAATGTTTGTCTTGAACGATGGACTGATTGACGGAAAGATGAGGGACGTATAAACACTAGATAGGGTTTCGACTAAGTCCGCCCATAAGAGTGGAATACAAGTGGCAAGCGGTTGCCTGAAGCGTTTATTGATTTTCATTTGATCTTCTTTAAATTCATTTTTAAGAGACTTTTGATGAAATAGGTAGTAAATTAATACTTGCCCCGCGCGAAACGGGATAATACCAACCGACTTACATTTATATATTTAGCTGTATCTGTATCTGTATCTGTATCTGTATCTGTATCTGTATCTGTATCTGTATCTGTATCTGTATCTGTATCTGCATCTGCATCTGTATCTGTATCTGTATCTGTATCTGTATCTGTATCTGTATCTGTATCTGTATCTGTATCTGTATCTGTATCTGTATCTGTATCTGTATCTGTATCTGTATCTGTATCTGTATCTGTATCTGTATCTGTATCTGTATCTGTATCTATATCTGTATCTGTATCTGAGTCTGTTTCTATATATCTATATCTATATCTATATCTATAAATCTATATATCTATATCTATATATCTATATCTAGGTCAGTATCCATACATATATATATATATATATCCGCATCTGCACCTGCATCTTTTATATGATATCTGTGAAGTGCAACAGTTAACAGCTTAAGAGCGTGAAGCCATAAAAGCGCCATCAAATCGTCACCTTTCACACTTTCAGACAGTTTCTCTGTTTATTTGCTTGCTTCTTTGTTTGTTTGTTTTCTTTTTTTTAACAACTAATCACGTTATTCATAACTTTGGCCACGCCACAAACGCCCACCCATAATGTTTACGAGCTATGAATTATATAATTTTTATAAGCACGTTTCTCAGCCCAAAAGCCAACGCAGCTTAATTTACTCGCACGCACACATATTTACTTTGTATTAAGTTTATTATGATCATTTTTTATGTGCGTCTCGGACTTGGACCTCGGAGTCGGAGACGTAGACGCAAACGGAGGCGGAACTCGCACTCGGACACGGACATGGACTCGAACACGGGCAAACACATAAAAGTTATTTATATTTGTCGGTGCTCATTTTTGATGAGCTTTTTATGATGCTGCCTGTGGGAGACGCATCTGCGGCTCTCGCCAGAGTCCACTTGCGGCATGTCCGTTTAAAGCATATGCTGGTCAGTTGCATAATTCAATAAATTTGACTATGCAAAAGGCAGGACGTTTACTTAAGCCCTGCATTGAGTAAGCCGAAAAGCGTTTCGTATATTCGAATATACAAGTCAAGACCAACTTTTCGGTTCAAGATGTTTGAGTTGCGATAAAAAGTTGAGTCAATCGACTAGAAACGATCTGTTCCAAACTCGCTTCAAACTCGACAAGTTTGGCTTGTATGGCTATACAAACGATTAGCTCGAACATGTTACTGACTCACTGAGCGGGTAGAACATCGTTTGCATGAATCATGTTCAAACATTGGTTAATTCAATTCTCGCAAGCTCGAGTCTGTCTAATTTTCTATTACTTACGCTTTTCACGAGACATTTGTATCGCTTCTGTATTTCCAATGTAAACTTGCCCTCGGCTATCGAAAGCTTGCGCTGATATTTGGAGATCAATTTCAATTTCTGAATCTCCGGATCCACTGGCTGCAATGGCGACATGTACGGGAAGCGACTGCAGTGGAAACAAAGGATAGCTAAGATTAGAAACTCCATTTGACTGACATCAAAATCACTTACGTGGCTTCCATTTTCTTGAGGCATTGCAAAAACTCCTCGTTTGTGGCAAAGTTGCGGCGATGAATGCGCTTGTTAACCACCTTGCAAATGGGTTTGTGCTGGATGTTTATGTTTATGAAAGAGAAGATGAGAAGAAGTATAAGAGACCGATTATAATGTTAGCAGACAAGTCAAGATCGTAATTGACGAGTTTGGTAGGGATATCTTAAAGCAAGAAGATGAATAACCTATGGCTTGACTACTTCGGTACAAATTCTTCATTTACGATCGCTGATTCCTACAGAATCAATATGATATTGTAGTCCTATTTGATATGGCTTTGCAGAAGAAGATGTAAAGATACATGAAGACATATGAAGATAGTTATTGCTGAGCTTCTTCAAGATATCTTGAGGTTGTATCAAGAAGTTGTTTCTTACTAATAATTCTTCAGCTAATAGCTTAATATCTTTTTTTGTCTTTTATATATATATGCGACCCGGTCGACTCCGACATATCAAAAAGTGTTCAAAAATTCAGAGACAGAAACAGACAGACGGACTTGCCTATATCACCTATTCTGTTGATACTAATCACGAAAGTGGGCACAGGGATACGATCTCTAATTACGAAATTGCAATAATAATAATTTCAAGGGGCGTTCACCCGTTTGCGAAACGCCATGTTGTCTTGGTCGCACACCCCTTCCTTTGTGTATTTAAGCAGGCCGTGCTCCGTATTGAATTGCGCCTCCTTCAAAACTGGATCAATCATCTCGTCAATCAGCTTGCCCACGCGCATTAGCTCGTTGCGGCATTCTGTGAAAGTGGGCAAAGGGTTTTATAATTGAACTAATTTCGCAGAGTTCAGACCCCACCTTGTGGCGTTCGCAGGGCATAATGATCGCCCGCCTTGAATGGGGTTTTCTTGGTCTTTTTTTGCAGCGTCGTCACCCGTAAATGTCTCGCAGTGGGCGTATTGTAGGCGCCGATCAGTTCCGAGGGCGTGCCGTATTGCCTGCGCAGTTGGTTGGACCAGAGCGAGGAGCGTGTGCCGCAGTCAAAGTAGAAGATTCGAACCCGTCTCTGGCAGTAAATGTCCAGCAGTTTGTTGGTCATTTCATAGATTTCCGTCTCGCTGGGTACCACTGTGCGTGTGTGTGTGTGTGTGTGTCAAATTTTTAATAATACTGTCGCTATGTAAATATTAAGATTTATTTATTACCGCCGGCCATCCATTTGTCAATCCAGGGAAATTGATTACAAGCTGCAAGCAAAAACAATCCGCAAAAATGAATATGAAAATGGCATTTAATATTTGCACATGAACTTGATATGTGTACAATCAACATGTCTGTGTGGGCGTGTGTGCGTGTGTGTGTGTGTGTGCATTTCATATATTTGATTTTCTTGTTATTTTTTTATCGCATTTTTTTGTTGCGCTCGCTCAAAGGCAACACAAATGAAAATTGTTTTAAATAAAAGTCACAGGGCGCAGGCAAAGTTCGCTTTTAAAATGATTAAACTCAAATTAATTTTCATTCCTGCCGGCGAATTCTGTTTGTCCATCTGTAATTTTGCCAATGGACCTCGTCCCTACCTCACCTCCCCACCCACCCATGCTCCTCCCCTTCCCCTCCTCTTCAATGCCCCACGGTGCTATTCCATTTGCTATCATGATGTTTGTCACATTTTTATGCTAATGCTTATCGACAACATGCTTTTATACCTCATATTATACAGCTGCATGTTTGAGTGGCACACCGCCCCCCCCCCCCCCTTCCCTCCTCGCCCATCCCTGCGCTCTGTTTGCATTTATCCATGGCTGATATTAAATATTAAAAAACTATACGTAAAATGAAACATTTTTATCACAGAGCAACGACAAAGTCACCCTTTTGCCAAACAAGTTAAAATTATGCAAAAAAAAAACAAGTAGGAGTGTTTGCGTTGGGAATGCCCGACTAGGAGATACCTCTGCAGACTTTCTAACATTCTTCTGCACAAAGCCCCAAGCAATGGGATTTTTCTTTACTGAGCGCCACAGAATAGGCTATGTGCTCTTGAATAACTTCGGTGATTATAGTCCGATCTCTTTTGAGAGCTTTGGTATTCAAAAGTTTGTATATACGAAAGCGCAGGCGGACAGCTAGATAGGCAGACGGACATAGACATAAGATCGGCATCCTGATCAAAAATATCTCTACTTTATTGGATCAAAGATACTTCCCTCTGCTTGTTACAAGCATCTGTAAGAAACCATTATACCCCATTTACCCCTCTTCAATGAGTCCGGGGCATAAAATTAATCATATGCGTCTAATGTACACACTTCTAATAAAGCATCGACAGAAAAGGCTGTCAAGAGCACATCAAATATTTGGCCAACTATCCAGTTGAACATTTTAGGAAGTTAATTAAAATTAATTTTAGTTAAACATTTTTTAACATGCCAACTTATTGATCGAGGGAGCGTACTTAACTCTGTTAAGAGTAGATGCAAAATATATATTCCATGTAAATGTTAAATAAAATACTATGATAAACATGTTACAAGGTCCATGGTTGCCGTGCAGCAGTTCTCGCATTTGGGAGGGCATTCCCAAAGGATATTCAAATAAATGTCATACGCATTTGTTTTTTGGTTTTTTTGGTTATAAAATTTTATGTTTAAAGGATAATGTTTGAAATTTTTATGTTTGCAGGTAAGCAATTTTCCAACGAGCTGCCACGGAGGCAGGAAAAATTAGGCATGGGCATGGGTGTGGGCATGGTCGTTGTTGTGGGCGTGCGCGTGGGCATGGTCTGTGCTGTGTGCATGTTTTATACATTTAATAAAGTATTAAGTGTTATGTTTCTGTGGTAAACTTTTCGCATGCTGTTATGGCTGCTGCTTATTGAATTTTATTAAATGTTGTTAGGCAATTTGTTTTCTTGTCTACCCGTTTTGTATTGTTTTAGCCCTTACTCACCCGCTGAATCAAAGTTATATTCATGATTTTTGGCATCGCGCAGCATTTCAAACTGTTCGGGCATCATAATATCCTCCAGTTCCAGCTCCTGCAGGCTGTCATCGTCGCATTCCCTGTACTTTGCCTTCACATTCACCAAATCGTATTTGTGAAAGTCAAACTCTCGATTGCAGCGGCCAACAATCGTATCGTTTTGCATGTGGGCTAATATCAATAGTTGTGATTTAAATTTAATTTCAATTTAAAGAAAGTCGCAACAAAAAGAGGGATCAATATCAATGTGGTTGTCTTTAAATTTGGAAGAGAAGACATGCCATTTATCCATCCCAAGTTGACCAGCTCCGAGCATAGAAACTATCGCTTGATAATAGTCTTGTTTTTCCAGCTATTCTCATCGTTAGCTTAACTATCGGACAATTTGTACATTTATAATTACTGCAACTTCCCTGCTTCGGCTAACCGAATTGCCTGCCCCTTCTTGCCGTCTACAACAAAGTACTTACAGATTTTCTCCTGTAGAAAGTCCCTGATCGGATCGAGTGGCAACTCATCGAATCCGTATTCCATATTGAAAAAGGGGCAATCGTTCAGCGGCCGCTTGCCACCCTTCTTCACAATGTCGACGACAGTTTTCTTCAGGTGCAACTTTCGCTGCCTGCGAAAATTGGCATCGGCCAGCCGGGGATCACAGAAGGGACGCCGTTCCGGCGCGATCTTCTTGGAGGTCATGTTGGGGGGCGGCACGTTTGCAACGTTTTCTGTTTTGTTTGTAGTTTAATGGGAAACAAAGAAATAAACCAAAAAAATGTTGCTCTTGTCGCTTTTATTGCTGGGGCGGAGTCCTATACTGTTTTTTCTGACATTGTTCGCCAGACTAATACACGTTGAAATATATAAAAAAAAAAAAAAAAAACTCTAATAATAAAAGTTTACAGCACGGACATTTGTGTGGCCGGCGCGCTCTCTGATATACGTGAAATGTTTATAAACAAACTTGGATCGGAGGCAATGGCAACAGCCCGGACAAACAACGTTTGTTGCCAGCGCAACCCAACCGAATACCCAAGCTCCAGCTCCAGCCCCAGCTCCGACTACGGCTGGCTGGCTTGCAAATGTGGTTATCGGAGTTAGACTAACAGCAGCTGGCGAGAAGCGCTTTGATGGTGACGGTGTCAGACGCGGAGCTGAAGCTGGAGCTGACACTCCATCAAAGCCTGCCCGCCCGCCCGCTCCTTTCAGCTCAATTATATTTGATACTTGTGTGTGCTGTATATGGACTGCAACCAGGCAACTGCTCCAGCTGCAGGTAACCTGGGCAGCATTTCTTGAATAGCGCACATTTTTTTATAAAGCCCAACATATACGAGAACTCTCACTCTATGAAGGATAAACGTACACGTCCTGCCACGCCGCCTGTTACCGATGCCAACCATTTTATGCCGGGACCTACAGCTGCTCTTTGACCCCTCCTCCTGTCTGGTTCCCTGTGTATTTATTATCCCAACACACTGACGTGCAACGTACTCGCCCTCGTCATTCAACCTGATTATATGTTCTCAATAATAAATATAATAATAATAATAAGCCAAACGCAAGCCATCCCTTGCAGCGTGTGCAATTACGGACAGTGTTGCGCTACTTGGCGGAAAAGCCGCTAAATCTAGTGGAAGGTGCTGAGCCAAAATATTGACTTTTATGAAATATTTCAAATATAATATGCCATCTTCTTATTTAAAATGCACTCAGTCATCAAAATCGGTTAAATCTTGGGACAAAATTAAAATGGAAAAATGCTTAGCTGAAGCATTTTTTTGACTAGGCACTGAAAAGATCCACCAACATTTGATATACCCTCAAATATTCGATATAGACATGGGTCAAAATTTCCCACCCCCATAACTCGGTCAAATTTCGTCAGATTTTCACGATGTTTGGCTTTTTGTTCATGGTTTTCCCTCTAAAATAATCTGGCATTTAAATCTCCCCACACATTTTTTGGTCGAAATTTATGACAAAATCTTACCCCTAGGATTCGTATATAGACATGGGTCAAAATTTCGTAACCCCATAACTCGCTCAAATTTCATCAGATTTTCATGAAGATTGCCTTTTTGTTCATGGTTTTCCCTCTAAAATAATCTGGCATTTAAATCTCAAAACACATTTCTTGGTCGAAATTCATGTCAATGTCTTACCCCTAGGATTCGTATATAGACATGGGTCAAAATTTCGTAACCCCATAACTCGGTCAAATTTCATCAGATTTTCATGAAGATTGCCTTTTTGTTCATGGTTTTCCCTCTAAAATAATCTGGCATTTAAATCTCAAAACACATTTCTTGGTCGAAATTCATGTCAATGTCTTACCCCTAGGATTCGTATATAGACATGGGTCAAAATCTCCCACCTGCATAACTCGGTCAAATTTCATCAGATTTTCACGAAAATTGGCTTTTTGTTCATGGTTTTACCTCTTAAATAATCTAGCATTTAAATCTCACCACACATTTTTTTAGTCGAAATTCATGTCAATATCTTACCCCTAGGATTCGCATATAGACATGGGTCAAAATTTCGTAACCCCATAACTCGCTTAAATTTCATCAGATTTTCATGAAGATTGCCTTTTTGTTCATGGTTTTCCCTCTAAAATAATCTGACATTTAAATCTCAAAACACATTTCTTGGTCGAAATTCATGTCAATGTCTTACCCCTAGGATTCGTATATAAACATGGGTCGAAATTTCCCACACCCATAACTCGGCTAAAACTCAACAGATTTTTACGAGGATTAGCTGTATGTTCATGGTTTGGCCCGTAGATCAATCTGGCAACATCGCGTGGTTAAAATTCATGTGAAAATGGTACCGTCATGTGTCGAAATTTCTCACTACGTCTAGATCAATTTCGCACATAGGTCGAAATTGTCCAACCCTATTACTATCTCGTTGGCAGAACTTTTTACCGGAAAATTACCAATATCAGAATGTTTTATCAGCTTTTTATCTATTTTTACGCCCACAATCGATTTAAAGTAGAACCAAGTGAAAAAGAGAAAACTTTTTCTCCAAAGTGAGAAAGAGGGAGTCATATTCTGCAAAAGAATAATACAAACAATTTAAATTTACAAAATTAATTTATTTTGGATGCAGAATCAATGTAAACTAAATCCTCTGACCACAATGCCATCAATCATTCAGAAAATCGGTTTATATTTGATAAAGTTAACTGAACTATTTAAAATGGAAGATCGAAGTGAAACTTAAATATTTGTATATGAGTTGAATTAAAGAGTTTTTTTATATTCAACTCAGGGGCGGGGAAATAACCGCCCACCTATAGGGCGCAATTATCGCTGCAATTAATTGTGGCAAATTAATTGGAAATTTGATTAATGGTCAAATGCTGTCGGTGTGTTGCGGTATCCTATTTACCATTTACAAGGCATTCAACTTTGACCAATTCTGTGACTGTGGTTTGGGGCTATGTGTGTGTGTGGTGAGTGCACAATGGCACACACTTATGCGAGTGTGTGTGTGCGTGAGAGTGTGTGTGTGAGTGTGTGTTGTGCTTAGTCCAGTGACAAGCCGTGGGAATGGCACAACCCACCGCACAGTTGAACTGAACTCGACCTGCTGTCACGTGCCTAAGCTCCCGGACTGCAATTTGCCGCTCGCAACCGGACCTTGCAGGTGTTACGGACGATGGCTACGGAAAACGGAACGGGGAATACGGCGTGCCGCTGCAGTGCGTCTAAAGCCATGCGTGACAAATATTTATTAACTGTCAGAGCACGGCAGAGCCGTTGGGCTGCCTTAGAAAATTGTTGCAATTCCATTTGACAGCCAAAGGGAGCCGGAACAAGGAATAAAAAAAAATTGATTCAGCTCATCAATTGTCACAAATAATGATTACCACGCATTTTCAGCAAAGAGCCTCGGATGTGCATGACACGCATCAAATTGCATTTAGTTTAGTTTGTCATTGGGCTAAACAAAGGGCTGTAATGCGCCCGCCTCCGCGCTCGGAGTGTGGCACGCCAGTCACGTGACCTCAATGCTAAAAACAGACAGTTTATGGGCCGGTACGGAAGGTGGGTGTAATAGCGATTACAGCGGCAACATCAACATCATTATTAACAAAGTCAACGAGCAGCGGCTTATTGGCAGGCATAATGCGATGGCGCTGTGTCATGCAGGCAGACAACCAGCCCAATTCCCGGAGAGCTTTAAGATTAGTTTAAGAGAAACGAGAAAGTCGCCATTGAAATCCTCTTCAAGAGTCTATTACTTTTCTAAATGAGTATACCGGCAAAATGGAAATGCTCTGAGCTAGACGAAAGTAGCATCCAAAGCAAACAACTTTTTCGTAAATCGATAAATCGATTTGTTCAAATGTTTTGCGAAAAGCATCTACCTCGTATTTCAATTTTTTTAATACCGAAGTCATACGAAATGCTCTTTAATAGAAGGAAAATCAATGAACGTTGGTTAAAAAATCCAAATTAAAGAACTTATACGAAAATCGATAAATCGATTTGTTAAAATGTTTTGTTGAAAACGTCGTTCGTTTAATACCGGAGAAACACGTAATGCTCTTAGATAGAAGAAAAATTAAAGTAATTGGTTAAATAAAATCGATTCATCGATATATTCAATATATTTGCTATCGATTCTTATCGATAACTCGGTATTTTCGTTATCTAGGCAACGTATTGCCTAAAAGAAAATGCGCTCAAACTCGCGTGACAAGCTCGCCTGTTTTTTCGGTGTGACCAGCGCTTGGATAGAGTGTAATTAAAGAAGCAGACGGACAACGTTGATGGCAAAACTTTAGCATTCTTTTGCGCTTTATTTTGTATTTGTGTTATGCATGCCGAGTCGCATTTTGCCCACGTGATTAATGGCCAACTGTAAAAGACGTCGCGACTTGAAAAATTACACCCAAATAAACGACGGGGGCGGCATTTTTAAAACAGGCTGTCACACGTGAGCCGCCAGGGCTGAGCTGCCTGCCGGCTGCTGGCTGCGCATCCTGGCCGCAGGATCAATGCGAGGCAACAGGAGCCAGGAGCGCACGTAAAAGATGCAACAGGAGTCAGCAGCAAATGCCGTGTGATTTACACGCAACAGCAACAAACTGAAGTGGGGTGGGATATGGGTTGGGCTGGGCTGGGCGCGGGCCAAGGGATTCTGTTGTGCAAATTAGGGGTTGACTCGACCGAGCCGGAGCCATTGTCGTGGCGCACACTACTGTCAATTGAAAACGTGCCAACAATTTGCAACGACGATTAATCGTCGTGCGACCAAAGTCAAAGTCTGCCCAGGGCCAGGCCAGGATCCCGGCAAGGGTAGCCTTGGAATAATACGGCGACTGCTCGCAGCGACATTTGTGCATGTCGAGCGCATTTACCATTTTGTTTACGACGTTACGCCAGTTGGCCAAGTTTGTCGCCGACGCAGCGCTTGGCTAATTTGTGTGGATTTTATTATGCGTAGATATGCGTTGCCCACGCCCACGCCCTCTTCCAGCCCAGCCCGGTTCGGATAAACTTTGCGTACTTGGCGAACGCCTAATGAGCACTTAATTCCCTGCCGCTAATTGGCTTGCATCGGGCATAAGGAGCTCTGTCTTTTGTTAGTTGCGAGCTTTGATATGTTGCTTTGTGCCGGCTGAAGCCTGGCGGCATTTACATGCACACACATGTGTGTGCACTCTTTAGTGTAAACCATAAACTCAAACAGTTTATCTCTAATTTGAGTTGATTAACATAAATAACAAATTTGTATAATGGTTGGTTAATAATACCTGGAATTATATAAAACCAGGAGGAGAACTCTGCTCGGCAGTGCCCGACTGGCAGATACTCTGATGTCATCTTTATTCTTATATAGATACATAAAGTAAAGCTTCTTCCTGCCTTTTCCAACACTAAGTATACGAAATGCAGTGTTGATTAACTTCTTTTTTTTAAACCCGATCTTTTTGAAATTTTCAGGGCTTAAATATGACACACAAAATCTAAAAATTGATGATTATTTTAATTTTGGGGTAAATGACGGAGGAACCCAAAAAATAATTGTATTGTTAAGCATTATATACTCTACCTATACCTATATTTCAAGATTCATATATCTAGCTCTTAATATCTATGAGCTATGCCTTAAAAACTATGCCTCGAAATCGATTTTTATCGATATTCTTTATCGATATTGTCTATCAATAATTAAAAAACTCAGTCTGGAGAGTATTTCAATTTAAAATTTCAAGTGTCTAGCTTCAACATTCTACGACCATATACTCTTTCTCACCTTCTGAACAGAGTATTTAAAAAAAAAGCGATACAAAATTATTTGATAAACAGTCACTCACACGCACACACACACACAGACACACAAAGGGGCTATCATTATGGGCTTTTGTATGCAATTACATGCCGCATTGAGCAATCATAAATTAGCTTTTGGAAAAGTGCGATATGGAAAAAAAATTAAATTTAATTTATATTAACAAAAGGTATTTTGCAGCAAACAATTTAATGCCCATAATGAAAAATGCGCCCGCCTTACAATGGCATTAATAATACAAATTTTCCAACTGCAATGCAGATTTTCATAATGCATAAAACATATAAAAAAAACAATAAAAACAATAAAAAAAACAGAAATTCCAATAAAAAAGAGAATTTCTGGTCTATAAGCTGGAAACTGCCAACTGTATTTATATTTGCTTTTAACGTCAACAATCATCAATGCAAATTCACTGCAAATATAACTCGAACAGCTAGTCCAGGCAATTTATTCAACTAGCCGCCCTTTGCCGTGTTTTCACAATTATCAAATGCGTCGAGGAATTACCATAGATCGCAACCATACGGCAGCCACTGTACGCCTCTGGCCAACAAATTGTTAAGGCCACATTAGAAAATATTTATGTACGAAATGTCGACAACTAAATACGCTTGCAGACATATAACATAATTTTAATTCAATTTCCAAGTATAGTCTCTTAATCGGAGATTTACTTTCATTTGCAAGAACTTCTCTATGAGCTGTTTGATATGGTCATTCGATGCTGATGAGATATTGCCTAGACATGTGTTGGGATCAGAACTGCAAAAAGAAAAAGATAAATAGAAGAAACGAATCAACTTGCTGTTTTGAGCTTCAGTTTGTGAACCTCAATGAAACTAGAATTATATTCAAAGGTCATTTTCTTATAGATTTTTCTAAATATTAATAAAACAGTTCGTTTGCTTATTAGACGTTCGACTTAAAATATTGCAAACCTTACTTAAAGTCTACCCAAAACTAACATATAGTAAATATATTTAGATAGATACAACGGTTATTTATGCCTAGGCTTACGTCTAGTTATTTATGCCTCTTTGGGGGTTCTTCTCATAAATATTATAGTTTAAACCATTTTGAAGCAAAATATGTTTCCATTTAAGTCTGACCTCATTTGTTGCTTGGCCAACTATTTGGCTTAAAGTTCGCCTTATAGTAAAAAGTATTTATACCCGATCGACGATGTCTTCTGTCCGTGTCACATTTGATCCAAAATTAATAATGCTCTTGACAAAGTATTTTGTGTAATAAATTTTCAGCTAGTTCGAGTATTTTTCGACCTTAAATGTAGCCGAACATTGCGCTACGTGCGCATATTTTTGCTTATTTTGACAACAAATTCGTGCAAATATTTGTGCGAATTTCTTGCAGACTCTGTGTGTGTATTTGTGTGTGTGTGTGTGCGTGTGTTTCTGTTTGTGTGTGGCAAATTTTGCAGTGCGTAGCTCAAAATTTTCAACGCCAAATTGTTCTGGCCTGAAACCCAAATATTGGCCAAGAGACAGACAGGGGAAGAGAGAGAGAGGGAGAGGGGGAGGGGGAGGGAGAAGCGTCGTCGTCAACTTCATTGTAAAGTTTGCCAAAATATGCTTGAAAATATTTACTCATGAGTTTAGTTAATCCATAAAAACTTGGCATGTGCTGTCCGTTGTTATAGCTTGCCCGACCTCCTCTCCGCACCCCCCCTGCCACCCCAATGGCAAAGACAATGCAACATTTAAGAAAATTTAAGCCGCAAGCGACTTAAAAACGAGATGAGTCCTTTTTTTGGGACAGAGAAGCATATGATTTAGTCGTTGTCTGTGCTTTGTTCTTGCCAAGGATTTGCTTTTGGCCTTTGGATTTTTTACTTCTCTGTGTGTGTGTGTGTGTGTTTTGGGGCTGACAAAAGGCCAAAGCTCCACAGCCTGATGACTGTTGCCCAACTAAAGCCTCTGAGTTAGATAGACAGGCAAACAATTGCTGTTTGTATCCTGTTAGCTCGGCTCTCCAACCCCCCGCTCTGACTGCTCGACAAATTAGTTTCTAATACCTTCAAGTCAAACAGTGGAGGCCAACAGACAAACAAATAAACAGATCTTCCGCAGATTGAGACGGAGTCGGAGTCTGAGGCTGAGACTGAGTCCGAGGCTGAGTATAAGGCTGAGTCGGAGTCTGAGGTTGAGACTGAGTCCGAGTCGGAGTCTGATACAGAGTCCGAGTCGGAGTCTGAGACAGAGTCTGAGACTGAGTTGGAGTCTGAGTCTCAGTTCTAGCCGCAGTTCTGGGTTCGAGTCTTTGTGTGCGGTACGGCTTTTGCCTCTTGCCCCTTGCCACCAGCTGCCCGCAAACACAAGCTAACAAAATAACTTAAGCGTGGCATGTGCATCCATCTCTCTCTCTCCCTCTTTCTCTCTCTGTTTCCCCTCTCTCCATCTCTCTCTCTCTCTCTCTCTCTGTTGCTAATTACAAGCAGCCGCCCGATTGATTTGCAGTAAATTGTGTTTTAAATAGTTTCCATTTAGTTTGGCTTAAACATTCGACTACAAAGCAGCTGCTGCTGCTCGTTCTGCCCCAAACTAGTTATAAAGATTGCGTAATGATGCGGTCACGCCCCTCCCCACTCCACCCCTTCTCCCTGTAGCCACGCCCCATCAAGCATGTGGTCTCTTAATGAGCTATCTGTATCCCGTCTGCTTTTACCTTCTGTGTGTATTTAAGTTATTTTTTGAGTCAAAGTTTTTAAATTAAATTTTAATTGTTTATGCTACGCAAAGTTAAGTCAAACACATCCTTTTTGTGTATTAAAATTTAGTTTGCGATTCAATTAGGGCCCTGTTAAATCTAGCTTGAAAATGGCTAAAAAATTTATTGAGTTCGGGCTAATACAATTGTGCTGCCCCTCCTCAAACTTGACCTTGATCCAAGAACCTCACAAATATGTCTACATACATAACATATTTATTCATAATTTTGACAGCCGACAATAATAAGCTACAAATGACTTGTCCCGAGTGGGGGGGAGGGGAGGGGCTGTGTAATGCCGTAAACTACCAGACCCTATGGGCATTACGAGCGACATTTGCATAACATTGCCCAAAGAGTTGATGACGAGGACGATGACAGGGAGGGATCCGCGCGTTTAAATCAAAAAGTTGGCACAATGAAAAGGCAACGGCAACTGCTTAATAAAAGAAAATTATGCAAATTGCTAATAAATTATAGTGAGCCAGCGAACGACATGTAAAATAATAACGGGCGAGTGAAAGGAACAAGACAGCATGATTTTACCTCGGAATGCCGAATATTATATACACTTGCAGAGCAGAGAACTTATAGCTGAAGTGGGATAGTTTTATATATCTATATCTACCTCTGTTTTATGCAAGACTGCAAACAAGCTTGAGGCTTACAAACTAAATAAACTAATATACAAATTGAATATTGCGACTGAATTTGAACCAGCGACCTTTCGTTTTGACAACAAACTCACGCTTGAACCAGAAGCGAACTCCAAGGCGAGGCAAGAACTCCCGAACTTTAATATTGTGCTTATATTAAGGTTCAGATGTTGGGAGAGAGAGAGAGAGGGAGAGGTTGTAACTGCAGACTTGGGTTTGCACCAACTAAGTCACGCTTGAACCGAAAGCTGGGAACACGAAGGGCACCTCGAGACGAAGCACTGGTTCGAGTCGTGTACCGAACTCTCGAATTGTCAAAGCTGGGCAATCAATGTATTACACATTTTGTGAGAAAACTAGAATACTCGCGGCAAGGGTAAACCGAAAGAATCAGACTGCAGCTGGAAGAGGAACTGGAAATGGAGCTGGAGCTGTAGCTGTCGCTGGTAGCGAGCGGGCGAACTGAATTATAAATGTAAGCACAATGCCAGGGAACTGAAGAGTTCCCGGGGCTGATGTTGATATGGACACAACGGCGCTGAAAAATCATTAAAATAATAAAGCGCTGTATGGCTTGCAAGACGCTGTCGTCGAGGTCGCAGGACACAGCACGCAGGACGAGCTGGCATTAACTGGCGAATGGATAATGGCGAAACTTTCTGACATTTATTGTGTTTTTGTGTCGAATGTTTATTTATGATTGCATGTCGCGTATTTACATTACAATGGCCATAACTAACGTTGCCTCCCAGCATATCCCTGACTATGCGTATCCCTGTGCGTATGCGTATTAAATTAATGACGCTTTCTAGTTCATAAAATTCGTTATGTGACCAGAGAGTCGGAAGCGGAGACGGGTCGTGGTCCGGGTCGGGCTCGAGTTCCATATAGTCGCTGAATGTCAACGTCAAACACACAAATCAAATAATCACAT
Organism: Drosophila littoralis; assembly: GCA_018903485.1. Classification (NCBI taxonomy): domain Eukaryota; kingdom Metazoa; phylum Arthropoda; class Insecta; order Diptera; family Drosophilidae; genus Drosophila; species Drosophila littoralis. Next base: position 881,742 of record JAEIGF010000408.1, read on the forward strand.
AAATGAGAGCACATGCGCGCACACACACTCAGACACACACGCACAAACATGTTGGTTGTGTCTATTGAATTGTAACAAATTGATTGTCATAAAACATCGTTTATATTATATTAAAATGTGTCATTGGTTGTTCATGCTTCAGTTCAGCCAACAAAACCGCCGTCGAAAACTCTCAGCCGTTGCACAAGAATTCACAAGTGGCGCTTTGAATGATTGCGATAAAGATGGTGACCAGTGTTGCCAAATCCTCTAATTTCCCGTCAAATCTGGCTAAGGTTATAGTGTGCAGATTTTCGGCTTGTAAAATTCATACAAAATAATTGATATCTCTCACTATACGCACTCTTTACTTTTAAGCATTAAATTATTTATTGGCAGTGTGATTAAACGCTTAACTTATTTTTAAGCGTTTTACTACACTTCCGATATACTCTAAAGGTAATGGAAGTATTTCAATATATATTAACAAAAATACAAATAGGGAAAAATATTTGTATTCTATTATGTAAAATATTTAACAGCTCTTCGCTTATTATTAAGCGTTTTACTACACTGCCAATACATTTTTTAAGTAATGGAAATATTTCCAAATATATTTACAAAAATTAAAAACAGCGAAATATATTTTTAGACTTTTTAAATTGCACAAAAAAATTATATCCAATATTAAACAGCTGCTAAGAAGCTATCATGTTCTATGCAATAAGCTTGCCATGCTTGAGCTATATGTTTCTTTTTGCGTTTCACAACACTATCATTGAAGTAAGCGAAAGTACTGTTGAAATAGATAATATTTTAGATGCATAAAGTATTGAAGAAAAGAGTGGGAACTTTTTTTAGTTTTTCCTTCCGGAACTGCCTTATTGGCCCTCCAAAAAGTTGGCAACACTGTGCTGTAACGGTGCTTAAGATTTTCGACTGAGTTTAGGTGCAGATGGGTGCGATAGTTGCCGCCCGAGCCGAGACTAAACAGAATTTATGACTGTTTACGACAGATTGCACACTCCATTTGTTTTGTTTACCACATTCTCTTTTTGGCACACTTGACACACTTCCCAAGAACCTTGACGAGAGAACTTTTTCGGGGGGCGAACTCCGCTCTGCTCGTCTTTGTCTCTGTCTCCGTCTCCTTTAATTAGTTGCCGTATTGGGCCGCTTGGGGCGCTGCCTTAGCAGCTGTGCCACTGCAAAAAGTGCCCAACATCATATGCATGATTTGTGAAAAACTTTTAACTGTCCCCACGCCATCCGACTGGATGGAGAGGGAGAGGGAGCAGACCCTGGCAAGCTGCCGCCATGCAGCCTGTTTTGGCCAAGTTTATGAATTTCATAGCCAAAGTTTTTCGCCAACGCATAAAACATGCGCACAATTTGTAAGCTGCTGTTCGTCGTTATTTGCCTGCGACTACTTTTGTAAAGAATCTTTGATATCCTTCTGGCACTAACTGGATTTACAAGCCAGCCATTACCGAGTTACTCGCCCGGCTCGTTCAATTAGCCGATAAAGCTCATGTACGCAGTATTTTGGCGTATGTACGTCATGATATCATCATACACAAAACGGACATAAACACGAGCCAAGTCACCATTCACAAACGACCTTTCTAGACAAGCCCCAGCATGGCCAGTTCGTTGAACCGTATCTATGGTAGTACGCAAATTACCGATACCCAAGACTTGAGAATCAACATTAAATCAAGAGGGAGTAATTTAGTCGGAAGTGCCCAACAATGGGATACCCTGAAGCCAGCGTCGAGCGTCCATACCACGGGAAATTAAATCGTGGAAATCTTCGATGATTACAATCCGATCTTTAAGACTTAAATCTGCGTATACTATACAAAATCCTACTTTCCAAGTTCAATGCATATTATATTAATTGAATCTCAATTCAAAATAAATGCCTCACGATAGATATATATAAACAAAGTTTGAAAGCTATAAAAGGAAGAAGTAAAGTATACCACGATATATATTTGTCCAAGTCTCCAGCTTTTGTAGTATAATATACGAGATTAGATATTTATGCAAGTCTCCAACTTTTGTAGTTTCCAACATAGAAAGACAGACGGACCCAATTTATATGCTTAATTTATTCGGGTTTTCTTCCTCTGCCTGGTACTTACACGGGCGCATAAACATCATGCCCATCTTACCCATTTACAACAGGCTGAGGGTATAATAAGATACTCTTATGACAATAGAGATCACGCCGAAAGACTTGCTGTCATTAAAATCTTAAATATTATTGTTTTTTTTTTGCATTAAATCTTATTATATGCGGTATCTTGACCGTGAAACATTCGAAAGCGAAACAATGTATTCAGTTCCGCTCTGCCCAGCCGCGAACCGGCTTCCAAGCCACGAGCAGCCGAGGAGATGGGGGCACGGGCACGGGCACTTAAGGCCCTAAGTGGGCTCCATGTGCGAGCATTTGGCTTGCAAATGCTCTGATCACAGTTGGGCTTCAAAATCGCTGATGCTGCTGTTGCCGGGTGTTTTGTTGATATTTCGAGAGCGGGGCAAACAAAGTGTCGGTCATTGTTTGGTTTGTTGTGTGTTTATGCGCTGCTTGGCAAACATTAGAGCGTATAAATATTGCGGCAAATTGCGACTATTAATCATTCGACTCATAGATTCCATCGATAACACAATTAGCTTTGGACATCTATACAAAAAATGGTAGGTAGCCAAGGGTTACCCCATCAGGATTATCAGGCTGTCATCTTACGTCGCAACCTTTTCACTTAATTCCAGAAACTCTTCATTGCGTGCATGTTTATTGCCGCAGCGACGGCTGCAGTGATTCCTGTCGAACAAGCCAGGCACCGTCGTGATGTCTCCGAGATCGTGAATGAGTATATCCCACCACTGGAGGAAGTTGGGGCTCCCACTGAGGATGTCGCCCAAGACCTCACCGCTGTAGGAGAAGATGGTTACCGCTACAAAACTGTTCGTCGCCTAAAGTACCGACAACGCCGTGATGTCTCAGAGATTGCCAACGATTACCTACCTCCATCCGAGGCAGTCGCCACTGCGGCTCCAGTTAAGGAAGTCGCACAAGATTCCGCTGTTCTCGGTGAAGATGGCTATCAATACAAGACTGCCCGTCGTCTAAAGTACCGTCAACGCCGCGATGTCTCGGAGATTGTCAATGAGTATCTGCCCCCTTCGGAGGAAGTGGCCACTGAAGCCCCAGTTGAGGAGGTGGTCCAGGATTCCGCTGTTCTAGGTGAAAATGGCTACCAATACAAGACTGTCCGTCGTTTGAAATACCGCCAACGACGTGATGTCTCGGAGATTGCCCATGAGTACCTGCCCCCTTCGGAGGAATTAGCTACTGACGTTCCAGTTGAGGAAGTAGCCCAGGATTCGGCTGTTCTTGGTGAAGATGGTTACCAGTATAAGACTATACGGCGCCTGAAGTATCGTCAACGCCGCGATGTCTCGGAGATTGCCAATGAGTATCTGCCCCCTTCGGAAGAGGTTTCTACCGAAGCCCCAGTTGAGGAAGTAGCCCAGGATTCGGCTGTTCTCGGAGATGACGGCTACCAATACAAAACTGTCCGTCGCCTGAAGCTGCGTCATCGTCGTGATGTCTCTGAGATTGCCAACGACTACCTACCTCCATCCGAGGAAGTAGTTACAGAAGTTCCAGTTGAGGAGGTTGCCCAGGATTCCGCTGTTCTCGGTGAAGATGGTTACCAGTACAAGACTGTCCGTCGCTTGAAGTATCGTCAACGCCGTGATGTCTCAGAGATTGCCAACGATTACCTGCCTCCTTCAGAGGAAGTAGCCACTGAGGTTCCAGTTGAAGAAGTCGCCCAAGATTCCGCTGTTCTCGGTGAAGATGGTTACCAGTACAAGACTGTCCGTCGTCTGAAATACCGTCAACGTCGTGACGTCTCGGAGATTGCCAATGAATACCTGCCCCCTTCGGAAGAGGTTGCTACCGAAGCTCCAGTTGAGGAAGTCATCCAAGATTCCGCTGTTCTCGGTGAAGATGGTTACCAGTACAAGACTGTCCGTCGCCTGAAGTATCGTCAACGCCGTGATGTCTCAGAGATTGCCAACGACTATCTGCCTCCTTCAGAGGAAGTAGCCACTGAGGTTCCAGTTGAAGAAGTCGCCCAAGATTCCGCCGTTCTCGGAGATGATGGCTACCAATACAAGACTGTCCGTCGTCTGAAATACCGTCAACGTCGTGACGTCTCGGAGATTGCCAATGAATACCTGCCCCCTTCGGAAGAGGTTGCTACCGAAGCTCCAGTTGAGGAAGTCGTCCAAGATTCCGCTGTTCTCGGTGAAGATGGTTACCAGTACAAGACTGTCCGTCGCCTGAAGTATCGTCAACGCCGTGATGTCTCTGAGATTGCCAACGACTACCTACCTCCATCCGAGGAAGTAGTTACTGAGGTTCCAGTTGAGGAAGACGCCCAGAAGTCGGCTGTTCTAGGGGAAGATGGCTACCAATACAAGACTGTCCGCCGCCTGAAGCTGCGTCATCGTCGCGCCTTGTAAGGACGCCAGCTGCTGCCTGCCTGGATACGATTAGAACCGTTTAGACCCACCAACTCCTATTAGGACGTAAGTAAGAAACCTGTTTTGCCATTATTTAGCGATTGAAATCAACGAAATAAATCCAACGAAAATTGTTATAATATACACACGTCGTGGGTCGTTCTTTGTTCCAAGCGGACACACCTGTCGGTGGAAGCCGCCAGTTGGCCAGAAGTGCTCGACGTTTTCATAAATTGTATACCTTTTCGCTTAGTTATGACAGCAACAGTTAAGCTCATGGCTCAGCGCACAAGAACGCAATTATCCAAAGGCGACGGCAGCAAAAAGGACTCGGGAACTGAACTGGGAATGGGACTAGGACCGGGACGGACCGCGCCTTAGTCCAGGGAACTTCAACGAACTCTAACAAATACTTTAAGCTATGCTTTTGAAGATGTTAATCTCATGTCAAGTCCACTTTACACACAACGTTAAGGGTTCGGACCCCGCACAACATGGCTAACAAGGACAAAGTCTCCCATTGATTTGTGTGGGTGTGGGTGTCGATGTGTGTGTGTGGTGCTGTTTGGTGTTGGCAGAAAAAGTTGTTAAGTTAAAAGGCATTTGAACCACAGCGGCTAGGATTTCGGTCAGCGCGCCTTTCGGGTCTAACAACTTCCTCCACAGCGCACCCAGCGACCGGCCAACTAATAATAATTTATCGATCCCCCAGCTAAAGTAGTCACATACGTGGTCCTCCCTATGATTTATGGCGTTCGTCTATGTGTTTGTGTGTGTTTGTGTATGTGTGTGGGCGTGCCTGAAAACAAACTCAGCCCAAGCAAGGTGCCAGGCAGACCGACATCCGCACGGAAGGGCTGTGGAGCAGCGGGTGGGTCAGCGCAGTGCCAAATTGGTTTAATGTGTGGTTAGACAACTTATTTAACGTTTTTCAAGTGGGTAGCAAAGGAGATGGGCAAGTTTTTCCTCCTGGCACGACGAGCCCGTGCTGCTAACCTCTGTTTCCTATATATTTCCTATCTTCCATGCGAGTCCTCTCAGGTCTTACCTTTTCGAGTTTTCCAAGTGCTTTGGGAACGAGTTTTTCCCAACAGCAAACACATTTAGAGACTTGAAATATTAAGAATTTTTTATTTCTGAATACAAATATAAATTAAATATCATATTTAATGCTATCTGAAGAGCCTTATTTCCTGCGTCTTCCATGCGAGTCCTCTGAAAACTTACCTTCAATTCTTAAACACGACTTTGCGAGTTTTTAAGATGCCTCTGCAACGGATTTTTAACCAAAATCAAACACGTTTATGGAATTTAAATATTGATAAAATATTATTTCTAAAATATAAACTAAATATCATATTTAATGATAGCTGAAAAGTTTAGTTTCGTGTTCGTGCTGGGCCGTGCCGTAAAAACTTAAACCGCGCCCATCTCTACTCAGCAGGGACAAGTGTGCCCAGCGCCTCTCAGGTGTCCCAGACGGTCACATTACGTTTTCTATCATGCAATGCCAAAGAGACGGGTTACCCATTGCTATACAAATCGTGCCGATATGGATATATAGTTAGAGGCTAGTCCGAAGGGGAGGTTGGCTCGTAAATTAAAGGCCGCTATCAAAGGCGACGTTATGACATCATTAAAGCAATTATCAATGCTGAATTATAACCGCCTGATAGCTTGAGGGAGGGGTAACGATCTGAAGAGCAAACTATTTTAATGGCCTTGGGAAAAATATGCGAACTTCAAAGCGGAAATCACATAAAATTTTATGAATTATTTCAAATATTTTCAATTACTCGAACGCCAGTCGAGGGTCGAGTGTCCACAGTCGCCAGTCGACAGTCGAGAGCCGCCAGTCACCCCAGTTAGATAGACAAATGGAAGAGCATAAAAAACCGCATCAAGAAATTTATGCGCCATTCAAGCGTGGAACATTAACACATCCTCCTAACAAGGAGCTGGGCAAAGTTGACTGCATAAACAGCGCAATGAAAGTGAAAATACGGGACTCGTAATGTGCGCCCAACAGCAACTGCTCCAATATTTAGCTTGATTAAAATTCAAAAGGTCTTAAGTTCAAAAACCGAAGCAAAGTTTTGTTATGCCCAGCGCCCAGTGAAAGTGAGCACAAGGGGAATATTGGGGAAAAAGTGGCAAGCATATATTTACTTGAGTCGAAAAGTGAATCAGAGAGCATGTTTGGAGTAGATTATCTGGTAACTCCCTCAGCTCGTTTCATCGAAATCGATAATTATCGATCATGAGCCTCTTTTCCCTGAAATATCTCTCCCAGCTTGCGAGTCTCCAGACTTGTTGTGTGGTCTTTTGAAAAACTCTTCAAAGGACAGGAATATTTCACTTATCCCCCAGCTTAGTAAATCGATAAATATCGATCGTGAGCCTCTTTCTCCTAAAATATATCTCTCAGCTTACGAGTCTACAGACTTGGTTTTTTTGGCCCTTTAAAAAAAGTATTCAAAGAATAGGAATATTTAACTTGCTGCAGGGCATCTTCTAGTCGGGCACTATTAAGCATATCAAAATTACTCGAATTTTTGTTGTTGCTGCTTTAAGCCATAATTCAGCATTTATGGCATCATTATCACAAATGCCGAGGGCGATCTAATAAGCAACACTGTATATCCCCTCTGGCCATGCCCCCTTTTCGCCAGCCCGGCACGAAAATCAATTTTGAGCAGCTCAGCTCGCTGATTAGCCGCCTGCACATGCAAATAAGCAGGGAATCTGTTGGGAGGGGGCCTGTTGGGATGCTGCGGATGCTGCTCTTGCAGCTGCCATTACTATGTAAGCCCGGACATGACCAGGACGTGGCCAGGACTTGGCTGCAGCCGAACAACTTTATGGCCACAATATAATTTATTCAATGCCATTTGGCGTTCGGGGTGCACAGCACATGACAAGCAATTGACATTTTTGTGACTTTTGAAAACTATAAAATGTGCAGCTCAGTCATACAACAGGCCACAACAAACCGGCCAGGCCAAGGCAAAGGCAACGCCAAGGCAAAGGCAAAGCGTAATGATGACGGCCATAAAGACCACAACAGCGTATGGGGCAGACGCGGTGCGGCAAAGACCTGCGGCAAAGAGCTGCTTTGGGGGGCATAAAAGTAAACCATACCAAACAAGTAAGAGCGCTAGAGTCGACTAGGCTCGACTATGAGATACCCTAGGTAACCAAAAATAAGACCAAGAGCGCGTGGAAGCAGCGCACTTCTTCCATTTTTCCCACATTCTTGATTTACTTCGGCGCTCATAGTCTGATCTTTATGCAAATATTTAGGACTTCATATTTCTTTTTTTTTTACATTTTATTTGTTTACACTCTGTCCTAAGACAATCAATTTAAATACATTTAGCTGGGACCTAAATATGGCATAGAAAAGTGTATAAAATACAAAGGCATTGGCTATAGCTTTTAGCTACTTCTAATGTTGGGTGGAAGTTATCTATAAAGTGAAACAGTTTTTAACTGTATATTCCACAAGAATTATCTATAATTTTCTAGCTTCGAGTCATGTTAATCAAACCAAGTATCCCAATAAATAATTATCAACATTTGAAGATGGAAAAAGATATTGAAATATTTAGGAGTATATATACTTATCGAATTTCCCCTATCGATAGATAAATATATTAAATTTCAAATCTGTTTCCTTTTCTTTCGCCTGTTGCATGTTTTAACACAAAAATATGATGCCCTTTTTAGCCGTTTCCAATGGACTTAGGGTATACAAAACATTTGTTGTTCGACAAAATAATAAAGTTGCGCTTGATTATGTTTGTGTTGGTGCCGCACTCTCTCTCCCTCTCTCTTTCTCTATCTCTCCCTCTCTCTCTTTCTCTATATGTGTGTGTGTAGAGTAAGAAGTAAATACCAGATACCAAATACGACAACTAAACTAAAATTGTCAGCATCATATGTAACAGGACTTACAGCACATTACATATCCCGCCCACGACTACAAGGTCCAGGACCCCAAGGACGAAGACCAAGACCACGACGAGGACGACGACGAGGACGCGGACGTGGAGACGACGTTGACGTTGACGTTGGAAGCGACGCCCATTCCCTGCTCCAGCCGTTGCTCCACTTCTCCGCCATTTGTGCTGCTCGTCAACGGCAATGGCCGTATGCCGGATATCCTTTTTGACATGTCATTAAATTTTATATACACAATAATTTTTCACAATTTGCTTTATGGCCACTTTTAAGAGTCTGTCCGATGTGTGCGTTGAATATATTATATATACTTATAAAGAGTGCAAAGCGAACAGCCAGCAATAACAAGTTGAGTTTATTGAAAATAGACAACACTCTTGGCCAGAACCTCCACACTCTCTCTCTCCTTCTCTCTCTCTCTCGCCCTCTCTCTCTCTCTCTCTCTCTTTCGGACAGCCTTTAAGCAGAAGTTGAAAGAAAATGCACTGTTATGTGGCTAAACCTGACAAGTTTTCTTTTCTTTCTTTGAGAGCTCATTAAGGTAATTGTAAGATAGAACTCCTGTTCAGGCTGCTTGAACCCGACTTTTTAGTATGCAGCTATTTAGATGCCTTACAATATTAAAATTAAATATTTAAATAAATCTCTAGACATAGATATATGTACAAAAAACTAGATTAAATTAACCGACCTCGTTCGGATGAAATGAATAAAGTTAAGAATTCAGATAGTTCGGAAATTGTTTGTTTAATTCGCGCTTTATTGAGTCAGATACAAAGCTGCCTACTGAATGTATCATATAACAATAAAGAAAGGCTATCTTCATAACGCCAAAGATTTAATACCGTTGCAGACCAAACTTTCTCATAATGCTTTGGCCGCATCTAAGAAGCACAGAGAAAATAGTTTGCGGAGTATGGTTACTTTTCGATCGATCCCTTAAAATATGAGACTAGTTCGGATAGAAACAGACAGACGTACAGACGGATATGGCTATATCGTCTCGGCTGTTGATACTGAACAGAAATATATATACTTTATGGGGTCGGAAATGTTTCCTTCTACGAGTTACACATTTCGAGACAAAATTATAATACCCTCTGCAAGGGTATAGTATAAAAAAAGTAACAAATATATATATAATTAACAGGTATAACAGTTAAATATTGCTGCTGAGTTTGAACCGTGAACCTCTCAGTTGTTAGTCCGACGCTCAGACGCTTCAGCTATGCAAGCTCTTTACTTAACGATTGCAAATCGTAATGTGAACTTTCCATAAACTCCTCTAAGCGCAAACTTTTGATTGAAAAGATATTTCTATAAAAAATTGAACTTTCCAGCTCTTATGGGTTGGACTGGGTTGCTGAACAATCAGTCTGTATTCAGAACACAAAAAACTTCCTTATAATGTTTACTACTATTAACAGCATACTATTAACTACATTCTCGTTTTACAGTTGCCCCGAAGACAGCTCACATAGACAGCTCATCCTCCAGGAAGTGCATTTAAAGTAAGAGCAATCTTTTTGAAATATATGCAAATAATATTCTAAATACATTCCAAGAAAATTACGTCATTTAAGCGAACAATTAGCATTAAGTAGTCAATTGATTTGTCTCCCTATGAATCCATTGCCACTTGTACTTTTATTGCCAGCTATTTAAGACCATGAACCATGCTAGATTCCTTAAATCTCATTGCTAATCAGTTTTGGTAACCGAATGTCAACCGACGACCACAAAACGATTATTGCACAAAGTCTGGCCATAAAAACTAAACGAATGCACAGAGCAACAGGGGAGGCAACAGAATTCAAATGTGGCATACTATACGATACTATAATTTTACGGTCATTAAATATTATTTGAAAATCGAAGACGCAGACCGGCTGAGAACTTAAGCCTTTGTTTGTTCGGTTTGTCTTGTTGGTTGTGTTTGTTTTTCTGTGGGTCCCCGTTTCATCTCCGACAGAGTTGAGGCATTTCGTTCAGCTTAAGTTCCAAAGAGCGAGTCGCTAAAATGAGCAGCTGAACTTATTCAAAATGATATGTAAATAACTTAAGCTTTATTCAGTTTTAAACTCATCATTTTAACGTGCATATAGGTAAAGAAAATGCCTTAAGTATCTATAAAGAAAAGTTAGAAAAGAGATAAACTTTAATTTAGAGAAGAAACTCGACCAAGTTTAGAGAAATCTGGTTCAGCTGATGAACCGAACATAGTTCACAGCTCACAAATGAACGACTAATAAATGTCCCCCCCTTCAAAATCATAATTTTAACGTACATATAGATCCAGAAAATGTCTCAATAAAGTAAAGTGAGAAAATAATTAAACGTTTATTCAAAGAACTGAACTGGTTTTAAAAGAACCGAGAAAGAACATAGTTTACAGCTCAAAATCATAATTTTAAGGCTCAGTTGTTCAGCTGATGAACCAAACACAATTCACAGCTCACAAATGAATATATAGATATATGTATAGATGATATATAGATCCTTAAAATGTCTTAAATATCTATAAAGTAAAGTGAGAAATAAAAAACGGTTGTTTAGAGAACTGAACTGGTTTCAAATGAAACCGATAAAGTTCACAGAAATCTCGTTCAACTGAATATAGTTCACAGCTGACAAATGAACGACAAAACTTATTCGCCGAACTGAAACTGAATTTCGCAACTCCAATGTCCGGCCAAATGGTGAATTGGTAAAATTAGACGTTTTATTATGATACAGTAACTGGCACTGAAGTGCTCGGCGTGCCTCTAGCCTCCGCCTCTTGGCTTACAATCGATTTGGCATTATGTGGCATTATAGGACACCGAGCCAAAGGAGCTGGAGCTTCGTTTAACAAGAGCCAACGCAATCGTCGAGCAGCATGCAAAAGTGAACTTGCGACGCCGAGTGTCTCACACGTGGTAGGGGCGGGGGTTCGGGTCGGGGGCGCGGTAAAGTGCTGCAGTGTCAACGTTTGCATGCCACAAGGACTCAGGCAGAACTCCTCGAACTATCGTGTATGTAGTTCGAGTCGACTCACTCTTTGGCAATAAAGGAAATCTTCTTACAAAACATTCGCTTAAGTTTATTCAAACAAACTTAGATAACACACACTCGCACACACACACACACACACACAGACACACTCGCACACACACTTGTCTACTTCCTGCTTCGGCTTGTGGCTGTGGCAGAGACAAAGACGCTTCAATCAGTCAAGCGGAATAAGCAGCGCCGCACGAGCAATCCCACGGCCTGAGCCAACTTTTCCACCTACACATGGGGTCGACCCGTGCCCTACAATAGGGAACCCCCCTTCCCGCCCCTCTCTCGCCCCTCTCAATTACAATGCCTTTTGTTTTATATATATATATATATGTATTTGACTCGCACGCTCACTTTCTCTCTCATTTCGTTGGCCATTTTGTGTTTTGCTACGTTTGCTCGGATTAAATCTATGGCCGAGCCGCAGTTCAAAACCATGATTACACTTCAATCTATTTTCCTTTTGGCAGTGTCTCTCTCACTTGGCCATTTTGTTTTATGTCTGCTCGCCTGACAGTCTCCCTGTGTGTGTGGGTGAAATGAGCAAAAAACAAGAGCTCTCTAGTTGCTAGTGCTCGGCTAGGAGATACTCTACACCCAGCGATAAGTTGCCGTGCCAAACTTTGTAGCCTCATTCTCTTCTCATTCCCATTCTTATTCTTCTTCTCTATGTCCCTATAAGGAAAATATATTTCTGATTATCTTCAGGTCTAGCAGTTCGATCATAATGACCTTTTCATGACCTGAATCTGGCATACATGTACATATGTATGTACCAAATGTGCATCAAATGTACCAAGGTACATCAAAATCTATATTTGTCGATATAAAGCCGGCATTTATTCATAGTGTACCGATATTTATCGATATTATATTATTATTATATCGATATTATATAAAAATCTATATTTATCGATATTATACCGACATTTATCGATATTATACAGACATTTATCGATATCATACCGATAGTTATCGATATCGTGTCATTATTATATCGATATAATATCGGCTTTTAATCGATAAATAGAAGAAGAAATGTTAATCACATTCTTTCTAAAAAAATATATATTTCTAAATGCAGGTCTCTACCTCTTGTAGTTTTCCGCATCGACACAGTCCAGCAGGTAGATCGACATGTCTAAATTGACTCAGAGCTTTTTTCTTCTGCCCGTTAGATACCCTTACAACATGCCAGAATACCCTCAATGAGTTGAGGGTATAAAAATGGCATTGTGTTAAGAAAAATGCGTTTCAAAGAGATATAAAATGTTAACATGACCAAAAGACTATGGGACAGCCCACATGGCCGCCCATCGTATTGGATATAAAACATTGAATTTAATCAAAAAGGATTTAGCTACCGCTGTGTGTGTGTGTGCGTGTGTGGGTGTGTGTATGAGTGTGCGTCTGTGTGTGTGGTCGCTGTAGGGTGCCAGCCTCGCCCCCTGAGCAAATGGGTTGCACTGCCTTGACCTTGCGCCTTGAAAGAAATTCCGCGCTGCCACGTGCCAAAAGCTCGTCCCTGGAATTGGCTATAAAAATAAAGAAATGCTTCTTCCACTATATAAGCAGTAATATGTGGTAGTAAAGAATGCTTATGACTTGGCCGTAAAAAACTGTAAAGGGCATTCAATTAAATCATTTTTCAGTAAACGGGTTAATCACAGAGATTGTCGAGGTGCTGTGCTTAATGGAAGTGCACTAGATAAAGTCGAGAATTGGAAGCTGGAAGCAATCAGTTCATATTCAGCACAGTCTTTAAAGTGCAAAAGATTAAATAGATTTATATGGAATAGAAGCTGCTTATACAGAACCCTTAGCTCCGTCCGATTGTTCCAATAGGAGACGCATGTTATAGTAGAAGGGTTCGAAATAGATTCTCCAATATATTAGGGAAAACCGAAGTTTGCAATTCCGGAGTTTGCTCAAAATATCCTGAATAACAGAAAAGTTTGCCGTACAAAAACAATTTACCTTTCTATAAGGATAGAGATAAAAATAAATTTATAAAAAGAGTCAATCGAAACGAGAATTGTTATAATTCCGATTGAAGAAGTAATGAACGATATTGATCATGAATATATATACTTTATGGGTACCGGGATGTGTTCTTTAATAGCTTACACGTTTCGTAATAGAATTAAAAACCCCTTTCCAGACTCCACTAAGAAAGTTAACTTCACTTCACAGCGCAAAATGTTAGCCTCAAAAAGTGTTGCCTGCTTTTAGGCTTGCGTTTTAAAGGCGACGGCAGCCATTTTGTAAAGCGTTGAAAAAAGATTTCGCATTAATTTGCAGCCAATGCATAATTAAGTTATTGAGACTGCAACAAGAAAACAAGTAAATGCTAACGGCATTATCTAAGCATGAGGCTGCAGCGGAAGCGAGGCAGAGGCAACACGCTGCGAGGGGGAGCGAAGGCGGCAGAGGCAGCGGGCAGAGGCAGCGGGCAGAGGCAGCGACAGCGGGCAGAGAGCGGGCAGAGCTAAACCAACCAACCAGTTGCAGGACCCCGCCGGGCTCTGGGCTGCGTCTGGCTGGCGTGTCTGGCCAACCACCACGACGTGGCGATGCGTGCACCAAAATCTGACTACGTTCACGGACGCCGGACGCAGTCAGAGCCGGAGCCGGAGCCGGTTGCCCCGCTGCCTCCGTTGCCCCCTTTTGCTCGAACTCCCCGTGTCGTGGAATTATATTTCCTATGGGCGGTATTTTGAGGCCCGCCTTCTGCACACACAACTGCCGGCGATTGCTCAGACGTTATAATTTGTAATCATGTTGAGTGCAGCGACGGCCAAAAAACGGGGTTGTCCGGCCGGGCCATGCCCCTGCCCCGTCCGTTCCCATTCCCGCCCCTGAAGCGTTGCGTCTGCCTGGCAAGTGGTTGTTGACTGCCTGATGCTTTGCAAGGTCTTAGCTGTTATTACGCTCATGTGTCACTTTTACAGTGCTGCCAGACCATATGCGGATCTCTCTCTGTGTGTGTGAGCCTGTGTGTGTGTGTGTGTGTGTGTGCGTTTGTATGCTGCTGCACTGTTCATATTTTATTCAGAATTTGCCTGCTCTTGTGGATTTCCTGCTCTAGCTATCGCACTCGCACACTCGCCTGCTCTCGCTCTCTCTCTTTCTCTCTCTCGCTCGCTCTTTTTCGCCCTCCTCTCTCTCTATGCGCCCCTCTGCTGCGTTTTTATGGCATCTACAGACATTTTGCCAAGTTAATCTCCGGTTTGTTTTTCTGATAATGGGTTTGTCAACGCTACTTTGTGAGGTCCTCTATTTGAGTACGAGTTCATCTGTCTGTCTGTACGTGTGCGTGTATATAAATGCGCGTGTGTGTGTGCTTGTATGTGTGTGCTGCTATCTTAATATATGTATGTGTGCATTTGCAGTTGTGTCTGTGCGACCTGGCCGCATGTTGGCTGTGTTCGTATTTGATATTTACTTTGCAATGCCCAAAAAAAAAACAAAGGGCAAGTGAGCGAGCAAGTGCGCTAGTCGACAACCAGATACCCTGTAGTCAGCTTTGAATTATATACATACTAGCCAAAGCGAAAGCTGTGCTTCTTTTCTAAGGAATATTTAAAAAAAAAAGCGTATTTTGAAAGTACTTTTGTGTTTGTTATCAAATTGTTTTGACATTTTTGAGACTTATAGCTAATGTTTATATGAGTCTTTATACCAAAAACTAAACAGAGTTATATGGTATAGTATACTATCGAGTCCCTACCTTCCTACTTATACCCTATATGATAATATTTTGTTTGCTTTATTTTCTATTTTCATGTTATTATGGGAACAACTTTAATTAAACTTTTATGAATATTTACATTTCAACTTATTCTGCTGTTAAGTCTAACATGCAAATTTACAAAAATAGGGTATTTTTATAAGCCGATTTGGGAGATCGATTGGAAGAGATACCTCCAATTCTACGTCTCCTTAGAAAGCTTCCAGCCCTTGCAAAACTACAAATATAAACTTTAGTTAGAGCTCTCAATAAGCTTTGACTGCGTATAGCAGATACCCTGTAATTGTACGGTAATATATCCTGTGAATACATGATTCGGCCTGACATTACCTAAAAGACATCTTCTCCAGAGTTCCCAGCTCATATTCCCCTTGCAGTCGCATAGCTTGTCGCCCCGTCGAGCTGCCCGGCTCGTTTATGGCATTTATAAGTATTAAAATGGTGTTGCTTCACTTCAGCCACGCCCACATATTTAAGCAAGTACACGCCCAGAAATTAATCAAACTTCTGTTGCAATTCGGTTGCTGTCATTTTTTGGGTGGCCGTTGCCAGCCGGGCGGCAACTGCTTCCCTCTTCCACCTGCCAATTTTTTGGTGGGCGGCGCTGTACGTGACACTGCCGCGGGCAACTGGGAGACGCCACCGGGAGAGGGCGCCACTTGTGCAGCTGCTTAAACAGCCACCAACTGGGCGAGCATGTGTCTTGGCCGCCCGGTTAAGCCTTTTAGCCCAACTATAGCTGATTTTGACAAGCTCAATTAGAGGCGGGCGGGCACGTCAAAGCTGGGCGCTTAAATGCACTCAGATTCGAGCTGAGATTGGTTTGGGGCTAGTTGGCTTCAACAATAATAACAACAACAACAACAACAAAAAACCTTTAAATTAATTGCAGTTTTAAGCAGATTGCAAGCTGTTAAACAGCTCAGCCAGGCAGGAGCTGAGCAACATCAACAATACACTGGGCGAAAAACGCTCTAAACTTAAAATAATATATTCTTAAAACTTTAACCACATTTCATGCTGGAAAAATCGTAGCTATACATTTCTTGCTAACAAAATGAAGCCTAAATGTTGCATGAAAAGAAGAGAAATTAACTGAATAAAGTAGAAATTAGTTATTTCAAGATTTTGCATACTTTAAATAAGTTTCAAATTAAGATTCAATCAGATTGAGTACTTTAACAAAGTCAAGTAGTTGGAAATTTGCAGCTTAAACAAAAGTTATTGAAAGAAGAATTTTAGGAAATTCAGATCTAAACTGAAAACCTTTAATTTTTATAATGTTTACTGCATTTTGTGCTAGCAAAGTCTTAAATTAAGAACTTCTTGATTTCTTAATAAAGCTTTAATGTTAGAAGAAAAGCAGAGAAAATACTCTAAAAATACATAAAATAATTAAAACAAGTCCTTTGATTGAGAAATTTAATTAAATTGTTGGAAATTTGAAGCTTAAAATAAGTGCTTGATAGAAGAATTTTAAGTAATTGAGAAATTGGCTGAATTTTGAGCGAACGAGTTGAATAAAGAACAACTAAAGAAAGGTTTTACACTTAAGGATTAGTCTACAATAGACTTAAAACAAAACTGGATTAATAGATCTGGAAAACGAGCCGAGCCTTATGCTTGTTTTGCTGTCAACCGTCAGCCGAACCAAGGAAAACCTTTATTGGGTTTTCACTGCGTTTTTCCTTGAGTTTTCCTTCTAATTGCTCGGCTTTTTCTTCGAGTGCAACAACAAAGCGCGCGCTAATAGCTTCAGCTTAAGCAGTTGCCAGTGCCAAACCCCATTGCCTGGTGGCAACATCCGCCTGGCCAAGGTTGACTTCAATTGCACGCACACGCAGCACAGACCGGAGCTGGAGTTGGGGATGGGGGATGGGGGGTGGCGCCTCCACACGAATCCACACGTTGCACTCAAGATGATAATCATGTTTACGTGGCGCAAGTTAAATTGCTAGCGTAATGGACTAACAGCAGGTGAGGAGCAGCAGGTGCAGCAGTTGCAGTTGCTGTTGCCCTTTGCCACAGCTCGTTTCAGCTCATGCGTGCCCCGTGCTGTCAGCGGCACATTTGGGCGCCGGTTGCAAGTGGCCAAAGAGGCTGGCAAAAAAAGCATTTGTTTGGCCAAACGGATGTGGATATGGAGATCCTCTCCGTGTGCTGCTGCTGCTGCTGCTGCTGTTCTTCGCTTCATTGGACAACTGAATATGCAAATTGAATTGAGCGTATTATCGACGAAGGCAACCTGCAGGTAAGCTGCCGCTGCCGCTGCCGCCCACCTGCGTTCGTTCCAGCCATCAACATCAACATAATCGCTCAAGCCAAGGGCTTTGCCTGGGTTCGGGTTGCCAGAGTCAAGATGGCAGCGCGCCAAATGGTGCACAAAATTAGCTGACGCTTGTTTGGCTTTCGCTTTGGCTTTCGCTTTGGCTTTGGCTTTGGCCCAAACAATGGCTAAGCATGAGTCCTGCTCGCAGCGCATACAAAGAGCTGATCAAAAATCATTGCATGCTTTCGGGCTGCACATGAATACGGTTACGCAAAGTTGCGTTGCATACTCTCGGGCGGTACATGTGAGGCTGTACAGTGGGCGCCCGCTAATGGGAACGCAAGCAGCTGCAGAGCTGATTAGCATTTGTGAATCTTGAACTGTTTCTGCAGGACTTGAAGATGCAGGAAATGATTTCTGCTACAAGGTTTATGAAGAATTTTTCAATATAATTGTAATTTCTGAACTGTTCCCATATTCAAGCCTTCACTGTATGCGATAGGCATATTTCAAGTATTTTTAATTAATTAACGGTTAATCAGTGTGGAGACAGAAAATGTGTTAGAAGAGAACAGAATTAAAGTTTAGATTCAATTTCATTTGGATTATGCATAAATAATCAAGTTAACTTGCAATTAAAGCATACTTCGAGGCGGCAGCTATAAAATTAATTCAGTAAGCTAATTACGCTCTCTCTCTTCCTCTCTCTCTCTCTGTCTCTCTCTCACCCTCTCCGTCACGTTTACATTCGCATTCCGATTCTCTGCTTATTCTCGTGTCGTTGATTATTGCTCGACGCACGTAAACAAAAAGTGCGCCAGAGAAGTGCCTCCCACACGGAACCTACACAGAGAGAAATGCGGTAGACTAATTACAATTTGATTGTGTACAACTCTTTAATACAAAATTGTCAGATTTTAAGCTGAAGTCAAGCTTAATATGGTTAATTTAAGTGTAATTCGTATTTAGAAATTTATTCCAATTTGTTTTCTTTTAATATGAGATCTTTTATTCAAGAACAAATGAAGCTTTTATCTAGCTCAATATGGATTTGAATAAAGCTTAACTTATTTTAAGCTCAAACTGGCGCTGCTCTAGAAAAAAGTTACACATAATTTAGGACTATATTAGTCTTATTTCAAGGTCATAAATGAAAATGGTCTTAGTTTAAACTTAATTTGTTTAAAAGTCTTCGAAGAACTTTTCCATTCTTAAAATAAGCTCAATTAGCCTGAAAAAGAAACCAAAATAAAATCAATTAAATATTGATGCGCATAAATTAAACATACTTTGTTTAAAAGTCTTCAAAATGAATACCACACTATTCCCACACTTTAAAGATAAACCAACATAAAACTTGTATTAAGTTTTCTCCTACTTGAATTCACTTTTTTCTTACTTAAAATACGATTTTCACGCTTAAGTCAATTATAGCCGCTTCGAATTGAATTATAAATCGAGTATATGTAAATTATTGCACAAAACTCTTTAGTTTTTCTCTCTGTGTACTCTTACATGTACAGCTACAGCTACGTATAGCTGCGTCGTATGGAAAGGTACCGCTACGCCAGCCGCTGGCCAGTCAACGCCGAGCGCTGAGCGCGAGCGGCCGCGTTTTACACAACAAACAAAACACAGCGAAATACCGCTAAAAGCCGCAGCGCGAACAAAAGCAAAGCGAGAAAAAAAAAGAAAAACATTTTACGGAAAATATCATAGAATTAGCGCTATGTAAAACGGAGACGCAAACAAGTTGGACAACTGCGGGCACAGTGGTGGCCATTGTCATTGCACCACTGCAAGTCGAACGAACCGAAGGGCAACGCATTGGCCATGCCCACAACGCCCACGCCCACGGCCGACGGCAGCGCCGTGCTGCGCCGTCGACAGCTGCTGCGCAGCGTTGAGAGCTTGCGGCAACGCGTTCGTCAAGTTTTAAATTGTGTTATTAATTTGCACATTGAATTTTTGGTAATTGAAAAAAAAGCGCATTTGACATTAAACTGTAATTCGTGCCGAGAGAGGAAGCGCGAGCGAGGGAGAGAAGGTGTGAGTGCATGTGTGCGAGTGAGAGGCGGCATCAAATAACAGTTGTTGTCGAAAGCTCTCGACAGTTGATATGACGAACCCGGCAGACAACTCAACTGTTAATTTGTTTTTATACCCTCACAGCGAGTACTATGAATATGTTGAGAAGTGTGTGACGCGTTGAGGAAAAAGCCCCTAAACTATATACATATGTATGTATTCTGGATCAGTTTTTGAGTGTAGCTGCCCTTTTGTCTGTTTCTAGTCTCTTAGTTTCTCTTAGGCTCACTTCTTAATTTGCTTTTATACTCTTACAGCGAGTACTATGAATATGTCTGAAAGTGTGTAGCGCGTCGAAAAAGACAGCTTAAGAACTTTTTAAGTACATATGTATACATATATTCTTGATCACCTTTTATGCATAGTTGTCTCTTAGTTAGTTAGTCTCTCTTTTATTCCAGACATATATCGTAACAGGCTGAATCGATCGACTATATCATATAGTTAAAATTATTGGTCTCTAATAAAGTTCCTGTATGAAAAATACTCTTCTTTTATGAACATGGTACTCTTATATAATATAGCTCACATAGGAATGATCGGTCAAGAATTAAGTTCTTGTATGACTAATACTTTTATCAAAATTGAACTCTTATATCAAATATTTGTCATATCGCACCGATCAGTCAAAAACTAAGCTCTTGCTTCATAAGAACTTTTTGTTCCTCAAGTTAACCTTATCAAACGCACTCTACTCACATATCTGCATAAATCCAAGCCATGTAAGGGTATTCAGTCTTCGTCTTAACCCCTTTATGTGCTCTATTTACACTCGACGCTGTTATCTCTGTCCTTAGGCTTTCACTTCAGCTATCAGCTGTCGGCTAATAGCTGTTATCAGCCCGTGGAAAGTGTCGTAAATGTATGCCCCGGCCACACCCCTCTCCGCCCCCCGCCAGAGTAAGTGTAACTGTTAACAGTTGCGACACACATTCCGGACAAGTTAATGCAATTATAGAGGGCTATTGGGGCCGACTTTACCGGCTGCACTGATTGCCAGTCTAGACAATGGGCCATTATTCGGATTCCGAAATATATATGTAAACATATATATACCTATATAATCTCGATATTTTAGTTGTCTGTTGAGTAACTAAGCCCGAGCTATATGAGAATTCACATACCTGATGAAATAATAATAAACCTGTTTACAAATTTGTAATCTGCACACACCCGAGTTCAGGTCATCCCCCACCCCTTCACTGTGCCTGGTCGGGTTGGGGGGGTGGGGGCGTTCATGTGAACTAACATGTAGTTTGACATGAGCTTAGTTTGCGTGGTTCACAGAATTTGCTAATTGGTAGCAAGCAAACAAAAGCGAATGGACGACAATGCATGGATTTAAGTTAACTGAAATCTCAGCCGTCGACGGCAAATGCACATGACAAAGTCACAAGATACCTTTTTATACCCTGTACTCATTACAAATTGGTTATAGATAAGGTGTACTGCAGTTGAGTGTGACAGGGAACTACTTTCCAGTTTTTTTTTTTTGGCATGTTCCCGAGCTAAAAGCAACTATGAAAAAATAAGGATATTTCAAGAAAACAGTTGGGTCCAGTCTTGAACTTTGGGATACACACATACTTGAAGTTCAGCTTTAAGACCTGAAAATTTAAAAACAATCGAACCAATAGAACAAGAGTTATGGAAGAATTCATTTTTCGTCAAGTGCAAATCTGGCTGAATTAAGAAGAAGCAGAGATCGATAGGTGCATGTGTATGCGTGAGTGCGTAAGTGTGTTAGAAAACTCGGTGTCAAGTAGAGAGATTACCTCGCAGTCACCCTCGACTGGACTCCGACTTGTTCTAGGTCCGAGCCCCCGCGGCTGTCAGAGAGCGTAACGCCCCGGTCATTTGACGCCGACAGCAAATCGAGCAAACTAAGCGATTTAAGGCTAATCTAATTTTCATTCTCACACCTCTCGCGGGCTTTGCAGGTGCTCGAGTCGAATGTGGCCGCGCTGCTGGACGAGGTGAGGTCAATCAACGACGACTACGCTGAGGTGCATCGCCTGGACAGCCTGATCGAGGCGCTGCGCAACTACAACGGACCCACCATCTGCCACGAGTGGCCATATCCTCTCATATTCAAGGGCACAATCGACGAGGCGCATGTCGCACAAATACTGAACACAACGGAAACGGTGCCGGAATCACCCTGTGCCAAGGATGAGCTGCTGCTGCTGCAGTCGGGCATTGGTGCGAGCGAGATGACTAGACGTTCCAAGCTGTGGCGCTTCACAAGAACTAGATCCGCGAAAGGCACATGCGTTAGCTGATCTACAAGTGCGTGTGTGTGTGTGTGTGCGTTTTTTAAATATGTATAAGTATCTGATATTGAAATTCTAATTTTATGCTATGTCAAGGAATACCAAATATATTTATATATTAAATATTGATAAGCGACAAGTGTCGAGCGCTGCGTGTTGGCGGTTTCTGTTTCTGCTGCCGTTTAATTGACTGCGGTAAATCGACAGCTTTGCATGCCACCCCCCCTCCCCCTCCCTTACCACGCCCCCTTTTAAACCGCAGGCGTCAGTTTCAAGATTTTTGCGGCGTTGCTTTTGACATGCGACTGTGGCTAAGATTGAAACACAGACTATTTACATAGCCCCCCTTTCCCCTGCCCCCCCCTACCCATCCCACATAGACGGCAGCCGCAACAGGTTACCGCATCTAATTAAACTGACCTCACGCCCAGATTCTTTGAGCAGCGAGCAGCAGCAGCAGCATCAAAGGGCGAAAGTGAATATAAAGAGACCACAGCTGCTCTACCCCTGCAAGAGGGTATTATGATTTGGTCGTGTAATATGTAACGCATTGGCATGTGGCTTTTGCGTGCCTATATTTTATATGTGTTCTTTATAAAAAGTAGATTTGATACAAATGTTGACTTTTATATGTATCGTATGGCTCTATAGGAATATGCGGTCAAAAAAAGTTCTTGCATACGAAATCATTTTAAAGCTTTCGAAAAAATTGGCTTTAAAGCTTTCCAAGTTTAGCTTACAGTCGACTAATATACCTAGCTATACCTACCTAGTTAACATATCCCCTGATCCAGTTTAAAAAATCCCTCAACAAATTTATTTTTTGTGGGTTTTGGCTTCTTTTAAGAATTTCCTTCCGAAATATCTGCAAAGCTGTAACATATTATTTTTCTATATAAAGCGCAATCTATTAGAAATAAAGTTTTTTTATATAAAATTCAGCCATGTTTACAAGGGTATTTAATCTTCGACGTGCCGAAAAAGGTCGTTTGCTATTGTTTACTTTTTTTTTTTTTGCTATTCAGGGTATACCGAAACATATTGGGAATGGGAAAAAAGGGTATAATGCATAAGTGCAAACGTTTGTAATATGCAGGGGGAGGCATCTATATAGCCTATATAGTATATAGATGGAGTTTTGAACATTTTAAACGGCAACTCGTCGCTGGGTGCAGGGTATCTTCTAGTCGGCTACACTTAGTGTGGGGCAAAACAAAAGAAGAAGCGTGCATATTAAAGAAATCTCGAATCTTTGTAGCAGCATCTCGGCGCTGGGCGCAGGGTATCTCCAAGTCGACTACTCCCGACTGGAGGACTCTTACTTTTTCTGGCTACTGTTGCTGGCGCGTTATTAATTATAAATAAACCCAGAGAAGTAAAACAATAATAAAGCGCGTCTGCGTTGTTGTGCGTAAGTGTGCGTGTGTGTGCGTGTGTGTGTATGATTGTGTGTAAATGCTTTTGTTTGGTGTAAATTATTCATAACGGTATTATCAGCTTTTCTGCGCGCTGCCAGGCTGATTAAATTGCTCGTCCAGCGCTGGGGCCATTGAAGAGCGCCAAAAGCTAATGATGACACACAGCCCACACGCACACACACGCAGGCACAAGCAGACACACACGCACACACGCAGGCACAAGTAGACACGCACACGCACGCATTCTTTTACTGTCTGCATTTGTTCGCAATTTTTCTGCCCTCTGCTGTGCGCGCAATTTATCAACTCGTTTCTTCTCCACAATTGTATGTGTGTGTGTGTGTGTTGGTCAGGGACAATTGTAGCAGCGCGCTATAATTATTAAAAAAAAAAACAACAATAAGAGCAACAACAACAACAATTGAGATAATGAGCGAGCGAAGACAAGAGCGAATAGCGAAAGTGAAAATATCACCAAGGTTGACAGGCGCTGACAAATGTGCATTGCGGGGAGGGTAGGGGAGCGGGGCTTGGGGCGCATGAGGAGCAGCGGGCCAAAGGTTGAGCCGAGCTGCTGCTGCTGCTGCTGGCTTTTTATCTAGAACAGACAACAACACGGCAGAGCACGGCAGAGCAACAACAATTAAGCCAACAACGTTGGGCTTTTAACCATGCAAAAGTCTGTAAAATTAATGGCCCAAAAGGATGTCAACAACAGAAGCAAATAGCGCGAAACAGCTACGGTTAACCCCGCGGGAGGTTAGCGGGGCTGCGTGCTATAGGTGGGGGTTAAGGGGGTGCTTCGGGTAGCCGAAGCCACAGGCGCGGCCAATCAATGAGAATGGCATTAAATACCCGACGAACGCAACGGACAACAATTGAAAACTTTGTGCAACTTTTCAACTTTAAACTTGAAATCGTTGCACAACACTTGAGCTAACGGCAAAGTCGAAGCAAGAGCGCAACTGGTGGGTATTTTCTTGCAGGAGGGAATTTTCTTGCTGGAGGGAAGTTTCTTGCGGGAGGGAATTGCCTGCGTCAGATAATGTAAAATAATCTGGCCTCGTTATTGTAAGTAGTTCTTTTTTTTGCAATCTTTAATGTGGGTTCAATTTATTGTGGACTTAATATTATAACACAAATTAATGTATTTATGATTCCCCTTTGCTTCACATAATCTTAAACTCAACGAAAACGAATGGAAGAAACCAGATTCTAATTTAGATAATATCAATGATTTTTAGGTACATATGTATATCATTTGAATATCAAGTTAATTGACTGTGTAACTAGATACCCTGGGATTCAGTTATTTAGGACGTTCGGGTCGAGTAATGTGGTCAAGGATTTTAATACCAACAAGCAACTAAATCTTTTGTATTTTAATTTGTGAGAACATTTAAAGTTCACAATAGTTTAAGTTTACAATCAATTGTGGATTTCAGTTGCACAAACTCGAGAATTTCCCTAACTCATTTTTTACATTCCACTCACAGGTTAAGGCTATAAAATCCTTGTGGCACTTGTTGCACTACGTCGAGTAGTTCGTTGAACGCAGTCAACAATAACAACAATTAGCGTGTTCTCGGCCTTAAACCTGGCTAACTGCTCCCCCACCCCCTCTCGCCCTGCCTATTGGCTTGCCTTGGTTGCCAATCAACAGTCGAGTTATTGAACCCTTTTGTGCAACTGCAATTAACAGCCCAGACATTGGGGCAGCTCCTGTTGCTGCTTTTAGCCTGTTTTCTTCTTCCTTCTCGTCTGCTTCTTTTTGTTTTGCCATTTCTCTGGCCATAAAATGCCAACGCACGCACATTCACAGCAGATTTTTTGGTTTATGCCAATTTTTTACGACAACAATTAAATTCGAATTGTTGTCTGTGTCTTTTGATTTGGCAGCAGCGTGAAGTGCACCCCCTCCCCTCTTCCGCTCACTCTCTCTCTCTCTTGCTCTCTCGCTCCGTCTGACTCAGGCTTGAGACTTGACTACGCTGCCGTGCGTGCTAACTGTTTGGTGCCTAAACTTGACGAATGCACATGCCTCGCTTGCCCTCTCCCTCGCACTCTCTGCGTTTGTCGTTTAACTTTTGCATATGAAGAAGAAGAAGCAGAAGCAGAGCAGCAGCCAGAGCTGCCAGACAGCCAGCCGACTGGCACGTGAATCCATTATGCTGGCAGCCAATTATGTGCGTGTCTTTCACTCAAAGCACCCGCTCTCTTCCCCCCTCTCTCTCACGGTCGACGGGAGTTGCCATACGCAATTCAAACTGTTTCCTTCAGCAACAGTCATAACAACAACAAAAACAACAATGGCAAAAACCACAAAATATGTTTTTAATGCAAACGACTTTGGTTTAAGTTTGCACGGCCAAGGTGAACGCTGTGAACGCTTAACATTTTGGCCACAGGAAATGGGAAATGCAAATCCAGCTAAAGTTCAACATTTAAGTATTTTTTTTCATAAAGTTTTAAGTGTTTTTTAGTCTACGTTTAACTTTAGTATAAGTATAAGTATATATATTCTTGATCAGCGGCAATAGTCGAGTCGATATGAACATGCAGGTCATATACTTAAATAATACTCCAGAAATTACCCGGCGCTGCTCGGCTACAATTAAACTTACTCCAGTTTCGATCTCTAAACTTTGCTATTTTAATGTCTGACGATCAAACTACCCTTCACAGTAGGATTAAGTACTTTTGCAGGGTATTTAGACTTCCATACTTGAAACACAACTATTATTTTTTGTTTTAACGAGTTTTTAGCTAGACTAATTGGAAATTTGAAGCCCTTAAAAAATGTTTAAGTTGCAAAAGTCAATATATATTACCATAGAGAACCCGTTCCCCCCTTCATATATAATGCCAATAGGCCCACAAAATAGTCTGTAGCGCCCAATGAAAATGCAAGCAGCTGAAGAGAATGTTTTGGCATGTTTAGAAGTCAGCTAAGAGTCGAACTGACTGTGTGCGACTGTCTGTCCGTCTGTCTGACTGTCTGTCTGACTGTCTGTTAGTCGGTCGCCCCAAAAGCGCTTTAAATAAACAAACTAATAGCTGAAATCACGAAGCAATAGAGCCAAAGCTAATATCCGAGCGAGACGGCGATAAGGATGTGCGAGCAGGAGGCAGCTATCTATGGGCCCGAGCCCTGTCTTGGGCCAGGTCTATGGCAACCGCGCCAACCATTTGCCATATGTATAACCCGAATAAACAAACTAATAAAACATGCCCCGATGCCCCGATGCCCGACGACAAATACCTCAAAAGACTGAAGCAGAAGGACAAGAGCAGACCAGGTGCTCCACAGAGCAGCAGCAGGAGCCGCAGAAGGAGCAGCAGCAGGAGCAAGTGGAGACAATCGAATTGTAATTGAAATCGAAATCGAAACCGAAAAATTAGATAACTGCCAAGCAGCAAAGAAAAAACACTTTCAGTTCCGGGTAAGTGACAGAGTCTGGCTTTGATTTCCATTTAAAGGAGGGATGTACTTTGGCAGGATTAAGAACATCGTTAGCCAGATTCCCGCTCTGTTAGCCATGTCCGTGGCTGTGGTGCCGCATCGATTATGAAACTCGAAGGTGGAAGCCCAACGCACGCAGGCAACGGGCCAGGCCACGGCAACGGCGGCAACAATTGCCCGGCGTCGCACGCTCATCTCCATGGCAAAATGTCCCGGCCGATCCATGCTAAACGATGAGCCGCCCGAGCCACAGCAACCTCAAGCGCAACCCCAACCGCAACAAAACTATTTACCTCAAACATCTTTGCTGAAAATCGAACCGTTTGTTCCTAGCTTTAATCAACGTCTGCGCCGGCGTCCCATTGGCCGCTCCCACAGCACCCTCAGCCACCATGTTATACAGAAGCGCATCCCAGTCGCCGTCCAGCCTCCGACAGAGCTCCTGGTCGGACAGCAGCAGCAGCAGCTCCGGCGCAGCTATGCTCCGGCGCAGCATCGGCTGCAGCGCGGCACCGTCACCCGGCAGCGCTCCAAGTCCACCTCCTCGTCGGCGGCCTCCAACAGCTGTCGGCCGGCGACATCAGCTGCCGCCTCCGCTGGAGCTGCTGTTGGTGCTGTTGTTGCCGCTGCCACACCCCACACACTGGTGGGCAGCACGGGCGGCACTTTGGTCAGCGGCGCGATTGTGACGCCCCAGCCGAACGGGATTTGCCGCATCCAGCGTCTGGCCAAGGAGCGGGAGGAGCTGCCCGATCGCATTAACTACGATCGTCGGGGTCTAACTGCCATACCCATATTCGAGCAGGAGCCGAATCTGCGGCTGCTCTCGCTGCAACACAATCTGATCAACACCTTTCACATACCCAAGGAGCTGCCAGTGGCACAGCCTGCTCCACAGCCACAGCCTACGCCACGCGAGCAGAGCCAGCCGAGCAACCAGAGTAAGTCAGTCAGTCTGTCAGTCAATCAATCAATCTGTCGTTCAATCAGTCAGAGAATTACTCATCGGTTCATCAGTCCGTTTATCTGTCAATCAATCACTCAAGCAGTCATTCAGTTAATCAGTAAGTCAGTCAGTCAATTACTTAATCAATCAATCAGTCAGTCAGACAGTTAGTAAAGCCATGAATTCAGTCAGTCAAATAGTCAATCAGTCAGTCGCTCAGTCAGTAAGTCAGTCTATCAATCAGTGAATCAGTGAATCAATCATTCAATCAATCAGTCGTTCAATCAGTAAATCAGTCAGATAGTCAGTCATTCAGTCAATCCAGCAATCAGTCAAGCAGTTAATCAATCAATCAGTCAGTCAATCATTCACTTTTATATAGAGTTTTTTTTAAATACATAGATTATACAGTTATTTTCCCCAAGTGTAACCAATGAAGTCAACATGCCTAATTCCCGTTTATCCTTAGGTGTATGCAGCAAAGTTACGCCGGAGCCGCGTGCCGGGCTGCGTGGACATCCGACATATTCGCGTCTGACGCGCACCATGAGCCACGTGAGCAACGGGCGTTTGGCCTCGCCCAACTCGAGCAGTCCCTGCTCGGGCAGCCCGCTGACCGCCCAAGCCGTGGCCATCAATGGCGGCGCCGCATATCGCTCGAAGCTGACCAAACGCGGGTTCAACTATGCCCAGGCACAGCTGACGCCGCCGCCGGCGCTGCGGCTGCGGCATGGCCTGGAGAAGTCCAAGAGCTTTGTGTCCAACAGCCTGCAGCAGCAACTGATGCAGCACCGCCAGCTGCTGCGCCGGGCGCAGGGCGGCGGACTCCTCCTGGCGGGCGCAGGGCGGACTCAGGAGCTGCAGCTGCAGCAGAGCTGCGACGAGAGCAGCGTCCAGTCGCTGGGCGGGGCAGGAGGAGGTGGAGCAGCTGGCGAGGAAGAGGAGCCGCACAGCCTGGCCTCGAGCTGCTCGCAGCTGGAGCAGCTGAGCATTAAGAACAAGCAGCTGAGCCTGAGCGCCTGCTACGGCAACATCTTCCATCAGCTGGTCTTCCTGGATCTCTACGACAATCAGATCGAACGCATCGCCAATCTGGATGGATTACCCTCGCTCTCGGTGCTGCTGCTGGGCAAGAATCGCATCACAGATATTGGCGGGTTGTCCGCGCTGAATGCGACGCTGCGCGTGCTGGATCTGCACGGCAACAAGCTGACCAGCCTGGGCAGCCGGATCAGCTGCCTGCATCAGCTAAAGTCTCTCAATCTGGCCGGCAATCAGATCCGGCAGATCAATCAGCAGGACTTCCACGGACTGCGCTGCCTGCGCGAGCTGAACCTGAAGCGCAACAAGCTGCGGCGCATCAATGGATTCCAGCATCTGCTGGCGCTGGAGCGGCTCTGGCTGTGCCACAACGAGCTGCATCGCGTCGACGACATGGCCAGCATTGCGCGTGCCGTCCACCTGCTGGAGGTGACCATAGAGAATAATCCCGTCTCGTTGGCGGGCGATTGTGTTTCGTTTCTGGTGTCGCATCTGCCGCTGCTGCAGTCGCTCAGCCAGATGCCCATCACGGAGCAGGTGCGTCGCGCCGCCCTGGCCTGGCGCCAGCACAAGGAGCAGGCGCTGGCGACGCACGGCAGCCGGCGCGAGGAGGTCATCTCGAATGCGCGCACCAACTGGGAGCTGTTGCGATCGCAGCAAACGCTGGGCAGGCCCAAGGGCAAGTTGACCAGCGAGCTGGCCAAGATCAACGAGTCCAACGAGGCGGCCGTCTCCGAGGAACCGGAACATACACCTGAAGAGCCCCGGGATGAGCTTGCCGAGCTGCAAGCGCTGTTCAAGCTGCCGCTCATCGCCGGCGCCCAGAAGCCCAAGCTGGAGGAGGAGGATGCCTCGTCGACGGCCTCCAGTCTGGGACCCAACGTGGACTCCTGCTCCAGCTGCTATAGCACGGACAACGAGGAGGCCAGCCGGCACAAGTTGTCCAATCCACAGGTCGATGAGAACTGCAACAAGATGGGTGCAGATCCTACAGCTCCTCCTCCTGCTCCTCCTCCGTCCGCCTCGTCTACGCCGCCCGCTCTGACCCTGACGCCGCCCGCTTCCGGCACGCCTGTGCCCGCTGCCACGCCCACGCCCACGCCAACACCACCTCCCACTACTTTGACGCTGCCCCTGCCAGCGGCTGCTGCCACGCCCACCAGCAGCGCCCGTCCCGGCAGCAGCAGCAGCAAGCAACGCCTGCGCCAGACGACGCCCATCACGCAGCTGGGGCTGCAGGTGAACCGGGGCAATCCGCCCGCCTGCAAGCGCTACATGACCGGCAGCCTGGTGCGCTCCCAGACGATCGGCAGCAGCAGCGCCAGCAACAGCAGCAGCTCCAACAGCGCGGGACGCGCCAAGCAGAGCCACAACAATGTAGCCAACGTAGTCTCCCTGATGCCGCCGCAGAGCAAGGCGGCGCCAGGAGCTGCTCCTCCTGCATCACCAGCCACGCCCACGCCGAGCACTCCCATGACCGTGTCCAAGCCGAGCGCCGCGGAGCGTGAGCGAGAGCAGGGCGGCGATTATCTGATAGAGATCTGCGGCAGATACTTGAATATCTATGGGCAAGGCGCGCTGCGTTTCATCGACAAGCAATGGAATCCGGCGAAGGCGAACGATGTGCACACCCTGAACTTTAGTTACATCAATTTCAACAGCATTGTCTGCATGCTGGGCAGGATTAAGATACGTTTCCCACATGCCGAGCACTTTGTGTTCCGCGAGACGAACATCATCAGCCTGGGCCAGCTGAATGCGCTGGCCGAGCTGCAGGGTCTCAGCTCGCTGCTGATCGATGCCGAGGGCAATGCCATCACGGGCAAGCCGGACTGGCGCGCCTATGCCATCTACAGGCTGTCCCACTGGGGCCTTAAGCAGCTCAATGGACAGGACGTGAGCGAGGCCGAGACGGAGCAGGCGAATGCCATGTACACGGGTCTGTCCAATCTGGTGCTGTGGTCCATGCCGGATGGCATGCTGCAGCCGCTGCTGGCGCGGCTGCGACTGGACGAGAGCTGCACGGCCAGCAAGCTGTCGCCCAAGGAGTGGCTGCTGCGGCCCGAAAACAAGTCCCTGCGCTTGGTCGTCGGCAAGGAGGCGCTGCAGTGGAAGAAGACAACAACAACGACAACTGGGGTGGAGGGTGGTCACACTGCGATGGCGCCCAGTGCCCGGGATCGGGGCAGGCAGCACTTCGCGCTGCTGCTGGAGAATACCTGCAATGCGGTCGAGAAGCTGCACAAGCTGGAGACGCTATGGCCCAGCATGCTGCTGGACATTGTGCGCAATACGCTGCTCGACTATGCCCAGCTGGATGTCTATCTGCGCAATCTGATGGCCGACCTAATGAAGTGAGACGGTGCAGGCCAACTGCCGGGCAGGGGCCAATTTGGAACTGTGATTGAAGATCTAGAGTCCTGCAGACGTTAATCTCATCGAACCGGGAGACTCGAACCGACGTTCGATCCCGTCGACGGCAACACGTTCGACTACAACATGTTCGACTGCAACATGTTCGACTGCCACAAACACGCTTAGTTCGTACCCAAGTGAAATGTTCGAGCTTGGAATTTGTCCGAGTATCCGAAAAGGGTTTAGTTTGACTCGATGCAGGACTCTACTTCAAGCTTTATCCCACTAGAAGGAACTCCCAGTTGGAGCAGTGCTGGTTCGTGTCAGGTTTGTAGATGTTTTGTTTTAGACTTAAACGCTTTTAGTGGAGAATTGGCACCCAAAAAACAGTAAACGTTATTCCCATGATCCTAGGCATTTACCTCCCCAAAATAACCCCCAATGTAACCAATTCTTGTAAAGCAACAAGCCTGCAAATATATAGTCCAATTTTTATATAAATTTAACATTAAACTTAAACAATAAATTACAAAGAAAACAAAAAATTGCGCACTTTGGATTACCAAAGACTTGAATACCCTTGCAGAATTACTATTGTTTAGTATTTCTGTGATCTTCCTCTATTTATTTTTATTTTATAATAGATTTTTTATAAGGCAAATTAAGATTGGTTTACATAGAGTCAGACGGACAAATGTACGGAACTATTACCTCTTTATCAGGAATTTATAGAATCGGGGTTGACATCCCCCTGCATAAACAATTTACAATACCCCCTCCTGCAAGAGTATAACTAGAGTCGCCTTGGCTTACATAAAGGTTTATCTCTAAAATTCACCTAGTCAGCTTTGACATAAGATCTTTAAGGAAATGCAATTTCCGTGCCACAATATTAACCCATAAACTGGGCTAATCTACGCTTAACATTTAGTTGTCCCTTGCCTATTCGGCGAGCAGCTTGTCCGCATCGCGGCTGTTCGCCGGCTTCTGGGTCTTTGCCAGCTTGTCTACGTAGATGTTGAGTATGGCCTCGATGCCCGGGTAGAGCACAAAGTTTGTGGTGCGTATCTTCTTATCAATCAGATACGACGTGACCGAGTGCGTGTTAAAGGCAATGTCCATGGCGTCGCTGTGGCTGACCTGGTCCAGCTGATTCCGCGCGACCTTAATGACGCAGTTCTCGAAGCCGTTGACCTTGATGCTCAGATCTAGCTGGTAGGCGGCGTCCACGTCTGGCCAGCGTTGGGCCAGCACATCCTGCGTCCACTGCAGCTCCTCGCTGGCGGCATTCAGACGCCCGGGCACCGCCACAAACTTGGACCACAGCTCGGAGGCAAAGTGCGGTGCCATCGGCGCCAGCATGATGAGCTGCGCGGCCAAGGCGCGCTCAAACTGTTTGCCCTGCCGCTGGATGTGCTTAGGTGTGCGCTGGAAATTGTAGAAGAAGATTATTAGGGTAAATAGAGGAGACGGCTGGTGGACTCACCCGCAGCGAATTGGTGAGACCCTGCATCTTGGAGATGGCCACGCTCAGCTGATGCGCGTGGCGATAGTTAAAGGTGGCGCCTTTAACATAAAAGTTGCGTGCATCGAAAAGCTTGGCATCCTCGGCCAGAAAGGCCTCGCTGCCCGTGTCCACCAGGTCCGTTGAGGGCTCCTCGCGTGCCGCTCGAAACTCCTCCACGGTGAGCCACAGGCGCTTCTGCCAGTTAAGTATGCCCGGAAAGGCTGAGAGAGGAAACCCGGACAAGATTAGCTAAATGCAAGTATATAACAAATTTTACTCACTGGCGCTGGACCAATTGCGATGTGAGGTGGGCGCCACATCGGCCAGGATGATCAGGCGCGTCGTGTCCGTGCCGTACTCGTTGAACATGTCGTCCGGCTCGACGCCATTCAGCTTCGACTTGGACATCTTTTCCCAGCTCATGACCACCGGCTCTTGGGTTGCCTTGAGCAGCGCCTGATTCTTTTTGGCATTAACAATCTCCACTTCCGGCTCGCGCACATAGCGTCCGCTGCCCTTCACCCTAAACGAGCGACCCATGACCATGCCCTGGACGAGCAGGCGGGAGAAGGGCTCCGTTGTGGGTGACAGGCCGCAGCTGTGCAGAAAGTGGTTCATAAAGCGGGCGTAGTAGAGATGCAGCACGGCGTGCTCCTTGCCGCCAATGTACAGGTCGACGGGCATGAAATGCTGCACCAGCGCGGCATCGAAGATCTCATTCGCATTGTGCGCGTCCAGATAGCGCAGATAGTACCAGGAGCTGTCCACAAACGTGTCCATGGTGTCCGTTTCCCGTTGCGCTCGCGGCTCACCGCATTTGGGGCATTCGCAGCGCAGCGCATCCTTGCCAGCATCGCGCGGCGGCAACGTGACCGGCAACTGGTGCTCCGGCACGGGCACTGCGCCGCATTTGGGACAGTGCACAACGGGTATGGGCGTGCCCCAGTAGCGCTGGCGGGAGATGAGCCAATCCTGCAGCTTAGAGGAGACACGATAGCCACCTACATTGAGTCGACTGGCCGCCTGCAGCACCTCTTTGCGCAGCTGCTCCCAGTTGCCGGGATTGATGTGAGCCTCATCCTTACCAGAAATGCCGGCAGCCCGCCCGAGGCTGTCCCACAGCTCGCGATCCTCGGCACGGAAACTGGGCGCTGCCAAGTAAACATCACAGTGTGCAGGAAATGCAGCCTCGTCATTAAACACCACCGGGAGTATGGTGTGCGCAAAGGGATTCTCCACGCTGAGCTGGTACGCATCGGGTAATTGCGATAAAAAGTGTTTGCTGCGGAGCACAAGGAATGCATGCGGATCCTTTAGATGCTCGGGATTAGCAGTCCAAACGCGCAGCAGATTTGAGGCGGAGGTGGGCAGCGTAAA
Source organism: Drosophila littoralis (assembly GCA_018903485.1). Lineage (NCBI taxonomy): Eukaryota > Metazoa > Arthropoda > Insecta > Diptera > Drosophilidae > Drosophila > Drosophila littoralis. The sequence continues at coordinate 915,756 of JAEIGF010000408.1, forward strand.
AGCATAGCCATTGCACTCGCCGATCCAATGGCGCTGGAGATTAATGATATCGCGCCAGTCGCGCAGCCGCGGATCGTCCAGGCCGTGCAGCAGCTGCTTGGCAAAAGCGGTCGTGCGTATAAACCATTGCTTAAGCAGTTTCTTTTCCACTTTTGCGCCGGAACGCCACGAGCAGCCATTGGCGTCCACCTGCTCATCGGCCAACACGGTTTTATCGACTGGATCCCAGTTGACCAGCGCCTCGTTCTGATAGGCTAGCCCGTGCTTGTGCAGCATGAGAAACAAGCTCTGTGTCCACTTGTAATACTGCGGACTACTGGTGGACAGCTCGTGCGCCCAGTCAAAGGAGCAGCCCAAGCGCTCCAATTGTTGCTTCATCTGTGCAATATTCTGCTGTGTCCAATCGGCGGGCGCCACGCCGCGCTGGTTGGCCGCATTCTCCGCGGGCAGGCCGAACGAATCCCAGCCGATGGGCTGGAATACATTCTTGCCGCACATGCGCTGGAAACGTGCGACTGCATCGCTGATCGTGTAGACGCGCACGTGGCCCATGTGCAGATTGCCCGAGGGATAGGGAAACATGGAGAGCACATAGTATTTATTGGCGGCCTGCTTGGTATCAAATTGCGCGTTATTCGTATGTTCTTTCCAGTGCGTTTCGATGCGATGTTTCAATTCGTTCGTCAGCTCCAATTGCTAAAAACAAAAAACAAATCTATTTATTTAGTGCAAACTATTTTTTACCGGCTTACCCCGCTGCCCGTGCAGTTCTGAGTCAGTAGTCTACGGCACCAGTTGAATTGAAATCCATGCAAAATGCGTTTGTGCCTCAGAGCTAGCATATTTTTTGTGTTTTAATTGATAAAAGTTCACATAAACAGCAACTTGTTCAGTTCAGCAAGTATTAAATAACAAATCAAAATGCAATGTTCAGAGGCCACAGCTGTTCAATGGCACAGAGTTGCCAGATATCTTCAGCAAAGTGGTTGTCCATGCAAACATTTTGGCGGGAAGCACTTTTGACTGTGTGGTAGCGCCAAAACACGGAGTTGTATTTTAGCAAAGCTTTTCGCGACTTTTTTCACTTATCTGGTAACCATGACGTTGCACTTTCGCCATTAACTGCAGACGTCATTTTTTCACAGGGCGTGCTAATTTTCAAGTGGTGTGAAAAAGTTAATTTTTAATACATTAAATTGTTCAATAAAGTGCAAAAATAGTTGAAAACGATGGGCGATTCGCTGGATAACACCGACACATCGGTGGATCCGGCCGTAAACCTGTCGATTGCCAACTATGATGCATTTGCAAATTACTTGCGCAAAGCTGTCACCATTTTACTGCCGGAGGAGGATGTTGTGCCGGACTCGTTAAATAATGCATTGAACGATCCAGTAAATCAGGAGACTATTCGCAAGTTTCTGTCTGATCCCCAAGTGCAGGCGTTGTATGTTCAGCGTAATTGCATTAAAGGTAAGAAAAAGTTTTTTTTTCATCTCAACAAAATGGCGTCGCCGGCCCGCAAAGGCATGGTAGATTCCATAGAAAATAATGTAAAATGTGTGTTGCTCGTACAACGAACATGGTTTTAGTCTACAATTGCATTTGCATAACGTGCAAGTTGCATGCGCAACGATTTTGTTAAAAATCAATTGGCAATTGACTTTTTTCACATATTCGGTGCTTGCTTGTGCGCATGACATCATGCCAGCTGAATCAGAAGTAGCTTTCATGGTAATGAAAAAACAGGTTGTTGCGTGTAGGAAATGTGGGTGACGTCACTACTTTCTCAACATGTAAAACATTTTAATTGTAGTGAAAATGTTTAAATTAATAAAATGTAGAATTTTATACGAATTCTGCCAAAGAGTAGTAATTCGAGATCGTTAAAATGTGTTTAATATGCGCATGTGTTGCGTTAAGCGCGCAACTATGGCGTTAGTGACGTCACGTCGGCAAGTTGTTAAGTTACTTTTACAACCTTCTAGTTTAGTTGACTATGACGACTGCGCAGTGCTGCCAACCTGTTGCACGTTTAGTGTGGCCAGAGGCTGTGCAGCTTGCCGGTCACGACATGTAAACAAACCAAAAGACAGCTGTTTTTCGATTTGTTTGCGGAAGCGACGCGACCTTGGGCCGGTTGTGTGTACATTTCATTGACTTGCGACTTTGAATGCTGCCCGCATCAGGGTCAGGCGATGTGGGAGCAACGCACGCTCAAGGTTCAGACCTTGAATGCACGAAATTTGAAGGTTTCACCTTGGCCGCTGAAATTTCGAAGGCTGTCACCTTGGTAATGAATTTGTGTCAATGGCATTGCGGTCGCGTCATGGCCAGATAATATTAGTGCATTGATATAAATGTGGGTGAAGGGAAAACCTGATAACAGGTCGAATGTGTGTTGGTTCTCGTTATCGGACGCCTCTATTTTTATCACACAGAGGATGATAGCGAACAGCCGGCGGAGGGTGAGGAGGAGAAGGAGCAGGTGACTTATCAAATCAGCAACGATGTGCATTTCACCAACAGCCGCATGGCATCGCTGGCCTGCATCAAGCGTGGCGTAGTCGTCGAAGCGGACAAGTCCATTCACTCGCAGCTGCGATTGATTAATTTCTCCGACGGTTCACCCTACGAGACGCTGCATGCGTTCATCAGCAAATCGCTGGCACCGTACTTCAAGTCGTACGTCAAGGAGTCCGGACGCGCTGATCGCGATGGCGACAAGATGGCGCCGTCAGTGGAGAAGAAGCTGGCAGAGCTAGAGATGGGCCTGCTGCATTTGCAGCAGAACATTGACATACCGGAGATTACGCTGACTGCCCATCCGATAGTCAACCAGGTCATACGCAAGTGCGCCGATGAGAACCACAAGGCCAAGGTGGTGGACTTTGGCGACAGGGTGGAGGACTCGTCTTTTCTCAATCAGCTGCAGAACGGCGTGAATCGCTGGATTACCGAAATAAAGAAAGTCACCAAGCTGAATCGTGATCCCGGCTCCGGCACAGCGCTACAGGTAAACAAATTCTTAGAAATTCGGTTTTTTACGTGCTAATAAATGTGTAATTTGCAGGAAATCTCTTTCTGGCTGAATCTGGAGCGTGCGTTGTATCGCATCCAGGAGAAACGCGAGTCGCCCGAGGTGGCACTTACACTGGACATACTCAAGCATGGCAAGCGCTTCCATGCAACTGTTTCGTTTGACACGGACACGGGCCTCAAGCAGGCACTGGCCACTGTGGCCGATTACAATCCGTTGATGAAAGATTTCCCCATTAACGATCTGCTGTCGGCAACGGAGCTGGAGAAGATTCGCCCAGCTGTGCAGCAGATTTTCTCACATTTGCGCAAAGTGCGGAATACCAAGTATCCAATCCAGCGCTGCCTTAAATTGATCGAGGCCATCTCGCGGGACTTGTCGCAACAGCTGCTCAAGGTGCTGGGCACCCGACGGCTGATGCACATTCCCTTCGATGAGTTCGAGCGCGTGATGAACCAGTGCTTCGAGATCTTCAGCTGCTGGGACGATGAGTACGACAAGCTGCAGGGTCTGCTGCGTGACATTGTGAAGAAGAAGCGCGACGAGCATCTGAAAATGGTCTGGCGCGTTTCCCCAGCCCACAAGAAGCTACAGACGCGCATGGAGCACATGCGCAAGTTCCGGCGACAGCACGAACAGCTGCGCACCGTCATTTTGCGTGTGCTGCGACCCACCAAGCAGGCGGCCAACGATGATGGCAACGCCGTGGAAACTAAGCAGCCGTATAGTCTGGATGCCGCCGATGCGAACGCCATCGAAGAGGTGAACTTGGCCTATGAAAATGTCAAGGAGGTGGACTGCTTGGACATAACCAAGGAGGGCTCCGAAGCCTGGGAGGCGGCTGTCAAGCGCTACGAGGAGAAGATCGGTTGGTGAAACTATAAATGTAATTTAAAACTATGTTAAAACATTTTCTGTTCCTTGCAGACCGCGTGGAGACACGGATCACGGCACATTTGCGCGACCAGCTGGGCACAGCAAAGAACGCCAACGAGATGTTCCGCATCTTCTCGCGCTTCAATGCGCTGTTTGTGCGTCCGCACATCCGTGGCGCCATTCGCGAGTATCAGACGCAGCTGATACAGCGTGTCAAGGACGACATTGAGGCACTTCACGAGAAGTTCAAGGTGCAGTATCCGCAGAGTAAGAGCTGCCGCTTGTCCTCGGTGCGTGATCTGCCGCCAGTGGCGGGCTCCATCATCTGGGCGCGTCAAATAGACAACCAGCTGACCATGTACCTAAAGCGTGTCGAGGATGTGCTTGGCAAGGGCTGGGAGACGCACATCGAGGGCCAGAAACTAAAGGCCGATGGCGACAGCTTCCGTGCCAAGCTGTCCATCTCGGATGTGTTCCACGAGTGGGCACGCAAAGTCCAGGAGCGCAACTTTGGCAGCTCCGGACGCATTTTCACCATCGAATCGACACGCTCGCGCGTTGGACGCGGCAATGTTTTGCGTTTGCGCGTTAACTTTCTGCCAGAGATCATTACGCTGGCCAAGGAGGTGCGCAACATCAAGAACCTGGGCTTCAGGTGAGCGCATTGTATTTTATTACAAGATTTGTTATTTAATTGTCTTATTTCTTTCTAATAGGGTTCCACTAACCATTGTCAACAAGGCTCACCAGGCCAACCAGATTTATCCCTATGCTATATCCCTGATTGAGAGCGTTCGCACCTACGAGCGCACCTTGGAGAAGGTAATAAATGCTTATCTAGCCTACACACTGCACCACCACACCACCAATACCATCTACACTCAACCGCCATCACCACAGCTGAAGCAATTGCTCCGTTCTACTCTGATTTATGCATATGTCTAATGCACCCAACTTTTAAGTGCTCCCTTGTTGTGCCATAACAGTTACTATTGTAGTTTTGTTTTGAAATATGCATCGCATATTTTTGATCTGACTCAACTGTGTAGTCCATCTGTGCTGTCCGTCTCTACTTTCTGGATAAATCTAAGCTTATATGGTTTTCCCTCTAAAACAATCTGTCATTTAAATCTGACCACACATTTTTTGGTCGAAATTCAAGTCAGAATCTTACCCCTAGGATTCGTATATAGACATGGGTCGAAATTTCCCACCCCCATAACTCGGCCAAAACTTAACCGATTTTCACGAGGATTGGCTTTTTGTTCATGATTTTCCCTCTAAAACAATCTGTCATTTAAATCTGACCACACATTTTTTGGTCGAAATTCATGTCAAAATCTTACCCGTAGGCTTCGTATATAGACTTGGGTCGAAATTTCCCACACCCATAACTCGGTCAAAACACAACCGATTTTCGCGAGGATTGGCTTTTTGTTCATGGTTTTCCCTCTAAAACAATCTGTCATTTAAATCTGACCACACATTTTTTGGTCGAAATTCATGTGAAAATCTAACCCCTAGGCTTCGGACATAGACTTGGGTCGAAATTTCCCACCCACCATAACTCGGCCAAAACTCAACCGATTTTCACGAGGATTGGCTTTTTGTTCATGGGTTTCCCTCTAAAACAATCTGTCATTTAAATCTGACCACACATATTTTGGTCGAAATTCATGTGAAAATCTAACCCCTAGGCTTCGGACATAGACTTGGGTCGAAATTTCCCACACCCATAACTCGGCCAAAACTCAACCGATTTTCGCGAGGATTGGCTTTTTGTTCATGGTTTTCCCTCTAAAAAAATCTGTCATTTAAATCTGACCACACATTTTTTGGTCGAAATTCATGTGAAAATCTAACCCCTAGGCTTCGGACATAGACTTGGGTCGAAATTTCCCACCCACCATAACTCGGCCAAAACTCAAACGATTTTCGCCAGGATTGGCTTTTTGTTCATGGTTTTCCCTCTAAAACAATCTGTCATTTAAATCTGACCACACATTTTTTGGTCGAAATTCATGTCAAAATCTTACCCGTAGGCTTCGTATATAGACATGGGTCGAAATTTCCCACCCACCATAACTCGGCCAACACTCAAACGATTTTCATAAAGTTTAGCTTTTTGTTTATGGTTTGGCCTCTAGATAAAATAAGCATCTAAATCTGGTTTGACTGTTTGTCTTTTGTTCTATGCGTACCACGGGCAAGACCGGGGAACATCCGCTAGTACATATATATTAAGAAAAGAATGTCTGTTATTTATTTTTTGTATGTATAGATGGAAGCTTGAAGATCTTAGTCGGGCACTTCCGACTAAAGAACTCCTGTTTAACCCATTTTGTGTGAAAAGACATATGCATAAAGTATATTTATTTCCTCTGGGAAAATAAGCTTTATTTTTGCATTGCTTTGCACCTGACGTGCAGCTTGAATTTTGTTATTGACACCACACAAAAAGACACAATCCACACTCCACACCTCACATCTAATCACTTAGACATAGACAGTACAACCTTTTTAAATCAATCAAAAAAACAACCAAAAACCTTTCTTTCATGCAGCTTAATAATAGGAGTCTAGCACTAAATTCAGTATTCAAGGTAGTGTTGTTTGTGCCGCTCCCAAAGTAATTGCTACTGTTTGTTATTGTTATTTTTATTCAAATCCCGCATGCATTTTACGAGTCCACTTAAACCCTCAATTTATAAAGAGCATAAACTCATGAGCTTTAACTTTCACACAGATCGAAGATCGCGCTAGCATTGTGCCCCTGGTCGCTGGTCTGCGCAAGGAGGTCTTGAATTTGGTCTCCGAGGGCGTGGGCCTCATCTGGGAGTCGTATAAGCTGGATCCCTATGTGCTGCGCCTCTCCGAGTGCGTGACACAGTTCCAGGAGAAGGTAAGAGAGTAAGGTTAAAACAAGAAACAATCTCTAAATTAACACATATTCCAGGTCGACGACTTACTCGTGGTAGAGGAGCAGCTGGATGTCGACGTGCGCTCGCTGGAAACGTGCCCCTACAGCGCGGCCACGTTTGTGGAGATACTCTCCAAGATTCAGCATGCCGTCGATGATCTGTCGCTGCGTCAATACTCGAATCTTAGTGTTTGGGTAACGCGCCTCGACGAGGAGGTGGAGAAGAAGCTGGCCCTGCGTCTGCAGGCGGGCATTCAAGCCTGGACAGAGGCCCTGACTGGCAACAAGAAGGAGGTGGACACCTCCATGGACACAGACGCACCCGCGCAGCCCACGCATAAGCTGGGCGGTGAGCCGCAGGTGCAGAATGCAGTGCACGAGATACGCATCACCAATCAGCAAATGTATCTGTATCCGTCGATCGAGGAGGCCCGCTTCCAGATCATGCAGCAGTTCTTTGCCTGGCAGGCCATTGTCACCTCGCAGGTGCGCCTGCAGAGCACACGCTACCAGGTGGGCCTCGAGAAGCCCGTTTCGCAAACCTATCGCAATCTGCTGACCAAGCTGCCCGAGGGCAAGGTCCTGGAGAACGCCTACGGCGCCATCGAGCACAAGATCAGCGAGGTGCGCAACTATGTGGACGAATGGCTGCGCTACCAGAGTCTGTGGGATCTGCAGGCGGATACGCTATACGGCCGCCTGGGCGAGGATGTGAACTTGTGGATCAAGTGCCTCAACGACATCAAGCAATCGCGCACCACCTTTGACACGTCGGATACACGTCGCGCCTACGGCGCCATCATCATTGACTACGCCAAGGTGCAGGCCAAGGTCACGCTCAAGTACGATTCGTGGCACAAGGAGGCCCTCGGCAAGTTTGGCACACTGTTGGGTACCGAGATGACCACGTTCCACAGCAAGGTGTCCAAGTCGCGCACAGATCTGGAGATGCAGAGCATCGAAGCGGCCAGCACCTCGGATGCGGTCAGTTTTATAACGTACGTGCAGTCGCTAAAGAAGGACATGATTGCCTGGGACAAGCAGGTGGAAGTGTTCCGCGAGGCGCAGCGCATTCTGGAGCGCCAACGTTTCCAGTTTCCCAACAACTGGCTGCACGTGGACAACATCGAGGGCGAGTGGTCCGCCTTCAATGAGATAATAAAGCGCAAGGATACGGCCATACAGACGCAGGTGGCCAGCTTGCAGGCCAAGATTGTGGCCGAGGACAAGGCCGTGGAGACGCGCACCGTTGACTTCCTTAATGACTGGGAGAAAACCAAACCCACGGGCGGTAAGATACGACCCGACGATGCTTTGCAGCAGCTGCAAATCTTTGAGAGCAAATACTCACGGCTCAAGGAGGAGCGCGACAATGTGGCCAAGGCCAAGGAGGCGCTGGAGCTGCAAGAATCGGCTGTGCCCAACAACAGCGCCGAGCGCATGAACGTGGCCCTCGAGGAGCTGCAGGATCTGCGCGGCGTCTGGAGCGAACTCTCCAAAGTATGGACCCAGATCGACGAGACGCGCGAAAAGCCCTGGCTCTCGGTGCAGCCGCGCAAGCTGCGACAGCAACTGGAAGCGATGATGGCGCAGCTCAAGGAGCTGCCCGCCCGTCTGCGCATGTACGAGTCGTACGAGTACGTGAAGAAGCTCATCCAGAGCTACATCAAGGTGAACATGCTGATTGTGGAGCTCAAGTCGGATGCACTTAAGGAGCGCCACTGGAAGCAGCTAACCAAGCAGCTGCGTGTCAATTGGGTCATCTCTGATCTGACGCTGGGCCAGGTGTGGGACGTGAATCTGCAGAAGAATGAGGGCATTGTCAAGGACATCATACTGGTGGCCCAGGGCGAGATGGCGCTAGAGGAGTTCTTGAAGCAGGTGCGCGAATCCTGGCAGAACTACGAACTGGATCTGATCAACTACCAGAACAAGTGCCGCATCATACGCGGCTGGGACGATCTGTTCAACAAGGTGAAGGAGCACATTAACTCGGTGGCCGCCATGAAGCTGTCGCCCTACTACAAGGTCTTCGAGGAGGAGGCCCTCACCTGGGAGGAGAAACTGAATCGCATCAATGCCCTGTTCGATGTCTGGATCGATGTGCAGCGTCGCTGGGTCTATCTGGAGGGCATTTTCTCGGGCAGTGCCGACATCAAGACTCTCCTGCCCGTGGAGACTTCGCGTTTCCAGAGCATTAGCTCCGAGTTCTTGGGCCTGATGAAGAAGGTGACCAAATCGCCCAAGGTCATGGATGTGCTGAACATTCCGGCCGTGCAGCGTTCGCTGGAGCGTCTGGCTGATCTGCTGGGCAAGATTCAAAAGGCGCTGGGCGAGTATCTAGAGCGGGAGCGTACCTCCTTCCCGCGCTTCTACTTCGTGGGCGATGAGGATCTGCTGGAGATCATCGGCAACAGCAAGAACATTGCCCGCCTCCAAAAGCACTTCAAGAAGATGTTCGCCGGCGTCGCTGCCATTCTGCTGAACGAGGAGAACAACGTCATCTTGGGCATATCTTCGCGTGAGGGCGAGGAGGTGCACTTCATCAATCCGGTGTCCACCGTCGATCATCCCAAGATCAACGAGTGGCTCTCGCTGGTGGAGAAACAAATGCGCTTCACGCTCGCCTCGCTGCTGGCCCAGGCCGTGCAGGACATCAAGCAGTTCCGCGACGGCAAAATCGATCCGCAGAAGTACATGGAATGGTGCGACAAATACCAGGCACAGATCGTTGTGCTGGCTGCCCAAATCTTGTGGTCCGAGGACGTGGAGGCCGCCCTGCAGCAGGCCTCGGAGGGCAACGATGGAAAGCCCATGCAGCGCGTGCTGGGCAATGTGGAGAGGACTCTCAACGTCCTGGCCGATTCGGTGCTGCAGGAGCAGCCGGCTCTGCGTCGCCGCAAGCTGGAGCATCTGATCAATGAGTTTGTGCACAAGCGCACGGTCACGCGACGCCTGATCACCAATGGGGTTACCTCGCCCAAATCCTTCCAGTGGCTGTGTGAGATGCGCTTCTACTTTGATCCCCGTCAGACCGAGGTGCTCCAGCAGCTGACCATTCACATGGCCAATGCCCGGTTCTTCTACGGCTTCGAGTATTTGGGCGTGCAGGATCGTCTGGTGCAGACGCCGCTGACGGATCGCTGTTATTTGACCATGACACAGGCGCTGGAATCTCGCCTGGGCGGCTCTCCGTTCGGTCCGGCGGGCACGGGCAAAACCGAATCCGTCAAGGCCTTGGGCAATCAGCTGGGCCGCTTTGTGCTCGTCTTCAACTGCGACGAGACGTTCGATTTCCAGGCCATGGGCCGCATCTTTGTCGGCCTCTGCCAGGTGGGCGCCTGGGGCTGTTTCGATGAGTTCAATCGGCTGGAGGAGCGCATGCTCTCCGCCTGCTCGCAACAGATTCAGACCATCCAGGAGGCGCTCAAGTACGAGATGGACAGCAACAAAGAGAGCATCACCGTCGAGCTCGTGGGCAAGCAGGTGCGCGTCTCGCCGGACATGGCCATATTCATCACCATGAATCCCGGCTACGCTGGCCGCTCCAATCTTCCCGACAATCTGAAGAAGTTGTTCCGTTCGCTGGCAATGACAACGCCCGATCGTCAGCTTATTGCTGAAGTGATGCTCTTCTCGCAGGGCTTCCGCTCGGCCGAGAAGCTGGCCTGCAAGATTGTGCCCTTCTTCAAGCTCTGCGACGAGCAGCTGTCCAACCAAAGCCATTACGACTTTGGTCTGCGTGCGCTCAAATCTGTGCTGATCTCGGCGGGCAATGTGAAGCGTGATCGCATCATGAAGATCAAGGAGCAGATGCGTCAGCGCGGCGAGGAGAACATCGATGAGGCTTCCGTGGCCGAGAATCTGCCCGAACAGGAGATACTCATACAGTCGGTGTGCGAGACCATGGTGCCCAAACTGGTGGCCGAGGATATCCCCTTGCTCTTCTCGCTGCTGAGCGATGTGTTCCCCAATGTGGGCTATACGCGCGCCGAGATGAAGGGCCTAAAGGAGGAGATACGCAAGGTGTGCCAGGAGGACTATCTCGTTTGCGGTGAGGGTGACGAACAGGGCGCCGCCTGGATGGAGAAGGTAAGCTTGGGGCCCAGAGTCCGCCTTATTATGTCCATGTCCATAACATTGATTCGCCTCACACACGCCTACTAACCACCACCACCAAAAAGGGACTCGGCTCCACTTGGGTCGACAAAGTAACTAAACTCCATTCGAAATTCTTCGCCTTTTGACATCCTTTATTAATCCCCTATTCTTGTGCCCGTTCAGGTGCTGCAACTCTACCAAATCTCCAATCTGAATCATGGCCTCATGATGGTGGGCCCCTCCGGCTCCGGCAAGTCGACGGCCTGGCGCACCCTGCTCAAGGCACTGGAACGCTTCGAAGGCGTTGAGGGCGTGGCACATGTAATCGATCCCAAAGCCATATCCAAGGAGGCGCTCTACGGTGTGCTCGATCCGAACACGCGCGAATGGACCGACGGCCTGTTTACGCACATTCTGCGCAAGATTATCGACAATGTGCGCGGCGAGATTAACAAACGGCAGTGGATCATCTTTGACGGCGACGTCGATCCCGAGTGGGTGGAGAATCTCAACTCGGTGCTCGATGACAACAAGCTGCTGACGCTGCCCAATGGCGAGCGCCTCTCGCTGCCGCCCAACGTGCGCGTCATGTTCGAGGTGCAGGATCTGAAGTTTGCGACGCTCGCCACAGTTTCACGTTGCGGCATGGTCTGGTTCTCGGAGGATGTGCTCTCAACGGAGATGATATTTGAGAACTATTTGTCCCGGTTGCGCAGTATACCCCTGGAGGATGGCGACGAGGACTTTGTGGGCGTCATCAAGCCTGGCGGCGCCAAGGACAAGGAGGAGGAGGTGTCGCCCTCGCTGCAGGTGCAGCGGGACATCGCCCTGCTGCTGCAGCCCTTCTTCTCGGCGGATGGCATTGTGGTGCGCACTTTGGAGTATGCCATGGATCAGGAGCATATCATGGACTTTACGCGCCTGCGCGCCCTCAGCTCCCTGTTCTCCATGCTGAATCAGTCGGCGCGCAATGTGCTTAACTTTAATGCACAGCATCCCGATTTTCCCTGCTCCGCCGATCAGCTTGAGCACTATATACCCAAGGCACTCGTCTACTCGGTGCTCTGGTCATTCGCTGGCGATGCCAAGCTCAAGGTACGCATCGATCTGGGCGACTTTGTGCGCAGCGTGACCACGGTGCCGCTGCCAGGCGCAGCCGGAGCGCCCATCATTGACTACGAGGTGAGCATGAATGGCGAATGGGTGCCCTGGAGCAACAAGGTGCCAGTAATTGAGGTGGAGACCCACAAAGTGGCCTCGCCCGACATTGTGGTGCCCACGCTGGACACGGTGCGTCACGAGTCGCTGCTCTACACGTGGCTGGCCGAGCACAAGCCGTTGGGTAAGTCGAAAGAACATCAAATTTAACATATTTAACTCATGTAAATCCCTGCCTAGTGCTCTGCGGTCCGCCCGGCTCCGGCAAGACCATGACGCTGTTCTCGGCGCTCCGCGCTCTGCCCGACATGGAGGTCGTGGGTCTCAATTTCTCATCGGCCACCACGCCGGAGCTGCTGCTGAAGACGTTCGATCATTATTGCGAGTACCGCAAGACGCCAAACGGCGTGGTGCTCTCCCCCGTCCAGATTGGCAAGTGGCTGGTGCTCTTCTGCGATGAGATCAATTTGCCGGACATGGACTCGTATGGGACGCAGCGCGTCATCTCGTTCCTGCGCCAGCTGGTCGAGCATAGGGGCTTCTATCGTGCCAGCGATCAGGCTTGGGTTTCCCTCGAGCGCATTCAGTTCGTGGGCGCTTGTAATCCGCCCACAGATCCCGGCCGCAAGCCGCTCTCGCATCGCTTCCTGCGGCATGTGCCCATCATCTATGTGGACTACCCGGGCGAGACGTCGCTCAAGCAGATCTACGGCACCTTCTCGCGTGCCATGCTGCGTCTAATGCCAGCGCTGCGCGGCTATGCCGAGCCCCTAACCAATGCCATGGTCGAGTTCTATTTGGCCTCGCAAGATCGCTTTACGCAGGACATGCAGCCGCATTATGTGTACTCGCCGCGTGAGATGACCCGCTGGGTGCGCGGCATCTGTGAGGCCATACGACCCTTGGACTCGTTGCCCGTGGAGGGTCTGGTGCGTCTGTGGGCGCACGAGGCGCTGCGTCTGTTCCAAGATCGTTTGGTCGACGATTCCGAGCGACGCTGGACCAATGAGAATATCGATCTGGTCGGACACAAGCATTTCCCGGGCATCAATCAGGAGGAGGCACTGCAGAGGCCCATCCTCTACAGCAATTGGCTGTCCAAGGATTACATGCCGGTGAATCGCGAAGAACTGCGCGACTACGTCCGTGCCCGTCTAAAGGTCTTCTACGAGGAGGAGCTGGACGTGCCGCTCGTGCTGTTCGACGAGGTGCTCGACCATGTGCTGCGCATCGATCGTATCTTCCGCCAGCCGCAAGGTCATCTGCTGCTCATCGGCGTCTCCGGGGCGGGCAAGACGACCCTGTCGCGCTTTGTTGCCTGGATGAACGGCCTGTCCATATTCCAGATCAAGGTTCACAACAAATACACCAGCGAGGACTTTGACGAGGATCTGCGCTGTGTGCTGCGCCGCTCTGGCTGCAAGGACGAGAAAATTGCCTTCATCTTGGACGAATCGAATGTGCTGGACTCTGGCTTCCTGGAGCGCATGAACACGTTGCTAGCCAACGGCGAGGTGCCCGGCCTCTTCGAGGGCGACGAGTACACGACGCTGATGACCCAGTGCAAGGAGGGCGCCCAGCGCGAAGGACTCATGCTCGACTCCAGCGACGAGCTGTACAAGTGGTTCACCCAGCAGGTGATGCGCAATCTCCACGTGGTCTTCACCATGAACCCGTCTACCGATGGCCTCAAGGATCGCGCGGCCACCTCGCCGGCCTTGTTTAATCGTTGTGTGCTCAATTGGTTTGGCGACTGGTCGGACTCGGCATTGTTCCAGGTGGGCAAGGAGTTCACGACGCGTGTGGATCTCGAGAAGCCCAACTGGACGCCGCCGGATTTCTTCCCCTCGGTGTGTCCATTGGTGCCCGCTAATCCGACGCATCGCGATGCCGTCATCAACAGCTGCGTCTACGTGCATCAGACCCTGCACCAGGCCAACGCCCGGCTGGCCAAACGTGGCGGACGCACCATGGCGGTCACGCCGCGTCACTATCTGGACTTTATCCATCATTTTGTCAAGCTGTACAATGAGAAGCGCAGCGATCTCGAGGAGCAGCAGCTGCACTTGAACGTCGGCCTCAACAAGATTGCGGAGACCGTGGAGCAGGTGGAGGAGATGCAGAAATCGCTGGCGGTCAAAAAACAGGAGCTGCAGGCCAAGAACGAGGCGGCAAATGCCAAGCTGAAGCAAATGTTCCAGGATCAGCAGGAGGCCGAGAAGAAGAAGATCCAATCGCAGGAGATACAAATACGTCTGGCCGACCAAACGGTCAAGATCGAAGAGAAGCGCAAGTACGTCATGGCCGATCTGGCCCAAGTGGAGCCCGCCGTCATCGAGGCGCAACAAGGTAAGTTCTTCGGATGCCAATTGGTTCGGGCGGGTCGGGGCACAGCTAGACTATATCTACGTATTAGTTGAACCTAAGTTTAGCTCTAATATTACTTAGCTATAAACACACGTGAGTTTGTCCCTACAAACTAACTGACTGAATGCAAATTATCAAAGGTTTAGACGAATTCCAGTCACAACAGGGGAAAATAGGCGGAAAACGGGTGTATGCAAACTTTTTGATTACCTGTCAATCGGTAAATATTAACTTATTTGGATGGAAAATTGTGATTGGGGTTTTTTGTGGAAAGTTTCGGGCTTTAAAAGTTATACCAGGTTTTCTATGAAAATGCATTTCATCCTTTTCGTAAAACTCACTCCATGGGGTGAATGTGCGAAGTTTTTTTTTCCGACTTCTGACTTCCACGGACATAAAATGGGATGGATTTCAAACATCCAACGGGTTGGATGTGCAATGTGGGATGGATTTTAAACTCATTTTTAAAATCAATGTAAAATCTGGATTCAATTTAAATTTACGACGGGCGGAAAATGGAAAATGTATGTCTTAAAGCAGTAGCAAAGAACCCGGTCGAGACCGGGATATATCAGCTAGTTTAACTTATATAATATATTCGATACTCCCACACACACACACACACCAATACACACATACACACACACCACGCACAACCGTTAGCCGTTAGCTCGATTAAAAAGAAACACCTGGCCGAGGTGCGTTCGATGGCAAATCCGCCGGCTGTCGTGAAACTAGCGCTGGAATCGGTCTGCGAGCTGCTCAATGAGAGTGCCACAGATTGGAAGGCCATACGCGGCATACTCGTTAAAGACAGTTTCATATCGTCGATTGTTAACTTGGAGACTGACAAGATCACGTACGCAACTCTATTTCTATATACCCCACATGATAACCGATATATATATATATACATATATATCAATCATACCCCATCTGATAAGAGATATATTTATATATTAATATATATATCCATCATATCCCATCACTCAACATAACCTCAACTCATCTCAGGTTGTGACACTAATTGGCTAAATCATACAGATCGCATCATATATATATATATACATATATATCTATAACATAACTAAACTGCAATATACATATATATATATATATACTCGTATTTCTACACACACACAAACACACACACACACACTGCACACGCAATGCACTGGCAAATATCTTAACTTACGGTATATTATATGCATAACCTTAAACCTAAAAGTAAATTATCATGTGAATAGCTGTAAACTAAAGACTGAGCTGTTAAGAATTCGTTGTCTAATCCTTAACAAGGTGGTGACCAGGAAACTAAAAGCAGGCAGGCAATATACCCAAACATGTTGCTAATATGGGCATTTCCAGGCTGAGCTACGCCATGATTAAAATCGATAAACCAGCAAAGTATATAAAAAAAAACCAAAGATATATAGATGGATAGATTTTACTCGATCAGCCGAGTTGTTTTGCCCATGTCCATCTGTCCGAACGCCTCGATCTTTAGATCTAGACTCTACATTTTTATTGAAAGCTCGCTTTGTTTCCAAGAAATCGAAAAAAAAATCGATATCGTGCTTATAAGAGCTAGAGATACCAAGTTCTCTTATACGTATCCAGATTATCCTTCTTTTTGGATACCGCATCTCGTTCTAGAAATCGCATTTGCTCCTCGTCTGTCTGAACCCCTCGCTCCCAGTTATTTTAAGATCCAGACTCTAAAATTTAAGATAGAGTTTTATCGATAACTCATTTTGTTTCCAAGAAAACAATAAAAAACCATGGAGAAGTCTTTTTTGGGCATTTACTCGAGATTTCTCGGTGCTTAGAAGAGCTAGAGACACCAAATTATCTTTCGTATAGCTTACACGGTCCAGATTATTCCACTTTTTGGATACATCCCCATGTTCCACCAAATTTGTAGAAATCTCATTTTTGGGGATATAGTCTTGACCCCGAAGTGGGTTGAGGGTGTCTCCTATTCGGACACACCCGCACTTGTATAAGTCATGCGTAAGGGCCTGGAATAGCCCATATTTGAGCATATAATCGTTAATAATCTGTTAACTGTTATTATAACATTGTTAGGCTAATTCTAAAGAGTATAACATTTAGCTAAGTGCCATTTGTTGTGTGGTGTATATCGTTTATAATAATTCTGATCCTCCATGTTAACCAAACAACAAACATACAGCCGTGAAGTCCATACGCAAACAGCAGCTCGTTGAGGTGCGAACGATGGCGAATCCGCCGTCCGTGGTGAAATTGGCACTCGAATCGATTTGCCTGCTGCTGGGCGAGAATGCGACCGATTGGAAATCGATACGCGCCGTGATTATGCGTGAAAATTTCATTAATTCAATTGTATCTAACTTCGGTACCGAGAACATAACGTAAGCATGAAACAGATTTATTCCTCTTTTTCTTTTCGTTCCGATTTGATATCCTCTTCTGTTTTTTTTTTTTTTGTGGAGCGTAGAAATTCTCTCCTTTTTATTAGTTATGAGATTTCGTTCTTTCCCGTAGCGAGCTGCGTTGCCTGTAAATATTATTTGTTGTATTTTACTTTTAACCGTAACCCTAATCAAAACCTGGTTAATTGGTCTTAATTTCATGTATTTTATGGTTTTGGTTCAATTTTCGCAGCTGATCCACAAATAACCAAACGCTTTGCTTGCTCAGTTCATACCAAAATAACCCGAAAGACTTTAAAACTCCTCTTACTAATCTTTAATTCCTGCCTTTCACAGCGATGAGGTCCGGGAGAAGATGAAGTCCAAGTATCTGAGCAATCCGGACTACAACTTTGAGAAGGTCAATCGCGCCAGTATGGCCTGCGGTCCCATGGTCAAATGGGCCATAGCTCAGGTAAGTTTCCACTTCAAGTCCTCTTCCAGTTAAAATTCTGATCCGCCTTATCCGCCGTAGATTGAATACGCGGACATGCTGAAGCGCGTGGAGCCGCTGCGCGAGGAGTTGCGCTCGCTGGAGGAGCAGGCGGATGTAAATTTGCACAGCGCCAAGGAGACAAAGGATCTAGTCGAGCAGCTGGAGCGCAGCATTGCCGCCTACAAGGAGGAGTACGCACAGCTCATCTCGCAGGCGCAGGCCATCAAAACGGATCTGGAGAACGTTCAGGCCAAGGTCGATCGGTCGATCGCCTTGCTTAAGAGCTTGAACATCGAACGCGAACGCTGGGAGTCCACGAGCGAGACATTCAAATCCCAAATGTCCACAATTGTCGGCGATGTCCTGCTCTCGGCCGCCTTCATCGCCTACGGCGGCTACTTCGATCAGCATTATCGCCTGAATCTATTCACGACCTGGTCGCAGCATCTGCAGTCGGCGAGTATTCAGTATCGCGCGGACATTGCGCGCACCGAGTATCTGTCCAATCCGGACGAGCGGCTGCGCTGGCAGGCGAACGCCCTGCCCTCTGACGATCTGTGCACGGAGAATGCCATCATGCTGAAGCGCTTCAATCGCTATCCGCTGATCATTGATCCGTCGGGCCAGGCGACCACCTTCCTGCTGAACGAGTACGCGGGCAAGAAGATAACGAAGACCTCCTTCCTGGACGATTCGTTCCGCAAGAACCTCGAGTCGGCGCTGCGTTTCGGCAATCCCCTGCTCGTCCAAGATGTGGAGAACTATGATCCCATATTGAATCCCGTGCTGAATCGCGAGCTGCGTCGCACTGGCGGTCGTGTGCTAATCACGCTCGGCGACCAGGATATCGATTTGTCGCCATCGTTCGTCATCTTCCTGTCGACGCGCGATCCGACCGTTGAGTTCCCGCCGGACATTTGCTCGAGGGTCACCTTTGTTAATTTCACGGTGACGCGCAGCTCGCTGCAATCGCAGTGCCTGAACCAGGTGCTCAAGGCCGAGCGTCCGGACATTGACGAGAAACGCTCCGATCTGCTGAAGCTGCAGGGCGAGTTCCGTTTGCGTCTGCGCCAGCTGGAGAAGAGTCTGTTGCAGGCCCTAAACGATGCCAAGGGCAAGATTCTGGACGACGATTCGGTCATCACAACGCTGGAGACGCTCAAAAAGGAGGCATACGACATCAACCAGAAGGTGGACGAGACGGACAAGGTCATAGCCGAGATCGAGACCGTGTCGCAACAATATCTTCCACTGTCGGTGGCCTGCAGCAACATGTACTTCACGATGGACAGCCTCAATCAGGTGCACTTCTTGTATCAGTACTCGCTGAAGATGTTCCTCGATATCTTCTCGACAGTACTGTACAACAATCCACGGCTCGAGGGTCGCAGCGATCATTCGGAGCGTCTGGGCATCGTTACCCGGGATCTGTTCCAGGTGTGCTACGAGCGCGTGGCACGCGGCATGTTGCACAACGATCGCCTGACCTTCGCGCTGCTCATGTGCAAGATTCATCTGAAGGGCACCGGCGAGTCCAATCTGGATGCGGAGTTCAATTTCTTCCTGCGCAGCCGCGAGGGTCTGCTAGCCAATCCGACGCACGTCGAGGGACTCAGTGGGGAGCAAATCGAAGGCGTCAATCGCCTGGCCACACGGCTGCCCATCTTCCGCAAGCTTGTGGAGAAAGTGCGCTCCATGCCGGAGCTGGGCGCCTGGCTGCAGCAAAGCTCCCCGGAGCAGTGTGTGCCCCAGCTGTGGGACGAGTCGAAGGCATTGAGTGCCATTTCCAGCTCGGTGCATCAGCTGCTGCTCATACAGGCCTTCCGGCCGGATCGCGTCATTGCCGCCGCCCACAATGTGGTCAATACGGTGCTGGGCGTGGACTTTATGCCGAACGCCGAGCAGGAGCTGGACTTTACGGCCGTTGTCGACAAGCAGCTGAACTGCAATACGCCCGCCTTGCTCTGCTCCGTGCCCGGCTTCGATGCGTCCGGTCGTGTGGATGATCTGGCCGCCGAGCAGAACAAGCAAATCTCGAGCATTGCCATCGGCTCCGCCGAGGGTTTCAATCAGGCGGAACGCGCCATCAATATGGCTTGCAAGACGGGTCGCTGGGTGCTGCTCAAGAACGTGCATCTGGCGCCGCAGTGGCTCGTGCAGCTGGAGAAGAAAATGCACTCGCTTCAGCCACACTCCGGTTTCCGTCTGTTCCTCACCATGGAGATCAATCCCAAGGTGCCCGTCAATCTGTTGCGCGCCGGCCGCATCTTTGTCTTCGAGCCGCCGCCAGGCATCCGGGCCAATCTGCTGCGCACCTTCTCGACGGTGCCCGCGGCGCGCATGATGAAGACGCCCAGCGAGCGTGCCCGGCTCTATTTCCTGCTGGCCTGGTTCCATGCCATCGTTCAGGAGCGACTGCGCTATGTGCCCCTTGGCTGGGCGAAGAAGTACGAGTTCAATGAGTCGGATCTGCGCGTCGCTTGCGACACGCTGGACACGTGGATCGACACCACGGCCATGGGACGCACCAATTTGCCGCCCGAGAAGGTGCCTTGGGATGCGCTGGTCACGCTGCTTTCGCAGTCCATTTACGGCGGAAAGATTGACAACGATTTCGATCAGCGTCTGTTGCAATCCTTCCTGAAGAAACTGTTCACGGCGCGCAGCTTCGAGGCGGACTTTGCCCTGGTCGCGAACGTGGATGGCGCCTCGGGCGGCTTGCGGCACATAACCATGCCGGATGGCACACGGCGCGACCATTTCCTCAAGTGGATCGAGAACCTGACCGATCGCCAGACGCCCTCCTGGCTGGGTCTGCCAAACAATGCCGAGAAGGTGCTGCTGACGACACGCGGCACGGATCTGGTGAGCAAGCTGTTAAAGATGCAGCAGCTGGAGGATGACGACGAGCTGGCCTACAGCGTCGAGGAGCAGTCCGAGCAATCGGCTCTGGCCGTGGCACGCAGCGAGGACGGCCGTCCGTCCTGGATGAAGACGCTGCACAACTCGGCCACCGCCTGGCTGGAGCTGCTCCCGAAGAATTTGCAGGTCCTCAAGCGCACCGTAGAGAACATCAAGGATCCGCTTTATCGGTACTTTGAGCGCGAGGTGACCAGCGGCGCCCGCCTGCTGCAGACGGTCATCTCGGATCTGCAGGATGTGGTGCTCATCTGCCAGGGCGAGAAGAAGCAAACGAATCATCATCGTTCTATGCTCTCTGAACTGGTGCGCGGCATCATACCCAAGGGCTGGAAACGCTACACCGTGCCCGCCGGCTGCACCGTCATCCAGTGGATCACAGACTTCAGCATGCGTGTCCAGCAGCTGCAGAAGGTGTCGCAGCTGGTCTCGCAGGCGGGCGCCAAGGAGCTGCAGGGCTTCCCCGTCTGGCTTGGCGGTCTGCTCAACCCCGAGGCGTACATTACGGCCACCAGGCAGTGTGTGGCTCAGGCCAACAGTTGGTCCCTGGAGGAGCTCACCCTGGACGTGACCATCACGGATGCGGGTCTGAAGACCGACCAGAAGGACAGCAGCTTCGGTGTCACCGGGCTGAAGCTGCAGGGCGCCCAGTGCAAGAACAACGAGCTGCTGCTGGCCTCCACCATCATGATGGATCTGCCCCTTACCATACTCAAGTGGGCCAAGTGAGTATCCCCTCCCCCACCACCTCTGACTCTGCCTTGACTCATGTCTAATTTTTTGCAGAATCTCGTCGGAGCCGCGGGTAAGCAAACTAACTTTGCCCGTTTACTTGAATTCGACGCGCACCGAGCTGCTCTTCACCGTGGATTTAGCTGTGGCCGCTGGCCAAGATTCGCACAGCTTCTATGAGCGCGGCGTCGCCGTCCTGACGTCCACGGCCCTCAACTAAAATATCCATATTCCACATATATACAACATATATAACTTATATAATCGTATAATCCGTAGACAGTTTAGAAAACTTACCCCAGCCCCAATTCCAATTCCAATCAAATAATAAATATATATATACACACAACTAACAAACCCAACCGAGAACAATCGTGTCCAGAAATTTCAGCATGTTGAGCAAATGTGGGCGCCAGCTGTTGCGTGCTTCGTCCGCCTGGCGGCTGCGTTTCCGGCGGCAACTGGGCGGCTTGCGCATGCCACAGGAGTGTCCCGTCGAGATGACGCACACCTCGCTCGTGATCGAGGGCGAGGCGCGACGCTTCATACACGACTGCCTGCGACGGGTGGGCGTGCCCTTCGAGAAGCTGCGCTCCATTAGCGATTTTCTTCTGGCGGCGGATTACAGAGGTGTGCACGGCTCGGGCATCAATCGGCTGGAGATGTACCTGAAGGATCTGCAACATGGATATGTGGACATCACGGCGGAGCCGGAGATAATCAGCGAAACGGCTGCCACGGCGCATGTGGATGGCAACTGCGCCATGGGCGTCTTTGTGGGCAACTATTGCATGGATCTGGCCGTGGAGAAGGCGCGCAAATCGGGCATCGGTTTCGTGGTGGCCAAGCGTTCGCATCACATCGGCATGGCCGCCTGGTATGCGTTCCGGGCCATGGCCAAGGGCTATATAGGCCTGGTGCTGTCGAATGCGGCGCCAATGCTGATGGCACCGGGCGCCCAGGCGGCCAGCCTTGGCGCCAATTGCCTGGCCTTTGGCGCCGATGCGACCCACTCGCATTTCATGCTCGACATGGCCGTCACCATGAAGGAGATCGGCGCCTTGGAGTGGGCGTACATGAAGAACGAGTTCATACCGAACACTTGGGCGGCGGACGCTTGCGGGCTGCCCACCTGCTTCCCTAGCCTGGCGCTGCGCGCCCAACGCCTGTATCCAGCGGGCGGGCACAAGGGCTACTGCCTGGCGGCCATGATTGATGTGCTGTGCGGCGTCATGTCCGGTGCCAACTATGCAACGCGTGTGCCGCGCTGGTGGGCCGAGTGCCAGGGCTGCAATCCCAATCTGGGCCTCGTTATGATCGCCCTGGATCCGTGCGCCTTTGTGCCGGACTTTCATGAGCGTCTCGATGACTTTCGACGCTGCATCGAGACCTGCAGCTCCCTGGACGAGGCCAAGCCCGTCCGTATGGCCGGCCAGCCGGAGAAGCAGCACATGTACTACGTGGACGACCTCGGCGCGCTGCCCTTCCCCAACATCCTGCTGGCCAAGTACAAGCGGATTGCGGATATCCTTTGCGTCAAGCCCATGCAGTTGGCCTTCGTCTCCAGCAGCACACAATATCGCTGTACATAGATGGCGCTTTACGAGTCTTTCAAAAAACTGGCGCTGCTTGTGGCAGCTGGTAGTTGCACCCCCAGGTGGCGCCACAACGTATTCGCCCCAAATTCACAGCGGCATCTATTGAGTTTATGTTTATTATGCACCAAAGGACAATAATGGGAGTAGTAAATACGTGTAACAGTTGTATAAAGGTGGCGCCACATCGAATTCGCCCCAAATTTACAGCGTCATCTATTGAGTTAATCTGGCTATGCACCAAAGGACAATAATGGGAGCAGTAAATACGTGTAACAGCTGCGTAAAGGGATTTGAGAGAAGTCTAGATTAAATACTGGGTACATCATGTGGTTGGGATAACTCGTTAACGGATGGCGCTGTTTATTATTACTTCCAAGTGTTCACAAATTTCTGAATAGATTGAACAAGCTAACGCAACACTGCATATTTATGTTGCTTTTTGAAATTTTAAAATTTAATTTATTTAATTGAAAATATTTCTCATGCCTTGAGCATCTCTCTGGGCGCTGTTGCATGATAATGTAATAAATAATCTTAAGTTTATGTAAGGCGAACTGTGCAAAGCTTTCTCTACATATTATGTATATATGTATATAGCCATATATATTTCTGGTCAGTCTGTCTGGTCTGTCTGTATGCAAACTAATTTTCCTGGGTCTTGTTAATCCAAGACAAACGCATTTCCGTTTTCCGATTGTGGTCAAAAATTTTATTGAGTAGAACAAATCTGCAATACCCTACCTTTTTGTAATGGAGGGTTATATTATTGCTCAGCTAATTTAAGCTTAATTATTCCTCTATTTAGCTATAGATATAGATATAGATATAGATATAGATATAGATATAGATATAGATATAGATATAGATATAGATATAGCTATAGATATAGATATAGATATAGATATAGATAAAGATATATATATATAGATAAAGGTATAGATATAAAGGTCATATGTATACTGAACTAAAAGTAATGTTGCTGGTTCTAACCCCAGTCTCGTGTATAAATGCGGACACGAGCTGGAGATTCGAATCTCGAATCTTGCTTTTGTTTTAGTAATTGCTATATAACTATATCTTGATATCTTATAAATATAATAAGAAAATAATATTAATAGTTGTGGGAAAAGCAAGAAATGGAGAGTGCCAGCAGAAGCGAGCATATGCCACATTTATTTCGGCTCAGCTGGGTTCCCATCTGGTTTTCTGAACTACTTAAGGTAATTGCTGCTAGATAAAATGCAAATTTTCTCAAATTGCGCGAATTATGCAGCTGCCGAAGGGGAGCCTATAAATAGGCTCAAGCCGCGCGAGGCACTCTATAGTCGGATGTCATGTCGCCCTCGCTCATTTGGATATTCTTATGGACCTGGCTGCTGTTGGTCCTTTCGCTGGAGGTGCAGTCGCAGTCGGACAATCAGAGCCTGGACGAGTTCCAGAAGAGGTATCTGCAGCCCTTGCTCTCGGCGGGCACGCGCAACTGCACTCTGAATGCGTGCGAGACGCTGCGGATTATCACGCAACTGCTGATGCTGATCAAGGCGCTGCCCAATGGAACGCTGAGCACGCTAATGGCTGCGGCGCCCGTGGAGACGGCCAGGCGCAGGACAAGCGCCGGCAGGGAACCAGCTGGAGAAGTCGGCGCCATGTTCAATCCGGCGGACTTTGACAAGCGCGTGCGGCAGATCGAGAGCCGGCTGCGCTCCGTGGAGCAGCCCGTTTGGCATTTGGCCAGCGGCAGCGAGCTCGAGTGGAACCATTGCACGTCCGGCGTCTGTCGCTGCAATCCGGACACCAAGAGCTTCACCTGCTGGAACACGAACCTCAAGACCGTGCCCGTCAGCCAGGTGATACCCATGAATATGGTTGCGATCGATTTATCACGCAATGCGCTCTCCACGCTCCACAAGGACACCTTCCGCGGCCTGACGCTGCTCAAGGAGCTGGACATTTCGAACAATCTGCTCGACTTTCTGCCGTTCGACCTGTTTCGGGATCTGGACAGCCTGCTGCAGCTGTGAGTCCCAAGACTCCCTCTATTTGACATAGATATATTCCAAGAGACTAATCTTCTCTCCCTTTACAGTCGCATCCAGAACAACCAGCTGGAGGACATTGATGCGCGCACCTTCTGGAAGCTGCGCAACCTAAATCTGCTCGATCTGCACAAGAACGCGATCTCGCTGCTGCCCGAATCGCTGTTCTATCACGCTCAACGCCTAACTGTGATCAATTTGTGCGATAATCAGATTAAGAACTTTCCGCCCAATTTGCTGCGCGATCAGCTGATGCTCGAGGAGCTGGACATGTCGCGCAACCGGATCGAGCAGCTGGTCTCGGGCAGCATGCGCTACCAGACCAAGCTTAAGGCCCTCGACTTTGGCTGGAATCAAATTGGTAAAGCTTTCGGTTCTTAGACTGAATCTCCGTTTAAAGATAAACTCTCCTTTTCAGCCAAGATCGAGGACGACTTCTTTGAGGGCCTAAAGAGTCTGCGCACTTTGAATCTGTACAACAATCGCATCAGCTCCATATCGGCGACCACGTTCAATAATCTCGTCAACCTGATCACCTTGGACCTTACCATGAATCGCATCAGCCATGTGAGTTGCCTTCTAGGGTATCTTCGACTTGGTTAACATGGACTTAACTCCTTTCTCTTCTTGCAGATCGATGGACAGGCCTTTGCGGAGCTGAAGAACCTAAATGAGCTGCTGCTCGGCCAGAACTCCTTGTCCAGCATACCTGGGGACTTGTTCCTGCGGGTCGGCGCTCTCACCCGGCTGACGCTCTTCTCGAACAACCTGACCACGCTCGAGGCCAACGACTTTAAGGGCCTCGACAGCCTCAAAATCCTCATGCTCAACAACAATATACTCAAGCACTTCGATGCGCGCGCCTTCGAGCCGCTCACCCAACTCGAGAAACTGTGAGTTGAAGGATCTTTAATGCCGCCTACTTTTCCCTACTTTCCCTACTTTCCCCAACAGTCGCATCGACTCCAACAAGCTGATGTATCTGCCGCATGGCGCTTTGCACGGGCTGAACCAACTGGTGGCCGTCAAGTTGGACAAGAATCCCTGGCACTGCGACTGCCGCGCCCTGTACCTGGCGCGCTGGATTCGGGAGTTTGTGGTCAAGCTCTGGGATGGACAGCAGCCGATGTGCCGCGGGCCGGGTGATCTCGGCGGGCACGAGGTGGGCCTGCTGCGTTACGACGATCTCTGCGACGGGCAGTGGGCGAGCATGTTGTCGCTGTCGCCGCGGCTTCCGGTGCGCACACATCGCATTTCCACACCGATGAACTATACCGACTATTTCAATTTGTACTTGAAGCATATCTATAACTCCACCACGGACGAGCAGCTCAAGGAGGCGGAGATAACCAGCGTGGCCATTAAGAAGGTTCACGTCGATTAAATGCGCCGACCAAAAACTGCAAAAGTAAAGAAATTCCCAAGATATAGTTATTAGACAGGGCATTGTTTCAATGCCAGGGCTGCAATGCGGTTTGAACCAGCTTCCTGCTTTGAAATACCAACTACCACACCCTCGTAAGCCTTTTACAGAGTACAAGAACATTTAAAATGGTTCAGTATACGATTCGAACCAGCTTCCATCTTTGAAATTCCAATTCCCATATTCTTAAAGCCAGGCTTCGGTTCAAGCCTTGGTTAAGTCTCTCTGGAAAGTATTTTATTTTGTTCCAAATCATTTTCTAATCTGTGGTTCGGTAATTGGTTTTGTTAATTCTTCGGTTCACAGCTTTCTGCTTTATAATTCCAATATCCACAGTTTGAAACCAGTTTTCGGTTCAAGCCTCTGTTAAGTCTCCCTTTATTTTGTTCCAAAGCATTTTCTAAGCTATGGTTCGGCAGCTGGTTTTGTTAAAGGTTCGGTTCACAGCCAAAAATAAATAGGAATTCCGAGCTCGAAGCTGTTCGGCTGTAGCCCAGTTTGCAGCCCTATTTAATACCCTGCGTTTCCATATAGTATGAATATATATGTATATGTATATGTATATGTATATGTATATGT
This sequence comes from Drosophila littoralis, assembly GCA_018903485.1. Lineage (NCBI taxonomy): Eukaryota > Metazoa > Arthropoda > Insecta > Diptera > Drosophilidae > Drosophila > Drosophila littoralis. The sequence goes on from JAEIGF010000408.1 coordinate 942,394, forward strand.
ATATGTATATGTATATGTATATGTATATGTATATGTATATGTATATGTATATGTATATGTATATGTATATGTATATGTATATGTATATGTATATGTATATGTATATGTATATGTATATGTATATGTATATGTATATGTATATGTATATGTATATGTATATGTATATGTATATGTATATGTATATGTATATGTATATGTATATGTATATGTATATGTATATGTATATGTATATGTATATGTATATGTATATGTATATGTATATGTATATGTATATGTATATGTATATGTATATGTATATGTATATGTATATGTATATGTATATGTATATGTATATGTATATGTATATGTATATGTATATGTATATGTATATGTATATGTATATGTATATGTATATGTATATGTATATGTATATGTATATGTATATGTATATGTATATGTATATGTATATGTATATGTATATGTATATGTATATGTATATGTATATGTATATGTATATGTATATGTATATATATGTTCAGTTTTAATATTTGATTTATAAGGCCATGTCCGATAATCTGTCTGTCTGTTTTCTTGCATACTTTAGACCTATCTAGACAAAACTTTACATAGATTTCTTTTATTTTTGCAGTTGCCCGTTGCGAATATATTTATCATATGAACTATCGGAAATGTTAAAGAAACTTTGCTGTTTTTAAAGCATTTTTATGCTCCCAAAATTAAAACAAACATTTCATCAACATCGGATCACCATATAATGCATCATCCATAACCCATAGGAAATCAATCAACAACTGTTTTTTAATTATCTCAACAAAATCCACCAACTCGTCAAACTTCTCACATAACGCATCAAGTCGAACAACTATATCCATATAACTCCTTCAGGAATAATCCGCTTGGAGGCTGGCAAATTTGAGTTTTTTGTGTAAGTATCGAAAACTTTTGGCACCATGAAATAGGGTATATCGTGGGAGAGTATATAATACTCCATAACTCGGCGAAAACTCAACCGATTTTCACGAGGATTGGCTAATCTATATATAATACATATATATGTAGTTCTCAATCCCATCCTCTTTCCATATAACGTCTTATGCAAGGGTATCTCAGTCGTCGGCTGTCTGAAGTTAGCTCTAGTCTAGTTCCTCGTATTCATCCCCTGCTTATGTGTAAATACATGCACATGGATGTGGTTAATTCTCGCCGACATAACTGTAACCAGTTCCTAACCTGGTAACTGCTTTGGCTGCCTCTTAAATTTGAGCCCTAATTGTTGTTTTCCCTGTCGACTGCCACTTTCTGCCCGCTTTTCTATTAATTCTCGGCCGCATGAGCAAATACCTTTATGGATACCTGAATGTGCTTCAAAGGAACTGCATTCGCTCCGTGTGATACGGACGAACCACGCCCCCGCCTCGCTCCCCGCTCCGTGCACAAATTACGGCCGTGTCTCGCGTGCCCGGCTTTTTTGCCCATGTGTCTACGTCTAGGACAAGCTTTTTACCTAACCAATTTATTGCTTCCGCCGTTGCAGGCCCCCCTCCCACTCTCGACTTCCCTCTTCCCCAGGTTTCGGTCTTCCTTGGTTTCACCTGGCTCGATGCTAGTTTTTGCCCGTTGTCCTTGCAATTTCCATGTGTTGACATTGCCCACGCTCTTCATTTTCCCATCTTCCCCATTCACTTTCCCCGCTTTTCTCCGTGCTTGAATACCCCCCTTCCGCCCATTTCATGTTGCCCGCGTCGGTGCTAGTCGCCGTCTATCGCTATCCCTTCCGGCGTGGGCGTGGCTGTGGAGGCGGTCGCATGCAGACAACAAATGCATTTTATGCTAAATTTGCAAGGCAAATATTAAAAATTGAATGCCGCCATTGTTGTTGAGCCGCGCTCGTTGTTGCTGCCTTTCAAATACCCTGTACACATTACGAATGTCGGGTATATTGTCTGGGTGCAAATATTTAACAGAGCGAGAGACTACACTGAGTAAAAAATGGAGTTAGTTTGCCTCTCGTAAAGTTTACTGAGATTGATTATAAGAGATTATAAGAGCAACTAGTTTTTTTTAATTATAAGACAATCTTAGAGTTACATTGACTGTCGTGTAGTGTATGGAGATTGATTATAAGAGATAAGAGTTATTTTGACTCTCGGATAGTCTGCAGCGATAGATTATAAGACTTACTTTAATTCTCGTATGGTATACAGAGGTTGATTATAAGAGATTAGAAGAGCTATAATTTATTATAATAGTTACTTTGGCTCATGTATAAGATTCAATATAAGAGTTACTTTGGCTCTTGTATAATATGTAGTAGGAGATCTATTTTGGCTCTTGTATAAGATTTATTATAAGAGTTACTTTGACCCTTGTATAAGAATTATTATGAGAGTTAGCTTAGCTACTTTACATAGATGGAGAATATTACACTCTATAGCTGTCCAATTCTTCTAAAATTTAAAGAATAATGTCCATGATTGTTGGGATGTAAGTTTGCATATTTCAGAAAGCGGAACTAGGATAGGGAAGAAGCACAGCCTTGCGGTCTCCATATGTCTTATATTAGAAGGTGAATCCATCAAAATTGTTGTTGAGTTGCTTAAAGGGTATTCCCAAGTCGAGCAGCTCACGACCAGCTGCTGTTGCTGCTGTCTACTGAGCCTGCGGGCGCTGATTGCCTTAAAAGTGTCTCTGCTTTGTGTAACTCGAATGGAAGGGGGTGTGGAAAGGGGGCTGTGGAAAGGGGGCGGTTGAAAGGGGGTTGTAAACTGTCAACCCTTTTCCTGCAAGAGACCCGTCGTGCATAATATACAATACACAATATATAGTACAATATGTAATCATATTTTTTTTTAAACGCATCTCACACGCGTCTTAGCTGATGGGTTTCGGAATGGGGTGCGGGGGCTGGGTGTGAATCTTTGCTATCAGCCGCATCTGTCTCGGGCCTGCGTCTTATCGTTGTTTTGCTTAGAGCGGAAGTAAAAGGATTTGAATTGCCTGCCTTTGCCCTCCGGAGCCGGCTAACAAAACAAACTGCCCCTGCTCCTGGGCCTAATGTATGTAAATTCCTTTAAGTTGCAAATCCTTTGGCTGCTAAGCAAACAATTTTTTTTTTCGAATAAAGCAAAAAGAAAGTGTTGAAAAGCTGCGCTGCAGCTGAGTCCAGTCACAAACCCAAGCGACTGCCTGCCAGCCGTAGCGTGGCATTGTGGCGCAGCTGTGCAGCGTTGCCACTCATTCAGCCGCTGCCTGGCAAAGCGGCGTTGCCACTCATTCAGCCGCGAGTTCCACTCAACGCCGGCCACTCAACATACTCTTGAGCTTTTTGCCAGGCACTCGACTCAGTGCTCAAGCGCGCGCTTTAGTCAGCAGCCGCGCTCTGCGGTCGTCGTTCGGCCGACGCTCGGCTGCGCTCGGCCGTCGCTCAACAGCCGAAGCTTTTGACACACTGAACTCGGCAATGGCCACGATGACAGACGTCGGCGTTGACGTCGCCGTTGGCGGCGCTGCCAGCAGCAGCTGCTCTTGTTGCTGTTGTTGTTGTTGCAGCTGCCGAATGTTGGTCAAAAATTTGTGATTTATTTGAAAATTCGAAATAATTTGGTTTTTATTGCGTGCGCCCAAATTAATGCAAATTTCATGCAGCTCCCACGCAGCAGCAGCAGCAGCTGCCGTCGCAGAGCATCCAAAGGAGCTGCTGCTGCGCCGGCTGCAGAGTCCTTTGCCCAATGTCCGTGTCCGTGTCCGTGTCCGTGCCTGACCTAAGGCAATGCCGGGCGAGGATAGGCGCCAGGCTAAGGCAAATTCACTTAGACGTCGCCGCGGCGTTAGCCTTTTCTTTTTTCACATTTTCTTTTTTTTTTGCCACACTCACGTACACTCAGAGAAAATGGGAAGCACATATCTTGAGCTCAAAAGCAAATGCCAAGAGTTGGTCCTTTGAGAACAGCTAGAGGTAGAACTTTTATATCACATGGGTCGATCGGTCGAAAGTTAAGTTTCTTGTGAAGAAAACTTTTCTGGTTTTCAAACTATCTCAAATTTGACCTATGCGAGTTCTATCTGAGTTATATCTCAGAGTCTCAAAGTCTTCTCCATGTCGGACTAGTATATTTTTAAGCTGGAAGAATCGGTTGAATATATGTTCATATAAAGGGCTTTTTCTCGGGTTTCTGGACGAGATTCAGATTTTACGCGTCTTGAATATCTCTTGGTATATCTGCAAAGCCGTAAGCCTTGTTGTCCAGTTTTCCTTCTTGTTCTTATAGGATTTTTAGTTCAGGAGAAGGTTATCAAGGTTGATAAATGGACCATTTCCAAGTTAAAAATGTACTTAATATTATTTAAAGAAGTCTATGTATATGTAGAATTCAATGTAAATCTTCTGGTATATCTGCAAAGCTGAAAGCATTCCTTCTTTTTTTGGATTCCTACTTGTTCTTCTCAGCTTCTTGATTGATGTGAAGTTTATAGATGTTGATGAAATGAAGCATTTGCAGGTTCAAAATGTACTTAGTTAGAAGTCAATGTATATCTCCTGATATATCTGCCAAGCCGTAAGTCTTATGTCTTCGAGGTTTCCTTGTTGTTCTTCCCAGATTTGTAATTCTTGTGAAGATTATCTAGTTTGACAAATGGATCATTTCCTAGCTCAAAATGTACTGAAGTTTGTTGAAGTCGATGGCAATTATGCTCTAATTTTTTGCAGAGTGTACAGGGTGTATATATATACTGACACACACACACACACATACACACGCACACACACACACACATGAATATATTTTTGTATGCATATATATTTAGCACATGCTGCCAAAGGGCGCATAGAGTTTCTGCGAGCTGCTCGCTGTATGTGTGTGTGTACGTGTGTGTGTGTGTGTGGGTGTGTGTTTGTGCGTGTGTATTTGTGTGTGTGTTTGGCTGCCACTTTGGAACTGCTACAACGCATAAAAATGCGAGTGTTTGCTTGTCCCTGTGAATATTTGTAAGCGAGTGTGCGAGTGTGTGTGTGCGAGTGTGTGTGTGGGTGTGTATGCAGTTGGTTTTTGTGGCCACGCGTCCATTCAGTTGTCGCTCCCGCTCCCGTTCCCGCTCCTGTTCCTGCTTCCATTGGCTGACTGGCTGGCAAACGTGGCGTATACTTAATTCGGTTTATGCTCGAACGTGTCGCACATTATTCTTATGACGCGGCTCTGTCGACTGCTTCCACGATGTGTGAAATATGCTGAATGTGTGTGCGCAGCAATGCTGATTAGACACACGCACACACACCCACACCCACACACACCCACACCCACACACATACAATTAAACAAGCCTCAGTTGACAGGGAAAAACAATTAAAATTTTGTTGCAATTTGTTTGATTTTCTCTACAGCGAAATGAAAATGCAAATGATGAACATCAAAATGGAAATCTAAATGAAAATCAAAAAACTAAAATGAAAATCCAAAGTCTGCCCATTGACCTTATTGAGCACTCAGTCGAAGCATAACGGCAATGGAAGAAGCAGAAACAAAAAAAAAAAACGGACACAAGCAACCAGGGCTGGCAAAAGAAATTAAACAAAGCGCCGCTTGCTCTTGAGCAGCAACAAATTCGTCGGTAAGTCCGTTTATTCCTTCATATATATTCATATATTCACATTTTATATTGAAGTGGAACTTGTTACCCGGCTCTGCCGGCTTTGTTCCCATTTTCAAATTTTATATAAACATATGTTACATCTCCAAATGTTAAGACCGTGAAAAATGCAGCTATCTATATCTTATGTTTCAAACTATTTAATCATAAGTCACTTAATCAATCGATAAATTTGTCAACGGTTCATCTAAAGCTGATTAATGCCTCAATCAGTCGCATAATCAATCAATCAATCAGTTAGACTGACTCTGATCACGTATCTGTTAATCAATCAAAATGGAAATCTAAATTAAAATGAAAACTAAAATGAAAAGCTAAAGTCTCAGCATAACGGCAATGGAAGAAACAAATATAAAAAAAACGAAATCAAGCAACCAGGGATGGAAAAATAAACTTAAAAAAGCGCCGCTTGCTCTCGAGCAAGAACAGATACGCAGGTAAGTCCGTTTATTCCTTTTAATATTTTCATATATGCAAATTTTATACGGAAATGAAATTTATTGGCCGGCTGTGCCGGCTTGATTACCATTTTCTAATTTAATATAAACATACATTCAATTTCTAAATGTTAAATGCAGCTATCTTTATTTTATGGTTCAATCTATTTAATTATAAGTCACTTAATCAATTGATAATCTAAAGCCTACGGCTGATGCCGATTTAATTGGTGCATCAATCAGTCGCTTAATCAATCAATCACTCAGCCAGACTGACTGTAATTAAATATCAGTCAGTCAATCAAAATGGAAATCTAAATGAAAATGAAAACTAAAGTAATAATGAGCATAACGGCAATGGAGGAAGAAAAAATATGAAAAAATGGACATAAGCCACCAGATCTGGAAAAAATTAAAACTAAAAAAAGCGCCGCATGAGCAACAACAAATGCGTCGGTAAGTCCGTTTATTTCTTTAAATATGCTATTATATGATCAATTGCAATGGCTTTATATTGAAATGGAATTTATTACCCAACTGCGTCCGACTGAACCACCTTTTTTTCATCTTTACATTTTCTTCTATTTTGTGATTTTATAGTGCAAAACATTACCATTTCTTTTCATTAATGCCTTGAATTGGTTTTATTTGACATAATGTTGACCTTTTGCTTATACAAACACGGTAAATTGCATTTTCTATGGGTCAGTACATCAATCACGGTCAAATAGACTGTTTTATACAATGATATACAGGAATCAGCCAATCAGTCAATCATTCCATCTATCAGTCTGTCCCTCTTCTGTCTGTCTGTTTGTCTATCAATCAGTCTATCAATCAGTCAATCAACTACGAAAACATTAGCATTCTTTTATATAGATATTCCGAGTGCATGGTAAATTTCATTTTGAATGAATCTGTACATCAGTTACCGTGATCAGAAATTTGTCAGTCTATCAATCAGTTAATTAGTGATTCTCAAAGTTAGTCAATCAGTCATTCTCTCCGTCAGGAGAAACACTTTAATATATTTGCATAAAGTTGTTCCAAGTGTAGGATAAATTTCATTTTGAACGCGTCTGTATATCAATCAGTCAAGCTGATTGTGATCACGAATAAGTCAATCAATCAAAATGGAAATCTAAATGAAAATGGAAACTAAAATGAAAATCTAAACTGTGACCATAACGGCAATGGAAGAAGCAGAAACAAAAAAAAACGGATGCAAGCAACCACGGATGGCAAAGGAAATTAAACAAAGGGGCACAAGAGGATCAAAAAATACGACGGTAAGTCCGATTTTTTCATTAAATATTATCATATATGCCAATTGCATGACAAATGTTACATTGAAATTGAAATTATTACCCGCCTGTGCCCTGTTGAAGCATTTTCTTTTAATTTTAAGATCTATTTTCGCACATTTTCTGATTTTACATTTTCTGTGCAAGGCATATACATTACTTTTTATGCGCAAGGAGAAATTTTCATAATTTAACCAAACCTTATATATAAATCGTTTAGGATATTTTAATATATGTAATCAGACTGCATCAGTCAGACTGACTGTGAAATTAAGTCAGTCAGTGTCTCAGTCAGTCAATCAGGAGAAACTCTTTAATATATTTGAATATAAATATTCCGGATGGACGATAAATTTAATTTGGAAAGCTTGTGTTCATCAGTCAGACTGACTGTGATCACGAATCAGTCAATCAATCAGTCAGTCTGTCAGTTACTCAATCAGGACAAACACTTTAATATATTTGCATGTAAATATTCGGGATGGACGATACATTCAATTTGGAAAGCTTTTGTACATGTGATCAGAAATCTGTCAGTCAGTCAATCAGTCAATCAATCAGTCAGTCTGTCAGTCACTCAATCAGGGGGAAACACTTTAATGTATTTGCATATAGTTATTCTGTACGATAAGTTTAATTTGGAATGCGTCTTGTGGCGTTCACTTTAATCGAATCACATCTTGAGCTCGAGTTCCTTCCATTTGGGTAACCCTGCGAAGGGGCGACGGCTGGCTCGGATTCGTCCCATTGTTGGGGCCATTTGGAGCGGACACCGTTTGTGGCTTTCATAATTTTAACGACCTATTTCGTGGGAAAACTGTGTCGCCGGCTTTTTGGCCAGGTGCTGAGCGGAGCGGAGGTGGGCCAAGCAACAGAAGTGGAAGTTTTAATTTCAATTTTTTATTGCTCGAAATGGGTTTGAGCCACCTTTTCGCGGCAACTTTTTTGCGCAGCTTTAAATGCTGCAATGAAAATGTTTCTCGACTCCCAACTCCCGACTTCCGACACTCGGTAATCTCCTGGCCCTGTTTTTGTCCTTGTCCGCGGGCAACATTTATTGGCTTGGCGACAAATTTTTATTGCCCAGTTTTAGTTTTGGTCTGCGGCTGCGGCTGCATATGGCGCTGATTTCTTGTCACCAACTGCCTTCCCGCCCGGCGTCTCGTCTCGGCTCTCCACTTGGACAAAAGTTTTCGCCATCCTCAGACTGCGGGTCTAATCATATTGCCAGGCGATGTGGCCAACCTTCGGGTTACGTGATGCATTTTTACAAGACCCGGCCACGGAGTCAGTCAGACACGGGCTCTGGCTATATAGTTCGACTCGCCTGACTGCTCACAATTTGACTTTTGATGTGGGTATCTGTGATTGTCTGTGCGCGTGTGTGTGTAAGCTAGTGTGTGCTCTTTTGGCACGCCCCGTCGGCACAATGGGCTGCTGCGAAACTTTGTGCTACAAAAGTGATTTAATATTGATAAGGAACGGGACTTGAAGACATTTTCGAATAAAGATATCCTGCTGGAAAAGTGTTAAGGGGAATATTTGTTTTGTGCTAAGCAGTTAGACTTTTTGACTGTGAGTCAAAACTTGTAGCTAGAGACTCGAAGGAAGGAACTGTTATATAATCTAACTTTTAAGTATATCAAGATCTCAGACCACGACCATTAGAAGGCGGGCCAATTGCGGAGATTACACTCATATGCTCGATTCTCAGAACTGGACTCTGAAGTAATCCTTCTAAGAGATTTCAGCCTAAAATATAATAATATACTATTAAAAGTATAATTCCTAGTCACAGTTGGAAATGCACTGCTTCGGGCTTACAGTTTTAGAGTCAACATTCCAATGATTGAAAAACCTCTTCGAACTGCTTTTACATTAAACTGTGAACAGATTTGAGCCAGCAACCTTCAATTCAGTGGTCTGCATCGCTCCTCATCATCGGATATGCCTTAATATACACATATAGGAAATTAACCGGCATTGCCCGGATCGAATGCCTAAAATACACGTGGTATCAATTTATTTGTGTACTTCGTGTCAGGCAGAATTGCACATTTCTGCTGGATTCGAACTGGCGAGCTGCCCTTTATCAGTCCCAACAACTGATTTATTATGAGAATTATGGATTTTAACTGACGACCTTTCGCTTGTTAGTTCAACGTTTAAAAACCCAACAACTGATGTGCTTTAAGGTTCGGCTTTTATTAAAACATAAACTCGATTTGAACTAGCGACCTGCCGCTTGTTGGTTCGACGCCTACATTTAAACAAAAATTGGAATTCAGAGTTGGAATCGTTTGGATTTAGCCCCGGCTAGGCGCTATACATATATATATATTTTCTATCTATTTATATCTTAACCGATTCGATTTTCATTTTCAATCGATTCTTGGCCATTTTTGGTCCATTGTGCTTGGATTCGCTTGGCGCATTCGACATGTCAGAATTTGTGGATATTCTGTTTAAATACCGTAATGAAGTCTGCTTATACAATATAATGTACCGTGTTTGTGCTACGTGCCTTGGTTATGTTATTGCACGCTAAAACCCAGCTTCCGCTCAGCATCCGCCAGCGGCGTCGAAGCGAGGGGGGCTGACGGGGGGCTGGGGGGCTGGAGAAGGGGCCAAATCTGCCGGTTCTGGTTGTGTTTTTATTTGTGTGCCGGCAAATCTTAAACTTGTTTTACTGCTCGTTAGTGTTAGTCGCGCGCTAGGAATAGGGGGGAAGGCAAGGGGATGGGGTTGGGTTAGGGGATATTGCCAGCATGACACCCTATTGTTATAACACGTAGCACGACCCAGTCAGGATGAGGCTGAGCACGGGCTTGGTTAGGTTAGAGGGAGTAGGAGATGGAGACTGACACCGAGACGGCGGCTGTTGAAGTCTGTGTTTGGCAACCAGGCACTGGAGTACACTAAAACTAGTCGAGCTCTGCGCCAAGGATGGGCATCGTTTGTGACTCTGTGTGTGTGTGTTTATGCGTGTGCCAAGGTGCATGCTAAGTGCCACATCCTGGCACAGGATAATGTGGAGTGGGTCAGGGCGGGGCAGCTCCAGCTCTAGCCTTTATCGCTTGGCTCTGCTGGTAAATGTTTGTCCAGCATAATTGCGCTCAGCATGCACTTTTCCTCGCCTCCTGTCTCTACCCTCCTCCTCCTCCTGCCTCTACCCTCTCCCCTCTCCCACCCACCGCTCGAGCAGTTTTATCGTTTCCGAGTTTGGCTTTGCTTTTCAATTTTGCCGCATGCGGCCTGCTTTGGGCTCCGTTGTCGGCAGCGGCAGCGGCTGCTTTAAAGGATTTGGAACTTGTTTACGTGGCGTATTAGTAATAATTTCGAACGGAAGCCATCAAAGGATCTGATGCGCCGCAGGCGGCATTGCAAATTATTTTCATATTCAGCCGGGGCCAACTAATACATCAACAGGCCCACAACTTGTTGTTGTCTCTCAGAGACAAGAGTCTCAGAGTGTGGGTATAAATGAAATATATGCTAAAATGTTTATGCATTTAGGAAGCTCAATTTATGATAAATGGCGCTCTGCTCTTGTGCTCGAACTACTCGCATAGAGTTGACTAACTCTTCAGTTGAATGTGACTTAGCTCGCAAGCTGAAGCCTTAAAGGAACGCAGCGCGGAGAGTTCTGCGGAGCGGGTTTTTTATAGTTTAACTATGGCTTCTATAAATTTATGTACATCAAATAGTTTATGCTTTGCAAATGTCACGTCTGACTCATAAGCAGCAGGTCGCCGGCTCAAACTCAGCAGCCATTGTCTAGTTTTATAGTTCTTTTATAATAGATGACAAATTTGGGTAGCTTTTTATATGTTCAAGAAGTTGAAGCGAATTATAGAAACGATTTTAGCGCATCTTGCATTTATATTATGTTTCCTTTTGAGCCGGGCAGCGCCGGCATATTTCCTTCAGCACATTATACAAATTTTTATAGGCTTAAGTGTTGCCTTTTAAGACGCTTCCAAACATTTATACTAGAGCATATAATTTGAAGTTCTGGAAATTAAACAAGCCAGATACGATTTCTATGTAACCATATATCGCTTTTTATCTCGAGAACTGTCTCAAGTTTTTGAGTTAAAGTTGCAGAATCAATTGTTATATCATGTTTTTTATATATATATATCAAACATTTATATGGTCACATTTGGGGTATTCTTCCCCGTCCTCTGTTTGTTAATGGAACTTCATATGGAAAAAAAAAAAATAAAATAAAATCAACGCCCACGTGGTTGGCGGGCATTAGAATACCACCACAGCATGTTATCGCTTGTCGTACGAGGCGACTAACAGAGACACTTTTCTTATATCCTGTGGGACCATTCGAGTCCTTTAGACTGTTCCATGAGCTGGACACGTGCCTAGTTCCTTTTGCCTATCGATAGACTTATCTTCATATCAATTCTTAACATTGGCACTCTTACAACTAACATTGTATTTAGTACAAACTGCGATTATATGTTGATATCTTTCGTAAAACTATTATTAAAGTAAAGCCTAATCAAAGCAAAAACCTAACTAACCTTTACTATGCTCAGCATGTTTTCGTTCCTATGGACCTGGAAGTACATTTTTACAAGTTTCTTATATCTGCGGCACTTTAAACACTTCTTGAATGGCCTAAACATTTCTTTGCAATCAGCTGACAATACAAAATATGTTTTGTAATTCCCAATCGAGTCGTCTAAACAGTCCGCCAGGGTGTTAAATCTCCGGCAAAGTGGAAGACAATTTTGTGCTCCAATTCTGAGATTTTCACAATTGTCCGAGCAAACGCTGCGACTGGCCATGACAATTACAGTTTCGTGTTTAACCATAATAATCTGTTCAGTTATTTGTGTAATTAAACAAGCAATAAACCCCAGTGGAAGCCCGGCCGAGAATACCGTAAAACCCCAAAGTCGAAACCACTTTGGGTTTGGGCTCTTGTTTGTTTGTTTGTTGTTTGTTAAATGTTATTATTGCTGCTGCTGCTCCAGCTCCTGATGTAGCCGCAATTGTTGTTTGTGCATTGGATGAGATTTAAAATGGTTTAATCAACTAACTGTCCATATATGAATAGCTACACACATCTGCATGTGTGTGTGTGTGTGTGTGTTTAAATATTTGGCATGATGTGCAAAGTGTTTTTAGTTGAGTTTGTGGCTAAAGTTTGCACAACTTTGCGCAATTTTGCGGCTATTTTGTGAAAATGTAATCAACATTTTCCTTTATGCGCCCAAATATCCAATAAACGTAAGCGCACCAACTATTTACTTGTGCTTCGACTCTTTATACCCTGTCAAATCGGGTCAAAAGGGGCATTATGATTTTGGAAGCAGTTCAGTCAGCGGTAGATATAAATTCTTGATCGGAATGACAGGCTGTGTTTTACACATTTATTAATGGTCGAGTGTCTGTGTTTTATTTGCCCGTCCGGCCAGCTACCAGATATATAGAGTGTTAAGTAGATAGGATAAAGAGATAGTGATGGGAAATCCCCGACCCGATGGGGGAAATTTGTAGCCTGTCCGGCCAGCTATGGCTTTACTCATAGCTGGGAATGGTCAGAGAGTTCCCGAAGGTATTCTGAAAGCAATAATTTTATTAGGGGGAAAGAAAGTTCGGCGGAAAAACCGTAAAAAAAACGATAGTAATATTTGCTGTCCTGTGCTCTGCTAAAAATGTTTGATACATTTCTCTTGGTATGATAACTCGAATGGCACAAAAAGATTAACTATATATTTATTTTGGAATACCCTTCCTACTCCTTCTGTGTAAAATTGTAAAAATAGCATTCTCAATATTTAGCTTTGGGACTTTTAAGCCCCGATCGGACTACATTGGCCGAATTTAAATAAAAAGAAGCATTATAGCTGTTAAAGGCGTTTTAGTGCAGGGTATCTGCCAGTCGAGTACGCCCGTCGGGCGCATTCATAACAGCTATAAACTATTAATGTTAAGATTCTAAAGAATTTCGCACAATAGTTTCGTCTCATTTCGTTTTAATAACTCAATTAATATGCAATTTAACGAGTAATTAATATATATATATATATGTATTTATTCATTTATTGTGTCGTTATAGGGTGTTATATATATGTGTGTGTGTGTGTGTGTATCTAAATGATTGGTATGTGTAGGTGTATTTGCTGTAAATTGTGTATATATCACTTAAATTATAATTATTTAATTTGCTGGTTAATAACGCATCAATACAAATTAAGCCGCCAATTTGTTAAATGCACTTTTGCTGCATCAATTTTGATATTCCGAATGTTGTTGTTACTCTCGATGTGCGATTCCTGGCTAAGTGCGCGTCAGCATCCCATTGATCATTATGTTGGCCAGGGCGTTGCGTCTCTTGCGCCACGCCCCCATGCCCTGGGCGTGATACTGCAGCTGTGTGTACCACTGTTTGGTGCGCAGCCCGTCCTCGGCCTGTCAGAGAGAAGAGAGAGAGAGAGAGAGAGAGAGAGAGAGAGAGAGAGAATATGTTGTCAAAATGTTGGAAATATTTGATTGACTCGCCATTTAGACAGGTGTCACGTGTGCGTGTGTGTGTGCGTGTGCTCAGTTGGCCGTAACTAAACGTTAGAATTTATGCGCCATCCTTTCAGGCCATTTTTTCGCTCTGGCCCTTCTTTTTATTCAATTTTTTCTTGTTGTTAAATTTCAATAAATGTCATTCATTTTGGCAGGCACTCTACGTGCGCTGCCTCAACGCACTTCCAAAAAGGGGGTGTGACCGCCCAGTAAACCCTCTCCCTTCCCCCGTCCCGCCCCTCGCCATTCGCCAGGCAACTTAACATTGCCCCAGGCACAAAATACGCATGACTGAAGCTGTAGCTACGGCTCGTTTTACATTAGACAGGATTTTAAATGGATTTCTGCATACGGCTCTCTCTCTCTGTGCGTGTGTGTGTGCGTGTGTGTGTGCGTGTGCGATTCTGTTATTAAAAATGAAATCTGTAGCATATTAAACGCGCAAAATGCGGCCCTCAAGTGTACGCTACGCAACTCAACTGACAACTTTTCGCAGTGTGTGTTTTTTTGTGTGTGTTTAAAATTCTATAAATAATATTTATTTAAGGTATTCAAGCTAGCTGCTTGCTGAAACTGGAACAAGCTGTCGGCTGTCATTTGTGTAAGCTCGGGCTACAGGGTAGTCTTCAAGTCGGATATGAATGCATATGTTATGATGGTCAATCTTCAATCCCAAGTGTGAATCCTATTTGATCGATCTCTTAGCTTCACGCTCAATTCATGCTTTTGTGGTAAGCAATAACAAAAAGAAGGGCTACCTTCAGCACGCCGAAGATTTAAGATATGTCTTACTCGATTCGGCTGCTGATACTGATCAAGAATATATATACCTTATGGGTTCGGAGACAAACTTATAACCCTCTGTAAGGCTATACAAATAAAAATGCGTATTGCTGCTAGATTTGAACTGGCGACCTCCCCCACTTGGTCAGCTAGAATCCCAAACCTAGGCATCCAGTTCTCTAGCCAGATCGAACTCCTTTGTAAAAATAGATAAAGCTATGCTAACAGCTTTCAGTTAAACCTGAAATTAAAGTGAATATCTGTGCATATCCCATAGTCTACTACTTCTTACCAAGTTTAGACAATACGTTTACCTTCTAGTCTAGATATTTACTTTGCTTTCGTGAGCTCTCGTCGAGTGTTAATTGTATTCCCGCTGCTCTATTTACCTGCGAGGATCATCTGCTTGTGCACACTGAAACTCACACCCAAACTAAAGCCTGTAGCTGCCGGCATAAAGGGAAGCCCGCCAAACGGCGGGGCAAAACTAACGAAGCCCAAACATTTGCCGGTGTGCAGTCAAAAGGCAAACGGTTCCATTCAAGAGTCAAGTCAACTGGCACGGGCCCCGCAAACCGAATCAAACCGAAACGAACCCGGGCTAAAAACTATGCACTCGAATGGAATGGATCAAGTGGCAGGGGAGAGCCTGGCTAGGCTAGGCTAGCTGGCGTCTACTCACTTTGAATATGAATGTGTCCTTCGATGAAATTTCCTGCACTTCGAAATAATCATCCCAATCCGCTTCGCTGCACACAACACATCTGTCCAGATACAACGGCTCCCGTGTCAGCGTATATCGTCCGCACTTCTCCTTCACCAGCAGCAGCGAGGCCTCCCGAATGCCGGTATGCTTCGGGAAATTCAGTTTATCCGACGTGGCCTTCTCTGCCCTATAATTGGCACTTGGCTGGCGAACAAAAAAACAAAGAAAAAAGAAACAGAAATAGAAATAGAAATAGAAAATTGTGTAAAACGAAACTAAACAAAATTACAGCTGGAAAGCGGGCAAAGTGTGTGGGCAGCACGAAACATGGAGCCTGCCTCCAGATAACGCGAGCACACAAAGCTTGTCAGGCTGCCGGGCGGACAGTCGGGCGGACAGTCGGGCGGACAGTCGGGCAACTGCCGCAGGAAGCAGCGCTAGGACCAGGACCAGAACTAGATGCAGCACCAAAACAGAAAAATGACAACAAAAAAAACAGGAGAACAAATGCCTCGTTCTTGAATTGAGCAATTGTCGGCTGAGGCTTTTGCGAAAAATTTAGAGCAGGGCACAAGAACCAAACAAGTGACATACGCATTGCGTCGCCATCGATGTGCCACGCCCCCCCCTCTACACATACGCCACCCGCCCCACTTCCCGTTGGCCTTTTGGGTTTGTGGTAGTCTGCTTGTGGGCCACTTGACGCCATCGGTTTTGTATACCCTGCATCCAATAAAAGTGGCTTGAATAGGGCATATTGCAGTTGGGCTAGTGGAACGGGCAGCTCCGAGTGTATTTAGCAGAGAATCAACGATAAGAGTCGGAGTATATTTAAGTTGTTGTCGATGGCTCCCACATTTTGTTTACAAATCGATAAATATCGATGAGAGACTATGAGTCTTTATATCCTTATATTTCTAATGGATGCCTCCATCTGTTTGCCAAGAATCGATAAATATTGATTTGGCAGTGTGAGTCCGTATTTCTTCATATTTTTTTTAAAAATAGGTTCTATATTCCTTTTAAATCGATAATTATCGTTTAGAGTATATGAGTCTTTATACTTTTGTCATTTTTATAGATGCCTTATTTGTATGTCAAAAACCGATTAGTATTGATTCGACGATGGGAGTCGCTTCCCCTTAAATCGATAAATATCGATTCTTATACTATTTTGGGAGCTTTCCTTCTGTTTATTCTTAGCATAACAAAAAATTACAGGGTATCTTCTGGTCGACCACTCCCAGGTAAAGCACCCTCTCGCCTGTGTTATCTTTTTTTTTTTTGCCGCTGCTTCGACAACGAATGGAAAACTCGTTTTGTTTTTAGGCATCAAAAGCAGATAGTTGCTTGGATAAGCACTTTTCATTAGGACAGGCAGGATGCGCTTCCGTTCCACTCGATGCGTCAACGGGCACTCGCCATGCTCCGCTCCCCTCCGCTCCTCTCCGCTCTCCTTGGCTCTACTCTGCTCTGGTCTGATTTGTTGAAATCTTTTATCGCACGGCAAAACTGTTGCCATGACATCAGCTCGGCACGAGTGCCCACTCCCACTCCCAGTCCCACTTTAGAAGGCGTGATCCGATGAAGAGGTGTAGTGAGCGGAAGGTGGCAGGAGGGGGATGGGGAGGGGCGGGTGTCTATTAGGTGCAAGCGCCGCTCGCTAATTGCCCACACCTCATGTCAAACGCCTGAGCATCGTTTGGCGCTTGTCGCTTGTCAAACGTGACCAGGAGTAGCTGAAGAAGGAGCAGGAGTAACAGGCTCGCACTGCAAGCTTAGAGCAGGACTCGTGTTGGCCAGTTGGCTTTGGAGGGTTCTGGCGCAAAAAAAATATCGAAACGTTGATGGATCAATTTTTACGAATGCTATTTTCACCGAGCTTAACTATGTTTTTCTTTATTTCTTGGATGTTTCATTTTCTTGGATGTTTCTTTTCTTTTCTCGGATGTTTCTTTCAGGGATGTTTCTTTTCACAGATCAGATAGATGTTTCTTTTCTTGGATGTTTTTTTTATCCAGATAGATGTTTCTTTTCTTGGATGTTTTTTTTTTCTTGGATGTTTATTTTCATTGATATTTCATTTCTTGGCTGATCGTTTCTTGGATGTTTCCTCTCTTGGTTGATCCTTTCTTGGCTGATCCTTTCTTTTCTTGGCTGTCTAGGTCTTTTTTCTTCTCGGACATCCAACAAAGACAATAGAAGAGCCAAGAAAGTTTCCGAAGTGCAACCTTTGAATACAATACTGTTTTTCCCCTTTGTTTCCCAATAGTTAATATAATTTTTACTAGTTCTCGGGAATCCGATACATCAAAGCCTCGATTATTTCCTTGATGAGCTCCCATGTTAATTTCGGACTGATAGCCCCAGTTGTGGCAAGTGTTGAACGTGACTCACGCAGCTGTTGGCCCATCACATTGCCAGTTCTGGCAGCCTGAGACCCGACCCCTACTCACCTTGCCATTGGTCACGAGCAGCGCGTTGACTGGGTTCAGCTTGATGGTGCGGGCCTTCTTCCAGTTGCTGTCGGCGGGCTGTGTGTAGAGCAGCTTGCCCTCCATGGCGAAACGGACCTCATCGTGATTCCACTCGAGTATGTCGATGGCCATTTTGCGCAGCTTGATGTTTATCATATCAATTTCGCACGAGGCGCGCCGATTGGGACTCGAGGAGCTGATGCGGCGCCACAGTTTGGTGGGGACATCCTTGGCCTCCTGGTTGATGTGATTCAAATGCAATTCAATTTTCTCCTGCGCCTGTTTCAGCAGCTCACGACCGTCCAGATGGGCGGGCGTCACCTTGTACAATCGCGCCAGCAGCAACGGATACTTGGTGACACGCTGCACTGGCACCTGGAGGATGTCAGAGAGAAGAAGAGAGAGAGAGAGAGAGGAAGGAAGAGAAAGGGAAACAGACGTTTAGGGGCCAGTCATGAATATAAAAGACAAAGAGACAAGCTTACCATAAGAAACGAGTTGAGATTCATGCGACGCAGCACGGCGTTCTCCATTTGGGATACTTTGAGGAAGATGCGCAGCAGTTCCTTCTCCTTTTCGAGATTGGCCAGCAGCAGGCTGGCGCCCGCCTGCCGCACACAGTAGCTCTCGAAGGCGTGCAGCATTTGGGTAAAGTCAAGAAAGATGCGTCCAATATTAACCGTGAGCAGATCGTCGTCGCCCTGCTCCAGGGCAATGTCGAGGGCGTCGCGCATACGCTCGGCCAGCGTCTGATTGTTCTCGAGCAAGTCTTCCGTATTGAGGAAGATTGCGGAGAGCTGCTCCTGGTTGAGCAGGCCGGCCACCAGCATTGGCTGGCAGAACTCCTCCAGTATGATTTGCAAGTCGCGGCCATATTTCTCCTCCGTCTCGACAATCTCGGTGATGATCTCCTTGCGCTCGACGCGCTTCTTGCCGCACTTGCGGCACACGAGCGGCGCATAAAGGACGCCCGTCTCGCTCAGCTGCGTCTCGACGGCGCCGTCGCAATCCTCGCACAAATGCAGCGGACTCACCGCCGGCAGCTGGTACTTGCTGCGCGAGGATTTGCTCGTCTCGGAGCCGACACCCGAGTCCTGGCGCTCCACATCGCTCCCGCTCTTGCCGCAGATGAAGTTGTGCGGCGGCGGCGACAGGGAGCTCATGTTGCTGTGGCTCTCGTCGCTGTGGCTGACGCGCTTTTCCAGTTCGCTGAGCGTGTCGGCGGCCTCCTCCTCGATGATCTTCGGATTGTTGCTGTAGTCGAAGCTCTCCTCGCGCACTAGCCCCCGCTCCTTGGCGTCCACCAGATACGACAGTATATCGTATTTGGACGCACCCTCGAATATCGAGCGCGCCGCCTTCTTGTCCAGCTCGGCGTCGTTCAGCGGCGGTGCCGACAACGGCAACGGCGGCGGCACCTCGTTGATCTCCTCGTAAATTGGATCCACCTGATGCCGTATGGACTCGTAATGGTGCTCGGCTTCTGTGTGTGTCGTGCTATGCTCGATCTCGGCCAGCGTCGCATCCACCAGCAGCTGATAGAACTTGGCGCGCGTAGACGCATCCACCTCCGGTGTGGACACCGATTCCGTCTCCCTTTCATCCTCCTCCTCCAGTGCGCCGGCGGCTGCCAGCTCGCTAGAGCAGCTCTGGTAGCAGTCGGACTCGTTAGCGGCCGCCTCAAAGTCGAACAGCTCGTAGTTGTGGGCGGAGGCGAAGCTGTTGGCGGAGCTGATGCTGCCGCGATTCGACAGCCGGTCCTCCTCCTCTTTGGTGCTGCTCGCCCCCCCGGGCTGTCGCTCCAGGCGCACCCGCTGCAGAGAGACGCTGATCAGCCGGTTCATGTCGTCGTGATCTTTGGTGCCGCTCATGTCGATCGTTTGCCGCGTCCGTTGCAGACGCTGCAGCGAGTTCTCGATGAGCTCTGCGACGGTGTCCGTCTCTAGGCCGTCGGCCACCTGCCCCAGCATCGGATCCTGCAGCAGCTTGGCTATAAAGCTGTTCGCCTCCTTTGGGGGCGTAGCAGCTGTTCCTGCTGCCTCCTGCATCTTCTTGCTGCGCATCGTTTCTGGCCCGGCGGGCACCCTCAAGCCACAGACATGCGGCACCAGATTGCGCTTGACAGCCTCGACGGGATTGCGCAGAATCTTCAGCAGCTCCGTCTCGTGCGGCACCAGCTCTGCGTCGCGTGAGGGCGCCGGCGGTGGTGTGGCTGGCGTTGAGCATATTGTGGGCGGCGGCGATGGTGTATTAATGGGCGTGGTTGTGGTAGCTGCCAGCTGCCTGGTGGGCAAATCCTTGTCATAGTCGAGTCGGATGAGCGTGCGGCCGCGTCCGCTGGAGCTGCCGCTGCTCGACGTCGAGCTGCTCGAGGTGGACGAGATGCAGGAGGCGGAACGCTGCAGATTCACCTCGCCGCCAATGCTGCTCCGGATCGGAATAATCGCAGCCAGATGCTGCTGCTGCTGACTGCGCAGCGTGTTGAGTAGATTGTGTTGCTCGATGAGCTCCTCGGCGCTGCTCACGCTAATGCAGACGCTGTTCGCTGTCTGGCTATTGACCACCACGGAGGACTGGTACAGCGGCTGGGCGGCATCCGTGCTCAGGTTCATTGTTGAGTAGCAATCGTCGCCGTTAATCAGTATCGATGTCTTCTTGGGCGCCACATCCGGCGCCCCATCTGTGGGCGAGAGCAGCAGCAGCCGTGTGGCGGGCGTCGCATTGTGTTCCAGAGGATGCGCTCCATCCGGTTCGCTGTGCGAGATTTTCAGGCGATGCACCTCGCTGCTCTTGTTGAAGGGCGCCACACGGACCACGGTCCTTTGCTGGCGCGGAGCAGTTGACTTATTGATTTGCGGCGGCGGCTGCTTCTCTAATCCGTTTGCGGTTGGCGGCGGCGGCGGCGGCTCCGTGGGCCGCCTTTGAAATAAATCTCTCGAGTCGTTGCGGTTGCTTTTCATGCGCAGCGCCATTGTGTCCTTAAAATTTAAAATGACATTCTGCGGCCCACTGGCCGCAGCCCGGCTACCAGCCTGGCCAGGCTCTGGCCTCGACTTGGTCGTCTCGTCGGAGCTGGGCGCGGCAGACAAATGCCTTTCGCTGTGAGCACGTCTGATGGGATTTCGCGATTGTGTCGTTTGTGCTGAACGCTTCTGACTTGCTCGCGGCCTGCCAACCAGCTTCTGCTCCTGCTCCTCAGCTTCAGCCTGGTTCTGCTCCGACTCGTGCTCCTGCTCCTGCTCCTGCTCCTTATCGTTGTTATTGTTGTTGTCGTTGTGCTCGTCATCATCGTCATAATCGCGATTTGCTGCTGTCGTCTTTTGGGCTCTCGTTCTCTCAGTTGTTGTCGTTGTGGTGCCTGCAAAGGAGTAGATGGTGAATCGCGTGTCGCAGCTAGCAAAATGTTGCTTTTGCAAAATAAACCCAAGACAGCCAAAGCAGGCAAGCGAAGGCTTTCAGCTGATGAACGGGTCGTGCGTCGGGGGTCGGGTGCAGGGCATTGAAATAACTGAACAGTGTGCTTTAAGAGTGTCGACTAAACTCCAGCAGAACTGCAGATACTCTATCGTTAAACAGGCTGAAACGAGTCGAAGTACCTTGACCTTTTTGTTGAATCTGAATAATTCTTTATACTCCTATATAACTACACTACACAAGAATTAGCTAAAATTTATTGCCTCTTGCTCTCTCAATTCTAAATACTCGTTTGGTTAAATGTATTTCCCGCATATTAGTTTAAGAAATTTGAAGCTTGACTTGCATTTATCAACGTGTTTTTCTCTGAGTGCATTTTTAGCTATTTTATGACTAAATGTGTATTCGACTTGGCAGCACTGCAGCTACATGCATACAGATTCATATGCCTGCGGCGGCAAATAGTAGCCACTGGTTAAGCCAAGCCGCCCCCTCTCACCAACCACCCACCCACCCCTGCGACCACGCCCATTGTGTGCTGCCACGCCCTGCGCCCTGCGCCCAGCCACGTTGACAGGCACTTAAAGATGTGCTTGCCAGCGATAAGGTGTTTTGTTTTGGTTTTGGTTTTGGTGGCGGCTTCGGCTTTGGCTTCGTCTGCGGCTTTGGCTCCCTTTGCCTGCCCCGCTGCCTGCCCTCTCCTCAGCTGCTCGCTGACAATATGTACATATCTTTATTTATGGTAAATTGGGTGATTTACGTTGCGGCCGATAAGCGTTTGCTTTTCAGCGGCTGCCGCTTGCTCCTTGCCCCCTGCACCGCCCCGACTTGCCCTCGTCTCGTGTTGTCCTGCGTTGGCATTTGAATTGCCAGGCAGCTCAAGTCCTTGACTGTGCGCTGGGTGCACAAGTCAACGCCGCTAAATGGCATTTGGAATTATTTTGGGCTTTTATAATACCCTAGAAAGTGGTATAATGGGTACAAACGGGTAATATGTGCATGTGTATGTAACACGCTGAAGAAGGAGTCTCTCAGCCTGAGTCGAAGCAGCCCGAAAGAAGATGTGATTGTCTAGAAGGAAGCCAGAATATTTGTAAAGGCAGGGTTTAGGGTGTCTCCTAGTCGTTGCTTTAATCTACTCTCTAACACTCTACTTGCAATTGCTGTACGGGCTTATGGCTAAGCCGGAAGCAGCCCAAAAGAAGGTTTTTTTTTGTTATGCAAGGAAGCCAGAATATTTGTAATGCCTACTCGACGCATCGCTTAGGGTATCGCCTAGTCGGACACTCTCGACTAGGGCACTCTACTTGTTTTTGCTGTTCGGGTTTTAGAGCCAAATGGGATGAAAAGACGCGGCTGTCAACGCGGGCAGAGAGCGCGAGACGCTCAGCTTCAGCTGAAGGCAGCAAACAATTTGTGTCGGAATTAAGATAATAGATTACATTTAAATGTGTTTCTTTTTTGTCGTTGTTGTTGCTTCTTCTTGTCTCAACTCCAAAAAGGGTTGGCACGCGCGTATCTTTTGAAATTTGAGTGGCGCTGCCGACGCCGACGTCAGCGTCGACCGCAGAAATTGACGTCAAGCCTGCGGGCAAGATAAGCAGGCCTTGGACTTGCAGGACGCGGCCAGTTAACACACACACACACACATACTCTCTCTCTCACACACACACAGAAGAAGCAGCAGCCCGGCTGCTTATCACGCTCGCCTCTCGTCCATTTTAATGAGTGTGAAAAGTGAGCTTGTTTTATGGCTGAGGTGGGGCCTGAGCTTTGGCCACGTCCAAAGGTGGACATTTTATGTTAATGAGTGTCATCAGCGCGGAGATTGGAGCTGCAGCCGCTGCTTGGCGCACATTAATGATGTACATCTGTCAGATGTGGCCGAGTGGCTGCTGCTTTTTCTTTCGGCTGTCTTTGGCTTTGGTTTTGGCAGCAAATTAATTATTTGCGGCCAGCACTTGAATTTCAATCGAACCTTTGTGCGCTAATCGCATTTTCTATGCTAAATAGCGACAAATTACAACAACAACAGCGGCAAGGATAACAAGGATAACAACCAGAAGAAGAAGAAGCTGCAGAGACAAAACTACAATTAGAGATGAAAACAAAAAATGTTTAGGCGAAACAATGCACAAGTTGAATGCAAAAACGAAATCAACTTTTCCAGTATTTGCTTCGCTTTTCCTTTTGGCCCCTCGTTTTGTTGGTTTTGCCCCTTTTTGTATACCCTCAAACCTTTGGCAGGGGGCAGGCAGGGTCGTTTGGTTTGGTGTTAATGTTTGTAACAGGCATAAGGAAGCAGTTCCGAAAACCTGAAGTGTACTTAAACTTCATTGGAATCAAGAGCTGAGTCAATCAAGACGGATCTATCTTGATTTTCTATCTAGATCTTTAATCTAGGTCTTCAATCTAGATCTTCTATTTAGATCTTCTATCTAGATCTTCAGATTTAGGATCTTTTATCTATATCTTCTCTTTAAATCTTCCATCCATATCTTAACTTAAGAGCTAGACTTGGGATTCTGAACGTAGTTTCAAGAAGATATCGAATTTATTTTTAAGCATCGATAGAAATCGATATCGAAATCCAGTTTTTAGAGCACAACTCGGAGCTTAGTACAAGGGCTAGACTCGTCAAATTTAGAATGTTTGGAAATCTTAGAGTTTTCTCGTGTATATGTCTCGTGTATATGTGTCCTTTTATTGATATATGTATGATATATAAACAAGCTGGAATGCTTGTAATGGCAGCTCGCTGCGGGCTACAGGGTATCTCCTAGTCAGGCATACCCGACACGAAATTGCTTGCTTGTTTTTTGTACTATTTTCTGTTGTTGTTGCTGCCAGTACTAAATGCCACCTGCTTAGCGCTCCTTCACTCAAAGCCACTTAATGAGATTTTGTTGAAAATTACGCTCGTATTTATTGTTGTTGTTGTTATCGTAGTTGTTGCTGTTGTTGCTGTTGTTGTTCCTGTTGTAATCGGTTGTCTTTGAATTGAAATATTTAATTAACACCTTTTGTACTTCTATATAAAGATGTGCACCCAATTGTAAAACATTCGTCAGCTTTTAAAAGCACTGCAAAAAGAGAAATGTCGACGTATACGTGATATTTGTGAAGCGCAGAGCTGCAAAAGTTGGCCTCAAATTGGCATTTGTGTTTGGTTAATGAGTAAATTGGCGCATTGAAACGAGAACTTCTTGAATGTCTATAGAGAATATCTATTCTTGAGGAATAGTCAACAGGCCAGTAAGCATGGCCATGCTCGTGTGCTCGGCTAGTTCTGTGCTCAGCCTTAAAGGCAACTTGATGAAACTTGGCACAAATCTATCTTTTTGTAACATACATATATCATATATTAAGGTCATCCGAATCATAAAGCCTGCCCAAGGAACTTTAGGTCGGGATTGCAGTTTTTGTTGAAAAAACTTTATTGCTGTTCTAGATAAATTATCTAGGCTTATTAAAATAAAAAGTTAAATTGATTTAATTTAATATTTCTCATCCAATATATGTCGCTTGCATAACGGCAAAACGTCTGCAGGGCAATTATTTTACACGTCTATTCTCCCAATATAGGAGCTTTCCAGAACTCTAGAGTCACAAAAGGCCTTCTGCTCTTTCGAAGCTTTAACTTGTTGAGAATTACAAGCTGCAAGCAATGCAAAAAGGAAAGTGAGCATATTCAATTTCAATTTCTCTGTATTCATTTTCTGTATACGCCATTTTATTGATGCCAAATTCTGTTTTCTCTTGTGTTCAACTCACTTTTAACAGGTGCTTGCATACATATATATCTATTCTATATATGTATATACGTATACATATATATATACTCCATATATTTCGACGCACATTTGTAGTCAGCTTTGTGGATTGGATTGATTGGGTAACAAAATATTTTTTAGATTTAGCCAAAAGAAATTGATTTGTCAACGAATTGAAAAGTTTCATAACAAGCTTATTTGCAGCCGGAAAATAACACACAATGCAATTTATGTTGGATAAAATCTGTTTTTTTCAAATTAAATGCAAAGCTTTTGTTGCTTGCAGCTCGACTCTCGATTTATGTGAAAACAATTTTCAGTTTGTTTTTGCATTTTTAATTAAATTAAATGCCAGAAAGATTACACGAAAATTTTACAGCAATTTTCCTAAAACTAAAAATCAATCTACCTCTCCCTTTGTCTCCCTCTCTCTCTCTTTTTGTCTCCCTCTCTCTCTCTCCGCCTGGAATAAAAGTATTGTTGTATGCTCTATTATTATTATTATTGTTATCAGACGTATACACAAAGCGGACAGCAGCAGCAGCTGAAGGGATAAGTTCGGCCTAACAAGGGTCTGGGCGGGCATGGGCGTGGCCATGGGCCATGGGCCATTACAAATGTGACTGTGTGCATTTGAGGAGAAAATGTAATTAAAAGCGTTACTTGTCGGGATTAGTAAAACATTTTAATTTAGTTGTTGCACAAAAGCAAACGGACAGCAATGACTGAAGGGGTAAACGGGAAAGGGTGAAGGGGTGTATGGGGGGGCGGTTTAGCCGAGTCAAGCTGAAATGGGTCAATAAATCCGAGCTTAATTTTATTGCTCTGCTCGCGCGAGCTTTTCACTATTTTCCAAAGAGCGAACGGAAAACGAAAACGAAGAAATATAAATCGCAATGGTAAACAAATCAAAATAAATGAGTAACAAAAGCAGTGGGCGGGACGGGGGCGAGCAGCAAAAGTGAGCAGCTGCCCCCTGGCACGCCCCCCACGGTCCTATGACTATCCATGTTAGCTGCACACTCAACTTGCTGACAAGCTGACAAACTGGCTCGACGCCGAGAGTCTGGCAAACTGCCGAGCAGCGATTGGGCTTGGGATTGCCATAGCAGATGGAGCAGGAGCTGGAGCTGGAGCTGGGTCTGGCAATGGAAATGGAAATGGCAATGGGAATGGGGCCTGGGATTGGTATCGGACGCGCTGGCAATGTAATAATATTGCTGCTCAAGAGTTCGGGCTGCTGGCAAACATTGTGTACACACTTTGGCTCATTTCAATAAGAA
The DNA here is from genome assembly GCA_018903485.1 of Drosophila littoralis. Lineage (NCBI taxonomy): Eukaryota > Metazoa > Arthropoda > Insecta > Diptera > Drosophilidae > Drosophila > Drosophila littoralis. Next base: position 968,760 of record JAEIGF010000408.1, read on the forward strand.
AATAGCAAGGCGAGGAGAAAAAAATTTATACCAGCCGTAAAAGTCAGAACATGTCAGTGGCTGCCAATGGCCTCGGCAGGGGGAGGAGGGGAGGGCGTGGCAAATGGTAGTTGCTTTTTGTTGATACCGAATTCCAGAGATAAAGCATATAAACGCGCATTAGAAATGCACGAGTTGATTCCAGTTTCATTTTGTCAGTGAAATAAGCAAACAATGCCCATTGCAACAACTGACGACAATGGCAACAACAAAGTGCAGCATAAGGTAGCATCAGCAGGAAAGTGGAAATGTGCTAGAAAAATTTCGAACACGGAATACCCTAGGGGTTAGGTTTTAAGGCGGGAGACAGATGACAGATGAAGACAGCTGGGCTAACAGCAAGTATAGGTGTATAAAGTACTTCTCAAATGAAGATGCAGGCCCGGTTTCCAACAATTTTCCACTCCGGCGCGTGAAAATGACAATTGCTGAAGGCTGAAAGCCCTATTGAATACATTTTAAGGCGAGAGCGAGACAGATGTAAGGATAGACGGGCGAACAGAGCAACTAGATCGACTCGCTTGTGGTATAAACTGTTTCTTAAATGAATGATAAAGATCTTTGAAAATGGTTTTGCAGTCGTTTTCCACTCATTTTCCACTCCAATTTCCCACTCTTGCAATTGACAACAAGGCCCGCCTATGCGTCCTCCTTTAGCTCAGTGGCAGCTTTTAAGCTCTGTAGCTATTGGGCTGCGCATTGATCACCAATCAGTCACTCAATCAGTCGGTCAATCAGTCAGTCAATCAGTCAGCCGACTTTATGGGCGTTTCTTAAAGGGTATATAAGGACAGCAACAATTGCTGCTGCTGCAGTCGCCTGCTCTGCTCTTTCCTGCTGCTGTTCGTTGTGGCACGTTTTGTCGGCCGCCTGCGCAACATTCATTTCCTGCTGCTGCTTGGTCGGAGCTCTGGGCCAGATGCTGCTGACTTGGCCAGTGGGTCGCGTTTTGTCTTGGCTGGGGCTCCTTTTAAATGCGCGTAAACTACTTACAAGGCGCATCCGACGCCAACGCCGCCGCCTATATTATATTTTCCCATTTGGCGAGCAAAAAATAAATAACAGAAAAAAAAAAAAAAAGAAAAAGAAAACAACAAGCAGTTGGAAAACATATTGCCAAAGCGCAAAACAGCGAGCAGAAGATGCGTTGAAAATCTTTTATCAGTGAAATTATTTGCCAGGGACAACGAAGCGAAATGGAAAAGAAATAATGCCCAGGAAAATGACTGCGCTGGGCGGAAGGGGGGTGAGGGAGAGGGGCAGTGGGGAGAAAAGAAACTGGCCAAAAACAAGTCTGGCCCCAAGTTGCAGGCCAAATGTGTTGGAAAATTTCTTGCTGCACGGTTATAACAACGTTGCGAAAAGCGTTTTTCCCGCCCTGAAATCTGCGCCAGCCCGAGAAGCATGCTACACTTTTCTTTAATGGCAGTCGCGTCGCTTTTATGTCAAAAAAATTGAGAGAAGAGCAACAAAGGGAAAGTCTTAAGGCGAAACCAAACAACGAAGTGCGAATACCCTAACCTTAGATAAGATAGGCAAGGAAAGCTCCGGACTCGAGAGCTCAGATCGAAATAAAACATGCTTAAATAAAATATAAAAAAAAAGCTGCATTCAACTTTACTTTAAGTTCAATATATATACCCTATTTCTGCTCCATTCACTAACTGCAGCAAGCTGCCTGCAATAGCGCATGGACCTTTTTCGTTGTTGTGCACAAAAAGCAGCCGTAAAAAGGCTGAGTTACTTTGGCGAGCTGCTGCTGCTGCTGCTGCTGCTTTTGCTTTTATGGCTGGCCAGCAGGCGCCCACCTTCCTCTGCTTTCTTTTTCTTGTTGGCGTGTGGGCGTGGCTGCTTACCTGACTGCTGCAGACAATGCGCTGCATTATTTAAAGAAGAAGCACAAGACGCAGGACTGCAGCGAAATGTAAAGGCAAAGGCAAAGGCAACGCGCTTCAAAATGCAATTAAAGCGCCGCGCGCAACGATCCTCCAACCTTTTCAGAAATCTGCTCGTAAAATTTGCGCATGCATTGGCATTGGCAACAGAGACATAGATAGGACCAGGCCAACAGCAGCAACAACAAGCACTACAACAACAAAAACAACAAAAACAACAACAACAACAACAACAACCCGAAGCACGCGCTGTGCACAAGTTTTGCGACAACTTCTAAAAATACTAAAAATACTTAATTTAGCTAGAAAATGTCGCTGGCTTTTGTTTTGCCGTGCGCGCGCTCACAACCTTACAGGTGACCCCCCCTCTACTACCTCCCCTCCTCGCTCACCACAAGCAGCAAACCCCACCTCAAACTCTCAGCAACTCCTTCAACGAGCGCTTTTCCTGCCTGCGCTTTTCAGCTGCTCTACGTGCAAACGAGAGCGTGTGTGTGTGTGTGTGTGTATGTGCGTGTGTGTGTGTCTGTGCTAAGTGCAGCCAAGACTGTTGTGTGTGTGTTTGTGTGTGTGCATTAGAAACGCTTATGACAAACGGATATTAAGTTCAGCAGTCACGTAGCTCAGGTAAAATTCTTTTACGATAATTTTTTGCGAAAAGCAACAACAAGCGAGCAGAAGCAGAAGATGCAGGTTTTTTGAAGAATAAGAAGTGGAACAAGAAGAAGAAGAAGAAGAAGAAGGACTGTACAAACATTTCCCACTGCCAAATGAGCGCTGACTTTTTGAAGTTATCCGAAAAGCCTTTTCGAGTTTTAAAGCAGCTGCGCTTAAGTCCTGTAGCAGCAATACCCATTAAAAGTGGTTTATCGAGAGGGTATACTCATTTTGGGCAGGTGTTTGGCCGAGTCAGAGCCGAGTCTGTGTAGACTTGTTTGTCTGTCAACTTCTCTGTCTGTCTCTGACTGTCTGTCTGTCTGTCTGTCTCTGTCTGTCTGTCTGTCTGTCTCTGTCTGTCTGTCCGTATAAAAGCGACAATTGAAGAGACTATAAGGTCTAAAATCTCTAGATTTGGAATGTAAGCATACATATATGGTAAAGAGATTAAATTTAAATTATAGGACTTCGTATAGTGGAATACTCCTAAGAATGAAAATGATTTCACCTATTCCATACTTTCGAATATTGGAAAAGACCTATCAAAAAGGTTATGCCTCAGCTTATTATTCAAGAATAAAGACCAGCTCTTGCGGTTTATTCAGACACACATTCAGTTATTCTTCGGGCAGGACGTAAAGTTTTATATATTCCATATTGCATATAGATATAGAAACCTAATTAATTGGCAACTTTAATGCTGAAAGTTGGGCTTGGAAGATATTTGCTGTTCATAATTGAATTGTGAGTCGAGTCGACTTTTCATATACATAAACACAAATTGAAATCTAAGTCAACGTTTAGTTTCGAGTGTTGTTCTCTGCTTGGCTCTGGCTCAATTATTTGCGATTTACATGATTACACTTTAAACACAATTTATGCAGGCGAGTGTAAAATGTTGTACGAGAATTTGTTACGTATACGAAACGTTGCCAGGAGCTGGAGCCAGGAGCCAGGAGCCAGGAGCGAGGGCAACTTTTCGAGTGTCGTGTTCATTTGCAATTTGTGCAGGGCGAAACAATTAAAGTGCCCTAAATGTTACACATGTTCTTTCTGTTCTTGTTGTTGTTGTAGCTGTAGTTGTTGTTGTTGTTGTTGTTGTTGTTGTTGTAGCTGGCCATAGGAGAAACAAGTGCGGCGCATATGTATCTGTGCATATGGCCGTTGTGCAGTTAACAATTAAGTTAAAAGCTCTGAGTTTTAATTGCTGATGGCCAGGTGATGTTTTTGGGCTGCAGCTGTTTAATAAATTCTTGTTGCGCATAAATATTATTTAATTAATTTTCGAGGCAGCTACTCTGGCCACTCTGGCAGCGCTGGCAACTCTGGCAACTCTGGCCAACTCTGGCTGAAGTTCTCAGTTTGTGGTTGTTCGCTCTGCGGTCTGTCCGGCTGCCCCTCCCACCCTTTGGGTCTTTTTTGGTTTTGGTTTTCGGATTTGCCAACAAGCTGCACAGGTGAGCGTGTAGGTGTACGTGTGTGCGTGTGTGTGTGTCTAGTGCGTGTGGTTTGCGTTAGTTACTGGCTTTATTATTGCTGCTGTGCATTGGGTAATACGATTATTGCTGCTGCTGCTGCTGCTGCTTTGACCCTAAAACGATAGTTTTCACTTGTGCTAAATGTTTATTAAATTACACATTTGCTGCTGCCTTTAAAGTGGAACCCAAAGACTGGGCCACTTCAGAGCAGAGCTTACCACAAATTGTCGGCAATTAGATGCTTCAATAAAAAACCAGCAGCAGCACTAACACACACAGACACATATACAGCTACTTTGTATGTGTGTGTGTGTGTGTGTGTGTTCTTCTTGAATTGCCAGCAATTATTTAATGGGCGTCTAATAGCCAACATCCGAGTGGGGGCCATAACAACAAGTCCACATTAACCTGGTAATAACAAAGCAACTGGACGCAGCACCAGAGTTTAGAGGGGGTTGGGTCGGTGGTGGGGGCAATAGAGTGAAGTGGGGGGTGCTGCTTGATATCCCCAGCACAAATAAAAGCACACAAATTATTAGAAAACGCCCATGGGCAATGCCCCCGCATGCCCCCCTTCTCTAATTGCCAAGTGCCATAAAAATGCCTTTTTCTTTTTTGATTCGCCCCCCCAGAAAACCCCACACCCTTCCACCTCCCTAATGCTTTATATGTCTTTGCGCACAAAAGTCGCGTTGTCTGTTTATATTTTTTAATTTCTGTTGGCAACAATAACGCGTCGAAAATACATAAATTCACGTCAATTAATAAGAAATTGTGGAGCGTGGCAAGCCGAAACAAAATGGCGCGCCACACAGATTATAACACGTGTGTGTACCGCGAGGGGCTGTTAGAGGGGTTGGTAGGGGGAGAGGCTTGGGGAGCTGCTGCGTACTTCTTCCTAATTGTGCACTAAAGAGAGCCTCGACTCGCCTCGCCTCGCTGAGCTAAATTACGATGCATTTAATTGCTCGGATTTGGCGCACAGATTTATGTCTGTGGCACTAAGTGGCCTGCTTAAGGCTCAAATGGCCGACGACGACGACGACGTGAGCGCCAAACCACGACGCGCACTAAAAGTGAAAGCGTCAACGGAGCCACAGTCGGAGCCGGAGAAGGAGCCGGAGCCAGACCTTGCCCAGTCTGCGGCGACTTGCGGCATATGGCACCCGCATCGGGGCAAAGGTAGCAACCGAACCGAGATACAAAACGAGATACAGAACCAGAGGCCAAGCACCTGCCTGTATGTCTGTACGTGCTCGACATGGCCAGGTCTATGACTATGACTAGAACTCGAACTCGAACTCGGACTGCCCGTTGCGCTGACCAAAGTGTAGCTTAACCCAACGAGTGCCAGCTGCTTTGGGAATGAATTTTATATTAACTATTATATCTATATATCTGTGGTAACTCTGCACTTCTTCTGACAATCTGGATTATGACTTTCTTTATATATTATGCAAGAATTAACATACCAAGTTTGGTGCATCTAGCTCTAAGAGTCTTTCAGTTATGCTAAAATCGATATTTATCGATAGGTAGATATGGAAAAAATTGATAAAATTCTTCTTTGAATGGATTCGGAGAATATATAAAAAATTGAATGCTTATAGTTTCCAAGATCGAAGGGTTCACGTAGACAGACGAATTTGATTGCGAGAGACTACATACGAAATCGATATTTATCGGTATTGTATAGATATAAAGCATGATATTCTCTTACAAAAATTTAATTATTTGCGGAACCTTAGATATTGCGGAAAGTGGAAAGCTTTAGTCCAAGGAATTTTCACATAGTATACCTTTAAAAATAAGTTTGAGCCCGTTTGAATGGGATGGAAAAATGTTTTTTACAGAATTTTCAGCTTGAATTTCTCCATAACAAACTAAGCTATTTGTCCGCTTGGATATCTGTCTACCTTGTTTTAGAAGTGTTATTTTTTTTTTTTTCAAACATAACACTCAGTGGGTTAATCGGGCCTGAGAGTGTGGTCTGAATGTCTGGTGCGTGGCCCGTGTGCCTGGGCTGTCTGGGCCCGGGCCTGGGCCTGGAGCTGGGCCGAGTGTCGCGCTGGATTTTAATTGGAGAGCGTGAAGGAAGCGTTGCATGCAGCAACATAATTTTAATTTAATAATTTCCCGTGTGCATTCGCGTAGAGTGTGGCGCGGACTGGATGGCCATTACATATGCAGGACGGAAAATCAGTTTAGGAATGTAAATTGATTTTGTGGTAATATGCAATTTGTGGCAGGACACACCGAGTCGGCAGTCGAGGAGTCGAGGAGCTGGCAACTATGCGGCCAATGGTGCGTATGCGTAATGTTGGGTCAGCATTTTATTGCGCAAACTTTAAGCCAAGAGCGGACCGAGAGGAGCATGTAAACAGCGAACAGGACATTGGGCAGCAAATTTAAACAACTCGAGGCAAGGCATACCAAAAAAAAATAAAATGTTCAACTACCAAAGACATTTGCCGGGGCTGAGGCCGTAAAAACTTGCTAAGAATAAACAGAAATTACCAGGCCGCAAGTAAATAAAAATGTTCCCTGCTCAAAGGCAGTGGGCGTGGCTGGAGACTGGGTAAGGGGCAGACGGATACGCACCCGGGGACCCGTTGCGGGTTTGCGCATGAGAAATTTTTGCTTTTTAAATTCTTTAACTAATGCAAATTAAATTTAAATAGCAAATAGGCAAGAGGCAAACAACAACAGGACAACAGCAACAACAACAGAAACAACGACAATGGAAAATTAAATGCCCCTCGTCCATGGTGCATGGTCCATGGTCCATGGTCCAAGACCAAGGACGCAGACGCTGAGCATTTTCCAGAAACAAATTTCAAAGACAAATAAGCGCCGAAAACAGCAGCAATTAATTTGCGCCGCGTGTGTGAGGCGCTCTCTTTGTCTCTGTGTGTGTATGTGTCTCAGCGTGTGTGTGTGGGTGTGTGTGTGTGTTTTCTGGCAGAACTTTGGCTAGAACAACAAGAAATGGCCAAGACTTTTAGTGGAGACAATTGCTTGGCATTTGGTACGTGGCAAGTTGAGGCCGCAGCAACTTTTGCCCAGAAGAGCTGCGAGAATCGAGCAGTTAGCAAACTGCACGGCTAACTCCAAAGCTTCAACAGCAGCAACAACAACATCTAGAAGAAAAGCAACAGCAGCAGCAACAACAACAACAACAATGACAAGAGCAACAACCACAAGCGACAGCCACAACAGCTACAAGCAACTTGAGCTCAACAACTTGAAGTTGTTTCCTAGGCCAACAAACGCACCCACACGCCAAAGACAACAAGTAGAAGTGCTTCAGCTTGAACGTGTCCGACTAGCAGATACCCTGCGTCCAGCTGGAAGCTGTTGGAATGAAGATTTAAAACAGGTAGAAGAGCTTGAGCTCCTGCGAGGTACCCTTTGGCCAGCTTAGAGTTGTTGGAATGAACAATTACAGCAAGTAGAACAGCTTTAACTGCAGCCTGCGCGACTGGGAGATACCCTGTGTCCAGCTGGGAGCTATTGGACTGAAGAGTTGAGCATTGAGTGGTTGCTTTTGTGCTGCCTTAAGGAATTTATCACACTCAAATTAATTTCTGCTCTTATTGCCTGCCTGTTTTGCAATTTGCAGGATATTTGTCCTTCTGTCATTTTGTTGTGCACATATATGTATAAAGTTAAGATCGTGGCGTTCAGACCGACAAAGTTCTTTTGTTTCAGCGTAAATCTTTGCTCTTGAATCGACCATCATGCCCTTACGTTGCTCAAGCTACAGGGTATTAAAAAACAGCACAAGCAACATAAGGAGCAGCGGTGGGTGCTGTAGGAACTGTGGCACGAGGCGTTTGGGCGACGGCTTTGCTTCGTTAGTTGCCGCAGAACATTTTCACACATTTTGCCAGCGTACATCGCGGTTTAAATTCAAATTTGTTAGCAACAAACAGACAATTAATTTCGCATATTGCAAAGGACGCGCCAAAGTCCTGCAGGCAGGACAGCACAGCTGCCCCCCACCCAGCACATCTAAGTGCCTGGAGGAGGACAGACTCCCAGGCAGACAGACAGGCTGGCAGAAAGGCGCTAAGCTGTTCACTTTTGCATATGTGCCAGGCTTTGTGGATGTCCTGTCTGTGTGTGCCGGGGGCTGGGAGACAGTCACGCCCCGCATTATAGGCGCAAATCAATTTTTTTTTGTTGGCATTTGAATTTTAAATGTTATTACTTTGTTGCAAATTGATCAGAGGAAAACACGCCTGCTGCTAATTTATTCATTGCGCATAATTGTTTTGTTAAGAGGCGCAAATGTAGCCCTTGGTGTGAGCAAGGACTCCTGCCTGTTCCTGCTCCTGCTCCTGCTCCTTGAGGGCAACTTAAAGGCAACTTTTGCTGATACCCTTGACACATAGACTTGGCATGTGGCCTGGCCAGCTGGCAGGCGTATTAAATTTCTCAATTAATACCCAATGCTGGCGGGCATACACTTAAAAAAAGTTTGACTGAGTTTAAATCTTCGGATCTCTACAGAAGCTTCCCTTTGGCTCGAAAGTGGGCACTTCTATGGGGTCAAAGTTGGAATTCAAAATTCGAGTAAGAGTAAGAGCCAGAGTTTGTTTAGGTTCTAGCATTGGACTAACAAGAGAAAGGTCGCTGGTTCAAAGCCCACAATTTCAATTATAATTTGAATTGAATTTCTTTTCAAATCGAGTGTGCTTTCAAAGTTGAGTTAGCTTGAATTGAATACCTTCAATTAAATGCAAAGTAATTAAATGTTCACAAATATTTCTCCCTGTGTTATGGAAAAGTGTGGGAATATTTGCCAGCTGCGTGCGTATGCTTATCATAGTGGCAGTTATTGGGCTACAAAAGCCAGCTCGGGGTCATTTTGTGCTTAGTTGGTGGCAGTTGATTTCCATTAGCAAGTACATAACTTAAAGCCAAGCCAGCGAGCCGGAATGCTGCAAGTGCTCAGGGAGTCAAGGACTGTGGGACTCTGGGGCTCTGAAGTATTCGTGAATTCGCATAACTATAGCAATTGGGGCAGCTGCTCAGCTTGGCGCGTTAAATTTCAGTGCAAACAAACCTAAGGACATGTCAAGCGCAGCACGCGTATACAAACAAAAACAGGAAACCCACAAGCACACACACACACACACACACACACAACAGACAAACTGGGGCATGAGCGCACCAGGGGAGAGAGGGAAGAGTGGTTGCAGGACTCGACAAACGTTTATATGTTGGAGGTGTTGGAGCCATAGACAAAGATTAAATGACGCTCATCATTCATATGCCAGCGACAGGGGCAGCCAGGATGATGAGCGGAGAGGGGGAGGGGGACATGCTGGCACTGCAGCCGGGCAGAGGTCCTGTAATGTAGTGCCATAATCCTTGGCGCAATTTTTGTGTGTGTGAAGCAATATGTCGTAATATCCGCTGCCTGTTTTTATTTGCGCCGCATACATTTGTAAGGCCTACACGCACACACACACACACACGCACACACGCACACGCAGGACATGTGAGCCTTCTGACAGGACTCGTTCAGTAGGCACACACTTTACTTGGGCCAAAGCGCAGAGACCCAGTGAAAAGTACTAAACGTGGCTATGATTTAGCGTTTTATTATTTGCCTTGGCAAGCAGCAGCAGCAGTGGAGCAGAGGCAGCTCGGCCAGGTGTAGCCAGGTGTAGCTGCTTGGCCAAATGCCTGTTTCGGCTGGGAACGTGACCGTTTTTCGTTGTCGAGCCTTGCTTTTTGGCTGCAAGAGGTTGGCCAAAACAGTTGTTGGCTGGCATTGTAGCCACTTCATCAATTATTCTTAAGCATAAAATATTTGTCACTTTTACTAAATTTATTGTGACAAGCGCCACACACCTATACACACACACACACACACACACACACAGAGAGCTACCTTTATAAACGACGCCGCATATGAATCACGTGCTTAATGGCAAACGAGTCCTTTTGCCCTGCGAGTTTGTCGCCTCTGAAATTTTTCTTTTAATTCTCTTGTGCGTGAGGTCTTTTAATTTACTTACAAAGGAGACAGTTTTGAGCTGACGAATTTTATATTTGTATTTGAAGCATTTGATGTTATCTTTATCAAAGATCAGACCATCCAAAAATCCGAGCTCTGAGCTGTGGTTCCTTCCTTGGGCTTAACCTGTGTGGATCTTGATGCAAGCTAGACTCTCATTTAAAGCTAACTTCATTATAGTTTAGCTTTTCAAAAAATCCAACATAAGGTCTTTGACCCAATGGGCACCTGCCAGCTTCTCAATTCTTATGCTTTTGGCTGTGGGTTAATCAGGTGTAGTATATATAGACGAATCTAAGAAATCAAGGCTTGAACCTGGACTTACAGCTATGGCAAGCCAGGCTTATGGGGTTTGAGCTGTGAACCGAAGCTGATCTAGGGTTTGTATGCTTTTCAAATGTTACTGAAAGGGCATCATATCTTCGGCCATCGCTTATTCTATTCCGACTTGTGCACGTCTTTGTACCTTTGCGAGACTTTGCCTCAAGTGGACAGCGTTTGGTTTTTAGGCGTATTTCTAGTTTGTTGCCACTTCCGCCACGTTCTGTGTATGCCACATATTTTATGTTTTTTTGCTGCGTATTTGTTGCTTTATTTATGCTCTGACTTCCACTCGCGTTGCGTTTCATGTTTCTTTATGTTTTTTTTTTGCTCGGCTTACGCTACGTATACGTAATACAAAAGTCGGCAGCGCATTGAGTTGAAAGGTGGCAGTCGGTGTCAAGCTTTGCCCCAGCGGAAGCTTTCAGGCACTTCGTCAAGTCGGGCGACGGCTTCTGAAATGAAATGCCGCGCCCACAAATCAGATAAGAGGCGCCCGATTATATATATATTTCTTTTTTTGTGTGCCGCTTGAAGTTGCCGACATGTTGCTTTCCAATTTTCATCAGCAGATGCACGAGAGTTGGGGGCAGGTCAAAAGCAGTTACAAAAACCCATTTAATCCCACGCTAAATGGGCGCAATGTAAACTGTTGACATTTCAGCCTCTGCTGCATGACACTACTCGAGCTGGTCCTGTGTTCAGAGGGGGTAGGGGGAGGTGGAGGTGGAGGTGGAGGGGGCGTGGCACGTTGCGTTATACAATTGTTGTTGTCGCACGACATGCACGTGCTGCCGCTGCCGCTGTTACAGGCTGAAGTGCACTCGCCTCTAAACAGCAATGTAGTCGTCGCTCGCAGTGTGTTTGTTAAACACCTACACGAATGGCGTTGTCCCCGCCCCAGCATTCCGCAGCCCCCCCCCCCTCCACACCTGCTCCACAGAACGGGCCAAAGGCAGCAGCAGCAGCATCAGCAGCAGCAGCTTGACAAATATTTTTGAGCCCTGTGCTGAAAACAAGGCAAGCGCCAGGGCAACTAAATGAAATGCCTGCACATGAGAATCGCTTAGAAGGGCACAGGCGGGCACAAGTGGCGAGGGGGTGCGACATGGCCGCAATCACGTGCCAACATGCAGGTGAAATGCAAATAATTTTTGTTTTCCCCTGTTACGTTGGCATTTTTTATACATTTTCTTCTAGCTACTGCTGCTGCTGCTGCTTCTGTTAGCTGCTCTCATCGTTGCTGCTGCTGTTGTTTCTAGTTGTTGTTTGTTGTCACACACACACACACACTCACACTAAAAAATATCTAAACAGGCAAACATGAGACACAAGAGCTACAAAAAATAGCAAAATACTCGACAATTCGTGGCAGAACTGCAAAAAAAGAGGTAACCAATTTATTTGCAGCAAAACAACGAAATTCAAATGCGCTTTGACATTTGCAATAAAAGATTATTTAACATTCCCTAAAATCTCGGTTATTAAGAATTAATCTAGCTGATTAGACGAGACGTAGAAATCAGTGCTCAGCTTGAAGTATTTTTGGTAAGAGATATTCCATAGGAGATTCTTTGAGGGATATTCTATCTATTATCTTCTATTAACTGAAACAGTTATATAGTTTCAAGTAGTACATTTTATACTGGAATTTTCTTTAATTAATTATGAATCTGAATCTGAATTGATAATGCATTTCTCTTTGCAAGCGTTTTTTACTTTAAATGTCAAGCAAATGTCTCAGATGAAGTACTCTATTTGAGTCTGGCACCTTTGCTATTTCGGATCTGAAAGCTAAGAAATAACAAATTTCTTAGTTTTTTCTTAGGAACATATTGTGACAGAATGGTTTTTGCTCTGTTTAACATCAGTAGTTCTTAACATAATGGTTAGCATAATGTTGAACATAATGTTTAACACAATATCTAACATATTGTCTTACATCATATTTAACATAATGTTTAACATATTGTTTTACATTATGTTTAACATAATGTCTAACAAAATGTCTAACATAATGATTACCATAATGTCTAACATAAGGCTTGACAAATTGCTTTACATAACTGGGATCCATTACTAGAGTGTACGCATAACGTCACCATCCAATATCAATATACTCTTATCTCCTGGATGGTAGTATAGAACACTCTATTACCAATCAATCAGAGGATTCTATACAAATATAGCTTATGGAATGGGCTTAACATGCCACTCGCTCTGTTGCATGCCCCACACCAAAGTTCACCTGCATGTCTTTTCATGTGCAGCAGTTGCATATTTGTAAAAAATAAGAATAAAATTTCTTTAAAATCACTCGCAAACCCGGCTGACATTCCCACTTGTTTTCATAACTTTGTGTATGTGCAAATAGGTGTAGCTGAAAAGGTGTAGGTGTGTGTGTGTGTCTGTGGGTGGAAGAGTGTGTGTAACTGGCAGTTGTTGTTGTTAAAGTCAGCCAGGCATCCGCATCCGCGCAGATTCCCTGGACTCTCCACGCTTTTATGCCGGAACTAGTTGCATTTTTATAAACGCAGCGCCCAACTTTTTTCCGCAATTTTATTTTGCACTGCGCTAGACCTGAACCATACCACGCCCCTCCCTCGCGCTGCGTGTCTGCCGCTGTAATATTTACTGACGGCTTTGCCACGCCCCGTCAGTCCGCCGCCGCCGCCCACTCGCATACTCCCGCCGGAGTGCTGTCAAGTGCACTTGTCGACGTCACGGCTATTTTGCGTGGCACAAAAACCAAAAACGAAATCATGTCAAAAGTGATTTTTTGTTTGGCGTTTGGCCCTCCCCCTCCCCCTCCTCTCCCGCTTGAGGCTGGATGGGGAATGGGGGCATCCAGGCGTGGACTGAGCCGATTTACTATATATTTACGCAGCCGCTCTCCATTTATTTGCTGCGGCTCCTGTGCGGAATTTCAATATTAGTTGCAGAAGATATGCGAGCGCAACAGTCTCTGCAAGTGGGCGTGGCTTGCGGCAGGTGCTGCTGCTGTTGCAGCTCACGTAACACTTCAAAGTGCGGGCTAATTGATATTTCAGCAGAATGTGCCAGCAATTGACGTCAACGGCGAGAATTTCCACGATGAAAAGTTGACGCGCAGCTGCGAAAATTGACAGCGTCAGGCGGCGCTTTGTGTGCGCAGCACAACAAAAGAATTTTAATGCTTGATTTTTGCATACGCGTAAATGCCATAAATCGCATGATTCTGTTTTTGTTGTCAGTTTTAAAAAAATACCCTTGCAAATCAGCAGCAATTACGGGGTATATATCAATTGAAGTTAAAGTTTCGAGCGATATCAAAATATATTTTTTATTTGAATTTGAATTGGAAGTTGTGTTTCTTTGTGATAAATCCTAAATGGAAGCTTTTCTTTTGTGCATTTGAGGCGATTGTTATTACCCATGATCGGGCAACGCCGGGTAACTTCTTAGATAAATATATAAAAAATATACTGTAAGCAACTTCTATTGCATCCAATCTCTGTATGTATGTCTGAATAAGCTCTATTTATCTATCTGGGAGTTCGAACTTTCAAGCTTTAAAAGTCTGGGAAGGGTATTTCCTAGGCCCTTGGCAAGCTGACAATGCTTGGCACTAATAATCGAGGAAAATGCAGGGTAACTGGCAGGAAACGGTGCCGAAATGCAACTCTTTTTCGTATTTTGCAAAAGATTTGCCAGAGTGCGAGAAATGTCACGGATGATAAAGCAGATGAAAGGACCAAACGAAAAATATGTTTTTGTTGCTGAATAAATATTTGACTATGCAGGGCTTTACATGATTTTCCCAGCTGCAAATGTCGCAAAGTGCAGCAGCAGCAGTTGCAACAACAGAAGCAGCAGTAGCAAAACGCACAGGAGCAACAAGAACTTGAAAGTGTGCGTCGCTTAGGCTGGGGCGAGCTCGTGCTGAACAGGCTGACAGACAGACTGACTGACTGATTGATTGACTGACTGACTGACTGACTGACAGACCAAGTGGCAGACCGACTAACTGACTGTACGACTGACTCTCTGACTGACTGACTGACTGGCGTTACGCACGGGCATATAAAGTTGTCAGTCAGTCATTTTGCTGATTGACGTACTTACTGACTGACTGACTGACTGACTGACTGAGTGACTGACGCGCGCAGAGCTTGAGTGCAAAGGGCAAACAGAACTGCAGCTGGCACAGGAAAATCTTTTTGGCCAAATTTTTAAAACCAATTGTCAATGCTCCATAAAGTTAGTTGTTACGTGCGATTGATTGATTGATTGACAGCAACAGCAACAGCAACAGCAGCTCTGCAGTCGAGTGTGCGGAACTGAATCAACTAGTAGCTTGTTTTTGCTTTTATCTGTTTGCCAGCTAATGTTTGCCTTTATGCTATGGAAATTCGATTGACTTGGCCAGTTCCAAGTTCCTGATGCACAGCCTTAACTGTAAACTATGCTCAATAATAACTTCTGCTTTGGCATCAAAAGTTTCTCACATGTGTCTCGTCTGGGAGAGGTCACTTCCTGTGACCTCAGACAGAGAGAAAAAAATAAACCCCAACACGTACGCAGCTGCAGCGACAGAGTTGGCCAATCAATTGCAAAAACCGCAATAAAGCCCAATAAGAAGAAAAGGCAGAAGATGATAAAGAAGAAGAAGCAGCAGCAGCAACAGCAGCGGAAGCAAGCAAGTAATATGCAAGCATTTTATACACTTGGACGAATACGACACGAGCAGGCAATGTGTTTTATAATTTCTACTTCGGCCACAGTCTGGTCACAGCCCGGTCACTGGCCCTGGGCTTCTGCTGGGCTACTGCTGGGCTACTGCTGGACCTACTGCTGGACCAGAGCTGGGCTTCTGCTGAGGTCCACACTCAGCTCCGGCCACATCGAGATGAACATGTTCGGGCACTCACGTGGCGCATGCTTTGATTTGTTTCGTTACGTTTCATTACAACAATCGTGTGCCAGTCGTTGGCCAGTCCCTAAGCCCTGCTGCCTGTATACCCTGTATACCTGATGAAAGTGGGGTATGCTGTGGGAGAGAATAAGCCTAAAGAGTATTTAGCTGTCTGCAACAATAATGCGAATGAAGCATGAGCTCCTCTCTGTCTGTTTGTCTGAAAGATTTCGATTAAATTTATCTTCGCATGTTTTCAATTGCGTTATGATAACATTCAAGTTCAGCTCGCAGCTGTGTACAGGGTATCATCTAGTCTGCTGATTGTCAGCTTTTAGCCGTTGCTTTCATTACAAGTGGCATTAGAAGCTGTTGTTGCTGCTGCTGTTGCTGTCGCTGTTATAGTTCCTGCTGCTGCTGCTGCTGCTGTTGTCAGCCCATCGCAAAATATCCATACATAAGGCAAGAAGAAGAAGCAGCAGGCATCAGGCGGAGCCAAGTTTGTGGTTTCTATTTGCTGGCATCGGCTGTGGCTTTGTCGCAAAAATTCTCAAGAGATGCAGCAAATTTCATTTGGCTTTCGCTTCAAATGCACCAAAAACAAAAGGCAACTTTTGCATGCTGTGACAACAGCAACAACAACAACAACAACAACAACAATAAGAAGAAGAACAAGAAATACAAAGCGCTTAAAAAATTGTTATAGCAATCAGAAAATTGCCGCTGCAGCTGGAGGGATTAGGCGGGGCGGCGTGCGGGCACTTTTATTATTATGCCAAATATTTTGCTACCTTTTGGGGCAAGGCAACCGCCGGACCCAGGTTCAGCTGCAGGTTGGCCACACACACACACACACACACACACACACACACACACACACACACACACACACACACACACACACACACACACACACACACACACACACACACACACACACACTCACACACACACACAGACAGACAGACAAGGACCACGAGGCCAGCGCCTGTATTGATAGATTTTTGCCCTGGTCGAAGAGGAGCACTTGGAAAGCAACAACTTTGTGCACTTGACATGCACTGCGAGAAATTGAGAGTGACACTCGATATTTTTAGCCTCGCAGCTGGCAGCTGGCGGCGCATCTTTAATGCCAGTGCATTTGTCTTCTCCTTGTCCGCCTGCATTTTCAACTCTTTCTCCATTTGAGAACTTTACGGTTTTCTCCCACTCTCACGTGTGGAAATTTAATTTATTTTCCAACTAAATCGATGGCTGTGCAACAACTCGAGAGAAATATAAATAGCTTCGACAACAGTTGCCATCAATGCCCGAAACTGTTTGAGGTCAGCTTTGCCAGACTAGCTCGGCACAGTGCGGTTCACTTGAATAGAATACTTTGCAATCTACGTACAGACAAACGAATGTAGTACAAATTGTTGAATTTTATTTGTCTTAAGCTCAATTTATTCATAGTTTAATAAATTGTTTCATGAAGCATTTATGCAAAATATCGTTTTGAGATAAAATGTTGGTTAGACTACACGGGCACGTCCGACTAGCAGATACCCTAAGCCCAGCACCTCTTTCTCTTCTCTCAATAACATGTTGAGAGCTCAAAAGGAGCTAAAGAAGAAAAGTTAAACTAAAAGCAGCTTCTTACTTTGCCAAAAAACCAAGCACCTGCTGAAAATGCAGCAACCTTTGGAAGTCGGCAAATGCAACATTTCGAAACTCTGTGATTTTACAAGTGTGCTCTTCAGGTGAAACGGCATGAACAGCTGGTATTTTGCTTTTTGGTAATATTTCAACTATTTAAGCAAAAGAAAAAATCCATTCCAACCGCATTATGAAATGGCAGGCAGTGAAAGTAGAAATTAGTTTTCCTTGCCGCATGTCTCGAGTGCTGCACAAAATGGCCGTTTCCTTAGACTTGTCCCCTCACCCCGCACCCCCAGCCAGCCACCCCCGCGTCTAATTGCCATGGCTTTTGCATATGTTTTCCATAAATTGCAGCGCTCGAGTAGTCTCGACTCGACTCGACTCGACTCTTGGCCCGACTCGCTCTTAAGACTTCACTTGAGTTAAACGCCTAAAAAGAGATTTGTTTGTTTGTTTTCTTGTCCAGGCCAGGCCAAGTGGCATATTATGTCAAGATTTAATTCAGTTTGTTTTTAT
Source organism: Drosophila littoralis (assembly GCA_018903485.1). Lineage (NCBI taxonomy): Eukaryota > Metazoa > Arthropoda > Insecta > Diptera > Drosophilidae > Drosophila > Drosophila littoralis. The sequence continues at coordinate 986,232 of JAEIGF010000408.1, forward strand.
TTTTTGGCTTTCTCCGTATTTGCCTGGCTTTGGTCTTACCAAAATATTTCGATGGCTTAAGATTTTTGAATGGCAGCAAATGAATGTTTTATAAGCAAGAGCAAGAGCAAGAGCAAGAGCTAGAGACACGACTCGTTCGGTTTTTGTAATGCAAAATGCGCATCAGGCATTTGTATGCATTAGTCGAGTAAAACGAACATTTTATGGCATTAACTTGCACCAAGTAGCAGCAGCAGCAACGTCTAGGGGGCGCAGTGGGCGTGGCATTGGCTTTAACACAAATATGCATGTCGGCGGCGGCGGCAGAGAGGCAAATTCTTGCATAGAATTGCACTTAAATGCAGAAAATGGCACAAACATAAAAGTGCAGCAAGCAGGGGCAAGGATAAGCAGATACACAGAGAGAGAGAGAGAGAGAGGGAGAGGGAGGGAGAAGTCCTAGAAACTGTGGCAAGCTAGAGCCCACTCGGAGCTACGTCAACAGGAGCAGGAGCAGGAGCAGCTGCAGGAGCAGGCGCTCTCTGGCAATCCAAAGTACGTCATGAAAATCAGGAAACAGGATATATTAAGTTTGAGGAATGGACGCTGGGCGCACAAACACATACATATGCAAATGTTGTCGCAGCAATTGGACAACTAGCCCCAAAGCCAGCAGCAGCAGCAGCCGCAGCAACAGCAGCAGCCGCAACGCCGACAGCGCAGTCGTAAAAACTGGCCCTTGGCCTGTCGCTTGCGACAGTTTTTATTGCAGCACATAAAACAGGAGCAGCAGCAACAGCAACAGCAGCAGCAACAGCAGCAGCAACAATGGCAACAACAAGGACACGACAAAGTTTTGCATGCGCCTTGTTATACACTGTTCACAATGGGGCTAGAAGAGTATATTGGTTGTGTGCTGTAACACTTTGTTGTTGTTGGCCTTTCCACAAGATTCCATTATTATATAGCTATTATTATTATTATATATAATATTCTCCAACCTTAAAATTGTAATTGCGCTTCAATTTAATTTTCCTGCCCATGTCAGCAAGTTTTAAATAATCTCATAAAATTTATAATACTTTTCTTTTGATATTTTCCTCAAAGGGAAAAATCAAAGAATGAATATGAATATGTTTTACAGCATTAAAGCCTGACAATAATCATAATGATTAACAGAGAGGCTCAGAAGAAGACACTGCGAGCGAGACGATCTGTTGTTGTTAAGAGCAAGAGTTGGTCGAGCTCTCTGTACTCCTGCTGCAGAGGCAAGATCTGAGCTGTTAAGCGATTAACTCATTGTCCAGCTGCATCCGTCCAGCCCAAGTAACGGCTGGGCATTCACAAAGAGCGTGCATAGTTCTTACTACTCTCTCCAAGTAGAGTCTTCCACACTTTGCGTCAGGGGAGGGGCCCGCTAGATGATGTTTGATTATGTGTCTAACTTCTTAGAGTTGCGAGAGATCAGCAAGCACCTTAGCCTGTTGGAGACCTTGCTAGAATACCAGAGGTTCCTTCTGGAAAAAGGATTTGATAAAAGGGCCACAGGATACAACCGAAGGGCCCTGGGCCAATAAGGAAGCTGGATTAACTAAATAAAGTAGATAGCATATTGAGAACCTTCTCTAAGAATTCAGCCAAGCACTCCTCATAGTCTACAGTCTATAATCCAGTAGATTCTTCGACCTATTTTCCGCTGTTAAATAGGATTTGAAGAAGGCGCTACAGAATGCCATGGAATGGCTCTGAGTCAATCAGAAAGCTTTATTAATCAAATAAGTTAATGAGGACCTAATCTAAGAATCGAGCCAGGCCCTGCTTACAGTCTTTAATTCGCCAGATTCTTCTTCCGTTCCTAAACAGTGTATGTTGCAGGCGCTCGCATTCAACAACAATCCAAGCAGTTGTTGTTTTTTCTTTTTTTTCAATTGGCAACCACATTTTCTATTAGTGTAAATATGCAAAGTACATGAAGACATGAGGCTCCACTTCCGTTATGAGCGTAAGCGAGAAATAACCATAAAAATGTTGAATGTTGAATGTAAAATGCAAAGTGTAACTTTGTTGTGCCCTCTCCCTGGATAATGGAGAGGGGCAGGGGGGGTGAGCGGGGGGCTAGAAAGGGAAAGGAACATTTCTGCTGTTTTTGGCATATTATATAACATTTGTGGGTCATATTTAAAATCTCTTTATTTCGCGCCTCTCTTTTATTTTTCATTCACACTTCATTTGACGAGCGCTCAAATTTAAAGCGAGTGCCATTAAATGCAAATGAAAATGAAAATGAAAAAGAAAATGCCATTTGAGAGCAAACAAGAAAAATTAGCAACGCAATTTGCAAGCCAGCAAATTCCTGGACACAGTCAAACGAATACGCGAACATTTTTCAATCATTTATTATCTGCAGCGAAATTTTAAATTCCGCAAAAAAAAGGAAATTTAGCTTTTCAATTTTCAAATTGTAAAAATGCTTTTGGCAATTTTAATATATTAATTTACAAATTTTAATCAAACACTAGCAATGGGGTGTCTAAAATTAAATACCCTGACAGGTTGGTTGTTGATTGTAAGCTATCGATAGTTTTTAATCGATAATTATCGATATATTTCCTTGCTTAGCCATGCAAAAGAGTGTTATTAAAAAAGCATATAACAATTGATATATGTGTGCCAAATGATAAAGCCAAATGTCAAGCTAAATCTAAAACTAAAACTGTGTTTTGTATGTCAAACAGAAAAGGAAAGTTTTGTTTTCCGAAAGTTCAATAAGATTTTTACGAACTTATACGGGTATGTTTAACAGGATATTTGAATTAATTTAAATATAGTTATAAATATTATGAGCTCGCAAAAGTTAAAGAACATTCAAAAGACCCTGCGGAAGTGTATAATATTAATGGCACGCACCGGGAAATGTTGTAAATGTTTTTTCTAAATTATCTTAATTATTGACAGAAATAGTTTTGTACATAAGCTACAAATTTAAACGCTTTATAAAAATTTCTAAAAATTTAAAATAAGCTGATGTAAATGTTAAACAAACTATTCTGATAGATTTTGAACAATTTGTAACAGAAGCTCCTGGAATGGGTTGGGTTCTGGAGAAGGGGGCGCTGCTTTCTATGTTTTCCTTGGTCGTTTCTTTGATTTCAATTTGCGGGATTATTCAAATGAGCAGCGCCCCACGCTGCTTATCAAAGACAAATATGAAATATTAATAATGCGCCGCAGTCGGCGGCTTTTGGGGGCAGCTGCAGCTGGCACATTAAATATGTTGGCGTGCGCGTTGGCGAATTCGTGTGGCACAGCTCAAAAAAATGCAAATTTCACCGGCGAGCGGACAGACTCGGGTATCACTTTAATGCCTTTCACTTTGATTTCGAGGCGGACGCGCGACGCGCGACCCACGGCAAAATGCAACACGTGCCACATAAATCAACAGCGGGTCGTGCGTGTATGCCAGGGCTTCACTGTAAGCCATTTGCAAAAATCAAATCAAAAATAGTTTGAAAAGTTCCAAGTGCTTAACTCTTGGCCAAGGCGCACAGAATGCGCACCCCAGTCGAGGCGACAAACAATGCAACAAATTGCAGCCAGTGCCACACACACACACACACACACGCGCACAACTCGACTCGACTCGGGCAGACCCAAAGGAGCAACTTTATAATTGTCTAGCGGAGACACGTGGGCGCCGCCGCGGCCACTCTGGCTATCACCTTCTCGCATAGAATAAAGTGCCTGCCATGTTGTCCCTAATAGGCAGACATAATCATTATCATCATGATGAACACCGTCATCATCATCATCATCGTCATTGTCATCCTCAAGAAATGGTTCACCTTTCACCAGCGTCGAGTATTGGCATTGTCTTTCCCGGCTGCATAGCTGAAATAGCAGCGCATTCGATATGCCATAGCCGCAGTACACTGCGCAACACAATACAAGCACTTGCCACAACTAACATTAGCTGTAATACTATTTTTATAGCTCGCATAACCGACCGCTTAATGCTCTATTTGAAATATAAAGACTGTATTAGAGACTCGCAGCACATCCAAAATCTGATGCCTTGTTAAAAACATACATAAAAACATACATACAAATACGAAAGCAGGCCAAAAGCTGTTCACCTTACGCTGTGGCTGTGCTTCTTCTTCCCCTTTCCGTACACTGTGTATGAAAAATGCATTCCCGTCTAACTTCGGCCTTTGTAGTAATACTGTATACCAAAGTTTATATACCAAAGTATATACCAAAGCGCAGGTTGGAGATATAGGGGGAGAAATACAAAAAATATAATATACGAGCTCCTAAAAACCTAGTTTAGTGTACCTACCTCTTGTACTTGTTCAGTTATGACCCTAAAATCTAGGCTCAAAATCGATACTTATCTGTCTGTCTGTCAGTTCGTCCGCCCATCCGCCGGAAGTTTGTTCCCGATAATCGATAATAATATCGATATCGAAATTATGTTTTTAAAGCAAATTTCTTAGTTTTTAAGAGTTTAAGTAACCAAACATGACATGCAGCCTCTAGACTTCTATATACAGATGAAATATCTTTCATTTTATAGATCCCCTTCGAGCGCGAGCTGCATTAGGTGTTGGCAAAAAAATGTTTAGGGTATCCCCCAGTCCTGTTGTTTGCTCTAGTCTTTAAAAACAAAAGAGGTCGTAGGCCTCTATCAGCTCAGTGTATAGAAGAGTAGATATTCGGAGCATATTATGCTGCAGAACTATTTGCTGATACTCTAATAACTTGCAGCATACTGTAACACTGGGCGACTTCACGCGTGGGCTCAATACGCGGCTCAGGTTCTTTGCAATGTTTGACGCTGGCGCAGTCAAAATGAAATTGAATGAATCCTTTTTGTGTCGTTTGTTAATTTGCTTTGAATGAAGTTGAACATTTGCCACGCCCCCTCCTACACAAACACACACACACACACGCGTCGCCTGCATATGTGTGAGTATATATATAATTTGGAGTTATCGCAGTCGGTTTGCCATTTGCGGGTGCAAATGTCAAGTTGACTTTGCCTGCACCTCGCCAGTTGTGTGTGTTTGCCGCGGAGCTACGTGCCTTGCCAGTGTGTGTGTGTGTAGGTGAGAGAGTGGTGGGGTGGGGTGGGCTCTGGCTGTGGATTTGGCCTGGCCCTGTGCCTGATTATAGTGTTAACCCTCTGAACTTGCAGCAGGTGCGCCAATGCCAACGTCGACTTCCATTCAAATGTCGCCATTTCAATTGCCCGACTGCGCGCGTGTGTAAGTGTGTGTGTGTGTGTTGCAACTGTTTGCTTAACTATTTCATAGTTGTTAGAAATTTGTTTAATGCATGAAGTGGCGGTTACTTGGCGTATACGTAATGTCTGCCACACTCTAATGCAGCGTGGGAGAGTGACAGAGAAAGTAAGACAGACTGAGAGCGAGAGAGAGAGAAAGAGAGAGAGAGAGCATGCTGATGAGCAATTAACAAACAATTGCAACGTTTTTAGTCGAAAATAAACAGTGCGGCAAATGTGGACAGACGATAGACGAACAGGGGCGAAGAATGACACTCAGTGAAAGGAAGGCCCTGGGAAAGGGAAAGTAAAAGTACCTCAGCTAAACGGAACATTACGTGGGGTACGCTCGGAAAAATATTGAACAAAGGAGGCAATTATAGAGATAAGTTATATAAACAGGCTAATTGGTTAAAATTTTTGGGTAACTGCTTAAAAAGGATCACGGTACGGCCTAAGAATTGTCTTAGCCGAAGTATATAGTTGCCAGCGATACTTTAAATACTATTTAAAAAAAAATAGTAATAATAACAGTTGAAATAATACTAGAGTCAAAAAAAGTTGATATACTATATTATTGCTGTGCTCTCGCGGCGCAAGCATTTTTGCGTCTACGCTAAAGCTTTTCAAATGGGAGACTATATGCTGCTCTAACAGTCTACAATCGGGTAACTGAGTTTTGATTACGCATAGTTTTTTTTTTTCCTTCTTTTTTTGCCTTGACATCCCGTCCTGAGCCTTGACATAGTTCATATGCCCGCTTTGCCGTTGCGCGCACACACTAAAAACTGCTCACATTGCATTCTTTTTCAGATGCAGCGCGCAAATTTTTGCTCATAATTAAAAGCTAACAAAAGGCAAAAGTTGCCGCTGCTCTAACTACTGGGTAGTAGAACAGGGGGCAGGGCTGGGGATGGTGCGAGGGGTTGGTTGGTTTTGTACTTACCCACTGCTAAAGCGCTGACAACATTTGCAGTGACATGCGGTGATGTTGCTGCCGTTGTTGGAAGAGTTGTTGTTGTTGTTGGTGTTGTTGGGGATGTTGCTGCTGCTGCGGCTGTTGCTGCTGCTGTTGACCCAGCATGCCTCGGACTCGACGCCGACAATAATAATTTGGCGCCAGCAGCAGCTGCAGGAGCAGCATTTGTTGAGTTTGGCAAAATTTCAGCTACTTGGCTAGCATCCGTGGACTGGCTGCTGTTGCTGTTGCTACAACTATTGTCAAATATTTGATGCACAGGCGGCAGCACATCTTCATAATGCAAACTATCCGACGTAATGTGCGTGGCCAGCGCTGCAGTTGTTGGCTCAGCGGAAGCTGTAAAGTTATGCTCATCATCAACGTCAGATTCAAGCGCTGACAATGTCAGTTGTTGTTGCTGCTGTGCTTGATGTTGCTGCTGTGCTGGTTGCTGTTGTTGCTGCTGTTGCTGTGTTGCTGTTGCCTGCTGTGCGGCTGCGCTGCGCTTGCGATTGTAGTACTCATAGTTTGCTGCTGCTGTTGTTGTTGCTGTTGCTGCTGTTGTCTCATCATCATCATCTGCAGCAGCAGCAGCAGCAGTTGCCGCTGTCGCCGCCGCAGCAACAGCAACAGAATTTTCGCTGTCATCAGTTGTCGTTGTCGCCGTTGCTGGTGCTGCATCCGTGGTCGTGGCTATGATTTTATCCTCGACCATAAATTGCACTTTTTTGCGCGTACTCGACGCCGATGTGGGCGTCATCGTGGGCGTGGGCGTGCCCGTGGGCGTTGGTATATAGAACTGTGACTTGCCCGAGGGCGTCAACAGAGGCGCCGTTGCAGGCGTTGTGGCAGCATTGTCAGATGTCAGCTGAGGTGCAGGCACAGGCACAGTGAGCTCCAGCGTGGACGGACGTTTCAGTATGGACTTGATGCCGGGCGTTGTTGTGGGCGTGACAGTGAGCACGTGGTTGGACGGCAGCTCATCAGGCGCAGCAGCTGGAATGGGAGCTGCTGCAGCTGGTGCTGCTGCAGTGGGAGCTGCTGCCTCCAGCGCCAGATTTGGGAACTCCTCCGGCTTCTTGTTGCGCGGCGGACGCCGTGGATTGTTAGCTGCTGCTGCGGCTGTTGTTGCCGGCGGCGGCGGCTCGGCGGCAATCAGTAGACGCTCTGCAGGTGAATCGCTTGACTTTTCGCCCAGGCTAATGCGCTGACCCGCAATGGCAGCCACATTGTTGCTGTAGAACTTGCGCTGATCACGTTCCCGCTGCTGTTCCCGCTGCAGCTGCTGCTCATCCTCGTTTAGCTGGGCGTCGGCCACATCAAAGTCATCGTTGTTGGGCAAGTTTTTGGTCTTGGCTTGGCTTTCGACTGAGATCAGTTCGTAGGGATTGACATTGCAGCGCAAGATGGAGCGACGGGTGCTGCCCACCAGTCCGCTGCACTGCAGCAGCGCCTCATTGTCCTCCATTAGCCAGCAGTCGGCGGGATCTGGAGTTGGCGTCGGCGGCGGCAGCGGCGCACGCGTTCTGGTGCGTCCGCGCTGCATGCCCCCGACTCCGCCTGCAGCTTTGGACGTGGCAGTTGCACTCGCCTTGGCAGTCGCTGTGGCAGCTGCGTCGCGGCTACGTGACTTGGTGTCCTTTGAGCTGGCGGGCGCCGATGGCTCGGCGCTGGGCTCAGGCGACAGCAGACGTGTGCGTCGCATCAGGTCATAGGGATCCTTTTGCGGATCCAGAATCGTGGGACGTGACCGCTTCGTGGCGCTCACCACGCGCATTGTTGCCGCCATGGGTCGCCGGCCGCCGGCGGCAGCAGCAGCTGCCAGTTGTGGCAGTCGCACTGTGCCGCCCCCGCTGATGGTGGCCAGGGGTAGGCGGGAACCTTTGCACTTTTTGCACACGCTCGCCTTCTTCACGTCACGTTTCGTCCCGTTCAGATACTCTGCGCACGAACAGATCACAATTGCCAGCGCCCCGCTGCCGCCCCCTGGCTCACCATCGCTGGCAAAAATGGCCGCCGCATGCGGATGCCCATAGCCGGCGTAGGCGGGGCGTGCGGGTATACCGCGAACCGTGCCATAGATCCAGGGCTCGGCATACTTCATAGAGCGCGACAGCGCGCTGGGCACAAACTCATAGCCAGGCGGCGGTGCAGCAGCCGTCGGATATCCCAGATGCTGCAGATGACGAGGCGAATGCGAATGCTGGGGATGATATTGGAGCTGCTGCTGCTGCTGTTGCTGCTGGAGATGTTGCTGCTGCTGCTGCTGCATGTGCAACAGCTGCAGGGTCTGCATGCCGCCGACCGTGGCTAGAGAAGCGTTTTTGCTATCGCTGCTAATTTTGAGCCGTTGACTCCAGGTTTTCTTTGATTTGTCATACATCGGCGTGCGGTGCTGCAGAGGAAGAAAGGGAGAGAGAGGGTATTAAATGGGTTAACTTTCGGTTTACTCAAAGTTCACCTTTCACTAGTTGTTGCTGCTGCTTCTGCTGCTGTTGCCGTTGCGCTCATAATCCCCAATTTGAATTAATGGCTTTGATGTAGCTTGGACTCGTCGTCTGCCTGGTTATCAACTGTTGCCTGGCCTGCAAAGGAATATGGCAGAAAATGATTAAAGCGCAACGTCCAGCGGGAAATCCGTTTAGAAAAGTTTATTATTGAAAAAGTTGAAAATGCGATTATATGTGCACCAGACGAAGGCGGGCCCTGAGCAAGGGGCTGGCTCCTGTATCGTCTGCCGTCTCGCTCCGCTGGGCAGCAGCTGCATTAATATTTTGAGTAATTTAATGAGACGACCAGCCAGGCTGTGCTTAGTCTGTTGACAAATAGCTGAGATTAACAATGCCCAAGGGCCATAACACGGCTCGACAGACATATCATAGCCATAAACGGGTCAGTTCTCTTAAACGCTTTCGCCAGATATTCGCCAAAATGTAGGCACTCGCCTGAAGGAATCTTAAGCAAGTTGAAAGGCATCTTTGACAGGGTATATTGGAGGTCAAAGGCAGAAGATATAATCTGGCATTTAAATATGACCACACATTTTTTGGTCGAAATTCATGTCCAAATCTTACCCCTAGGGTTCGTATATAGACATGGGTCGAAATTTCCCACACCCATAACTCAGCCAAAACTCAACCGATTTTCACGAGGATTGGCTTTTTCTTCATGGTTTTCCCTCTAAAATAATTCGGCATTTAAATCTGACCACACATTTTTTGGTCGAAATTCATGTCCAAATCTTACCCCTAGGGTTCGTATATAGACATGGGTCGAAATTTCCCACACCCATAACTCGGCCAAAACTCAACCGATTTTCACGAGGATTGGCTTTTTGTTTATGGTTTTCCCTCTAAAATAATTCGGCATTTAAATCTGACCACACATTTTTTGGTCGAAATTCATGTTAAAATCTTACCCTTAGGGTTCGTATATAGACATGGGTCGAAATTTCCTACACCCATAAATCGGCTAAAACTCAACCGATTTTCACGAGGATTGGCTTTTAGTTCATGGTTTTCCCTCTAAAATAATCTGGCATTTAAATCTGACCACAAATTTTTTGGTCGAAATTCATGTCTAATCTTACCACTAGGCTTTGTATATAGACATGTGTCGAAATTTCCTACACCCATAACTCTGCCAAAACTCAACCGATTTTCACGAGGATTGGCTTTTTGTTAATAGTTTTCCGTCTTAAATAAGCTGGCATTTAAATCTGACCACACATTTTTTGGTCGAAATTCATGTCCAAATCTTACCCCTAGGGTTCGTATATAGACATGGGTCGAAATTTCCTACACCCATAACTCTGCCAAAACTCAACCGATTTTCACGAGGATTGGCTTTTTGTTCATGGTTTTCCCGCTTAAATAATCTGGCATTTAAATCTCACCACACATTTTTTGGTCGAAATTCATGTCAAAATCTTACCACTAGGCTTTGTATATAGACATGGGTCGAAATTTCCTACACCCATAACTCTGCCAAAACTCAACCGATTTTCACGAGGATTGGCTTTTTGTTCATAGTTTTCCGTCTTAAATAAGCTGGCATTTAAATCTGACTACACATTTTTTGGTCGAAATTTATGTCCAAATCTTACCCCTAGGCTTCGTATATAGACGTGGGTCGAAATTTCCCACAACCATAACTCGGCTAAAACTCAACTGATTTTCACGAGGTTTGGCTTTTTGTTCATGGTTTTCCCTCTAAAATAATCTGGCATTTAAATCTGACCACACATTTTTTGGTCGAAATTCATGTCAAAATCTTACCCCTAGGGGTTCGTATATAGACATGGCACCATTGTTCTTGGTCGGAACTCATGTACAAATGGTATCCTCAAATATTAATTTTGTACGTACCACGGGCAAGTTCGGGGTTAACCCGCTTGTATATATATATAAAAGGTTTTCCTTAAGAAAATCTCCAAAATTGACAAAGTTTCAGAAACGTTTTTTTTTTCTCTCCCACTTAGATAAAACATGTGCATCTTTTGAAAATATTTTCTACTTTTTTAGGAGATTTCCAAAAGTTTCTGAGGTGCCAAATTTAATTCTTGAAAATAAGCTTAAAGATATAAATAAGCTTAAAGAGATATTCTTTTCACAGACGACATCATGACATCGATAAATATTAATAAACGGCATAACTCTGAACTTATAAGCGCTAGAGGCACCATGAATACAGAATAGGCCACATTTTGGGCATATATATTTTATATATATCAAAAGTGCCCGACTAGCAATTACCCTACAGACAACATATTTCACATGCAACACATTCAGCAACATTTGCATGTACCACGAATTTGTATACATAATTTAAGCATATTATAAATATTCTACTTTTTGCTTGCATCTCTCTTGGAGAGTTATTAATTTGATTATTATCACAAAAATGAGCCACACGAGCACTTTTTACTAAGTACTCTATCAGGAACTTGCATTTATTATTTGTATATATCAGGAATGTTCAACTTCTTGCTCACATTTCTCTTTGCCTTTTATCACGAACAGGGTATCTGCAAGTCGTGCCCTTTTCACTCAAGCACTCATTACTTGTTGCTCAGCAATATTAATTGCCCGCTTGTTGCCGCCGCTGTTGCTGTTGCTGCTGTTGTTGCGAAGCGTATTGTATCCAATCAAGCTGAAAACTCAATTTGGCCCCTAAGTAGACAAGAAGTGCCCCACAAATCGCAAGTAATTTTTTACAATTTTCACACAAGCTGCGAAGAAAATATTCGAAATCAAATAAAGCAGTCAGCAGCATATAAAACCGCACTCATCTCAGCTAGCGAGTGGCCACTGTACGAGAGGCGAATCGCTGTGCGAGACGTTTGGGAAAATGGGGAAAACTGTCGCATGGGGCGGGAAAATGTTTGTTGTTGTTGCTGTTCTTCGTTTCAACTTTGTTTTCATTTTTGGCGAGTGAATTTTTGGTCGTCATCGTGACCACTTTTCACAATCAAGCGACTGCCCACAAAATCTTTGCAAGCGGCTTACAGTTCACTTGCGCCCGCGCCAAGTTGTTCTCCTAGTTGTTGTTCTCCTCCTTGTTGTTGTTGTTGAGCGCTTCCTGCGGGCCGCTCCACGCTTGCGGATATTAATCAAAATGCGCCAAACGCAACCGCACAAAGGCCTCCTCTGCGTCTGCATTCCCGTCTCCATCTCCAGCTCCAGCTCCTGTCTCCTGTCTCCGACTCCGTCTTCATCTCCGGCAGCTGACTTGGACGCACACCGGACACGGCAGCTATGGCCATGTGCCCGGGCCAGACGCTGGCATACTTTGGCTTAGTTACCGCTGCAATTGTTGCTGTTGTTCTTTTTCTTGAGGTGCTGCTGCTGGGCGAAACACGTCGCCGCGCGGCGCTGAAAAATGTTGATAAATGTTGACAATTTTTCCGGCAACCACTCGTGATAAATCTAATTTTTCTCTTGCTCGCCTGCTTGCCATTGCGTTCTTATAGTTGGCACCCACGGCATTGTTGCCACTCGCCACTCGCCAGTTTCCAGTTGTTGTTTATTGTTGTTGTTGTTGTTGTTGTTGTTGCTGTTGTTGTTGCTGTGACTGTTGCTCTGTTGCAGTTTTGATTACATGGCTGCTCCTTGTTGTTGCCAAGTTGTCGGTGTTGTTGTTGTTGCTTTTGTGTAGGTGTGAAGTAAAATTAAAAACGTGTCATTTTTTGCTTTATCGCGTGACGCCCATTTGGGCAAAATGTTGCCATGACCCAACGTCGTCGGCGGCCCAAACATAGCAGCAACAACAACAGCAACAACAACACATTGACATCAGGTTGCTTTGCCCAGCCGAAGTTCAAACACCCTTACAGCAACACATTCAAATATATATGCCGTTTCTTTGGGGTTTCTTAGTCCGTCGACATTTTAAGAATAATGAATAATACTTTTCGAAATGAGGCTAATTTGCATAGCCGCAGATCAAACAGCCTTATACAAAAAACTAATTTTGTGAATGATTTTGACAGGTTATGGTCAATAAAAAAAAAGATAAAAATAAAAAATTGCTTATAGCTACAGTCCTTATATGGTGCTATATAGCTAATGTTTCGATCTGATAATGCCTTCAAAAAAAGAAAAGAATTCATGGAAAACTTTCACAAAGCTGACAAACAGCTGGTTTAAGCTATATGAACCTAGCTTATTCAGCTGATCAGGCATTTATACAGATCTATACATATAGCTGCAATGTGAGCTGTCTGCTTTAGTGCGTTACAAATAGCATGCCAGAACTAAAACACCCCAATGGAAGGGCATAAAAGCAGCCGAACAACAAAATGTTTGAGTGAAATTTGAGCCACTTTTGCTTGAAGCTGGCCCAGTCGGATATTGTGTGGTTGAGAGGCTCTGCTCTGGATTGTGGCCAGAAAGCAAACATCAACGGTGTACATGTGTGTGTGTGTGTGTGTATGTGTGTGTGTGTGGGTGTGTGGTGCAGTGGTTAAATAGCTGGAATACAAGTCGAGTGCTAAGCTGGCCAAGTGAAGCGTGCATCTTAGCCCCAATTGTGATTTGCGTCCCTAATACTCTAATACGCTGATGAACTGCCTTTAATTACACTAATTGCAGCGGGCGGGGCGGGGACGGGGGCGGGAGGTGGATTTAGTTGGCCCACTAATTGTATTTAATCTTGTTGAATTACCTGGCTATACATAACTGTAATCGCTGGCAACTGTTAAATTACACGTACGAACGGTATTTGCATAGCAAATAAATTTGAATTTAAGCGGATTTATCGCAACAGCCGAACGAACAACCTGCTCAGAATGACATTCAGCCCATAATTAAGCGGCTGCGATTGTCTTTGGGCCAAGTTGAGAGTCGTTTTTCTTTCAGTGCATCATAATTTTTCACGCTCAATTGGCTGCAACAGCTACCCACGAGAGAGTTGCACATTTTCCATTTCCTTTGGTTGGATTTTCCTTCTTTTTTTTTCTGTTCTTGCGCCAAATGCAATTTGTCATTATAAATTTACGTCAGTTTAGGCAAAGGCATTGGAAAGGAAACTTTTTGGCCAAGCTGGGGAAAAACTACTGCATTTTTCAATATATTTTCCAGCTTGACTCTTCGCACAAAAGTTCAGTCGAAAAAAACTAGGTGGGAAAAAGCTATCGTTTCTGCTGTTGTTGTTGTTGTTGTTGCCACCCACAGAAAACTTGGCCGCAGATTGATGGTCGCATAAAAAAGTAGTTAACGCAATGCCGCAGTGGCTAAAACAAATGCCAGCTACGGAGCTTTGGCGTTGTCGCAACCGCAGCTAATTAAGTGGCAGCAGGTTAAAGTTTGATACAAATGCAGCATATCATTTGTCAATTAATATAGAGCTCCAAGCTAGAGATGGGCCCACAATGTCGAGGCATGGCACGAGCACGAGCCAGAGACATGCACTTCGAAGGAAGGCATTTTTCGGAGACATACTTCACTTTTAGTAAGAACTGGGGCTCAGATTAGCTGCAATTTCGGATATTCTTCAAGTCTGGGGTAGCTATTTATCGTGCCTTTATTGCGCGTGCTTTTAGGAACTGGCCCCTGCACGGCTTCGAGTCACGAGTCCTTCGTGTCAGTTTCTTGGCCAAGGACCTTGCGCATCGCTACTGCCAAATCGCCCCAGCCCCAACTAGAAACATACTTGCAGCATTTAAAATGCAATTAGAGCTGCGGTACACACACACACACACACACAGGCATACACTCGCCCGCAATATGCAGCATATGCAGCTAGCTAGACTAAGTAGTTGCGGTTGTAGCTGCAGCTCATACAATAAGCGGCTTAAAAACCAGCGGCAACCTAATGAGCTAACAACCAAGCAGAGCCGAGGGGCGTAGGAAGAGGGTGGTGGCAGGGGGGAAGGGGAGGTGGGGTTGGGCGACTCACAGATCAAGGCTAACTAAAGACACATCAAGTATACGAGCCGTGCTGCAGCTGTAAAACAAGTAAAAATGTTCAAGTCAAGGCTGCTCGACGGGCAGATGCCCTGTACTCGAATGGGTTGAAGGTTCTTATGTGGGCGTATATATTGGAAAGCTTTAAGGAGAAACGGGGGAAGTATGAAGTATGGAAGTATAAGTATCGATTTCCGATAGAAACATACTCTTAACATGCGTGTGTCATACAAAAATCTACTTTTAATATTAGTTGTCTCCTCCAAGCTTCTAACTTCGAACTATCGAACATTTAACTAGGTTTTCATCTGGCATACAAGAGTTTTGATTACATATTTAGTGTGTCGAGCGAAGACCTCTTAAGCTGAGCTTATGGACAGACGGCAGGCAGACAGGATATATATACACCGATTTGCAGTGCGTGCAGGGTATAGGAATAAACAATTTTATTTAGCTGCTTTACAGAGCATCTTAATTTATTCAACTGATGCCAGCAAGAAAAATTGGCTGAGCAATGAGCGCATCAGCGCGGAGCGCAGAGCGCAGAGCGTGGAGACTTGGAGGCGTGGAGACGACATAATCACCGCTTTGGAGCACCCAATTCGCAGGCAGCTAAACACGGCTCAGGCTAAGCAAGTCGAGGGATGTGGCCAGCCGGGTGGAGCTTCTTCTATAATTCCATGTGCAGCAGCTGCTTAAAGTGGCGCCACAGACGTGTGCAACATGGAAGGAAGCTGCCGCCTGCCAAAGGACCCGAACTGCATTCGAGATGAAGATGAAGTGCCACAAGAGCTGGCAGACTGACAAACTGACAGACTGAGCAGACTGAGCAGAGTTCGCTGAGCGGGTGCTGCACTTTATTTATATTGAAATTAATTTATTGAAAATTCTAATGAATTAAGTTGCTTTTTTCTTGCTGTCGTCAGGCTGTTGCATGCTGTTGCATGTTGCATCAAGTGTCCGTTGGCAAATGTTGCCACTGGACGCCCACAAACAGTCAACAGATTTATGTTTGGACATATTAATTTATGCGCTTTGATGAAAATTGTTAAGTAAATTGCGAGCACAGGCGACAGAGATTTATCGCAATGGACCAACTGCAGCAGTCCAAGCAGCAGCAGCAGGAACTTTAAGTAATTTACTTAAACGGGCAGAGAGAGAGAGGGAGAGGGAGAGAGAGAGAGGGAGAGAGGGAGAGAGAGAGAGAGAGAGAGGGAGAGAGAGGGAGTAAGAGAGAGAAAGAGAGAGAGAGAGAGGGAGAGATATGGACAGAGCAACACACTGAACGAATGTGTGAGAGAGAAAGAGGCTGTCTAATGCTCTGTTTACAATAGGAAAATGAGTATATTTGTTGGGTGTGTCTGCATGAATGCAATCTATAATATTTATGAAAGAACTTAAACTTTGTCCATTAGACAAAATATCTGGCCGATGCTTGGGTAAATAAATCAAAATCCAAATTGATTGAAGCTAAAGAATGTAAAGTTATTTTCAAACAAGTTAATTCTCGAATATAAATATAAATATTTATACCTAGTCAATTCTTAGCTTCGGTCCACAATTTAGACCACAGCCTTACCTAAGACCTGTTCTTCAGTTTGGGCCCAAAGAGTGCTCCCTTGGCCACAAATATCTATATTCACAGTTTAAGAGCCACTGCCTCGGGCTAACAGTCTAGCCAAAAAGATTCCTTTTGAGCTGTCTGTATTCAAACTGTCTGAACTGTGAACAGAACATCCAGCGGTCAATGGCACCCGATTGCAATTGCAATGCTTGTTCTTGCTCGTGTACTTGTCTACATCTAAACTAATTGAATTTGCTGCTTTGTGAAATGTTAACAAGTTTTGCGGCGGGTGCAGCTCGTAGGCATGCAAAACTTTGAGAGCAACACACATTAAAGACCAGTGACAAATGCTGCAACAGCAACAAGAGCAGCAGCAGCAACAGCAGCAGCCATTAAATTTGTGTAATTAACCAGACGCAGAAGAAGGCTGAGGCTGGAACAGGGACTGGGACGTGCAAGTCTGAGGAAAGCGGCAACTTTGCTAAACTAATTAAAATGCATATTCTGGCTGCACATAAATGTGAAAAGTTTCGCTAGATATATAGTCGCATAGTCGCCTAGTCGCCTGTTGGTCTAGTTGCATGGTAAACAGGTACAATGCGACTTAATCCGCAAATGGGCATGGTTTAAACAAATAGATGACTGAGCCTCAGCCTGGACACGTTGATGACAGTTTTTGCCAGGGCGCGCGAGGAGGAGCCTGCAATTTGTATAACATGCTGGGCAGCCAACAGTTGGGCTCAGTCTTAGACACCGCCGCCCCCCTCGCCGTGCTCAGTTAAACCAAAACTTTTTGTAAACTCATTAGAGCTGTCGGCCGAGCCAAACCAGCCAAGCCAGGCGAGGCCAAGCCGAGCCGAGCCAGCCAAGCAAGCAGCTAAGCAACTGCGCTAACCAAACAGGCGTTCTGCCTGGTTGCCAGCGGGGGTTGGGCTGTTGGATGGTGGGTCACAAGTTTGCTTCTTTTTATGCCCTCAACCTATATTAAGTATGTTTATAAAGGGTATAATAGACTAGCAAAACCATGAAGGAAGCTTCAATCTAAAAGAATCGAGCTTATTCCAACTTATCTAATATCGATAAATATCGATTAAAAGCACAATTCGAAGATCTCCATAAATATTATATACAGATTCTTGCGACTTTACTTACATATCCTATTTATTAGCAAAGGGGTCCAAATATATTTCAAATGACTATACACTTCTCACGACTATCTCGAGAGTCTTTACCTGTTCATCGATTACAGATATATTTTAAGTCGATGCGACTGCCACAAGATGAAATAGTTTTCATTTTCGTGAATACTTTTTGTCTTGTCTTTGAAAATAAACCTCATTCTGAAACGTAGAACTTTGCGATGTGGTAATCACACAATTTTGTATGCCTTATTGAATCCTTGAAAAATTTATCGATCGGACTTTAAGCGCCGAAGATACTCGAAAACACATGTTGCACAGTGTGTGGTAAAGGGAAGAAGGTGCTGCGTGCGAGGTTTTGGGTATCTTATAGTCGGACACTCGCTTTTATTTGTCTTTTTTCTGAAAGCAAGAAAACGAGCAGGTCGGTAGCCAAAGAAACGGGTCAGGGACCGAGCCGTGGACAGACGGGACAGGACAACAGAGGACAGGACGGGCTGGCAAACAAAAGGCAGGCCCGGCTAAGATAAACAGGCAACTTCTTCTTATGCAGGCAGGGCTTACTGTCGCTTTTCATGCGGCTAAACATGCCCGGCGGTGCAGTTGAAATTTTATTTATTGCATTAACTTGAAACCGCTCGGCAAGGACGCGCCCAAAGTGTGGCGAACGGGGCGAGGGGGCTGGCTGCCTGCGGGGGGTAGCTCCTCGTAATAAACATAATGAAAATGATGTTCATAATGAAGCGCACTAATCGACTCTTCTGGCAAGGGCGCAGCTGTCGCTGCAAGTTTACGAGAGCCGTGAGCTGCCAAGTTGAAAACTATGCCGTTTATGGTCCAGGCTCAAACTGGAAACTATGTATAATCTATAAACTGACTGACTGACGGTCTGACTGAATGATTGACTGATGATCGTGTAGTCCAAAACGCAAGATATACGAATTTCTTACAGCTTCTGTTATGTAAGTGGGGCTATTCCACCTGCAGGGGTGGAATATGAATGGAAATTGTGCAAAAGTAACATTTAGGAATAAATTGTTTTAAGCAGCTTTTTGTATAATTCCCTAGAAGAGGATGGAAAGAGGGGGGCTTAAGATTCGATCTGTTTCAAAACTAAATTTCACATTTCCCACAATTTTTCATTTAGAAATAAAATAACGTATTTGAGAGGAATTGAAAAACCCCATTCGGGCGACGAAAATGAATGAAAGCTTTGTTTTTAATTCCATGTCAAATAATTGGGCCGAGCAAAGCCGAGTAATATTCACGCTGGGAGCATTTAAGAAGGACTTGCTTTATATTGCAAATGCGATTGCTTACACTTGAAAAAACTTGGGCAAACAGGGCTTCATATGCATCACAATTGACAGCAGGAAGTTTGGGCGATTAAGCCGATGCCTGTATGTGTGCGTGCGAGTGGGTGTGCGTGTGTGTGTGTGTGTAGTTGCATAAATAAATATATTTTGTAGAAATTAACATATGTCCTTCGGCGCATCCGTCAGACGGCCGAGAGGGGGGGACAAGAAATTGATTGTGTGGAAAATTTAATGTGCGCAACATTTTCATAGCATACTTTTGAGTGTTTTGCAAATTGCAATAATTGCAGGCATATGTAACTACAGCTGGGCGTGTGTGTGTGTGCGTGTGTGTGTGTGAACTGACAATTAAAATGCTTTTGCTACACACACACACATATATTAATTCCCTTATTGTTTGACCTTTGTATCGCTGTTCATTCCAATAATAAAATTGACTTACTGCCCACGCATTTTGCGCTCCACACATACTTACACACTCTTATGTGTGCGTGTGTGTGTGTAAAGTTGTGTTGTGGCGTGGGGTGGCAGGTATTTATTAATATTGTTCGACTGAAAATAATTATGCTGGTGTTAAGTTAAGCGTTAAGCACTTTGCCAAAATGATGGGCAATTAAATGGCAGCCACGCGGTAGAAAGAAAAAAAAAAGAACATTGGGCTACAAATTAAAATCAATTTTATAGTGTTTAAAAATGTATTGTGAAAAATGTGCCAAAATTGTTTTTAAATTTTAACTCGACTAATTGATAGACAAAAGGTTGCACTGCAAAGAAAACTTTTATTTTATGAATGATCAGAAATCGAAGCGGGGAGATCATCTACCAAAGTTGACTGCAAAAAGTCTTCTTTCTTTTTGATATTTTATTTATTTAAGTATATAGAGGCATCGAAAAAGCCCTTAGGTATATAAACTGTATGTATGGGCACATTTAATACTATTTAGTTTAAAAAAGGCAAAGCTCTTGCTCTAACACAGTTCTTTCACCCAGAAAGTTCTTTCTGTATGCTTGCTTTGCATATTCCAACCTTTACGCTTGGAATTCTCAACAAGTTAAAGGCATTAAAAAGGACAGAAGGCCTTTCCAAGCCTAGAGTTGATAGCAAAGTCTGCTGATGACTGAACCGAGAAATTCCTAATAAAGCTGAACAGATAAACATAATATATAAAAAAAAAAAAAAACAATCCTTGAGCTGATCAACTAAATATTACTATTTTTTTAAATTATTTATTTATTTTTCAAATCAAATTCCGATTTAATTCTAGGTTCTTCCAAATGTTCAGTACGATTAAAAAGTTTGAAATTAATTTGAATAATTTAAAATGAAAATTTAATTTAAATAATACTCCCCCCCCCTGTTTCAGTCTGTGACACGCCCACTCTTATGGCTAAGGCCCTTTGCGATTTTTCACAATTCTGGCAAGTCATAAGCCTGATTGAAACGCATTTGCAATTGATGCAAAAGTTCAAAGCACACGAATTGTGCATAAATTAAGTGTCAAACAGGCAGCTGGGCGGGGCGAGGTTGGGTGGTTGGGCGGCGGGTGGCGGGTGGCGAGGGAAGGTTGGCTGGGTACAGCACAAGTTCACTTGACATTTCTTGGCAGTTTTGCGACTTTCATTTGACAGATGTCAAAACGTTGGGGGAACTCAATTAGTTGCCGCCGCAAATGGCCTCAGCTGAGGTCGGAGGTTTGCATTGACAAATGCTGCGAGAGTGGCTCGAGTGGTTCGAGTGGTTCGTGTGGTTGGCGTGGCGGTCAGCTATGTCGGGTTTATTTAAGCCAAAATATTTGTGCGAGACATTTGTGAGCTTTTAAATAGTTATTTAATTCTTAACAGCTATGCGGCATGACTTTAGCTTAGCCTTAAGCCAAAATAAAACAGCCTCAAATCGATTACAAACTAAAACTAGGAATTAACTTAACATGCCCGCCACTGGGAACTGGATGCCACACATTGCCGCCTGGCGCTATGCTCGGGTCATAGCCGAGGGGCTGTGCGGGTGGAGAAAGGGGAATGGGCAACTGTCTCAGAGCTCCGTGCTCTCCATGTGCGGATTGGCATTGCGAATGCCCAGATTTTGTAGCTTGCGCAAACGATGTATCTGATGGCGTAGCTTGTGCTTGAACACAATCTGATTGTTGACCGTCTTCAGGTCGTCCGCGCTGCAGCCCTTCAGATTGCGCCAGGTCTTGGCCAGCAGCGTTTCGGTAATGAAGTACTTGGCCTTCGACAGACGCATATACTCCACCTTGCGCCGGGCCAGCTGCTCCCGATACAAATACAGATGATACCCAACGCTGGGCGGCTGCTCCGAATGCTGCTGTTGGGGCGAGTTGTTGTTGCTCTCGTTAACAAGTTGCTGGTAGCGTGGCATGTTGCAGTTGCAGTTGCAGTTGTTGTGTTTGTGGCGACACTTCGATTTGATTGCTCTCAATTTAGATATTGTCAAGGATCGATGTGAGATGCTGCTGCTGCGACTGCTGCTCCAGCTGTTGTTGCTGTCACCGAGTTTGCTTTGGTTTTGATGTCAGCAAACGCATTCGACTTGCTTTTTATGCAGTCGACAGCACGATAGTGCCACGTACCTGCCTGAACTTTGGCCCTTCCTTTTTTTTTTTGGGTCACGGCACAGGCTACCTAGTCGAGTTCTACCTGTTCGTGTGCGTTGCACTTTGACTTGTGCCGCAATAAAAAACGATTCATTCTTAATCTGCTTGCGAGCCATAAAGTTTCGCATATTTTGCAAACATGTTCATTCTTAATCCGATCGCTAATCCGGCAGACAGTTACTGACAGCTACTCTTAAAAAAAATCGCCTGGCCTATAAAAAGATTAGACATCGCCACCGTGCGAGTTCAATTTTCCAAGCAGCTGTAAGGACGCAGCCCGACAAGCAGTTGCATGTCCTGCGGCAGGCCGCAAAGGGGTAAGCAGCAACGGCTGCCAGGATTAGTTCTTCTTGGCCCGTTGCAGCTGCCGCGCGAAATCTTCATTAATGATCAGCTCGCGCAGCTTCGAAATTGACAATCAATTCAATTCCGGCAAAATATTAGCTTTTTTATGCCCGAACCAAGGCTTGACTCTTGCGCCAAGCTCTGTAATCCTTGCGATTTATAGCCCATTCTCAGCTTTGCAGGTTTCTCACTTAAATCAAAAGACAAACTTTTATAACTGTCTGGCTTGGAAAAACAGATGAATGAAAAGTGTCGCGTATATTTCAGAGCAAGTTTTTCATCTTGGTTTTTCATATTTTTCATATTTACTTTAATTTTGCTCTCCACTTTCTTTTTGCATAAGACAATCATGTCAATTTCTAGATCAAATAAAACAAAGTTCAACCTACGTTGGCACACAAAACAAATACGAACAAAAAGTGGCAAAAAGTAAGCGTTAAAAAAGAATAGAAGGCGAAGAAGCAAAAGTAGAAAGTGATAGACCTCTGGCAAGAATTATGGCAAACTTTTGCTTTTTAAATCTAACAAAACGAAACGTGGCTAACTTTGCAAACTTGAATGTTGAAATAAGCAATTTTCGCGTTCAACTACACACACACACGCACGCACACACACACACACACACACACACACATAGAATAGTGTCTGTGCTGGCGTCTGAGACTGTGCGCAGGGCAAAAAGATTGAAAAGTAATTGCATTCAAGAGCTTGTAGTTAAAAATTTATAGATGTAGTGCACAAGAATCTGGACGTAAAAAACGTTAAAAAAAGAAAATGACGATGTTGCCGCTGCTGAAAATATTGAAAATGCAATTGCTGGCAACATGCCCCCCGAAAACCCCCCGCGATGCAACGGTAATTGCAGAAATTTGAGCGCGCGCGGCAAAGAAACAAAAACAAGACGGAAAATGCATCTGAAAAAGGCCGCGCATCAAATACTCTTGCAGACTTTTGTCTACACTTCGCTAGAAAATGCAGCAATCGGGGTTTTTGTGTGGCATCGAACCAAAACACAACTGTGTTCGCAAGATGTTACAAGGCTTTACAGCTGATGACGATTCTAAAGGAGAATCGAAATATATTGAAGATAAAGAGAGATTAATTTTATTTAAATTTTAGCAGACAAAACAAAGGACTCAGAATGGGCCTAAGACCAAAATAAGAAGCGGATCCAAAAATCGTAGTAAATTAGCTCCGACTCAGCTCCAAGACATAATTAACTGGAGCTCCAAACATTCATCTTACCATAAGTTGTTGCCACTTTTGGTAAGAGACTTATTGTCCCATCCCATCTATGAAAATGTGTATGTATGACAAAACAAGGTTTGCACCGAAAACCAGAATTCAAGACTGTAGCAAATCAAATTCACGTATCAAATCTAAAGACAGACAACTTGTTTATACCCCAAAACGATTCTATATGGATAAAAAGGGTATTATGTAGTTTTTGGGTCTTTATTTACCGCCCATTATTTCCGTTGGAGCAATATGATAGCAATACAATAGATTGATTTAGATGTATGTTAGTAAAAAAACGAAAGAAAAGTAAAGCTCGCAACTTCCTAGTTTGGTTAAGATAGTTCAATATGCAACACATAGGAACTTTATGCGCCCTTGTATAAGAATTCAAATAGAAAACTAATACTTGGATAGTTTCTAGGATAGCTATATGATAAAGTAGATCTAATCGAATCAAATTTTCATCAGAGAGAAGGGTAAATATACATATACACTATAGAGTCAAAGACGGATCTCGTCTCACGGCAATGTCATAATAGCCTCTCGGCAAGGGCATGCAAAAAATACAGCGAGAAGCGCGTTTGCATCGAGCATACAAATAAAAGTAAGTTAAATTGCAAATGAAATGAAATCAGCTCTTTAGCCCATTGCTTCATTTGCTTGTACATCTGCCATTTACCAGCTCGCAGCTCGCATCTCCCATTTCCATTTCCATTAGCATTCGGATACGTATTCGGCATTCGGCATTTCCATTGCCATTTTCATTTGCATTATTAACGGCATGAGTGAAATTTTAGCAGCATGTGAAGCAGCATTTAATTTGCCTTTTCCTAGTTTTTACTGCATATTTTGGCCACGCTAGCGGCGCGCTGCAGTTGTAAATTGACTTTGAAAGATGCGCATCTCAATTGCTAATTTTTATTGTTGCAATTTTGTGGAAATTTGCGCTCATTTGGTCAACGTTCGATGCAGCTGCCCCGCCCCGGCCCCCCCCTAGACAGACCCTCTGCCTCTGATAGCACAATAAAATTTCAATAATTGCATTTTAAAAACACAATCTCTCACACGCCATATGCTTGGGCAATAGGAGGGGGCGAGGGGCGAGGGAACGCTTGATTATGGCAGCTTAATGCATAAGCTGTGCCCATGCCACGCCCACTTTTTTGCAGTCTTGTGTGGGGGGTGGAAACAGATTGGAGGGGGGGTTAAATATGAATGCAAACAGATTCAACAGAATTTTCACATCCTTGAATTTTCATATGCCTTGCCTTTTGGCCTCGTTTAATGGCTTAATTTCAAAGAAAATTGTTTGGATTTGCCTTACGTATGCTTTGTGTGTGTGTGAGTGTGTTTGTGAGTGTGTGTGTGAGTGTGTGTCTGAGTGTGTGTGTGTGTGCTTCACAGATTGAGAGTTTGTTGAGAGCTGAACAAAATTAAAACATTCTGAGTGAATTCGTATAGGTGGAAAGTGCAGCTTGAAAGCATGTAAGAATGAACGCTGCTCGACTAGGAGATACCCTGTATACAGTTTAGAAGAGCCCCAGCACATATTCATGATCTTTTGTATCAAATTAATTCCTTTCTGAGCCCCAGAGCATGGCAAATACATTCTTTCGTAATTCATGGTTGGATCTTGACGAAACTTTCAGGCTTATAAAATATATTCTTCAATTATGTTTATAAACAAATAATGTGCTATTTTACATTTTTGAATGTAATGGAAACGGGGCATATTTAAAAAAGAAAATTCAAGTTATATTTCAATTCTCTTAATCCCAAAGCCTGCGCCTTCTTCTGCGTGCATTATACCCCTTGCCACAAATTTATCGATGAATACAGGGTATTTAAGACTTTATCTCAATGTTGCCATTTGAAAACAATATGACAACACAATAAGCTCATGTGGATTTTAAATGTGTATCAATTTGTGAGCTTGTAGCTTTTAGGATTGTACATTTATTTTTAAGTGTGGCGCTTAACCTTTGGCCAAGTGAAAGAGGAGGAAAATCATTAGAGTTGTTTATGGAAAAGCCAATTTTCAATCTTGAGTCTGGTTCAACTTCGGTTTAGGTCGTTTGTTATATCATCTGCCCTGCTCCCGACTGTGAACTCTTGGCCCAGCTGTCAGTTCCAATTAGCCAACTGCTGGGCACAACATAACGGGTAATATACACAACAACAACACAAACACACACACACACAGTTAACACATAATCAAAATGCCGTAAATCAGTAAATTTGATATGCAGAGTCCGACAAGTTGATTTGACAGCCTCGCGCTACAGATACATTGTTAGGCCCAAGGCCCCGCGAGCTTTCCCGCCTGGGCGTTAATTGCACAAACTATTAAAGGACGGAGTGGGCTGAGGGGGGAGGAGGTGTGTGTAAAGGAGACCGCCATCAAGGCGACGTAAATCAAATCAAATTGCAATTAAAGTGCCATTCGATGCCGAAGCACTTTAAAATGCAGGCGGCATGCGAAAAATGCAGCTGCTAGGCGACAATTGCGATTGGAAGAGGGGAGAGGGAAAGACTAAGAACTGATGGAAAAACCAAGGACTGAGGAAATGGGAAGTGTAGCTGCGCATTCGGGGATTTGGGGGGTTTGGGGGGCAATTAATTAAGGCAAACCTCAGCGCCGCTCGAAAGTATGCAACACACGAACCGCAAAGGCAATGAAATATTGCAATCAGCAAAAGAATGAAAAGCCACTAAATGCACAGAAGACGGCAAAAACCCGGAAGGCAACAGCAACAGCAACCAGCAACCAGGAGCTAACAGCCAGGAGCCAATAGCTGCTGCTCCTTCTCCTGCTTCTGCCCGCTTGGCAGCACCCGCTTGCCAAAATTAGTTTCTGTGTCAAAAGTTTGAAATGAGCAAGCGCCTGGCTTGGCCCTGCAACCGAAGCAGCTGAAGAACTGAGAACTGAGAACTGAGGCAAAAAACTGCCAGCACCGGGGAGCCAAAAGAAAGACAAGCGAGCGCTGCTCCAAGATGTAAATCCTCGCTGGGAAGATACCCTGTAATAAACTGCATTTGTGTAAACACAAATAGAGACACAAGCGGATATCTCTTGCAGCTGATGTACGTCTTTATTTCCCAGCTCATCTCAAATAACTCGTGTATTTCTCATCAGATTACTTTAGAATTTTAGACTGTTTGAGATAATACTTAAAGAGTGGTGTATACAAAGATTCAGGGCTTATAGCTCAAGAGTTTTCGAGTTTTTCACCAAGTGAAATAGTCTTGATACTATCTTTAAAAAAAAGATCGATTAACGTGGGTGGCAAATCGATATTTACCTATTTCTGAGAAAAGGGAAGCTATCGATTTCGTAGATGCCATGTCTAACGATCTGACAGACAGACGGACTCTGTGGGACCAGAACCGCCTCCTTTTGCTTGTGACCCTATCATACCCATTCTGATAGTTGGCACAGGGTATCAGAACTCGTTGAGAGCGAGACAGTGCGTCGAGGACAAAGTTTGTCGCTGATGTAGTTAAGAATTGGCAGCAAATGCTGCTTAATTTCAAAAGAAACTTTACGTATTTGTCATGCGGCGCACATTCATTGCGGTGTTCATTTGGGCGCACATTCAGGCAGCCCACAAGCTGCAACTGCAACGGCAACGGCAACGGCAACTGCAACGGAGACATTTGACAAACTTGCACCAGTTGGCATTTTGGTTAGCTTTATCAGCCCCCAGTTTTTTTCCTTATCCTTGATCATATTTAATAATTCATCAGCAAGAAGCTGAGGTCTTTTGAGTGAGGCGTTGCACGCTAATTTGTGGCCGCTTTGCCAGCGCTGGTCCACTTGCGCGCTTCATTTCCTGCGGCCGACTGCCGTTTGACTTGCTGTTTCCGTTTCCGTTTCAATGAAGCTTTGATTGGCCTTGCGGTCTCCAACCTCCAACCTCCACCCTCCACCCTCAACCGCAATGAACTTGACGTTACGCGTTAATTATTATGGGGCACAGCTCATGGCTGACCGCGACGCCAACTTGAATAACACTTGCAAATTTTTGAGTTGAGCCCATTTAAAAGCTGTGCAGCCAATATTTGCCCCTCTGCCAAATTAATATTCAAACCCAAGCGGCTGGTTCAAAGTACTTGACATATCCATAAAAAACGAATTACTTGTGTACATTATTTGACCTCAGACACGATTAGGCGAAGGCAGCTTTTAAATACTTCGAATTTTGTACTCGAGTCAGTTCTGAGAACGAAACTCTTTCAGCTCGTAATTCCTTAGACTTATCTAAAGATTAGTCCACATGCGATATATTATGGCTTCATGGGAAATCTTAAGCTTATTTCAAGCAGTTAAATTGTTATAATAAGTATTTAGTTTATATTTCAAAAGTACTTTGAAAAAAATGTAGAAAATTTTGACCTATGCGAATCCTAGGGATAAGATTTTTACATGAATTTCGACTAAAAAATATGTATTCAGATTTGAATGCCGGATTGTTCTAGAATTGATTTAGATGCAATAATAATCTAGAGCTCAAATCATTATTAAAACGTCAAGCCTTATGAAAACCGGTTAAGTTTTGAACAAGTTATGGGAATGGGAAATTTGGACTCATGTCTATATAGGATGATATATATACCTATCTATATATATAAATATCAATATATATCATGTATATATTGTATATATGAAGGAATGCAACGAATTGGCGAGTTGGCGTGAATTATAAAATCAAAATCAAATTTCCAGCTTGACTTTCAGCATTATTCAGTTAACCCGAGCGACGCCGGGTAATTTTTACGAGTAGTTAAATTGGTCAGTTTCTATATTTATAAAATTAGCTGCTAATTCAACTAAATGCAAAGCCGTGGAAACATGGCATTACGTGAGATAGTTGCGATTTTTGCTTACCTCAGAGATTTTTCGGCTAGCTGCTGCAGATATTTGTTTCGACTGTAATAAATAAAATAAAATAATGTATGATTATTATTGCTGTGTCGGCGGCAGGCGTTATATTGGCTTATAATATATTTATTTATTTATTTCTTTGATTTTGCGCACGTTTATTCCGCAAATTGTAATCTTTACACAATTGAATGGCAATGCACACGCAAACGATTATTTTCCATGAAATACATTTTTGCTTCTTCGTTTTTCGGCCAAAGATAAACAAAACTTTTGCTTGATTTCACGCCTATTGGCGGCTTCATTATCGCGGGGCCGGGGCCGGGGGCGGGGCGGGGCGGGGCATACTCTTACTTCTGGGTGCGGGCCAAAAAACATTTCCGGGCTGAAAAGCGAGCAATGCGAGAATGCATTCGTGTGTGAAAATGATTTTTAAATTGGCGCCGACCGCCGCGGCGACAGTCAAAAGGCATTTGAGAATTGAGATTTGAGATCTCAAAAGCCGATGGAGGAGAAAACACAATGCGTGGCTGGGCGAGGAGGGGGGCGGAATGTGGCAAATGTAAAATTTTGACAGCTTTTAATTGTGCAGCGAGCCGTGCAAATCCTGTGTAAAACACTCGCACAACAATCACACATCCATTTCAATTACAAAACGCAGCACGTCACGGCCAGATACATTTACAGATACATCAACAGCTGCAGCCAAAGATACAGATACATTGCGATAAGCGGGCTCGGCCGCCAGGTTTATGGCTCGGCGGGCAAAGGCAGCCGAAATTGCGTTTACCTTGGAACAGGTGCAATTAGCGCGGCGCATAATTTCACCACAAAGCACTTGAGGGCTGCCGTGTGAATTATCATTAATAGACCAAAGTGAGAGTTTATATGCTTTTTTCTAGGCGCAGCTTCCCAACTAATGGCAGCGACGCCCAGGGCCAGGCCAGGCCACGATTTACGGTTTGCTTGAACACTTTTCTCACATGCCGCCGCGGCCTGTCAGCAGTTCATCAGAGCTGCCGCGAGACGTGGCATCAAGACGCTGCACACTCGACGCGACTCGACTCGACTCTCTCCCTGTGCGAAAACTTAATTAAAATAAAATTAAATTCAAGGCGAGCGTCCCTTTTGGCAGGCAGCGAGCGCATTATGCAAATGCTTAGCATTTGAACTCGTTGCCAACTGTCAGAGACGTGTGCAATTGCACTAAAAACTTAACGATGCATAAATTGTGGCTGCCTTGCGTTGCCGTGTGTTGCCGGGTTGCCGGGTTGCCGTGTGTTGCCTCGCTATCTGATAAGCTACAATCAAATGCAATCAAACTAAATTCAATTTTATGGCCAGCAAGCCAAAGAGAAGCCGCCGACGAGTGCTTAGAAAATCAACTCAAGTGAAGTGAGCTGGAAAACAACAGCAACAGCAACAACAACAACAACAACAGCAACAACGTCTAGAGACAGGCAAATCCAGCAGAGATTTAGCTTAGCAGCTGCGTCTAAGCACGAATTAAAATCCAACTGCGGCCCGCAGAGCGCAACTGAAACCCAAACTTGAGCTAAACCAGCTGCTTACCAAATAATTTGCAAATTCGATTTGATATAAAAGCAAAGAGCGCCGGGCTGTAGGGAAGGGCAGGTAAATCAGAGGTAGGGTAGGTCTGGCAAATCAAAAAATTTGAAAATCGAATGAGCGAAAAGACCGTAAATCGAGCAAATGTCTGACAAGCGTTAAGAAAACTCACAAGAGAAATCATGCAGCTCGACGCAGAGATGCCGATGTGGCCTTTTTTTGTTTAGACGCGGTGCCCATTAAAATAAGGGTATATTGGAGCATATACAACAGAAGCAGAAGTAGGGTATATATTTCTTCGATTAACATCAAGAGTTGAGCCGATACAGTCCTGCCTGCCTGTCTTTCCGTCTGTCAACATTTGATTTAGCAAACGCAACCAACTAATTTAAATCTATCGATAACTCTTACCCCATCCCCTGTTTCCTCACAATATCTTCATAATATCGATTCGATATGATTTGTTATTGAGGTTTTTCTTTATGTCATTTACAGATCATATTTACTTTTAAATTATCGATAGCTCACCCAATCCCCTGTTGCTCTAAAATCGATATATCAATATCAATTTGAAATTAACTACACTATTATTTGAAATATTGATCATTTCTATATGTCATAAGCAGACCAAATTTTCCTTATAGTATCGATAACCTACCTAAACTCTTATTGCCTCACAGCCGATAAATTTCAAATCGATATTTACGATAATTTGACATTGAGGCTTATCCGATAATCCACTCAATCCTTTGTTTCTTGACAATCAACAAACATCGTTTCGATATTTGTGTAATTTGGCATTTCATCGATAACTCCCCAATGTCTGTTTCCTCACACTCGATATAAAACGATTCATTTGTCTGACTTTTGAGCATATGTCGAAGATTATAAGACGCTCGACTCTGCATCTTTTGCATGTTGGTTCTTGGGAGTATATGTACAGGGTATCTCACAGTCTTAATTGATTAACAACTGTCATTTT
Organism: Drosophila littoralis; assembly: GCA_018903485.1. Lineage (NCBI taxonomy): Eukaryota > Metazoa > Arthropoda > Insecta > Diptera > Drosophilidae > Drosophila > Drosophila littoralis. The sequence continues at coordinate 1,016,512 of JAEIGF010000408.1, forward strand.
TGAGTTTTAAGTCAACTGTGTGGAGCTATTAGTGCCGCAGCTACCACGTGCGGAAAGCTCTGACAAGAATCAAAAGCCACGAAAAAGCTTAGTCCGAAGGCGAGAGAGGGTTGCACTGGAAAAAAGCCAGCGAATTGTGACGCCGAGATTGCCAGCCAAAGTTGCGGAAATGAAGATGACGACGACGACGATGGCGACGACGACGATGGCGACTGTTGCTGTCTGCTGTGGATCTGGCTGTGGATGTGGCCCAGGCCCCTTGGCAATTCAATTCAAGCGTGGCGAAAACGCTTTGCACTGCATTCGATTCATGCAGTTTGCCAGGGAAATGGGTTGGTGGCAGGGGAAGGGGGAGCAAGCTGTCTTTGCCCCGCACCCGGCGCTTATTGGCATCATTGACTCCGACAACAGGCGGCAACACCGCAGAACTGAGCCGCCAACCGCCAACCCCGTCAGACGCTTTGTCTGTTTGATCTGGCAGTTTTTTTTTTCCTGCGCCCAGCATATTTTTTTTTCTTTTTCGGCTTGCCTTCATTTCTTGCGCAAGCGGAAACACAACTTGCACTGTGTGTGTCCGTGTGTGTGTCGGTGTGTGTGTGTGTGTGTGTTTGTGTGTGTGAGTGTTTGCTTAACATTGTTCGATATTTGGTTCAGCATCCATCTCCGCCTTCACCTCCGTCTCCGCCCCGCTAGCTGTTGGCTTCTTCTGTTCATTTCTTGACTTCGATGTTTATCTGCAATGATTTGCGATTTTCCGGCAATTTACGCAAAAATATGTGACGAAATTTTAGCTTGTGTGCGTGTGTTTGTGTGTGTGTGTGTGCTCAACTGCAACCATTTTGTTTTTTATTTTGAAATGTCTATCGAGCCCCAGCTAAACCCCCCCCTCCCCGCACTCTTTATGCGTTGCGCGCGTGATGCCAGCCCGAAATTTACCAAGAAAATTAGCGTACAAAAATGTTGATGGCAAATATTTGCGTAGCAGCAACAACAACAACAACTTTGACGGGAAGAGCATCCCACGCTTTGCAATTCGTTTTACAAAATTTTGGGTGATTGGCTTTGCCATTTGCCTGCAGTTAATTGAATTTGGAAAGGTGAAAGGCTCCGCGGCGCCGCGCATCTCGGGCCAAAAGTGGAATTTCGCTTGCGATAACAATGAAGCATTTTATTTTCTGATTTATGGAGTTGACGGCGCGCGCGCCTGCAAAGCCATCGATAGCCGGGTAAAAGGGCTGCATTTCGATTAGTGCACAACAGAGATTGTGTCTATTAGACGATGTGGCGGAAATGTAATCGAAGCTGAGACAAATTGCAAGGAAAAGCCATCAATGTTGGAAAATGGAAAACGACAATCTTTGTGGCTAAATGAAATCTATATGTATAAATCAATTAAAGGGAGAGGCCAAACCTCTACTGTTTTTTTGAACAGACTGGGGAAAGGTTGTCTCGATCGATAACCCAACTAATAAAGTTTGTATGTCTAGCTAATGAAAACCCTATAATAGCTAAATAGATATTGCAATCAGAGACAAGCGACGGCTGATTAGCTGAAGAAGAACAGATCGACTCGGTTCAGACCAGATCAGCTTATATATCTGCTATAGCTTCTGCTTGCCACAACTATTTGCCAAGCAATTTACGCATTTTGGCTACGATAATTCACAGCACTAAGGAATTTAATATCACAATGAATACAATTCGCAAATTTTATGGCTTTAAATTCGCGTAAAATAAAAATTGTATTTTTAATTAATTGCGCATGCATTTGGCTTTAATGCAAAGTCAAAAAATACTGTGTAAATACGGGTAATGAAAAAAAAAACGAGAAAAAAAAGATTGAAATGTAAAAATTAATTGCTTTAAACAACAGCACAAATGGCACAAAAAGGGGAAATGCTAGCCAGCAGCAAGCATCATCGTCGACAACATCATCATTATTGTCATCATCATCATCATCATCGTCATCGTCATCGTCAACATCATCGTCTGTTTATTTTTTTCAGTTTGGTAATGATCATGTGATGATTTGATAATTAAAAGCAAACACAAAGCGAAAGAGAAAACAAGATGAAAAAACGTTCAAGTAATGAATGCCATCAAAATACGCCACACACAGAGACAGAGAGACACACACAGATACGCACGCACTCACACAGATACGCACACACTCACACAGATACGCACTCAAACATTTACATACAACAACAAAACTGTCGCACAAAATTTTAAATGCCCCAAGTCACACAAGCGAAGCGAACGGAGACATGCCCAGATTCAGATACAGGTCCTGCTGGCTCAACATTAGCTACTGACCGATAGAGCAGCTTCTGTGCTGCGTCCTAGTCCGCCCAGTCTGGGCAGCCAGAGCCGAACAGTAGCCAAGCCAAGCGATAACAACATTCAGAGATGCAGCTCCAGTTGGAGATGCGCTGGCAGAGGCGGGCGCGGAGGGAGGGGGGAGGTGGGAGCTCTGCTGCTGGCGACAAGGTTTCGCAGTTGATGAACTCCAAGTCGGACTCTGGCCGGCCAACGCACATGTATATATCAACGAAAAGCGGCTGATCCGCTTTGCGAGCCGGCCATACATCTTATTGTATCTGTATCTGTTGCTCTGTAGCTGTATCTGGCAGATGCGGGCACGCACACGCACACGCAACCGCAACGAAACCAGACCTTGTGCCAGTTTACGATTGCGCGTAAGAATATGAAACAATAACAACAACACAAAAGCATGCTCGACTAGCCGACTGGCAGATACCTTGCACCCAGTCTTTCGACTATGCACCATACTATCTATGCATATGCATTCTTAAGTAACTCAGGTGTTTATTGTCTGATACTTATGCAACTTTCAGGGAATAAACATGACATACGAAAGTGTGTAGATGCTGAGTTCCAGGGCTCTAACCTTCAAGCTAAGTTATTTCATATAATATGAGCTATTTCTGAGGCAACTGGAGGAAGATATCCAAGTAAAATATTTATAATCTGTATATAATGTGTGTTAACTTTCATACCTAGTTTTGGCATATCTATATCTCTTACAATCCTCGAGGTGAGCTTGAAAAACAAAGTCTTAAGAGTTAAGCTCGATATTTATCGATATATCTGATATTTTCACACAGTCTGAAAGATTCAGCGCAACTTCTGGCTCAAGCATTTATGTACTTTTACGAATTCTCCTTCTTTCTGTCTGTAACATACACTCACACCAGAGCCAAGCTACCCCTTTCTTAGCCACTTTAAATGGGTTCGGGGCATAAAAAGCGACTGGCAAATTGATTAAACGCTAATCGACGCCATTTTGCGCAATTATATGAGTGCGGGGAGGGGGCAGGTGGGCGAAGATGGAAGCGGAGGCGGATGCGGTGAGCGGCAGTAAAGCGGTCAGCTGGCCAAGCTTTTAGGCAAGTTTTAAATGCGGCTTTTTTTTATTGCTGTTGCTGCTGCTGCTGTTGTTGTTGTTGTTGTTGTTGTTGTTTTTGTTGCTGTTGTCGTCTGAGCAATTACGTTGGCGTTGGCGTCTTCCATTGCCTCGTGCCGTCGTCTGGGGCGTGGTGCGTGTGCAACTGTTAATTGAATGATGGCCAAGACTGCAGCAGCTCAAGCTGGCCAAAAGCTGGTCAAGCGATAACAGAAACAACAACAACAACATTCACTCAAAAATCTCGTTTGCCTAATAGCCGAGTTCAAGTTGAATGGCTCAATCTTTCAATCTGTCAACTGACGTGTTTGCGTTTGCGTCGACGTTGTTAATTAACAAACTGCCAAATAAATTAATCACAAGAAAAATAACCAAAATGCTTTCAAATACAAATATGTACAAAGGTGCACATGAAATGTATGCATAAATAAATAAGTATAAAAATAAATAAACTGGTAAAAACCGCAATGAAATACCTGCGTAGACATTGGCACGGCCAGGTGAGGAGCAGGGGAATAGGAGAGAGCTTGCAATTGCTGAGTTTTGTGAATATGGCTTTAAAATCGAACAATTTTTCATATAGAAACACATAGGCTAACCGATTTTTACTATGATTCGTCCTATACAACATATATGCTGAACAATGTTTATGCAATATACGACACTTTGAATATTGCCATGGAAAGGGGACGAGTCTCTCCAAAGTTTCCTGAGGATAGCTCCAGAGCTGACAAACAAATGGAAACTAAGCTGTGTAGTCGAGTGCACTCTTCTTGACAAAATAACAAAACCCTCTGCAAGTGTATACAAATTAAAACAACTAAGTAAAGTTATCTTGGATCCAATTAAATTAGAGCGCTTTTTTGATTAAGCTATTTATACCGATCAAGTATATAAATACTTGATATTGCACATTTCGCTAAAAAATAATACTACAAAATCCTGGCCAAAGCAAGCCGTCAGCAAGGTGAAAATCATTCATTAAACATTACACCTAATAGAATAGAACACACCTGAAATTTAGAACTCGCAACACTTGATGAAAATAGCGAGAAGACAATGGAAAAGCGAAGCATGGTGAAGGCAGCTGCTGGCGCTGTGATTGTCAGCTCTCCCGCTGAAAAGTGGCCATAAAGCCTGCACATGGCACACACTCGCACACACTCGCACACACACACACACACAAGAAGAAACAAATACAAAATGTTTATGGGCACTTAGGTTTATTTTTGCTACCGATTTCGACGGGCTGCTACTTAAAATCAGTCACAAAGACGCGCATCCTAAAACTTTAATGAGCTGGCGCACAATTTGAAGAGGCGGCAAAGTTCATGAACCCAGCGAAAAAAAGAAACAAAATAAAGAAGCAGAATTTCTCACACAGAACGCGACGGCGTCAATTACACGCGAGGCGATGGGCATGATAATGGAGATGGAGCTGAAGCTTGAGCTGGACAGTAGCTGGAGGGGGGATGGGGATGGGAGCGGGAGCGGGAAAGGCGGCCACTTACAACTGGCCAAAAGCGAGAGGCTTAACTTTTAGCCGCACAGCAAGAAGCCGACATCGACATCGACATAGACGTCAGGGTTTCGGCCACTTGACTTGATTCTGGTCGTCGTACGGCGAACCAAGTAATTAAAAAGAGGCGGCAGCAGCAGCAGCAGCAGCAGCAGCAACAAGAACAAAAACAAGAACAACGGAAAGCGTAAAGAAAATGGAAAATTACAGCATGGCGTTGAAATTTTTGCACCACGTATCTTAAGGCTCTGCCAGACGCTGCTGCAGCTGCCTTTGGCCCAGGCGCTGCTCATTTCGTCGTTTCGTAATTAATTAGTCTTAAAAGTTAAATAGCTCAAATGATTTCGGACAAGTTACAAAGGCCGACTGCGACGGCCAACAGCCAATAGAAAGAATGCCAAGCTACAGATACAGATACAGATATTAGCTACAGCTACAGCTACAGCTACGACTACAGCAACAGATACAGATGCGGATGCGGCTGCGAGTTCGACTAACAGCAACATATTTACGAGTTGTCTGAGTTCTATGCGGCTGGTCCGAGCGAGCGGTTGGCAAATGAAGATAAGATACGCGTTTGACAGGCCGACACAAGCCGCCCCCCGGGCCAGAGAGAGGCCGAGGAGGAAGCGAGGGCGAGCTGGAGCTGGATAGCTTTAGACGCATCGCATATTTGTGTAAATTTCGTATTTATATACCCTATTAACATTGCAAATGGGCGAAAAGGAGTATATGACAGTTATGCGCATGAATATAACAGACAGAAGGGGACATCCACGTACCCAAAAGGAGTATATATGTTTATTTTTCTGATGTCTTCATCAACAAAGTTATCCTCCTCATTTCAAGAGGAGAAATTCACTAAGTTTTCCAAATATCGATTATTGCCTGCGATTTAAAGACTTATATTGGAGAGTTGAACTAGTAAGCAGCAAGTGGCTGGTTCCAATCAATAAACTGAGTCAACAAGATTCTTGATTCTTGATCAATATTTTCTCGATTATTGCCTACCCTTTTTTAGGGGCATAATTTTAGAGTTGAACTAGCAAGCGGCAATTCGCTGGTTCAAATTGAGCAGAAAGTTTTATTTCTTATATATGTTATTCCCATTTCTTGCTATTCACAAAGATAAAACCAAGCATCATACAAAAAGGAAATGAAAATAAATGGTTGTTTTTGACGGATGGGGTAAGAAGGATTTTGAATGTTATTGATTTTGCCCGGAATATATTTTAATGGATATCCAATTCAAGTTGTCCCAAAACTGTGCAGCCTTAGCTCTAGCATATTTGTATTATTATTTCTTGAAGCTTACAGGGCATTTGGTAGTCGATCAGCTTTGGCTAGTCACTCTTCGTTATAGCAATTGAATTGGCTGTCAGTTTGGCACACCATTTGCTACACGCATTGCCCGTGTGCATTCGCAAGAATTTATCTAACGCCAACGTCAGCGTCAGCGACAGCGACAGCGACAGAATCGGAGCTGGAGTCGGAGCCGGAGCTGGGCAGATGTGTGTGCATCTGTATCTGTCGGATACGTGCTGTGACTCCTGCTCCGTGTCCTGTATGTCTCCCACTTCCCACCACCCACGGGCCCCTCCCGCTGCTGCTGCTTTATTGATTGAGACAGAATTTATTGGTAGTGCTTAACGTTTTAAGCAAACATCGTTGTGACTTTTTGACATTTGCCAGCCACTAAAAATGGCTCTTGATTCTGAATATGAAATGGCAGGCGCTTAAAGCTGCCACAGCATAAGTATAAGTGCACGCGTTTGTTTGTGTGTGTGTGCGCGTGTGTGTGTGTGTGCGCGTGTGTGTGTGTGTTTGTGTGTGTGTGCCATCTCGTTAGCTGTGCGCACTTTTAGCATATTTAAATATTATGTTGCAACATTCTCAGCTGGCTCAAATTGGCAAAAATCAACTCAAAAATCAACTCTCATACAAAAGGCGACCCCCTCAACCCACCCCCTCGCCTGCCCTTGGGCATGCTGCTGCCTGGCAGCAATAGCTGCATATCAATTTCATTTTGCTTTCATACTCACATAATATTTGCCAATTTATTTTACACTTTTGCTGAAATTGCCGAGCGCTTTAAGTGCCCCCGCCCCCGCACATTAAACCCCAGCAGCATAAGCCCCACAAAATGCACCTGCCGCAAAAATTTAAATAAAACTAGAAAGTTTCGCTAAGCGCATCAAATCGAAGCAAAGATACCCTTGAGTGCACAAAGAAACAACTACACTGTTCAAAAAAATATGATTAAAGATTAAATCTAATCAAATCCAAGCCAATCAAGGCCTAGAGAAAGGGATACTACATTGAGTTCCCCTTTCCGCCCGTGGAAAGGTCTTCTATATTAAGCCCCCTTTACAGCCAGGCAGATTCCCCAAATAGAAAAAAAACACGTCTCAAATGAATTTTTCTATAAATCTGACACAATTATTTAGAATCCAATGTTTCCACAATTTCGGGTGAAATTTCAGTAACAGGTGAAACTATTTGCATAAAGCATTGGAAATATGCTTAAACGCACACAAACTGAAACTTTGCTCAAAAAACCTTTGCTCCCCATTTTTCAGCCAAAAGTCGCGGATTATTCGAACTTCTGGCATCAGTCTGTCAATCAGGAAAAACAGCTTTAACTATATATAAGTATATATGCGCAATTCGAACTACAAGAAAAACAAGGGGGAAATTTGATTGATTGACCAATCAACCAATCGCAGGGCCGTACACTGAGCTCGAAGTTTTGGGCTCGAGCTGCCGCAAATGCCGGCATATGCTTTTTAGAAATACAAATTAGCAAATGTTCTTTTAAATGAAATTGAAACAAAGGCAAAGTGAAAATACTTTCGAGCTGATTTGTAAAATGATGATTTGATTTAATGTGAAAACCGAAAAGAACTGAAGCTTGAACAAACAATGTGTGCTGTGTAAAACTGATATACTCTCGGATAAAATATATATACCATATCCTTGCATTGCCGGCAAGGGTATATGGGTATTGAATATGGTCAATATTTGTACATGGCCAGAGAACGCACTCTTAACGCATTTGAATCGTTTCGTTGTCGAAGTGGGCCAAGTGCATGGAGTGTGCTCAATAGGAGCGGGCAGAAGCCTCCTCTCTCCCCTTCAGACAGCCGCATGCAATTTGCAATGGATTCAATATGCAAGTAGACCGAGTGGCTGCAAAAATCGTTGCCTAACAGCAGGCGCCGGAGCCAGAACCAGGACTAGAGCCTGATTTACTGGAGATACACACGCAAGTACCACAGTGCACAGTGCACAGTGGGCAAACGGCAAGCTGTTGCTGGCGAAGATTATTTATGGCCAAGTCTAGACAAATGCAACCAATGTGTGATGCAGCGCCCACGTTTTAATTGCCTCAGGGATCAGGGGGCAACGGAGCGGCCTCAACAATTTGTTGATGATGCGAATACTGGGCATTTTACTCGACTTGTCATAAATATGTCAGCAATAATAATATTTTGTGTGTAAATATTTGGGCAAGACAAATTGCAGTAAACAATTTGCAACAATTTCGGAGGCCAACAACCGAAAGGCAACTAGCAGCAGCAGCAGGAAGATGGGCAACTCGAGCAGGCCTCGAGGCACACAAAGCTGCAATTATAGTTCATAAGTTGGAAAATATTTGAAGCTAAACTTGGCTGAGCATGCATTTTGGCCCTGTATGTTTGTTGCTGCTGCTGCACTTGACCAAAATAAAGATGCAAAGTTCATGATAAAATTACCAACTTAATTGCCGAGACGGGGGCTATAAGTCAAAGCTGAAAAGCAGCCGGCGCTCGTCTAATTGCCGCAATATGAGGGACTTCAGCAGCAGCAGCAGCAGCAGCAACAACTACAACCTGTAGTTGAGTCAGCGGCAGACTTTTTGCTATGCTGCAATCGATCGAAATAGATGAAAACAACAACAATCACAACTACAACTACAACTCGGCCCGGATTAGCTGTTAACAAACTTTTGAACTGGTTTTGTTTGGCGCGCTGTGGCTCTCGCTGCTTGGCTCTGGCCAGCGAAAGCAAAAGTTGCCACCTGTCTTCGTGCCACAATGCCAAAAAGCAAGACACCAAACTTGCATTTGCATGCCGCTTGCCCAAATGCTTTCAAATTGGGTTAACGACACTTCAACTTGGCTGCAAACTGCGAAAAGAAAAAAAACACCAAAAACACAAATACCAGTGCAAGACAAGCGGCAACAACAACATCCAAATGGGACTAGAAAGAGTGCTCTAGTCGAGCATTCCCGTCAGGTAAATGCCCAGTACATAGGTACATCTGCAGATATAGATAGAGATACAGATACAGATACAGATACAGATACAGATACAGATACAGATACAGATACAGATACAGATACAGATACAGATACAGATACAGATACAGATACAGATACAGATACAGTTACAGATACAGATACAGATACAGATACAGATACAGATACAGATACAGATACAGATACAGATACAGATACAGATACAGATACAGATACAGATACAGATACAGATACAGATACAGATACAGATACAGATACAGATACAGATACAGATACAGATACAGATACAGATACAGATACAGATACAGATTCAGATACAGATACAGATACAGATACAGATACAGATACAGATACAGATACAGATACAAATACAGCTGCAGATACAGATAAAGATACAGATACAGATACAGATATACAGATATACAGATATACAGATATACAGATATACAGATATACAGATATACAGATATACAGATATACAAATATACAGATATACAGATATAGAGATATACAGATAAAGAGATATACAGATATACTGATACACGGGTATACAGATATACAGATACAGATACACAGATACAGATACAGTTTATAACGATGGACAGAGAGATGCTGAGAGATGTTCTTCTTCTCTCTGTTACATACACTGTTCCAGATTTAATATACCTACTATTTCAATTGCCCTATAAATACAGGGTATAACAACAGCCAAACGAAAAAAATGCACTTTCATAGCAAGTGTCGCTTTGGCAACTTTTTCGCTGCATAGAAAGTGAAACTGAAATTGCAAAGTTGTTACAGATACAGCCACAACAACAACAACTGAAACAACAACATCTACAACAACAACAATTACATGAGCAAAGATTTGGTTTAGTTTTGGCCAAAGAAAGTGAAGCCAAAGCCTTTTTTGATAGCATGTGCCGAAGCGTATTTAATTGCGGCTCACGAGTGTCAATTAGCCGGGTTAATAGAGTTCCAGCCGCAGCTCCAAAATGATGTCAAAGATTAGATGACGAGCCTTGGCCAAAACGTAAACAGCACTCGAGGCCTCGACTAGGCAGTTTCATTAGCAAACATTACAAGCTCATTAGAAGCGCAATACTCAAGAAAAACTTGGCATAATTCAGCAGAATGCGGATGTTACACACGCACACACACAGAGATACGCACACACACATGTGTGTACAGTGAAGCATCCGATGCTGATTGCATAATATGAAAACTGAGCCAGAGATGGGAAAAGATGGGAAGAGATGGAAATAGCTGCAGTGGAAATTCACCTGCCTGGCAGCACACAAATCACTGGGAATCGGCTGGCAAAGTGAAATTAAATGAACTAAAGCCAGCGACTGCGACGGCGACTGCAACTGCGACTGCGACTGCAACTGGGACGGCGACTGCGACGGCGACTGCGACGGCGACTGCAACAGCGATTGTAAAGCTGAAGACATCAACAAGTCGAGTCGAGTCGAGTCAAGGAACCCATAAGCATAAGCGTTGACAATATGTTGAGAGTCAGCTGAGGAGTCATTGAAAGACTGAGCGAAAGAGAGAGAGGGAGAGAGAGAAAGGGAGAGCGAGCAAAATCTAGCGACATGCTAATTATGCTACACTTATGCACACATATAGAGAAACAGACAGACAGATAAACAACTGAACAGAAACAGGTAATATTCAAAAGTGTTCGACCAGCGGATGCCCTGTAAATACATAAAAAGCTCATAGGAAGGTTGTTTCCAACTGAAAGTAAGTGAAGGAAATTGAAAAAGGAATTAAGAATCTTCACGGGAGTTCGACTGCGACTAGCAGATGCCCTGTAAGTGGATAAGAAGCTCATAAGAAGGAAGTTAAGTTGGGGAGTAAGTGAAAGAAATTGAAAATGGAATTAAGAAGAAGATTTACAAAAATGGTATTTATATTAAGAATCAAATTCATAATGTGAAACACTGTTACATGCAGTTGCAAATCTTCTCAGCACTCTTTTCAAGCATTTAATGGCTACAGGGTATAAACACAACCGGAACTGTGGCTGTGCATTGAGGTGCATGAAACTGTCGGCCGCCCAGCTGCAGGCGAGGCTTCAACCTTTACCCAGGCCGGGTCGCGTCGCGTCCCGCTGGTGACTGGGCACCCCCTGATGTTGCCATTTTGCGTTGACTTTGACAAGAACGCGACCATCAAGGGCCATTATCGTGCGCCTCATCAGCAGCCTCAACAAGAACAACAACAACAGGAACAACGTCTAACGCCAAAGTCATTAAACTCGCGCGAGTTGCAAACGTCGACTAACGACTAATTTGCGCATATGACAGAGCATGCGGTATGCGGCATGCGAGTCGAGTTCTGGCATATGGCATATGGCAAATGGGGAGCTGGAGATTGCAACCTCGTCTATTGGCAGCTCTCCGCCGAGCCTATAGGCTGGGATTGCGCTGTGCGTCTGTTTCCCAGTTTCTGTTGCCCTCTCGACTCGGCTTTAAGTGGCCATAAAAGTTGCCAGACACTTATGCCTTTTAAATGATAAGAAATTGGCCATTAGAGCCCATGAGTTTGTCAAAAAAAATAATAGAAAATAATAGAAAATGTGTGTGCACTTTAAAGCCAAATCTGGCTGTGGCACACGCGACGTATGCGCAACGCCCGAGGCGTTAGCCAAACAAATCACGCCAGTTACGGCCATGCTATTCATTAATAAGCATGCTAATGCCCGTGTACACGCCCATTTCTGGTAACACATTTTGTTAGTTTTATAATAAGTACCACACGCAAACGATTTAAAGTCAATCCGGGGCTGGAGTGAAGTGAAAAACAGAGTAAAAGCTGTGAAGCAGCTACAAAGCGCACTTAATTGCTGCGAAATCAGGCGTTAACCTAGACTATAATACGATAGAGTTCGCATATCGCGCATGAACATCATATTGGAGTAGCTGCTGCCCTTCAGGTCGCTGATTATCCGATTTTACTCGATAAATACGAGAGGGGAGCACAACAAGTCGAGAAAAAACTTGCCGATAGTCAAATACTCTGGCTCAAATATCTAAAAATCGGCCCATAGAAGTGAGATATAGATATAGAGATATATAGATATATAGAGATATAGTCCCATCCAGCCGATTCTGACTGCCTGATATTAGCTTTAAATAATGTTGGAATTCTTTGTGTAGAGAAAGACAGACGCAGAGGGTATAACGACACGGCTATGGATACTTATCAAGAGTACATAAACTTCACGGGATCGAAGATGCCTCCTTCAATGAAAAGATTCAAATACCTTCACGCAAACAATAAGCTTTATATTCAGTAGTCCATTTTCTCGCATCTTCTTCTGTGCATTGCAATCAACACAGAGAAACTGATGAACCTAAAGGTAGGGTATACGAGCGCTGGATACCTGGACAATATGCAGCCGGGGAAGCGCCATGAATAACCGTGCTGTGCAAATGGCGCTGGTCGTGCACCTTGGGGCCAGTCTAATTAAACACGACACTGAAAATGTGTCCTCCGCTGTCATTGACACGTGTGTGCACAACAGCAGCAACAGCAGCAACAACAACAATTGCTGCAACAACAACAACAGCAGCAACGGCGACAACAATAATAATAAAACTGAAGCCGGTGTCCAGCCGGATATGCAGCAGCCGATAGGCCGTTAATACACAGCACACACATACAAATACCCATACACACAAACACCCATACACACACCCACACACCCATAGGCACACACAAACACGAACAGACACATGACGGGCAGCGGCCAGAAGCTGCGTCGGCTGATTTTCCGTTTGCCAACAGTTGCCGGAATAACCGTACACAACGCACTCACACACACACACACACACACACACACTCTCTCACACACACAGCAAATCCACATACACAGCTGCAGAGATTCACGCACGTGATTTATATGCGTGGGCGCGCATTTTAAGGCGGCAACAAACGAGGTGCACGAGGTGCCTGCCCTCGGCGCCCAGCAATGTCCGCAGCACGAAAGCCGGCGAGCAGCAATAGCTGGCGAGCATATCCGACTAGAAGTTACCCTATAATGTAAACAGGAACACATTAACTGTTTTAATGAGCCTCTTTCTGATGCAACCCTTAAGGAATCGATAATTATCGATTTCGTGCGCATAATGCACGGCAATTTAGACAGGAATATTCTCTGGATCTTAGTCTCATATGATAGAGATGGATAAAGATGGAGACAGAGTCCGTTCTTCTGCCCGTTGCAGGCAACTGCAATATACCCTTTGCCACCTATTTTCTACAGGGTATCGGGAATAAAAACCGTTGGCAACTTTATTGGAATACGCATATTTTACGTGCGCACGCGACTCGATGCTGGTCAATTCAATCAGGATATAATTTTATGCGTTACTTAAACACGCAGGATATGTTAATATTGTGGCGCTAGCCCAGCGGCCGCATCAACAGGGGAAACAACAACAACAACAACAGCAGCAGCAACAGAAAAGCTTCACTCTACGCTTGAAATAACAGCCTAGTTGCTGCGGATAAATAACCATGTTTGTGTGTACGTGTGTGCGTGTGTTTGTCTGTGTTTTCATGATTAATTAATTGTATTTAAAGCATAATTGCCTCTAGCTTTCATTTGATTAAATTTCCGTGCGACACAATCGGCAGGTCAATTGGCTTTCTGCCTTTTAAATCCAGCTGCAAATATTGCCCAAAAGTATTTAAAACAAGTAAGAGAGCTCTAGTCGGGCGTGCTCGACTGCCAGATACGCTGGCAGATCTCGGCCCTGCGATACATTCGCTGTAGCTGCGTTTCATCCCTTTGCCCTTCACTCTGGAATATTAACCGAAAAGGGCGAAGGCGTCCAAAAAGTAAAATATAACCAATCTGTTTATACTATACGAGAATCTTGTTGCCGAATGTAGTGTATATTGTTGTTTCTTAAGACTTAAGTTTCAAAATTGATTTTTATCGATTTTTGTAAATGGCACGAGATATCGATAAATATGACAAACTCCTTTGGCCTATACACATATATATCGACTCAGCCCGTCGTCCCGCTTATGAATATATACACCTTTTGGGGCGATGCTTGCCTATAACATGCAATTGCAGATATATATATACAAATACCAGCCCGCAGGTCGCCCTGCTCTTTGATGTATGCCTTACGAATATGGTACAATATTTAATGAACAAAAGAACGCACACATTAATATTTTCCTTTTTAAATTCGATATTAACAGTCTATACAGTCTATAATTTGTAATTTTCACCGATTGCTGAGATAGCATAAAATGTTTGTAAATATTGCCAATTATGTGTCTAATAATTTAACATGAGGTTGGCGTGTGAAGGGCTAATTAGTAGAAAGCTAAGCTAGCCAGCGCAGGTGCTATAAGAGGCATGTGCTAATCCACCTGGTGAAGTAATCCAAGCTTTGGCAGCGCGAAGGTAAATCTTCACATAGTACAGTTGCTCTGGATACTTCTACAGCGAAATTGGGAGGAGATTCAGTATTCATCACAGGTTGAAACTAAACTAAAGTCGGACATGTGCGTAGAGCACATAACCAGGAAATGGAAGTCTAAAATAAATCTCAATAGATTTGTTATATTTGAGTACTTTTTAGATTGAAATACAGATCGCTTGCAGTTACAGGCGCAGCGAGAGTGGCTACAAGCTTTTCCCTTTGTTGTACTCAAAATACTTGCCAAGCCCTATATTATGATAAAATATGTATGAATAAAGTTTGATATGTTTGTAACCATGTCTTCGCCCATTTCATATGTGAGATTGTGGCCAGGTCAATTGTGAAATGATATAATTTTATGCCCGAATTTCCCGACTGAGCTGTGCACGAATTTAATTTAGACACAGGCAAAATTTGTTGTGGGTTTCAGTTACTTTTCGGATAATATTAAAAATGTGTTTCGTTTTTTACAGTTGGCTTGTTTTTAATAAAGTTTAGCAGTTGATTAATTGTTAATTCGTGTCATAAGTTTCTTTTGTTGCGCTGTGTGCCTTTTCATTAGGCATACAATATTTGATTAATTTTGCAGCTAATTTGGTTAATTAAATTTTGCTATTTCAGCTACGTGACGCGCCCAACCTGATGCCTTAATTATTCATATATTTACATATATATTTGGTATATATATATATATATATATACCAATATATGTGCATATTTCTTTGTTGCTGTTTTCACGCCCCAAAAGTTGACGTGCCAACTGTCGCTTCTCTAGCTGGCCCGCCCCCCTACAGCTGCCCCTACACATTCTCTGCATATTATAATCGATGCCAGACAACAACTTTTTGGCAGAGACTCACACGCACAGGCTCCGGGCGAGGGCCTGGGCCCTGTTCAGGTTGCGGGCGAATCATTTTTGGCAAAGTTATGAAACAAAATGCGTAAATCTCTTTAGTTGGCTCATAATTATGACATTAAGCGGCGATGCGACTTGAATTTTAATTGGCAGCTGGAAGGGGGGCGGGGCGGGCTGGCTGCGCTGTATTTATTATAGTTGTTGCGCATTGTTGCCGCTTTATGTTTATTAATAAATAATTCTTGTTCAGCGCGAGCGGCTCGTTTGTGGCCATTCATTGACGCGTTTTATGGCCTGATACATGGATTCTGTTCCGCCAAAAATGGCAGAACCGTTAACAATAATGGCCTGTTGATTGCCCGCCGGCGACAAGCAGCCGAATTTAATCAAAACTTATTCAAAAAACGGAGCTCTTTTCTCAATGACCAACCCGGGCCTTGTTCTCGTGCGCCATGTGCGGGCATGCGACAGAGCTTAAACACAAATCAATTCCATGGAATACTAAATACTACGAACTATTGTTGATTCTTTCTTTTTTTTTTCTTCTATTGATTTGGTTCATGAGAACAAGATTATTCCAAACTTGAATTAGAGTTTGCTAATTAGCAGCACTTTGAGATTGCATTTCATCTAATTAAGCTTACAATAAATTAGCCGCACGTTGTGGGAAATTCAATCTTGATTCAGATCGGAGCTCATAGTCCGATCTTGGGTGTGATTTGGAGGTCTCACATTTGGCAAAAAAAGCCCGTACTAAAAGCTCTAGCTTTTTAGTTGAGTTTTTTGCATTTTGTTAAAGTGAAAACCCTTTGTAACCATTTTCCATGTGTTAAGGGTATACAAAATGAAGTGCAGTCCGTAATCTGCGCAGCGCTCGAAAGTATGCAATGAAAAATGTATTGCAATACCCTGCGAGCTGCAAAGCACAAATATTAGAAAACTCCCCATCAAATTCTATATATTTAAGCAGTCTACAATTAGCAATTGTTAACTGATATAATTGAAAATAATTGTTTCAGCATGTTTTTACTTATGTGTCTAATTATGGAACATGATTATGGCGTGTTAAAAGCAAGTTTTGTAAGCTGTTATTAGCGCAAAGATAAGCCAGTCAGATCTGTATATAAGGTCTGTGCAGTTCAGCCCGACTAAACAGTAGTAGTTTATTTTCAAGAATAAAATGTCATCTCAATCGGTTTTTAGGCAGTTCTTGCTGCTGCTTTTTGTACTTCAAAGCTCTGACGGCAAGGTTAGTTAATCTTGAAATAGATATTTAGCTATTCGTACAGTTGATCAAAATACTCCTGCAGCGCAAATGGGAATACGATCCGATATCCATCGACGGCCTCAGTTCAGATGAAAGTAAAGTCAAGATAGATATGCATGTAGAGCGCGAGGGTCGCCACGAAAGTGGTTTTTCAGGCACCATCGACTGGCAATATGATATCGATAACACAACTATGGTGGGTTATCAGGAAAAGCAAAATTTGATGATAATAATAAGAGTTATTTTTTTATTTTCCTCAAGATTGAGATGCAGATGTTTCACAGTGTCAGCGGCAGCGAAAGTGACTACAAACTGCTGCCCTACGCTGTATCCGAGAAACCTTACCCGTCCGCAAAGGTTCCCTATGATGATATATTATATCCCAATTTATCGCTGTGTTCCAACACACCCCAAATCGAGGGCGACTTGTTGCACCCATGGCCCAGGAATCTGTACACATTTCATATGTGTGCATTCTCAGAGGGAGTCCTACCAGAAGCTTTGATTGAAGGTTTCTACAAAATTGTAATCCTAATTACTGGCGAGGTCGATTGGAGCCTGACTTTTGTCATAAGGATCCGGACAAAGCTAATCTAATCGAATAGCATTTTCTGTAAATTATAGCGAATATCTGGCGTGATATTGCTTAGTCTTCTGGTAAAGTTTTCAACTAAGTATGTTTTGCACTATTTCAGGTGCTTTTTTTGGTTTCGATTTATTTCCTTACAAATTCGATGCTTTCATTAAACTCGAGTAAGCGATGCATTGTTTGTTTTCGTTTTACAAATACGTGGATTACCACGCAAGGTATAAATAATTGGAATTGGTTTGATCGGTGACTCGAAACTCAGACTCATTGAAAATGGACAAAAAGGGTGTAATGTTTTTGTGCAAATGTATGTAACAGGGAGAAGAAGGCAGCTTCGACCCCCTAAGGTATATATATATTCTTGATCAGCATCGATAACCGAGTCTATCTACCCTCTACCGTGTACCATGTCTGTCTGTCTGATAATCGATGACTTGCCCCGTTTGCAAGCATTCGATAGAAATCGATATCGAAATCTTTTTTTTGTAAGCAAATTTCTTTAGTTTTAATAGCTAAAGTCACCAAATTTGATATATAGCTTCTAGAACAGTGTATATAGATCAGGTATGTTACACCCTAGCGTAAGCTGCATTTGGTATGGGTAGAGAGAGGGTATTCCCTAGTCGGGAACTTTCCAGCCTACTTAATTTTAAGGAAATGTCAAGAAGCGATCTTCGATCTCCCAAAAGAAATATATATATTGTTTTGATCCATGTAAACAGACGTGTGTCAACTCAACTAAAAACTATCGCGATCAAATTGAAATAAATGTATGTCTGCACATTGAAGTCAACCGGCTCGAAGTGCTGTCTGTTCAGTTTTGGGTTGTCACACGATTTGTTTACTTGCACGAGTTGACCCGAATTGTTGTTGGACCTAAATTGACAGTTGCATAAAAGCAAATGAGGCCCGAATTGGTTTTTACAACGGGTAAAAGCAATTTGATTGGCACTTGGCGACAAACTTTTACATGCCAACGAATTTGAAACGTATTACCAACAATTTTTTGGGGCAATTTTACCCCTCCTGCCCTGAGTCCCGCTCATGGCACATAGACTTTTATGGCATTCGCTGTGTTGTTTACACTCGAAACTAAATTAAAGCGCCATGAAAATGCAATAATTTTCGCCTTTTTTTTCTCCTATTTATTTATTTGTGCCGGCCATCGTCAGTGTCATTGCCATTGCTGTTGTTGTCGTCGTAAAATCCACAACAATTGCAAGTGTGTGAGTGTATTAGATAAGAGCTTTGTGTGCCCTTCGCACGCATGAACTTTTGCGTGGCGAGTGACGTATAAATTTATTTAGTTGCCGCATAAAAGTTCACTTATTCAGCTGCCGTTGTTGCCGGCAATAAAAGTAATGTTTGATAATAAGCGGCAACAACAGCAGCAACATCAACAGCAACAACAACATCAACTGCAACAACAACAGCATCAGCAACATCAACAGCATCAGCAACAATAACAACAACAACTTCATTTGCAATTTCCGTGCGATTGTCTCAAGTTGTCTGCTGCTGCTGCTGCTGATAGAAATCACAGGCAAAATGTTGCAATGCCAACAGCAACAGCAGCAACAGCAGCAGCAACAACAGCGTCGACAACAACTGAATAAAGTTATTAGCGCATTTAACTGAGCCAACGGCTGTGAACTGCCTCCTCTTCATCCTTCTCCTCTTCCTCCTCTTGGCCAGCATCCTTGGCGCTCGTTATGCGAATACTCGCACATCGCACATCGCATTGTTCGTCTGGCCAACTGCGAATGCAATTTCCATTTTAATTACTGCCAAATGACAACAACAACAATAACAACTGCAGGCTGTTGAGAGACGAGTGAGCCGATGGGCAGACATTCGGCAGACAAATAGCAACGGCAACAGCAACAAGAGACCAAACCTGGCGGTGGCGCATGCGCCGTAACAGCAACAACAATAACAACAACAGCAACAACAACAGCAACACTAGCAATAAAGGCGAAAATTAGTCACACAATTCATGGCACGTTTAAAATACAAATACACGCGGTTGGCGTTAAGAGTTTGTCTAAAAAAATATAAACATATATCATTTATGAAAGTCCTATCCAAGTTGCCGGGTTTGTATACCTGACGGACGGACGGACAGACGGACGGACAGACAGACAGACGGACATGGCTAGATCGACTCGGCTATTGATGCTGATCAAGAATATATATACTTTATGGGGTCGGAGATGCTTCCTTCTGCCTGTTACATACATTTACATTTTGCACAAATACAATATACGCTTTTTACCCATTTTTTGATATTATTTATGTGATTCGATAGTGATAGAATACTCTACTACATTATATATTATGTATAGAATACTATAAGAATAACCTATATGTGTATTACATATAGTATGTATAAATGTATATAAAAGAGTTTATTCAGAGAAATTATTATATATTTGCTATGCAAACATATTGTCATAAATGTCGGACGAGTAACCGTGAGGTTGCCGGATCAACTCACGCGGCAAAAACATGCATAAATAATAAATTAAAGAAAAAAAAGACAAATCGACAGCTTGTCGCTCAGTCTTGGAACATTTGCTATATCTATGGAGTCGGAGTTTTCCGCCTTCGGAGTTTTCCCCCTTCCTTCAAAAGCTTATAAATAATACACTCTATAGAAAACCAGCTGCCAGTTGGCAGCTTTTGGAGATCTTTATTAAGTAGCTGTAAGCGACATTAATGGATGTCCATTATTTCTCTGCAAGTCTGTTATTTATTGCACAGCTTGGCAACACTTCGATTTATATGGAAAGACATAAACATCTCAAGCAACCCTCGCGCATAGAAAACTTAACACTCTGCGCGTAGCTGCTATTAAAAATGCGAATTAAAATTCGACTTGTTGTTGCTCGAATTGGATATCGTTGTCGTTGTCGTTGTTGCTCTGGTTGTTGTTGCTGCTGTTGTTGTTGTTGTTGTTGTTGTTGCTCTGGTTGTTGTTGTTGCTGTTGTTGTTGCTGGTGACACTTGTCGTTGGCTACCTTTGCCGTTTCGTTGTTGTTCGCGTTTTTGTTGTCAGTTTTTTTTTATTTGTGCATTTTCTGCATAAATATTTCAACACTTTCGCTTTTGTTTTGTGTCACACAAAAAATGGTTTTAATTATTCCCAACGTGAGCGCAGAGCCGCCTACCCCACCGCCCGCCGTACCGTACGCCTACCCCCCCTCGTCAGCACCTGAATGAGGCGTCCGCTGCACGGGCTTGCCTTGCATTTTAATTGCATTTTTATTTAATTCCAGTGTGTGCTGCATCTAATTTGTTGTCATCGTGTTGTTATTGTAATTTTGTAATATTTATTTTTTATTTGTTTACCTTTTTTGTGTCGCCTCTTTGTTTGTTGTCCAATTTTTCTTTCATTTTCGCTACTCTTTTTGTGCTTTTGTTTTTACCTTTTGGCTGACTTTTTTATGTTTCTTCCCACGCACTTGCAATAGTTTTGGCCCATTGTTGTTGTCGTCGTGCATTTGTTTGCGTAATTGTTAAAAGGCAAGAGCAAAACAAAAACCGCGAAGAAAATAATAAAAACAATGATAATTTCGTCACAGCGATTGTCTTTTGTTTGCGAATTGATTAGCACGATCTGATTTGTATTCGCCTTCAGACTCATAAGAGTATTTATTCCATTGGCCCGGGCTGTGGGGTTTGCAACAGCAGCAAGTTATCTTTGCCATATCAATTACTAATTAATATTTTTTATAATCTATTATGTATGTTATGTATGCTACAGATTATGAATTTAATAATATAATTTACGGCCATTTAGCAATCAATCGGATGGATTTACCAAACACGTGAGAAAAACACGTGTCTTAATTAATTTTAATGCCGATTATTGAAACCGAGCTTCAAGCTTATCGGATGCCAAACACATATCCAACAGGCTTCCAGCAATTTTAAAACATTTATGAACGAAATGCAGAGTCCTAGCACGAATGGTTTGGGCTGTACATCACTCATCAATCAGTCAGTCAATCATTCGGTTCAATCAGTTTTACAGATGTAGATGAAAGGTGCATACCCCATTCGTTTTATATAATTGTATTTTATATTCTGATGTATGCGATGAATGTTGCTCATCAATCAGTCAGTCAGTCAGTCAATCGTCAATCAGTCAGTCATTCGGTTAGTTAGTCAATCAATCATTCAGTGCAAACTGTCTTACTTATCTAGATAGGAGTGCATACCCAATTCGAATTGAATTGACCTAATTTCTTCTTTTGCTGTTTAGAGGGAGATTTGTTCATCAACAAGTTCTGATCTGTGCTTCATCAGTCAGTCAATCGTTCATTTTGAGCGCTTAAAAATGTGTCTAGATAAGGAGGCATATCCAATATCCAATTCGACTTATAAAATACTAATTAATTATTTTGCTGCTTGCCCTGAGCAATGCTCAGTCAGTCAGTCAATCATTCAGCTCAAACTGTTTTATATGTCTAGCTTGAAGGGCATACTCAATTCGATATGCATTTATCTAATTTCGTCTTTTGCTTTATATAATTTGAATTATTTTCACACTTCATTTCCGCTGTCGTCGCGTCTGCGCAATTCTTGTGACCCGATTTCAAAATGATTTCCACATCTTATTTATGACTTGGCTTTGGGGTCGTCTCTCTCTCTCTCTCTCTGTCTCACTCTGTAATTTATGACCGCCTCTGGTTGTTATGTGGGCGTTTTGTATTGTTGCATATTCATGTGGAGGATGTGTGGCTCATATGGTTCAATAGACTCATTTATTTTGGTGTTGTATACATATTTGCTTAGCTTCTTATCTGTGGCTGTTGTTGCTGCTGTTTGGTCTAAGCGGCTTATGAAATTTACATATATGGCAATTATGGTCAGCAATTATGTTGCCAAATGGCCCGGCAAAAGATCAATCACTGCATTTTGTTTGGGCTGAAAAGTCTTTTGGCTGATTGCATAAGTCCAAATTAATATGCAAAATATGTACACACAGCCAATGTGATTAGTGAGACATCAAAAGCTGACATCTATATCATAAATTAATTAAAATCATATCAAAGCGAAAGTCGCGCCAACGCCAACGCCAATGCCAATGCCAATGCCAATGCCCGGGGCGAAAATCTCTCCAGCTCCAGCTCCAGCTCCAGCTCGGCTAACAGTAACAAATAATTAGCTTGTAAACTAAAAGTCATCATTAATAATGATTACCGTTTCGGGCTTGGAGAACGCTTCTCGCTTCTCGCTTCTCCATTTCCTCATTTCTCACTTCTCGCAGTTGATTTCTCGCCCCACAGTGCCTGCGTGTGGGTGCCTTTTGGCCCTGGTTATACATTGTAGACCCTCAGCTGTTTCGTCTTTGGCATTCGCGTCAACATAATTAAGTGAGCGTCTGCTTCTTCTTCTTCTTCTTCTTCTTGTGCTTCTTCTTTTCACTTTTTCTGGAACCGAAATGCAGACTTTTTCTTCAGCTGCTGCGATTTATTTCGCATTAACGCTCAATATTGCCAACTAATTAACCGCAGCCAAGTTTGCCCCAAAAATTGCCACATGCAAACAACAATGGGCACCCGGGAGGCGGATGGGGAGGGGGGGGGGGGGGCTATAATGACGACCGATATATATCAAATATATATATATATATATATATCGCTGCCATGGCAGCCAATGCTGGGCATGATGCGTCAATTTTGTGGCTGGTAATTAGCGGCTGGCAAAAAACTTCTTTAGCCAATCCGCTTAGCGTTTACAGTTACAGCCAAAAGTCTGCTCCAAATATTTTGCACTCGCCTAACTAAAGCTCCGTTCGTTACACAAAGTCATATCTGCTTAGACTATATACCAAATCGATTTGCCGGCATTCCAAACTCTCAATACAAACAAGAGGGCTCTGGGTTGGAAGTGCACGACTGGTTGATACCCTGTACCCTGCCATTAGAAACTTTCCAGGTTCCTCTTTCTTTCTTTTAAAGACACACATGCACACACAAGAATATCTATGCTGCCTCTGTGCTGCTTCTTCCTTTATCCTCACTCTATTGGAAATGCATCCTTTGTTAACTTTGTTGTTTGTAGTTCGATCTTCATGCAATTTTGTTGGCCCTAATATGGCATATACAAATCTGCGTATACTAAGGCCCCACACTATACCTCTAACAATGTTTATAACATTTGGGCAAGGGGGTGACAGGTATCCATCAGAGTGAAATATTCTGTTTCTGTGCTTGCCAAAATAGAATTTACATGCCCAATTTGGTGCCTCTGACTCTTATAAGCTACGAGATATGGTCGAAAAAAACTATTTTTAACGATTTCTTGAATTATTTGATTAAAATTTTCCTTGTTTATTCATTATATCTATCTTCTAGCTTAAAAGGAGGACCCAAACTTCACACCTCGCGTGCTTGTAGTCTCCAGCTGTGGTGAGTGCGACCATAAGGTTTTTCTGATTAACAATTTAACTATATATATATATTTATTTATCTTCTAGCTTACAAGGCGGATCCCAATTTCACAGCTCTCATTAATATAGTCTCTGAGCTCGATGAGTATGTCCATGAGAACAGACAGACATTTTAAGATAAAGTCGTCAGTTGATGTCGAGCCAAAAAAGTATATACTTTATGCTCCCGGAACTACCTTCTTCTGCCTGCTATAAAGCCACAAAACCAATATAGCCCCGTCCGTCTCAATGATGACCGGCGAAAAAAATGGAAGAAAAACAACGCGACGTCAACAGTTAAATAGCTTAAACGGGCAGCAATTATTGGATTGGCAGGTCATCTGGCTGAAATGGGCTGAAACGCGGCCTGTTTGCTGACAATGGCTTACAACTCATTACATACTCGAGCTGGCCGCTTATTTGGGCCCCTTTTTATCCAGCGTTTTAATGAGGCAGCCGACTATTTTTCACTTGACGTCCGCCTGCGGCGCAATTTGCATGCGCAAACATATTTATATACAGTCGTCGTCTTCGTCGTCGGTTGGGCTCACAAACAAACGCAGGCATAAATAATCGAACAAAGTATGGCAAGCTATAAATATTTAAGCCCGGTAGGGTGTTCCTTGTGTTCCTTGGCGCTGCCAAGATGCACAGCATACGCTGCCGAGGCGCTCAGTTCACACAAATTTCATGCAGCCAACAATGAAGCGCAATAATATAGGCAACAGCAGCAATGTTGCAGCCACAACAGCAACAACAACAACAACAGCAACAACAACAACAATAACTGCAACAACAACTGCAACAATAAACAAGCAGCGCAATTTCACTGACTACTGAGAACTTTACGTACTGTGACGAAGCGAATGCTGCCCAGCCCAGAGTCTGGCACAGCTCTCGGGCAAACTTCAGCTGCAACGGCACTGCACAAAACTCCGAAATGAAAATGAAAACAAGAAGGAACAGTTGTGTAAAGAATGCCGAATATCAAATGCCCTAACATAATGCGGAGGAAAACTCAATTTACAACGATTATAACAATTGATAACAATTGATAATATATTTAGAAGCAAGGCTTTAAACAATTTTTGAACCGAACCGGTTTGAGCTTGGATCTCCAAAAATGAAAGCAAGAACGAACAATTGTCGAAAGAATGGCGAATATTAAATACCCTAACATATTGGAGAAGCAAACTCTATTCACAAGCGATTATAGCAATGGATGTGGATGATATGGTAAGTGCTAGGCTAAGATTTTAAACATATATTTAGAAGCAAGGCTTTAAGTCAGTTTTGAACTAAAAGGACTTGAGCTCGGAATTCGAAAACATTTAGGAATAATTGTGTAAAGAATGCCTAATATCACGTACCATAACATATTGGATAGGAAAACTCTATTTACAAGTGAATACTCAAATGGAATGTTATGGCAAGTGCTGGGTTATGATTTTGGAATTATATTTTAAGGCCAGGCTTTAAACCAAAGAATATTTGAAACAATTATTATTTCATATTATTTTTACAAAATTATTACTTTCAATTATAGCTCAAAATATTATTGGCCATCTTTTATTTTATTTTATATTAATCATTTGAATTAATATTAGGATAATAGTTGAAAAATTAAGCTTAGTTTTATAAAGAATCAGGCTGACGCATTTTAAGGCTTTGAGCCTGGGTTTAAAGCTAATTGAAGCTCTAAGTTAAAAAGTTTGATTGAGATATCTGGAAAAGTAAAACCGATTTCTGTTAACAAGCCAAAGTTTCTATGGATACAATATATTAAAGTGCTTCGAACAGGCTGCATCTTTGCCAAGTATCATGAAAGTATCATTAGATGAAACTATTTAAGACTTATTTCAAGATACTTGGCAAAGATATAGACTTTTCGAGGCACTGTATTACATTGCTGCCATAGAAGAAACTGTTTCTCGATGACAAAAGACACCTTTACTTTTCAAGATATCTCAGTAAAACTCAACAGTTCCTTTGAAACACGCAAATATAATTTGTTCAGGTTCTAGTAAGTCTCTTGTTCCATGCTTCATAACAAGTCGATAGTATCCCCGGAAAGGGCACACGAAATGCAACTTAAGCTGCAACTGAAATTGTAAGTTAAATTGAAACGCAACGCACGCTGCATTCGCTAATGGTGCGTAGGCGTATACGCAATATGCACGCCCATTAAAACTTAAAGAGGTTAAGACTAGAAGTGGAGCTTACCGGTAATAAGTAGCATATAGCTGGAATACTGGAGTGCTTACCTGCAATGAGAGAGAGAAAAAAGTGGTTCATTAGAAATAAGACATGGCACATTGACTTGATTGATTGATCGAGTGTACTTAACATATTTACAGGGCATTCACTTGGGCAGCTAACTAGCTAACTTTTAGCAGATAAATTCATAAATTCATAATAATGTATCATAATAAATGTAAATGTTCATTTCCCGAACCTTCAGATGAGACATTGATACGAATCGAGAAGCGAACCAAAGCACATTTTGTTTGTGCTTGCAGCCTAGATAGATACCCTGTAATTCTTCTTCCCAGTTCATATCTATATTATGATATCTTTCTTCAACATATTGTCACAAAATGCATTTATTTGCCAGGATGGCTTTTCACACATTCCATGAATTTGATTATTTATTATTATAATTTATATATATATATACTTTAACTTTATTCTTTCTTTCAATGAGTTCCTAAGGCCGCGCTTTCCTTATGTCAGCTCTGCTCAACACCTCACAAATCAGACTATCGATAATCGATTATCGAATAATCAATAATCAACATGTGTCTTATACTTCTATCTTATATTGGTCTTATACTACTCTCCATCTGTCTTGACAATAATAAGTAGCTACCACATAATAAATGGTCATAAATCCCAATATTTAACTGTCGATTCACTCATCTTGACTTTTTGAACAGTGTGTGCCATAGCCTTGTATCTACTCTTGCTATTGTTGTTCTTCTTCTTGTTGTAGGTATTGCTACTCCTGTTGCTTTCATTTATATTACCCTGGCCCCAGTCCAGCCCAACTCTTCTCCATTCATGCGCCTCACGCTGTGCACTCATTTACCCTTTAACCAAATGTTCGGTTCAACTGCTTTCGCCTGCTCCTCTGGCGTCCCCTTCCCGTCTGCCCCGCCTTCACCGCCTGCCCAGCTTGTCCCGTTGCCAGTCACTTTTGCATATCATTTGCGCGCATCTCGGCGAGTCGCTGCTCCAGTGCCCGCTCCCAGTTAAGTGCATTACAATGAACTACGTAGGAGCTCGGGCTGGCTGCCCCGCCGTGACTCGTAAATAAGTTTTATTGTGTTTTCTGCAAACGCCCACGCGTCCCCCGCCTGCCTCTGCTGTTTCCCTTATCCACAGCTACAGGCACTGCTCCTTGTCCTCGTCCTCGTCTTTGTCCTCGTCCTCGACTGTTGCAAGTTATCGTTTCCTTTGTTTTGGTAATTTAGCAAGCGCGCCAACGACGTCGTCTAAATTGCTGGCATACATTTGCTCTCTGCGCTGCCCACTGTGCCATGTGCTGTTGTTGTTAATGTTGTTGCACTTGTGATACCCTGTACCCATTGAAAATGGGAAACAAAGGGTATACAAGTTGTGTGCATACTAAAGCATATATGTACTTGATCAGGATGACTAGCTGACTCGATCGTATATAAACATACATACTGTAGATTATCATAAGCAAAAAGTCTTTATCGATATCTGCTCCCATTTTTATAGTTTCGATATACATATATCGATTTTCAGATTTGGTTCTTAAGCATAACTCGAAGATTATAGGAGCTACATATTCAAGAAACTTTATGGGTAGGTTTTTAGAGTAAATATTTTGCTGTTTTAAAATACTTTTACACATTCCTAGAAAAAGTGGGCAAATTCTCATTTCCAAGGGTAGATCCTTGCGTTTTCGTATATGCACACTTTTGTATGCCAAAAATAAGAGCAGGAAAATTCACATTTCTGTCTGTCCATCTATCTATCTGTCTGCCTGCCTGGATCTACTGCTTAAGTGTATAGAAGGAAGCGGGAATCTCTCTCACATCAGCTGGACCCTATATTTAGGGTATCTTCTAGTCGAGCAGTCTTAGTTTTTGCAGCTGTTACTGCTGACTTGGCTGTTGCTGCTGCCGGGCAAATGACTACAAAGTGGGCTTAGGCAGAGAGTCTCGCCAACTGTAGCTGGAACTGGTAGCTGCTCCTTCTCGCTCTTGGAACGCTTTTCGGCTGCCGTCGCCTAAATAATGGCAGAGTCTAATGTGGAGGATAGCTCCTCCTTTTTTTTCTGTTGCTTATTTAAGCGCGAACTGGTTGCAATTGTTGCGCGTTTTATTGTTTTGGGAATAAGTGCGGATTTATAGAAATTTTTCAGCTTTGCGCTGCACTGCGCTAAGCCTTTACTCCAGGGAGCAGCAGCAGCTCCTGTTGTTATTTGGGAGGGTGGGCTAGGGGTAAGGGTAAGGTTGGGCTGGGCTGCAATATTTTAAGTGCTGCGCTCTGCACATTTTGCATATATATAGTACAGTTAAAGGCCATCGGCAGGCGCAATCTTGGCTGATAATGAAGCCAAGATTCAGAACATGACATGAACTCAATTACCACAGGCAGGCAGGACGGGGCGTGGGCCTGGCCAACACATTAGGCCAAGACTCAGACTCGAGTCTCGGTCGGAAAAGAGTCCACAAATTAGAGACGCGTCCGCCAATTGGGGGCCCGCATTGCATGTAAATGTGCAGTTTGCTCTTGGGCACAGGCCAGACCAGGCCGGGCCAGCATCAGAATTAATATGCATACAACTGAGTCAGCCAGCAGTAGGCGTGGCAAGCAGGAGGGCAGGAATTGGCAGACGGCAGGCAGGCAGCATGAAAGCGGCGCAATAATAACAATGAAAATGCACAGAATGCGCCTTATAACGACAACAAATTGCCCATTTGGCATAGAAGATGATGACGACAGTTTAAAGCAGCGCTTCAGCTGGATGATGGGGGAGGGGGGCGGCGGCAAGGGGCAGGGGCAGGGGCACGACATGGGCGACATTAATTGGCTGGCATGTCATTTTGTTTATGCAGCGCGTACTCGCTGTCAACGCCAGACAATTGAGTTGGGAAATTAGAAATAGACCAAACGGCAATGTCATCGTTAGCGACTCACCCCCCTCCACACACCCCTCTCCCCACTCGTTAAGCAATAAAATGTTTTAGAAAAAGCGCCTGAAACTGAATGAAATGAGCTCCAGTTAATGGCTATTATGATTGCACTTAATGTTAGGGGAATGTTCAGACTTCAACTTGTTGAAAAATTCAGTTTTCAAGTTAACTAAAAGGGCATTAAAGGAACTTTTTATAGGCGGTTGTGCAGGACTAGCGGATACCCTGCATACCCTAACTTCTATACAAGCCTTAGCCACATTTTATGCAAAATGCCTTCACGATGAGCTTCGGTGTTTATAGTCCGATCTTCATGAAATGGGGCTTTAATGGGGCATACAAAAGTATGTGCATTCCAAAGACGAGGGCTTTACCCTTATAAACGAATTTGTCCCTTTATTTTAGAGGCCTTTAATTAAATATTCTTCGATAGATGTTAACCTGTTTGAGCAATCGATGGCTTGAACTAAAAAATTGTAGCTCGAATAGACTCTCAGACTCGACGAACAGACGCACAGACATACAGACGGACCTGGCTACAGCGAACCGTGAACCGTGAAGCGCTGAATAGCTTAGATCGAAGCAGACAGGCACAAATCACAGATGGCCATGAAGATAAGTTTGAAAAGGAGCGCAGCCATTTGGCCAACTCGAACTAAAGGAAAAGTTTAGCAGACACACATTACGCATACGCCACATAAGCCGCACATATGTTGCCGCCTGGAGGCTGAAAGTCAAGCACATTTGCGTATGTCAGGCTAGGTAGCTGCCGGCCAGACAGGCGTATCATTAACGCAGCAGTTGCAGTTGCAGTTGTTGCAGTTGCAGTTGTTGCAGTTGCTGCATTTGCTGCTGTCGGCATTTGCAATTTAACGGCGCGCATGTGCCACTTATTTTGCAAGAACTTCGCTTGGCTGGCTCCGGCTACGGCGAACTAAGCTCTGCTATCATGTTCAAGTGCCTGGCCCCAAAAGAACAGCAGCAGCAGCAGCAGGGCTTCAACTTGCAACTATGCAACTATGCAACTGCTGCAGCATTTCCACTTGAACTAACCGGGGGTGTCACATTCGTCGTCGCCGTCACTCACAGCCCGCAGTCAGCAGTCAGCAGTCAGCAGTCAACAGTCGGCAGTCGGCAGTCAACTCCATTCCGCTGGCTGTTGCAATTCTTGTGGTATTTGTGGCATAAAATTTGCAAATAAAACGAAATGAGCTGCACGACGAGCACACAACACCCGACCCCACAACACCCCTCCCGGCCGCACACATTGCATTCCCATTCTTATTCTTGTTCTCGTTTGGGCTTCGTATTGAATTCTATGCATTATGCACCTTGAGGTGTTCATTTTCATGCCAAAAGAAAATGCGCGTAATTATGCCGCTGTCACAGTGCTGCGAATGTCGTTTCTCATTCGGTTGTCTGTTTTAATTTTTTCTTATTTTTTTGGAGGCCATTTACAAGATGTCTTCGGCTGCCAGCAGCTGGCTTTTGTGTAACTGGAGCGTGCGGCAAATGTCTCAAATGTTGCACTTATTGTTGCATTAATAACAAAGCCAAGCGGCAGCGAAGAGCTTTACGCAATCCAAAACAAAAAAAAAACCGCCAATGCCAACAAAATAAAGAAAATAACTAGCAGGTATGCGCTAGTCGAATGTGCTCGACTAGAAGCTACCCTATATAAAGATGCTGCTGTGCATACTCTTCCCTCAGCCTGAGACCATAAAAATTCAAAACTTGATTGATTCAAGCACTTCTTGTCCGATCTTTATGCTTAAAGATGACATTCAATTCTTTGCATATACCAACAATCAAAACTCCAGCCCTAAAAATATGACTTCACTTTAAATTTGTTGCCTCAAGCTGAGATTTTGTAGACTATATTTCCAACTATTCTCATTCATGAATGGATTCTGGCTGAAATGTGTTGCAAGTAAAATGATTGCTAGCATTGGTAGACATATAAATGAATACTTTATTGAATATTGTGCAACGCATGCGGAATGCTGGCCACCAGCTCCCCCTCGGCTGCCCTCGCCCCTTCCCAGGCGGCGCCTCTTGCGGGTTAACCGAGAAAACCGCAGCTGACAGGAAACCATTTAAACTGACCTCAAATGACAACGACAGCGACAGGACCCACAGTACAGCACATGCACATAAACATTGCAAATGAAAAAAACAAACAAACATACATTTATATATATGTATGTGCGTATAAAAAGAGGCAACAACAATAGGAACCGAGCAGCTAGCCACAAACAAATTGGCAGCAATTGGAGGCAGCAAAAGGCGACAAAAGCCCGCGTCGAGCAGCTGCAGCCGATTTTATGGCTAGAACCAAAGTTGGAAAGCTGCGTCAAGGGCTGCCCGCATAACCAGGACTCATGACGGATGCTGCAGGGAAACCAAAAAAAAAAAAATAAATAAAATGTTATTCAAAACTATATATGCAGACAATATATATCGCACAATGCAAATGGACAACACAGTCATAAGCAGCTGAATACTGAATACGAAATACCCTGGCTATGCCCTCACGCTGAATACTGAATTCTGAATACCCTGGCTGCCCTATGCTGCACGCTGGATACCCTAGATATGCTACTGATCAAACGCAGGGCATATTATTTATGACTTCCAGAAAGTTTATGGTGTTGAAGTTAAATGTGTAAAAGTAAAAGTAAAAGTATTCCTTGCCTAATAAATTGTAGAAGGCTATTAAGTTTACTAAAGGAAATTATCCGGCATTGCTCGGAAATTATATGTGAAATTATTCTCTCAAATTTCAGGCAGCTGAAAATACATTCAAATAGTGCCTATGTCTTCCTCCTTACCCTGTTTACGCTCCTGGATCGATTCTTACACCCTCAAAGAGCTCATTTGTCCCATTTTAAGACCTATTAACAACCAAAACGTTCCCCCCTCTCTCTGCCCTCTCTCTCTTTCTCCCTCTCTCTCTCCCTTTACTACTCTGTATACATTTAATAATAATATTTTAATTATTTTGTCCCTAATCCTCTTGGCGCTTCGATGCCCAGAATTTGTCCACAACTTGGCTCAGCTGTTACTTGAATTTTTAAAATCATATATAACTTTCATACCAATGGGGATTAAATTGTATTTGATTGTCACGCTGCAGAGAGAGCGACAGCCACGTTTCATATATAAATGCCAAAAAATGATTTTAAATTCCAGCAAAATGAATGCAAATTGCCGTGGCAACAGCTTTCAAGTTAAAGACAATGTGAAGGTATGCTAAGTTATTGTTGGACTGCAACTTTTTTTTGGTTTTTTTTTTTTTTTTTTGTACGTAATTGACGAGTAACCACAGCAGCTCATGGGCTCGGCTTTGGCTTAGTTCGGTGGCAGAGAGGTCTTCAGCTCATTGAATGCAATACAAATTGCATGCCTAAGTCATAATGCCATCTTACGCAAGGGCACAGCCGGGCAACTGTTGGGCTCTCAGCCTGAAATGGGTCTGTGACTGGGACTGTGACTGGGACTGGGACTGGGACTGGGCCTGTGCTTGTGACTGTTCGAGACGCGAACTCGAGTGCGGCCACAAGCTGCAACTGGGGAGCGCAGTCACAAAATGCAATTTTAGCTTTCAATTGGCCGTGGAAGCGCTGGACTTGGATCGACGAGCCAACTGCCCGACCAGACCAGGCCAGGCCCGACCGGGCCAGACCGGGCCAGACCTAGCCAGCCAGCCAGCCATCCAACCAAACGGACTAAAACTGTTGTTGCACTTCGCTTTTCTATACCCTGCACCCAAATGGGTGAAGAAGGCATGCATGTTTTTGTGCAAATATATTCAACAGGCAGAAGAACGCAGCTCCGAGAGTCCATAAAGTAATTAAATTCTTGATGAGGCAGATGAACTGAGGCGATTCAAGCCATGTCTGTCCGTGATCAGGGCGACGCGCTGAATCAATGCAAGAATGTCGCGGGTCTGTCTTCTCGATTTTGGTAGCTACATAGATAGCTATGTGGGTTTCCATTTGGAATATAGATATATATAAATATTAAGTATATATATTCTGGATAAGGAAGACGTATTTAGTTGATGCCCGCCATGTACGCATTTCAATATGAAGATATCAAACTCAATACTTTACATTTGAGATATATAATATAGATAGAAATATATACACACAATTATTATTTTGGCAATGTTCGTCCGCTTTTAAACTATTCTGTATGTGGGCTTGTCTATGGTATTAAGACTTGGATACATGAACGAATCTCTCGAAAAAATTGACATAAAAATGATTCCCTCAATTTACAAAATAATTCATTTTAAAAGGTACAGAGTTACGCTTGGGTATATACACACTTTATTAAACCATATTTATTAACGTTGGGCATAGATAGAAGATTGAACATTGAGAAGAAGAAGACTCTTTAGTATATAAAGAAGGAAGCTGGAAAATTGCCACCAACAGTATCTTCTAGTCAACCTTGCCCGACTAGAGGAGTCTTACTTATTTGTATGTATTTTTTTTTTGGCTTGGGTCATTTTTGTTGGTGCACTGCATTCGTTTGCCGCACAATGGCAACGATAACTTCGCATTACATTAGTATATTTGCAATTGTGTGAATGTGTGTGTTTGTGTGTGTGTGTGTGTGTGTGTGGGAAAGACACAGTTCTGCAGACAATGGTAAACGGGTTTGGAGCTCGCTCCTTTTGGCCAGGCATTTGCAACAATTGCAACAGTTGCTGCAGCATTTGCTATTTTTTATTTATTATTTGCCAAAAGACAAAATCAATACATTTATTTTTATGTCTGCTTTTCTCTCAGCGCCTGTGTGTGCGAGTGTGTGTGTGTGTGGGTGACACTATGTCCAACTTTGAATGGCTGCCATTTTTGGTCGCATATGCGACCGGACCAAAACTTTACATTTAGCTGTCAGCAAAAGGCCAACAAACTGCATTTCAATGCAAATAAATGCAAACTTTGCAACTGCTTTCAAGATGACCCCCCCCCCTCCATACTCACTCTGCCCCCTCTTGTCAGTCATAATTCTGTGGCAGCAGCTTGTTGTTATATTCTTTATTATCAAATTGTCCTGAGCTCTGACCATTTGCCTCAATTTGGGTCAACGGGCAGCGCTGCCACGTGCCACTTCGCCAGTAAATAAATCACTTTCGCCACAAGTATCAATCTCTGACTTTGCACACACACACTCGTACACATACACATTCACACACTTAAACACACACTAGGCTGAGTGAGAGCGAGTTCCTGGTTCTGGTTCTGGTGCTGCTCATCAGCATCGCCGCCTTTGACTGGGCAAAAAGAAAGCACGCAAAAGCGAATGTCGCGCCGTGTGACACTGAAATGCGGATACAATAAAAGTTTATTATACCCTGTAGCCATTGTAATGTATGGTATGCCAGACATATATAGCGCATGTATGTGGCAGGCAGAAGCATATAGAAGAGTCGATGATTGATTAAATTATCGATAGCTTGTCTTGTTTTTCGCAATCGATAAATATCGAATGCCTGTTTTAGGCTTTTGAGCAAAACTGGTAGATAATGAAAGCTATTTACACTTCGCTGAGTAGATTCTCACAGAGATCTGTCAAAATTTCATTCGTTAGATAACTTCTCTCAGATATATGCCGACTTTTTGTGCGTAGACACATTGAAATGTCAACTTTAAGCTCATGCCTCGGCATCTCGACATCCCTGTACAGGGTATCTATTGGCTGTGCACGCTCAGCTAGAGCACTCTTACTTCGTTTTTCTTCACTTCATTGCGCGCTTTTAAAGTGCACCCTGTGGAGCAATCACCCGTCGCCAGCAACAACAACAACAACAACAACAACAACAATAACAACAACATCAGCGGAGAAAGGAAGAACCCATCAAGAATATTGAATGGGGGCGGGGGAAAGTGCAGGGAAGCGCTGGCGAAGGGCAGGCCAGGCATTAATGGCAGCTGCTGTTGCTCAGGATTCGGTTCCTTTGTCAATGGCGTTCGTCGTTGTCGTCGTCGTCGCCGACAAACACGCATCTATAAAAGTTTATTAAATTTACAAGGAACTTTTATGCAGTTACTTTTTGACATGCTTTCTCTGTGTTCTGCTGCCTTTCATTCTGTGTGCCTCATTCATGCCTCGGCTGAGCCATAAAATTGACAACGACTATGTAAATATGCACACGCCCAAAGTCCTGGGTGTCCTGTGTGCAGGATTTTCAATTTAAATGAACTTTCAGACGAGCTTTTTATTTTCTTACGCATTCAATAATTTTTGCCAGCTTATGTTTGTGTACAACTCGGCAGCTCATATGGAAAATTACAGCAGCAACAACAAAAAAACCCAAAGGTATGCAAATAAAAGGTCGAAATAAATAAATAAACAACAAAAACAACAACGAGAACAATCGCAACGGCAACAATATGACATTGAAATACAACGCGCCACTTGTCACATGTCGCATTTTGTGGCTGATTTTGTTTTGAGAAATTCTCGCCAAGCTCGTCTAAACTGGCTTTGCGGCGGGGGTATCGGAAATTTTGGAGTCTGAAACGGAGACGGAGACTGGGCCGTTATCATGTGGACGCCAACGCGTCGCCAGTGAAAGGAAGTTGACCTCTAAAGTTTAATGCATTTAAATAAATCTCGTACTGCGCCGACAACAAAAAATACATTAAGCGCCGAATCTGAAAGCGAAAACGACAAAGCACACATACAAAGAAATACACGCACACGCACTCTCATGCAAACTTGTATGGAGATCAGTGTTGACAATCCGCTTGTTTTCCGTCAAATCTGGCGGTTTTCATAAATGCAATTGTATTTTCTTAGAAACAGCTCGATTTCTGGCATGCTTTAACTTCCTTTCTTGCTTACTCACTTAAGTTCTTGTTCTGCAAAATCATGTTGCATTAAGATTAAGATAGAACTATCCAATGAGCTCGCCTTAACCAGGCTGTATTATTGTTACCCGTTTTTCAACACTACAACCACAACACAACATTAGCGTTTTTGAGGAAAACCCGTCCCGCATATGCTATACGAATATATATATATATATATATATATAATATATATATTTCAATTTTGATGTACCAAAGAAGTGGAGGATTAAGTCAACATCGCTTACTTGGCTCTTAATACTGATTTATTCGATGGGTTTGACTTAAGTTGTGTCGTTGTAACACGTTTTTCAACACTACAACATAACACTGGCATTTTTAAACTTGTTTCCTTTTATATTTTAAATGTAGGATAAACTTCTGCGTGGGATATATGAAAATGTATAATATATATATTGAAAATTTCTCTTTATAGGGTATAAGTATACGCAATTCCACAATGTATCTTATCAAGAGACTCCCTTACATCAGGTTGTAGTTGTAGCCATATATATATGTTTATTTAGTTATGCATTAACAGTTTCTCTAGACCTTAGGTACGGCTTGCAACATGGCCTGCCTCGAGCAAAGAAAATGCACAGATTATCAAGGTAGATCATATTTTAACGATACTATCAAAACATGATCTAAAATAAGTATATAGAAATATCTTATCTTATTAATTTAGCGTAAAGTTTAGCTTTTTAATAGCAACTCTTTGCGCAGAACTAGCCTTTTGCTACCCAAAAGTTTGCCAACACCGACAGAGACAGAGACTGCGACTCACGCACGACACGACACGGACACGAACACGACATGACACGACACGACGCTAGCGAATTGTTTTTTTCGAAAAATACATTTAAATTTTTTGCAATTTTTCAGTCAACGGCAATTAAATTGGCGACGCGTGCAGCCTAGCCATAAAAATAAAAATACAAATAAATAAAATAAAAAAAAAGAAAGAAAATGTATAAAAATAACTAAAACCAGTCGCTGGCTGACTCAGTTTTTAGCCGAACCGGTATCGAACCTTAACTGTAATGTTAATGGTTATGGCTCTGGCTCTGGTTATCGTTATTCAAGTCTCTCAAACTTTGAGACAAGGCAATAATTTTTCATAAATTTCTACGAATTTGCAACTTGTGTGCAGCCAATTGTTAAATTTCCATTTGATTCTTGTTTCCTGTTACATGTCAAATGCCAAGCAGAACTTTTGCATATCTTTTGCCCAATGTCCGGTGACCTTGTCCAGATACAGTTATACGTATGTATGTATGTGTGTGTGTGTGAGAGAGAAAGAGTACTCGTATATCATTCCACTTATCGAATGGCCGCATCAAATGTCTGTGTGGCCATAAAAACATAACACTTCCGTTGCCATTGTTGCCGCACAGAAATGTATCTACGGCTTGGCCAACTGTCAAAGTTCAGGCCCCAAGACCCTGGGCCCGTGTGTGTTTGTGTGTGTGTGTGTGTGTGTGTGTGTGTGTGTGGGCTATCAAATGACAACGAACACCTGCCCAGTTAGCTATCGTTAAGCATTTGGGTGTCATATTTCAAACTTGGCAGTTATGTATCTTTGGCCAGGCCAGCAAATGTAACTGTAGCTGTGTATCTGTATCTTTGGCTATGTATCTCGAGCTGTTATTTGCCAAAGAGATCAAAAATTATGCGCGCAATTAAGTTCAATTTTCAATAGCAAAACCACAATGTGCATATTCGTTGAGCTGTCAAATGAATTTCAATTTTTTCCCTGTCGTTTACCATACCCTGCATTCAGCGCAAGTGCTTAAAAGGGGTATAACAGGCAAATATAAGTATCTCTGGCAGATTCAGATATGAGAAGCTGGCGATTCCAATTCTGCTTTGCCAGACAGAAACATCTCAGACAGCTCCTTAAAGTATATGAGGAGCTAGAGACTTCTGCTTCTTCATAAGCATTGCGATATCTACTCCCACTTATATCGATATATCGATAAAAATCGATTTTAATCGATGTGCGCTTTATGTGAGATACACGTTTCTTAAGCTTAGCGAGAAGTTAATGAAAGCGCGCGACTTTTCTTGCATTCATTCGGAATGCCATCAACGTCAGCTCATCGCTGTCTATAGGGTAACTTCTAGTCGTGCATGCCCTCTTACCCACTTCTTTTTGTTGCTTTTTTGCTTTTTGCACTAATTGTCGTTAATGAACAAATTATTGGACACAACAACAGCACAGCTAGAGGCCAGACAAAATTTGCTTAATAGAGCAAAAAAGTAAAAAACGCAAAAAAAAAAAAAAAAAGCAAGAAAAACCACTCGAAATGTCAATCAAAATTTGATCAATGAGCTGGCTGCGAGCTCTGAGCTCGTTTTCGTTTTGAATTTGGATTTGTCTATCGTTTGTCTAGGCTAGATGTGTGTCT
Source organism: Drosophila littoralis (assembly GCA_018903485.1). Classification (NCBI taxonomy): domain Eukaryota; kingdom Metazoa; phylum Arthropoda; class Insecta; order Diptera; family Drosophilidae; genus Drosophila; species Drosophila littoralis. The sequence goes on from JAEIGF010000408.1 coordinate 1,054,811, forward strand.
GTGTGTGTGTGTGTGTGCGTGTGCGTGTGCGTGTGTGTGTGGGGCAAGGCTATTTGACGCCTCTGATTGAGTGATGTAATGCAAATTACTTTCAATTTTGGTTGTGTAATACGAGAGAATAACAGGCAAAGGCAGTGGCAGTTACTAAATGCCATTTAACTAGCCTTTCAAATTACATGTTTTTTGTTGTATTTATTTAATGCAAAAAGCGGCCCATTGCCAGGGCTTACGTGTCGTATGATTAATTAATGTTTTTGTCATATAAAATAATTGCTTTGTGTACGCCCATAAAAAGTTTGTTACATACTTTGACCTCACACAGAGCTTGGTATATATTTTGTAAATGCCGGCAGAGGGTATTTTTTTGTTGTCAGCAATTGTATAAAGCATAGAAGAAGGCACTTCCCTTTCTATATGATATATATATGCCTGATCTGTAGCGGTAGCCAAGTCCGCCCGTCTTCACATCGAACACATTCGTTCTTTCCTTCTATGTTCTGTGCTTCAAGGCCTTTTGTTGGGCTGCTGCGTTTGTTTTGTTTTTCTCACTTTGTTTAAGCAAATATCATAAAAATTGTGGACTCTGGCGCTGCCTACTGCTAATTTGTATTTGCATAAATTAAAATGTAATTATAAAACTGCAGCAAAGTGCAGCAGCAGCAGCAGCAGCAGCAAAAAACCAAAATGCAAATGATTTATGCATGAAATAAGCCCAAAGATACGGCGACAATAAACAAAATGTCGCAGTTTCTCTCTCTCTCTCCATATATAATAAAATATATTTTGTTTGCATTAATAATTGCGGCAAATAAATTAACAAGCTATGACAAAAAAGTGAGCGAAAAAACAATGCAATGTATAATAAAAAGTAAAACTTTGGCAGTCGCTTTTTAATTTTCAATATTTAACTTTTAATTGTTGGCAATCAATTTCGAGTGCGCTGCGTCCATTGTGTAAAATCTACATATATATATATATATATATAGATATATATATCGAACATAGTTTGCGATTTTTTACATGCATATGCGCGCGCCCGACTGCCCCGAATCATTTATCAAAATTGTATTTTCGTGTCAAAAAATATAAATGTATGTAAAAAATGGCTGTTGCATGAACTCATTTTAGAAAGTGAGCCGAAATTGAAGTTAACGCCGAAACTGAAACTGGGCCGATGAGTCGACTATGGCTTTAATATATAAGCCACGGCTGCGGCTACTGTGTGCGAAAACGAAAACGAAGCCTCGTTAAATTCAATTTCAAGAACGCACTTTAAGCTCGAGACGAAAAAAACCCATAATCAAATTGTATATAAATAGCACTCGAACATTGATTTGTTTATTTGTGGCACAAATTTGCCCAATCATGGCCAAAAAAGAGTGTTTTGTGCCCAGTCACAGCCGAATCCTACGCACACTTTTTACTTTCGTTTCTAATTATTAAGCTATTCATTAAGTGATCTTTAACTCCACAGCATGGCCAACTCAGGCCCGGGGCGGCACTTTCGGTTAAATGAATTGTGCATAAGAAACTTTTAAGCGTGGGGCTGGGCTGCGCTTCTGGAGTTGAGGCAGGCAATTTCCTGGCGACGACTAGAGATAACACATGTGCAGGCTGTTAAGATCTTTGAATTGCTTACCTGATTCCACAAAGCACTTATTTAGTTCTTTATTCAATCTAGCTTACTTTGGGATCGCACTTTAAAGCTCGCCAATTGCTGGACTCATAAAAAAGAATCCTTTGTTAACATAAGTATTCTTAGTCCCAACATTGCACTTTTTACATACTGCTTTACATGTTTCAATTTATATAAAAAGACGGTACATATTTTTCTGTGCTCACAAGTACTCGATCCCTAGGCATTATGCTCTGTGAACTAACCCTCAACTACATTGTTCTTGTGTTTACTTATGGTAAAAATGTAATTATTGGGAATAACACCTATTCATTTTTTGTAGAGGGTATTATAATTTTGTCATGAAATGTGTAGCATATAATAGAAGACATCTGAGACCCCATTAGGTATATATATTCTAGAGCAGCATCAACAGCCGGGTTCATATAGACATGCCCGTCTGTCCGTCCGTCTGTGGGTTCGTCTGTGGGTCCGTCTATAGGTCCGCCTGTCCGTCCTTCCGCCTGCCTGTCTGTCCATCCGTCAGTCTGTCTGAACTAGTCTCTCAATCTTAAAGCAATTGTCTTGAAACTTTGCATAGGTCCGGGTTTCTGTTGCAGGCAGGACAAATATCGGCACCCACCGGAGAGGAGCACGTTATCATATAGCAGCCATAGGAACAATTAGCCGAGAAATAGTTTCTTGTACGAACAACTTTTTTACTTATCAATATATCTTGACCCAACTGGGATTTGTAAGTGTCACTATGCTCCTATATGCTGCATATATACGAATATATGCAAAGTCTTATCAACATCGAATTACGATAACATTTAGCTGGCATAGGAGAAGTAGCTCAGCACTTACGAGCTTCACTATGTTCACATGCCCATAAAGGCATTAAGTCTTCGGCGTGGTGAATATATGCTTACTCTCCCTTTATTAATATCAATTGGGGATAATCACAAGCTAAACAAATTTCTTATAAATTTGAACCAGCAAGCTGCCGCTTGATCACCAACTAGTCTGTTAGTCGAACAGAAAAAACTCCTTAGCATGTATGTAGATTGTCTGACGGAGGGAAATGTTGAGAAGGTCTTCCAGTTTACGTTTTCGCATATTGTTGTGGCGCGTGGTTGTTTTTAGCACTTAATGAGACTCGTTTTATTCTAATTCTCTTTGCTCTCTATGCTCCATGCAAAGTTCAAACTACTTAAGACAATTATTTCCGGCACTTTTCCTTTACGCTGGCGTAGTAACATATAAGAAAAAACTGGCACACAGTTGACGCGTGGGGTTCTGGCAATTTGCGAGTGCTGCACTACATTTCACATCAAATCGGCGTCTAATTCCAATTACAAACAATTACCTCCGCAGTGAACTTGGAGCTCAGGCAAGCGCCACAGTTGTCAAGTCAAAGTTAGTGGGCCAAATGTGAAGTCGGGCACAATTTTCTGCTCTTTTTTTTTTTTCGGCCAGCCCACTGACCTGAAAAGCGGAGAGAGAAAAAAGCGCTGACAGAGAAAATGTTTTAGAGTTAAACTTGTATCACAGTTGGGCTTTTAGCATAAACACGCGAATTGACAGCTTTTGGGGTGTTGAGTCAGGCCGCGTGATAGGCAAATACCAGATTAACTGGGCGTATGAGCAATCTGTTCGACGGCGGGGGTTCAATGACATCCAATTGGAGCGTTTACATTAAATGCTAATTTATTAATGATTCGTAATGGCTTGCAACACTTTGCGCCTGCTGCTCCACATTGGCCAACTGGGCGACAATTGTAGCCGCTTTTAATTGCAAGACATTTCGAAAAAGAAAAAAAAAAAAATGAAGCAAGTCAAACATTCTCATCCGGTTGGGCACCCCGTGCTGCCCGAGCTGGCCGGGCTTAAAGGCAATTCATTAACGCTCCACATATGAACGAGAGACGGCAAACGTGTTCAAATCAAATCCAGCTCAGACTTGGCTCAAAGAAAAAGTTGCTGTGCCAGTTATGCAGCAGCCGCAGCCGCAGCACAGACCACAACGAGTACTCGTTTTGTACTCATTGTCGAGTCGTGTACTCGTGCGCGTCATACTTGAACGTCCGTCCGTCTGTCTGACCGTGTGTCCGCCCGCTTTAATTATTTAATGTTGCACCCATTTGTATGGCCAACAGCCGCCTCTCGCCAGCCGCCGATTTGCATCAAAACGTGATCTGCTGCTACCGCTGATCTGTTTGGATCTGTCCACTTGGTCACTCCCCCACCCTCAGCGTCAGCTTTAGCCGCCCCCAGTCGAGATTCATGCAACAGAAAAGGTGCACGAACCGTAAACTGTTGCCGTCTGCCGTCTGAGAGATACTTTCGAAGCGACGGCGACTCGCCTAACCACTGTCTGATCTGAGCTTCGGCTATATTTAGTTCACTTTTGATACACAATTTATTTAAGATGTATTTTATATCGTTGCGATTATCCCTGCTTTTTGATACTTGGCCCAAATGCTGTCTCGTCAGTATGCTAATTTTACAATAAATGCAAAGGCAGGGAATACAAAGAGAGAGAGAATAAGCTGATGTCAAATACTCTATTAATCAAATGGCTTTTTAGCTGGCAGATGAAGAATTGTGAATTGATGAAGATATTTTGATATACAAAAAATTGCTTTACAGATTCTTCCAATAAAGCTCTATATACCAGATTGACATTACTGAGATTAACCTTAAGCAGAGAATGGAAAAGATAAGTATATTTTGATAACAAAAGAGTTCACAGATAGTTCCCATAGCAGCTATTAGATATAATTATATCAATCGCCCGACTCCGCAATGTCTGAAAGAAACAGGAACAGAAACAACAGAACTGAGGAGTTATTTCACATGGCATGAAAAGCCTCTGTTTGGCCCTGGCTATATCCGCTAGCACATGTATACTTAATATCATCGAAGATATTTCCCTCTGAGCGTTACACACTTTACGTCCAGCTTGTAATACTCTCGGCGCAAATCATGGCAAATAAATTCAAATTTTTATGAATCAGCTTAAAGCGATGTGCGAGCCGCTGCGTGGCCAGGTGAGGTGTGACAGAGCAAAAGATACGTTTAAAGGTGACGTAGCCGTTGCCTAGTTAACCCCTCCCCGCCTGACCAGCACGCCCCTCGCCTGTTGACCTGGGCCACGTCGTTGACCGTTGCCCAAGATAGACGGCAAGCGGCTTTTAAAAATTTATGCGTGGGCGGTTCCGAAAACCAAGACGACAACAAAGAGTCGGAGTCGGAGCACGGCCACGACACACTGACATACACACAAGCTGCTAAAAAATTAATGAAAATGCTGTACCAAATTGAAAACAATAACGGACAGACAGAGACAGAAGGTGAGCGGAAGAAAGGGGGAGAAGAGGGGTTACTTGGCTAAGAGAAAAAGAAAAATGCAGTTGACCAAATATGCGCAAATGTTGTGGTTGGGAGAAAAACGAGAGAGAGAGAGAGAGAGAGAGAGAGAGAGAGAGAAACAGGCCCAAGCCGAGAAGAGATGCGTTGAGACGTGGGCCAATCATCATAATGATTGAGCTGATGATTGAGTTGATGATTGAGTTGACGATGATGAGCTTGGCGAAGAAGCCACAGTCAACACAGTCTTTGGCTAAAAAGAAAAAAGAAACACAAACAAGCTGCTTGAAAACTTGATGTAGGTCAAATATATATATATATATGAATGTATATACACTTCTTTTTTCTCTGAGCTGAGCTGGGCCGGGTCCGGTTCGCAGTGCGCGCGCGTGTGTCTGTGTGTGTGTTACTTTTTAGTTTATGGGCCAGGCTTCTCAGGCACACGGAAGCTGTAGCGCAAAACTGAAAGAAACAGAAACCGAAGAACAAGTTGAAGCCCAGGCACCCCCAATGACCGGGATGAAGTTGCCGACGTTGATGAGGCTTCAGCTTCTGCTGTAAGTTGGCAAAACAAGCGACAGGCAGTCAGTCAGGCAGGCAGGCTGCGGCCCGTTTAATTGCCTTTTGGCCAAAACGCAGCCAAGTTCTGACAGGGCGCCTAGGGCGTAAGCAAAAGAAAAATGTAAAAATAAAAATTGTTTACCATGCCCCTGAAATGCTGCTCAAATTGGACCATGAACGTGATCAATTATGGTTCATTGTGGCGCATTTTCAAAATCAATAACAGCTGCGCGTTGGCCAAGACAAGACAAGACAAGACAACAATAAGACGGGCCGCTCTCTAAGCCAAGCCAAGAGTCAAGGCTAAATTGCGTTGACTTGATTTCAGCTGTTTTTTATTTATTTTTATATTTTTTATATTTCTTTTTATCTGCATGTTATACTAAAGTTGAAACTAAAAATAAATAATTAATAATAACTGTGCATAAGCCGCAACAGATACGCAATTATGGCCGAGACACTCACACAAAATATCAATGTCAGCTTTTATTTGTGTCGAGTCATATGTCAGAAATATATATAGATACCATCTATCGCATTGATATTATTTTCGGAGTGAACTGCACTTTGGCCAAGACAATTGAATGGCCCGAAAATTGATCCGCATTTGTTTGCTTTTCGGCTGCTTGCGAGTGGCTTCCGCTTCGCTTTGCAAAGGCAACAATTGCTTCAGCGGGTCAATTGGTCAGCTGGTCAGCCATGGATTCGCCACTGGCCATTGTATTTGGCCAAAACTGAGACTTGAGTGCCAGACATTAGCGTCAACACTCAGCTGCACTCAGAGAACAACAATTGACGAGTACTCTGGTTGGGTGTGCTCGCCTAGGAGATACCCTGAACTCAACACCAAGCTGCCTTTACAAACGTTCCAGCTTTCCTCTTTACATAGACAATCGAACGCATAGATCTTCTTGTCTCAGTTCCCTCCTTTATATGGGAAATGAGTTCTACTTTAACTCGGGTATTCATAGTCCGATTACATTGAAACTTTCAGGTCTTCAAAATAACATACCAAAATGTGCATATACCAGAACGCAAGGTTATACCCGAAGAAAATTAGTTTTCCTTCAATTTAAGTTGGTTTGCGGGTAGGCATTTAAAATATGAAATATTCTTTAACTATGGATGCTTTACGAAAGCCCACATTTCAACATTGATCTATTCAGATCTTATAATCTTCGAGTTATGCAAAGAAAACCAAATATCAAAATTGCATTTTATAGAAATTATGCAAATGAGAGAACCTATCGTTAAGAAATGACAAGCATGTCCTGTCTATTGTTTATAATTCTCAAGTGGTTATTGCTTCGTACTGAGTAAAAGGCCCTGCTGCAGTTAGAGTCGATGGCAAAGTCTGCTGTTGATAGAAATGGAAGGGTTGCTGAAATAGCTATGCAGACAGCTTGCTGTTGACCATTATCACAAGCATTAACCTTCAGTTCCCATACATAATCAATGCATTTAAGCGAATCGACAGACAGATGGACATTAATATATCAACCCAGCTCCATTCGCAGACACACAAACTTCCCAAGCGTCTGCATTTTGAGCATATTTATGCTTGTTGTCCAGGCTTAGTTTCTTGAGCACAGCTCAAGTTAACTTTGGCAGCTTAAAAGTTGCATTTGAGAAATCTTTGGAAAGCAGCTTTCGACTTATCTTAAGTTGTCTTAGTACCGAAGTTTAAGAAAATAATTCAATTCAAGTACATTTTATTACCACTAAATGGAATTTTACACAAGAACCGATACTTGAGGCTTGAATAATGGCCAGATAGTCGGTGGCCGCATTCTTGGGGCCATCTTTTGTTTAGTCTTCAGTTTTAATTTTGTTAATGGATCCGCTTTGCTTTGGTTATTGTTGTTGTTGTTCGGCTTTGGCTGTGCCCATTTGCAATTAAATGCATTAAGCCAAGTCATAAAAATACGAATAAAAATAAAAATCATAATGGTTGTCTATTTAATGCGACGAGTCTATTTGTATAAAATGCGAAATGTTCTCCGGCCATTTCGAGGTTAATGTGCAATTATTTTGCCTGACCGTTGCGCGGCCGGACTGTGGACTGAAAGCTGAAAACTGGAGGCTGGAGGATGCGGCGATTATTCGACAGGTTTGAACTTGAATTGAAATTAATAAATCAGGCCATAATCATATTGAAAGCGACGGCAATTGCAACATTTCTCTTGGCTAATTGACGACTGCTTTTCTATCTTTCTCCACCCTGTAGATAGACGTAAGTTAGGGTATATGAAAGCAGAGCAAATCCCGCTATCCTATATCCAGACATGGGTCAAAATTACCCCTACCCAATAACTCGGCCAAGTCTCATCCGAGATATGGCTTTATGTTCATAGTTTTCCGTCTGGATTAATCTCTAGATTGAAATCTGACTAGATATATTTTAGTCGAAATTCATGTGAAAATCTTACCCCAAGATTCGTATGTATATAGACATGGGTCAAAACTTCCCATTCCTATAACTCGGCCAAATTTCATCCGATTTTTACGAAGTTTGGCTGTTTCTTCATGGTTTTTCCTGCAAAATAATCTGACATTCAAATCTGAATACACATTTGTTAGTCGAAATTCATGTACAAATCTTACCCCAAGGTATGGGTCAAAACTTCCCATTCCCATTACTCGGCCCATAACTCGGCCAAATTTCATCAGATTTTTACGAAGTTTGGCTTTTTCTTCATGATTTTTCCTCAAGAATAATCGGGCATTCAAATATGAATACACATTTTTTAGTCGAAATTCATGTGAAAATCTTACCCCAAGATTCGTATATAGGCATGGGTCAAAACTTCCCAATCCCAAATCTCATCCGATTTTTACGAAGTTTGGCTTTTTCTTCATGTCTTTTCCTCTAAAATAATCTGGCATTCAAATCCGAATACACATTTTTTAGTCGAAATTCATGTCCAAATCTTACCCCAAGATTCGTATAAAGGCATGGGTCAAAACTTCCCAGTCACTTAACTCGGCCAAATCTCATCCGATTTGTACGAAGCTTGGCTTTTTCTTCATGATTTTCCCTCTAGAATAATCTGGCATTCAAATCTGAATACACATTTTTTAGTCGAAATTCATGCCCAAATCTTACCCCAAGATTCGTATATAGACATGGGTCAATTTAGCCCACCTCCATAGCTCGGTCAAATCTCTTTAGATTTTCACGAGGTTTGGCTTTTTGTTTCTTCTGAAATAATCTGGCTTTTAAATCTGTTGAATTCATGACCACAGCAGCCGAATCATGTGCTGCGTAGCTGGCTACAGGGTATCGCCTAGTCGTGCGCTCTCAGCTGGCGCACTTTTACTTTTTACGTGCTGCTGCTGTTGCTGTTGCTGTTACTGTTGCTTGGGCCATAGCCAATGATATATAATTAGGCAGGCAAAAAGGCAAATTGGCCCGGGCCGTGTGTCTTTCCGTAGTTTTTAGCTGCTGTCGCTTTACAAATGACCCCAGCACGAGCACAAAAAGCAGCTCCACATTACGTTACGCCCCGGACAACTAATTTCGTAAGCAGCACAAGTAAAATGCCGCACTTGTGATGGGGGGCACCCAGTTACTTATGGCATATGATATCTATGTGTATATATATATATATATATGTATATATATGTCTTCCATATATCGTGTGTTATGTGGCAAAGCCTGGCTGGCTGGCAGTTGCACATTTGCTCTTAAAAGTTATTAGCGTGTTGAACGCTTTTTATTTTGATTTTACTCTCTTTTTCATTTTCATTAAAAGACATAAATTGTGCAGAAAAATGCCAGAGCAGAAGGATATGTTTGTGTCTAGGTCTGGGACACGGTCTGAGAGGGGGGAGGAGGGGTGCCTACTTGTCTGGGCTTGGGTCTCTATGGGTCCATGCCAAAGGCGTCGCCCTCTGCATGTGTGTGTGTGTGTGTGTGGGTGTGTGAGCCGTGTTTTATTTGCAGCCTTTGCGCTCTTATTTACGATTTTTTCATTTTCATTTTTTTACAATTTCCAGCCCTTCCCCCGCACACACCTATTTTCACAGGCAATGCATTCATGAGCTGCGACGACGTCGGCAGTTTGCATGAATGAAAGTTGCATGAGTGTCTGAATAAGCGACTGAATGAGTGAATGAGTGAATGAATGAATGCACAAGCGGGGGCTCAAGAATGTTGCAAACGGCTGCGCCGCACATTAAAACATTTGGTAAATGGGCCGCAGAATGGGGCACCAGAGTTTCCTGGGGGGCGTGGCTGCTGCTGCTGCTGCTGCTGCTGTGAAAGCAAATGCAATGCAAATGCAGGCTCAGCTGCCAGCTGCAGCTGAAGTTGACAAAATAATCGCCATGGCAAACAACATTGCAGATGGCAGACGGGGAGGTAGGCGGGGCGGGGTATGCTTAACATTTGCAATTCTTTTGAGAGGTAAATTAGAAAAGTGCCCAAACGACAAATTGAAAGCGAAATGGAATACAAATACAAATGTCAAAAAGTTAACGTGCAGCAAACGGTGCGTAGCCAAGTGTCCATATTGATATTGAAAATGGAAAATGGAAAATGGCAAGTGGAAAATGGAAAAGTCGCTGCTTGAATTCACTTGAACGTGGCTCTTCAATCATTCCGGTAATCTGTGCCCTGCTTCCACTTGTGTTTTTATCTGCAAATATTAAATTCTCCGGCATTGTCAAAGACAATTTTTCAACACATTTCAATCCGGCTCAAATATGCACAACCCTTCTTCTTCTTTAATTTTATTTGCTGCTGCTTCTTCTTCTTCTACTTCAAGAATTCTCGCCACGCGCCGAGCCCATTTTCGCTTTTGATTTCTTCGGTGTCGTTTTCGTTTACGCTTTCCTTTTTCACTGCACTTAAAGTTAATAAACAAGTTAGAATGCTCAAGACGGCACTGACAGACTAGAAGATACCCCCTTAAAGTTTAATTTTATAAATGCAAACAATTTGGGGAAGGAAATATAAGCTGAAGTGAGCTTAGGGTGAAAATAGGGTTTTACTTGGCAGTCATGAGATTTGGAGGACTGGGAAGAGTATTTGGAAACTTAACTTTTCCTCCACCCTCGAAATAGGTCTTTCTAATATATTTGAGTACTAACAATCGATTAAAACTAAACTTTCAATGTTCTAGACTAGAAATAGAGGTGCGGAAAACTTTTTGAAAAAATCAATAATCTTTGCTCATAAAACTACTTTTAAATCTCTTTTGAGATAGATTTTTCTGAACAAAACCTTCAATCGTTGAAAGATCTTAACTTTACTTTGGGATAGATTTGATAAAAGATAACAGATAGCAGATATTATTTTTACTCAGCAATCCATAAGAAATCTGTTTTTTACTATATTAAGTACAGTTGCCACGTTAGATTTCTTTAAAGTAGCTAAAAATGAAAATGATACAAAATTATGAGAAACATGAAAATCGCTTCGATTTTAACATTCTGCTGACTTTGGGTTCCAGAAGGGAAACAGGAATATTCCTTTTCCACCCATTTGATACAGGGTATAAGTAATAATGCGCCAAACAATTTTTGCCGGCACCGTAAACTTTCATGTGCCGCCTCCGACATCGTCGTTAAGTTGGTCGTTTTTGTTGTTGTCGATGTTGTTGTCGATGTTGTTGTTGTTGCTGTGGCTGGCAACGCTGCCAACTTTTTGGTCGTGATCTTTCACTCGAAGCGGCGACCAGTGCGACCAACTGTCTGCGTCTGGGCAAACACGCGGCATTTAAATTAGCTGTCGTTGTGGGCGCCGCTGTCTACCTGTAGTTGTTGCTGCTGCTGCTGCTGCTGCTGCTGATGTCGCTTTTCTAATTGCTGGCAACGCACGTTCGTGCTGTGGCATGGTCTAGGGTCCAGGGCCTGGGCCCGGGCCCGGGCCCGGGTCTGGGCCTGGTTTTCACTGCAGCTCACGCATAAATCTCGCAACTATGTCAATCGCATCAAAGTCACGTAATCTGTGTGACATTTTCAGCGAATCGTTAAAATTGGAAAATTTATCGTTCGTGCGGCAAATGCACTAGATGAATATTTATTTTGTGCCGGCCAAATGCAGTTGGTTTGTTTTTCCCTCACCCCTCACCGCCCAGCCAACTGGCAACTGGCAGTTCATCATTAACACTTCACGGCCAGCACAAAATAGCGAATGATTAATGTCAAAGCCGAAAGTTGCAGCAGCAGGCAGGGCCCACGAAAATTGCAATTAAATTCTGATAGCCCCGTCATTAGGTAAAAGCAAATTACGCGCTGCATCCAAACAAATATCAAATAAAATACAATCAACAAAATTCTCTCACATGAAAAACTCGCTAACAACGAGAAGAAGAAGCAGAGATAGAGAAGCTTAATAACAACAACAGCAACGGGCAAACAGGAAACAAAACGCAGACAGAAAAGCCACAAAACACGAAACGAACGAACATTGCGAAAAGGCCGAACATTCGTAAAGATCACACAAAAAATAGGTGCTAATGTCACATGAATTGTCATGGGTTTTCTTTGAGTGTGTTGGCTTTTTGTTTTTCGCTTCTTTTTGCGCGCAGCAAACGCCACAAATCGTGTTCATTGTCAGCCTTTGTTAGCGCAAAACTTGAGGCGCCTTAGCGATGGGCGCGTGAGAACAAGACGATGAATTGTGCTGGGCGTGACATGAAAGAAATCCCAGAGAAACCAGCTGAGAATTCGAATAAAAAATCGTATTAGCCAAGTCATTAAATATATGTATATACATTTATATATATATGTGTATATATATAATGCTGTGTTTGGCGACCCTTTCATACATATTATAAATATTTCTTTGGCTGGCTTAAGGTCCGGAAAATTAAACACACTTTTGCTTAAATTTTCGTCGATATATTTTGGCTGCACTTCGACAACCGTCTTCATTGGCAATTGTTTTACATGTCTGCGCTCTTTGACGTGGAGGTTGAAGTAAAACAAAAACAAAAAAAATATGCATATTTTGAGCCGGCGACCTTCCTTGTTAGTTCGATACTCTTGCACATAGTCTACACTGGCTGAGGATGTAATATTTTCTGGAGAAATGACTGCGGTTGAATATGATGATGTTTGTTTTACGAACTTAAACCTTCTTTTCCCAATTGGACTTTGGATTGCCTCCCCAAAAGGAAGCTGAGGAAAAAGATCGCAGCTTCTTAGCTTTAGCAAAACTTGGATCACACATTGGTCAACCATTAAGCAGAAGTTCTCACTTAAATTAAGAAAGCAGACACTTCACATGCTCTTACCTTTTTTCTTATATGACCATCCCTACTTTATCTGATTTAAAAAGATTTAAGAGCTGTATTTCCTTTTAAAGCGCAAAGAACTGCTTGCATTATAAAACTCTACAGCACACTCCGTGAATGCTGTTCAAAAGTACTTTTAGGCCAAAAACTTTTGATTTTTCACAAATTCTTCTTTCATTAGACTTTAATTAAAAACTGAACTGAGGCGCAGACTAAACGATAACAAGAGCTTCACACGGCTTTAAAGGTTTCGTTATAAAATATAGACTGCGAAAAATCAATCCCTAGACCTAAATTCAATCCTATTAAAATGAACTCTCAACTATAAACAGATTCGTGTAAAAAGGAAGAATGTGTTGCAAAAGGGGCAACGCTTTCCAGCACTTGGCACTCGCGCCAGTTTCTTTTGTGTTGTTGTTGTTGTTGTTGCTGCTGCTGCTGCTGCTGCTCAGCAAACAGTTTTGAAGTTGTGCAAAACTGGAAATTAAAAACGCTTAATATGCACTTCCGGTGAGGGCGAAGTTGAAGCTGAAAGCGAAGGCGACTAAAGCAAAGGCTAAAGCAATGGACTTTACATTCAGCCAACTTATCAGCGCCATCAGCAGCAGCAACAGCAACAACAGCAGCAACAACAACAGCAGCAACAACAATAGTTAGAATAGGGGACTTACACAGAAGGGGGCGTAACATTTCAAGTTGATATGCTTGTTTTGTTTGTCTTTTGTTTTTGGCGACTCTTGAAGTTGTTGCCGTTGCTGCTGTTGTTGCTGCTGTTGTTGCTGCTGTGTAACCCTTTTTTTTTGTGTGTGCGTTGTTTTCAGCATTTGCGCTAAATGTTGTTTACTCTTCGTCATTGTTCGAGCTGTTGTTAGTGTCGTTTTTCTTTTGTTTTAGCGAGCCCCAGACCAACAATGTTGCTGCTGTTGTTGTTGTTGCCGTCGACTGCTTAACATTCACCTACTTTTCACCTTGTTGGCTGCTGACGCTTTTCAAAGCAGAATTCAACGCTTGGCCGTGGCATCAAAGCGGACGCGAAGGCTTCAAATGAAATTAGAAGTTGACGCAGTGCTAAGCGACAACAACAGCAACAGCAACAACGAGGCAAACAACGAGGCAACAAGAACAAACAAACAATGCAAAATGCACACACACACACACTTGCGAACACCCACACACAGAGCACAGACTGCGCTGCTGAAGATTCATTCAGTACAAGAAAACTGAGCACTAAGTAGAAAGTTAATTAGGCTTAAATGTGCGAGAGACGCCAACGCCAACGCTAACAACAACAGCAACAACAGCGATAACAACATCAAGTTGGAGTGCTCGGCAGTGTCCGACTCGGAGATACCCTGTGGTGCCGTGACTCTAGAGCACACGCTTCTTCCTTCATTTGACCAATCCAAGTTAAGAAAATTAATTCTCAAATAATTTCGGTCCTTAATGTCAGATTCTTTTACAGTTCTTATGAGAATGGCGGAAGGTATCCAAAATGTGATTTCCTTTTAATCTGTATATACTATGCAAACAACTACATATCACGTTTGCTGAATCTAGTTTTAAAGATATTCGAGCAATGGTCAAAAACATGTTTCTCAATCAATATTCATTGATATAATGGAGAATAGGAGGATATGAATTCATGATAAACGCAAAGGAAAATATATAATTGATGTCAAGCCGGACAGACGGATAGACAGGGATGGACTTTCAGGCAAGGAGATAGACAGACGCATGCCACTTCTTCGTCTCAGTTAAGAAAATATCGAGCCTAAGAGCTCGAAGATACTTCCATCAGACTGTTACATACGTTTGCACCAAAACCCATCTACCCTCTTTACGCACTCTCAATGCGTTTAGGGTATAACAGTCAGCGTTGCTGACGTTGACTTGAGCCTTTGCTGGCAAAATCTGCACGCGCAGCCAATTAAAAATTCTGATGCTGTTGATTTTCTTGCTTATTTTTCTAATAATAATTCTTCAGTTTCAGCTGAGGCAGCCGATGCTTGGGCTTGTTAATTAATTTTTATGCATTTCCCGACAAATGTTCGAATTCGTAAAGTTGTTGCCTCGCTTTGTTCGCATGCAGCGAAGCGCGCCAATCAATGGCCAAAAACTTTCCTCTCGTCTAGGCCAAAGTAAACCAAAAACAACAACAACAACAACAACAATCAACAACAGTCAACAATTTCACTTGGCCCAAAGGCAGCTTCAGCGACGCAGTTGACATTAATTGAGCCTATTAAACTGTGCGCTAATAAGTTGCAGAGCCCAACTTATCGCATTGTTATTTCCCATTTCCCTTGAATCAGCAACTGTTGTCGCTGTTGTTGCTGCTGCTGCTGTTGCTGCTGCTGCTGTTGCTGCTGCTGCTGTTGCTGCTGTTGTTGTTGTTGTTATCATGTTTGTTCGCCTGTCAGCTGGCCGAATCAGAACGATTAACACTTGGATTGTTTCAAGAGCGTGTGGAACATTAATATCGGCCCCTTTGGCCAACAGCCGCTGCGTGCGGGCACAATGTGAAAGCCAAAATTGGGTAATTAACCGAATGTTGAATGCCCTTAAAGCATTTGGAATAAGTTATTATTGTTGTAAACTATGTTTTATTGTGGTTGTAAGCTTGCTGAGGCTGTTTTTGTTAAAGCAGACTTCTCCGAGACCTCAAGTAATATATAAAAATAGATTCTTGATACCAAGAAACAGCTGGATTTAGGGTAAGGCGTATGGAAAATGTACTCTTTATTTCCCTCTTTGTTTTATTCCTCAGTTGTCGCTTGCAATTCCCAACAAGTTAAGGCTAGGAATGGGCTTAAAAAAGGGGACAATCCTAGAGTCTTTGGCTAAGGCTATAGTAGGGCCAGGCTGTCCGTCTGTCTGCTTTTTTCCCTGCTTAGCCTCTGGCGACTTATGTCGGAGTCGGGCGATAGGAATTAGTGGTCATTAACTGAACTTAGGCATGAAAAGTCAGCTAGTTTTCAGTATATATGTATATAATCTTTTTTTTCTATGCTACCAATTTATGAGGAAATTTGTATCAGGATAGGATAACTATCTCTGAAAGTTGCAATAGGAACTATCAATCGAAAATTGTGATTTTGTAAAAGTATTCCATTGGTTTGCAATATTTTGTATCTCCAGATGCCTTACTTTCCCAACATCTACTATTTATATACATATACCATATAAGACTTTAATATATAACTTCTTTGAGAAGAATAGAACGCAAATTAAGCGGCAATAACTCAGTTTTTTGACAAAACGATTATTATATATAATTTTTATCAATTAATATTCATTATTAAGATTAAGATCTGGCGAGAACTGGTCTCCACATGGCAGAAACTGTTAGTATACAGATCAGTTTAGATAGCTTAAAGTTCTTATATCAATGCTAATCATATCAAACTGCTTCGTGCCAGACACTAAATCAAGACATCTCGACATGCTAATTAAGAATTTACGATTCATGGTCATATAATTTCGTCTGTGTGTGTGTGTGTGTGTTGCAAACTTCATGACTTTATTATTATGCCGCAGAACAAAAGGTGCACAACGTTGGCTTTGGGCCCAAAAGGTTGCCAGCCAATGTCCAACAGCGGCAACTAATTTAGGGCTTAACTCTAATCAAAGTTGAGCAGCGGTGGTCAAGCCGTTCACATAGATTCCCACGGCACGCACATGAGCGAGTGTGTGTACGAGGTGTGTGTGAGTACGAGGTGTGTGTGAGAGTGTGTGTTGTGTGTAACCAGGTTTAACAGTGTGCGTGCGCACAATTTAATGACAGCAACTGTGGCGGACTCTCAAGTAGAATCGAAACTTAGATAAAACAGAAGCCGAGCACCAAAAACTGAATTTATCGATGGGCGGAAAAAATAATAAACGCAGGTAAGTGTGCTCTAGTCGGGAGTGTCCGACTAGCAGGTGCCCTGCAAACAGCGCCGAGACTATGCTTCTTCTTTCCTCAGCTGCAGACTATGCTAAGTATTTCCCTTTATAACTACGCTGTTTATTATCCAAACATTATGAATAGTTAGGGCATCGATTTGGCATCAAAATGTCTATGAATACAAAAGTCTCCCAGTATTCCTCTTTCCGGAGATATCCCCCGGGAGGTATCCAATAGGTGGAACATAATAGATCTGTGTATATTCTAACATATTCAATCTAACTCCATATCTAACATATCTAACATGACTCCAATACATGCGCAAAGAACAATATATCGATATGTATTCTTATCGATCGGGGCGAGTTATCGGTGGTTATAATAAAGTAAATCTTTTCCCACCCTAAAAGCGTCAATGGTCCACATCCCTTAGGCCCTGGCTCCAAGATATTCTCAAAGAACAGTATTTCGATATCGATACTTATCGATCGAGTCTAGTTATCGATACTTTAAAATACAGACGATCTTTTCGCACGCTAGAAGCTTTTAAGTAAGTAATTTTAAGTCTCCAGAGTCCTATAGACCCTGGAATCGACGCATTCATATATTAACCTCTACTCGACTCTTACTACTGATCCTAATGGATTCGGAGTTGTCTCCTTCTAAACGTTACTTATTTCTTGACAACATCAAAACACGCTCTACAAGAGCACAAAATACGTCCACAGAGACCACACAAAGCTGCAGCTGCTGTCTGCTGTCTGTTGCTAACTTTTGATATTCTGTTCAATTTACATGTTGCAGACACTGTTGCATAATTAAAATTTGAAAATTAATTTCATAATTTCTGCCTTTCTATTATTAACAGTCTCTTTTTTTCTATTTTTGCTTTTTGCTGGGGAGTTGTCGAAACAAAAGCCCTGCGCCGAAAAATGTGTCCGGCTTTGGATGTTGATGACGACGATGACGATGATGATGATGATGCTCCATTCTGAAGCGTTCGGTTGGGTTTGGTTATGCTGGGACTGTGTTTTGTTTTGTTTTTGTGTCGGTTCCTGTTGCTGGTCCTTCGCCTGGTTATTTTTATTATTTATGTGCATTTTGATGTGGCCAGTTTTATGGAGTTGTTGGGCTCTGCTGCATATTTTGTTGTTCCATGTAGTTTTGTAGCTGCAATATTTTCTGTTATGTTTCCAAAAATACAATTTTTCGTGCCAGACCCAAAAGTTTTTCTCGCTTCGCCGGAGGAGGAGTGGGTGTGTTGCTGTCGGTTATATTTTTGCGTATTGTCGGATATAAAATTGTAATGCAACAGCAGCTGACAAAGTTCTGAGCATCAGCTGACTGTGAAAGTACAAGTTTTGCGTATTTATTTGGATTCCGTTTCATTTTTTCCCCTTTCCCCCATTTTGTAGCTTTATATTTATGACCACAATTCACACTCTCTGCCCGTGGGTTAATTAGCACGAGGAGATACAATGGCAATAAATGGAAATCGCTCAACATGCAAAACTAGCGTGCAGATACATTTGTATCTGTATCTCCGTATCTCTGTATCTCTGTATCTTTGTATCTTTGTATCTTTGAACTGTGGCTGTGCACGGCGAGCGCCCATTGGGAACGCCTTAATTTCCGCCTCACATAGGGCATATATATTTGTGTGCATATAGTATATAGTTCCGATTCACCTTAATGAGGCGTCTGCTGCTGACGTAATGCACGCACTGCCAGAAGGCCTTCCAGCAGCAGCAGCAGCAGCTATCGCCCTGGCTCGGGGCCTGCCGCTTGGCCAAGCGCTCATTGTGTGTAAATTTGTTACCATTTTTTTTTTTTTGCCTGTGCGTGTGTTTGTTTCCCTCGTATCGCACATAAAAGGTAATTTCTAATTTGCTGGTGTTTTATTGTTTCTTGCGCGCAGTTTTATGGAGGTGCTGCCAGCAGCGCCGACTTATGCAATAGACCCGACAGCTCAGGCTCAGGCCCAGACCTGGGCAGCGACTGCGACTGCGGCAGAGGCAGCGGCGCATGCGCTCAAATTACATGGCAGCTGTGGCGAAGACTCGCCCCGCTGCTCGTAAAAGCATAACGGCTTTCATTAATCATGCAATCCACGTCCAAAACGTAACGCAACCAAACGAAAACGAGGCTAGAACCAAAAGCAAGAAAACTCTGCCATCGACAACTGTTGCCAATTAGCAGCAACATGCAAAGCGCATTTGCAACTGCAACAGCAGCAAGAGCAGCAGCAGCAGCAACAACAGCGTCGCCTCTCTGCCGCGGGACAACGAGAAAAAAGCAAGCTAGAGGGCTCTAGTCGGGAGTTAACGACTAGGAGATACCCTGACATTCTCGCAGAACTGCAATAGCAAACACTCGAACCTTTTGCTAAATAAGTTATAATGCCTTCTGCTTTAAGGAAAAGGGATTTTGCAATTTTCAGCAGAAACTCGGGAAGATATTCAAATAGTGAAATGTTCTAGATACACTATACGAGAACCTACTATACCTACCTATACTACTAAGAAAGGTGTATCTAGTTCTCATTCTCCTTGAGTTAGACTTAGAAAATCATGCCTCAATATCAACATTTATCGATATTATCAATATGTTTCTCTTGTAGTTTCCGAGAGTCCATGCCTTTACAACATTTTAAACCCTTTTCGAGTATAGTAAAGGAGAATATATAATTTGGCTTTCAGTTTTGTTGCTTTTGAGCTCAACCTCTCGCTTAAAAATCTATATAATTCATCGATTCGCAGCCAATTTCCGCCGCCTGTTACATAACCTTGCACAAAGCCACGATACCCTTTCTACCCGTTTTCACTGAAAAAAAAAAAAAAAACGTGGGCAAAGAGCGTTAGTTTTTCCCGCTAGCCATATATATGTATGTGTGCACTGTAAACAGCGGAGGATGTGATTAGATTATAAAGGTTTAAGAGTTAAGCCAGACGAAATAGAGGCATAAACTTGACTGTCCAGCCAATTAGACGCATGTATCTCACAGCCTAGTCCGAGAGAGTTCAAGACACAGCAGGAAATGTTCCATAAAAATGTGCTGTCTATGCAGAAACGAACATTGGCAAGATACAAATGCAACCCGGAAAAGAAATTGGGCCATTTGAGAATAACAAATGAGTTCTTAAGGAAATCACAAGAGATAAAGATCATAGGGAGAAGGAATTTGTATATGAACTAGGAAAACACTTTCAGAGTTATGTTTGAATTCTCAAATTAAGTAAAAACTAGATTTCAATTTTGTTCAACAGAAAAATTGATCAATTTCATACTCAAAGTAACAAAAAACGATCAATTTTCCAATTACAATTTCAAGTATAAAAATATGTCGCAAACGAATATAACTTTGAGCCAAACCAGTTTTTGCTTTTGCAAGTAGTTCAGCTTAGGATTAGTTCCGACTTTAGGCACATCTGGCTTAGGATTTGGTTCCTGGTATATCAAAAACAAATCCCTGTTCAAATTTTGTTTTGAAACGACCAAAATAAACTAAGCTGAGCATTGAATAGGAGTTCTTTTCGAAAACTCTACCTATATGAACTGTATTTTAAAAGTATTCCTTCTCTTTAGCTTCAAAGATGTGTATCTCATGTTTATGTTTATTTCTTTATATATTTCTGACTGCAATTCCAACCATGTTGAACTTTTAATTCATTAATCTTCTCGAGAAGTATGTATATTATTTTAAATATTATTTCCCAGATATGTTCCCATTCTAACTTCATTTCTGATATTCAAATTACGTTTGACTTTAAAGACAAAATCTCCTCGAGATGTCTTATTTCCCTTTTTTTCCCATCCCAACTTCAGCTGCAAAGAGAATGTCCATTGCTTTATTTGTATATACATTAATTTCTGATTTTGACTCTAAGTCAAACTTTAAGGAAACAAATCTCTTTGAGAAGTCTGTCTACGTGATATTTGTTTAAAATTTCTCTATCCTTTGCCGACTTCAGCTAAAAAAAAGGATATATTCAATATATACCCCCTTTTTGCATTCACGCACAATTTGACCTGTTGTCATTAGAGGTAAAAAAAAAAGCTGCTACCTGCAAAGAGTCACGCATATTCGAACACGTGCGCCATTGATAGCCAAATCCTAAGAGGCTGTCGGCCAATCTACCTGCAAGTGTTTAAATTGGGGGCGCCAGGCCAGAGATTGCATCATTTGGCCAGAGACACGCAACGGAAGCGCATCATGTGGCAGACAGACGCAGACCCAGACACATACATGTCAGACTGTGCAGGAAGGATGATGGAGTCCATTGGCTATGCCCTGTATATGCATCGGCAGGAGCTGGGGCGCCCGAGGCGCTGCCGTCGCCTGATGCGCATCGCCAGCACCAAGCTGCGGCTGACAAATGAGCTGATCTGGCTGGAGCGCTGCCAGTGGCAGCTGGAGGAGCCCGACTATCAGCAGTGGAGTGCACTAAATCGTGAGCGCGAATATCGAGATATATTGGAGCACAACATGCAACAGCAGCAGCTGAGGCAGCAGCAGCAGCTCAGGCAGCGACAGCTCGACAGGCGTCGGCACGAGACGTGCCCGAACACGGCGCGCCCCGTTTAAGATAGATTAGTTGGTCCCGTCCGGGACTTTAAGCACTTTTAGTTTAAGTCCAAGTTTAAGCGATAAGCAATAAAGGCGCATAAATCATCAAAGAGCTGCTGCTGCTGCTGCTTCTGGGACGGACGCTCGTTTGGTGTGAACGAAAAACCAGCCAAGTGCTTGGCTTCTGACACCGTCTAAACTCGGTACCGAGGGGAGTTTTTCGGCAAACGCCGAGCTGACAGGGCCAAACGCTAAGAAAATGCAACAACAGCAGCCAAACAAGACCACAAGAACAACAGCAACAACAACTAAAACGACAAAAAGAGCCGCAACTGGCAAGTTTTTCAATTTCCTGTAGCCATTACGCAACGTGCCTTAGAGTTGCAAGCATCGCGTGACACGCACTCGCATCTCGTGACACGAACAGAAATTTTAGCTAAATAAACCCAAGATTAGTTATTTGTTAAGACAAATTTGAATTGAATTTAAATTGAAGCACAAACATAGAGAGATTAAAAAAGTAACTAGTTCCCAACGGGAACCCTTAACATAAAACATATTATATATTATCATAATATTTAAATAACTAGTTCCCTGTCTTCAGGTTCGGTTCGTGTGCCTAGTTTTCCATATTCCAGCTGTTGGCTCAAATCTTAATTTGATATACATTTTAAAATAATTCGTAAGAGTTTGGTTTTTTGGAACTGACTCTTCCTCAAAAGACTCTTCTTCCAAATCATTCCTTCGGTTCGGTTTGAATTTGATTTAAGGATAAGTCGATTCATAGTAATAAATAGATTGAAGTAACGGAACCGCACTATCGACAGCTTCCTTTATAGTTCTTTAGTGGTTCTTTGGCTTGTTTCTATACTAGTTCTTTGGTTCGCTTTTAATTTTGTTGTAGTCTTTTTAAGATTCACTGTGTTCTTTCTACAGTGGTTCTTTAGAGGTTCTTAACTGATTCTTTTCTAGTACTCTGACTATTTAGTGGTTCTTTGGCTTCTTTCTAAACAAGTTCCTTACAGTTTCTCTAGCAGTTCTCTTATGATTCTCTTGTAATTCTTAGGCTTGTTTCTATACTAGTTCCTTGGAAGTCATTCTTTTCTAATTCTTCTCTGATTCTTAAGTGGTTCTTTGACTAGTTTCTATCGAGGTTATTTTGTAGCTCGTTTGTGATTCTTTGGCAGTTCCTTGTTCCCCTATCGTTCGATAGTTCCCTTGAGCTTGACCTGCCTGTAAGAATGCGTCACGCTCCCATCTCTAGCGAGTACATCTTTGTGGTTGCAGTTGGTTAGTCGGCAATTCCAGCTGCACTGCTGGCCATTGACGTTTCGCGCGGTTCTCGCACGGGCTTTTTTCTCGCTTGATTTGTCACACACGCACACACACACACACACGCACTCGCACGGTTAGCGTACCCAACGGAAAAGTAAACCTGTCCGTCTGTCTGAGAACCGGTAACTGTTTTGCCAGGCGTTGCGGCGCTTTCTTTTTGCCCAATGCCAATGGCAAGGGGCTATTGGGAGGGGGTATATGGGAGGGGTAGCAACGCTTTGCGTCTCATCTTGACACAGTCGCATTTGTATTTAGCTGCAATACCTTTAGCCTGCCCCTGCCGCTGCACATTTAATCTCGCCTCAGACTTTGTCTCTGTCGCCTGTTTGTTTGCTATTCTAAGTGCTGGCTGCAGTTTTCCGAGTTTTCCTCAGTTTTCGCTTCGTTTTTCTTGCTTTCTATCCCATATACTCTCTATCTATCTGTTGGCATGTTGGTTATTTATGCGTCTTGTTGTCCCAATTCTGGAGAAAGAAGAAAAAACCGTATGCTGCAGCAGCGTGTGTGCATGCGGTTTTCCATTTTTAAAGTGCCTGCCAACATTTCAATAAGCAGCAGCACAGAACGATAAAAAACAGGGTATAAAATAGACCAACAAGCAAAAAACTAAATGCTTTGTTTCACTTACCTATCGATCGGCTGGCGTATGCGCAATGCTAGAAAGAGAGAGAAAAGAAAAAATCAACAATAGAATAAAACTATAGTTTATTATTTAAAACCAAAATCAATATGGAATATTGCGCTGACAGCGCCAAACGCATAAAAGTCAACAATGGCCAACAGGGTGACATCAATTTAATGCTTTCAAAATGCGCTTTCAAAACTCCACACCTATAAATGTATGTGTGTGTATAAAAAATGCTGCACGACCTGTGCGACAGCAGATAAAACATAATGCAAATATTATTGTTTCTTTTTTTTTTTTTTTTTATATTTTTTGTAATCATTGCAAGTCTAAAACAAACAAACACACACACTCGCACACAACGTGACAGTTTGTTGCGGTGAACGGCCGCCTCTCTATGCGATTCTCACGAGCGCCTGCTGTCTCTTTCTGACTTGCAGCTTGCAATTTCGCAAACAAACTTCAAGTTTTTTCCAAAAAGAAAAGAGATTAAAGAGATGTGAAAGTCTGACAGCTGCTGCTACCTTTCTAGGCAATTTCCAAAAGGCCTCAAAGTAAATGTTAAACAGCTCTTGAGTTTTTTTTTGTGGCAGGTCTCTGCCTTTCCCAGTAAGTTACATTCATTTTAATATCAGAATCTTTAGCTGTGACTCTTGTTTTGAAGCAATTGGGCTATGTTTATTTGTGCCTTTCTAATCTATGCCCCCCACACACGTGGGTTTTTTTATTTCGAGTGCCCACTGTAGCCCGTTGGCACCTGATTGTGCCCGTGACCGAGTGTCGGTTAACAGCTCCGTCCGCCTGCCGATGACGAAACTTATTCAGCCATAGAACAAAGGCAGCCCATTTTTCTCACTATGATAGAGTACATAAATACATTGATATAAATGGACGTACACACACACACATTTATATATATAATATATATATATAGATATATCTCGTATTTTTCGCACTTGAGTTTTTGTGCATTGGAAATTTTGTGCGTGTCAGCAGCAGCTGTGTTGGCCACTAAACAAAAACAACAACAATTGTAATAATAGCAACAATAACGGCTAACAAACAAAAACACAAACACAAACAACATTGTACGAACAACAAGAAAAACACTTTTTATTGCTTCCCAAAAGTGGCAGAGAAGTTGCCACAGCACACAGAGCACCACCCACCCAGGGGAAGGTGGCGGGGGGGTTGGTGGTGCGACAAAACACAAATAAACAATTGCAATTGTGAGCTGGTTGTAATTCGGTGAGCGGCTAAATCGCCTGTAAATACTTTTGTACAAGTTAACAGTTATAAATGGGCTTTTTATGAGTTGTGTATTGTTTGTGTGTACTGGTGTGTGTGTGTGTGTGTGTGTGTGTGTGCGACAATATTTCAGGCAGGGACTCGAGTGTTGTAACTCGAGTGTTGTAATAACAAATAAATGAGATTCGCCAGGAACATGAAGCTCTCCCCAGTGATAACATCGAGCAGCTCCGCATTTCTCATGTTGCAACAACCATTGGAAATTGGATGGCAGAAAGTAAAGTACAGTGAACACTGCCCAGTGAAGCACAAGATATTTAATACTCAATCAAGTACGAACTTTGTCAAAGTATAGTCGACATTTGCTTAAACTGAGTAGGAAATTCTTATTCCAGGCAAATTTAGGCTTAAGACACAGAGAACATAATTGAAGTAATATTTTACTAAAATTAAATGTCTTTGCGCTTTATTCAAACCTTAAACTTGGTCTTCAGGCACAGAGTTCCTCGTTAAAGATGTATATTATTAGTATTATTCCTTAAACTAAGGCAGCCTCCTTAGTTTAGGATAAATTTTACTTAAATTAAAGTTCTCTACGCCTTTTTCAAGTTTGCATTTGTTTGTGGTACAATATTATTTTCTAGGTCCAAAACTTTCTTGATTTCTTAAGACTGAAAGACAGTTATTTCTTTGTTCAATGTAAATTGAAGACTTCTAATGCTTAATTCAAGCATGCAAGTTCTGGTAAAAAGTATTTTGTAATTACTTTCAGAATCTTGCAAGTTAAAGGCATTTTATTCTCAAATCAAGTATGCATATGCTTCTAAGTTATTAGAACCTAATAAGAGTCTGAATGTTTCATGCTCAATTTAAGCATTTTGAAAGCCTTTATATACTTGAAATCTTCAGAATTCTCACTGGGCTGTACTTGAAGTGGAAATGGCATTTTTCATTGCGCTTGGACAGCCACTGAGTCGAGGGAAATGTTCGCTTGGACAGAAGTGAAGCCAAGCGCTTCTCTCTCCCTCTCCCTCTCTCTCTCCTTCTCTCTCTATCAGTGTGGTCGCGCCTGTCAAGTGAAATCGCCCGTCCATGTCTTAGCTCCATCTTTTGCAGCTGCTGCTGCTGCTGCTGCTGCGGGCTTGTCTGCCAGTTGTCTGGCCAAGTGGTCATGTTGTTATTGTTACGATTTATGGCATACGCACATAGATCAGCGTTGCGGCAGCAGAGGGAGCTCACCCACCCGCACGCCCGGCTCACCTGGCTCACCCCCGGCTCAGCTGGTTCACCTGGCTCACACTTCATTTACAGCTTGCAAGTTGAGGGGAATTTTCTATTGATTTTCTCGTTTTGCTGGCGTGTTTTCTATTTGCTGTCCATAATAAACGCCATGCAATGGAAATCATAAAAGTCAAACACCAGCAGCAGCAGCAACAGCAGCTGGCCATGGCCATAGTTGCATTTGCCGGCTTCATTAGGAAAATTTTTGCGCTTTCGTCTGAGCGCCAGAAATCAAACAGCAACACATAATGATCATAATTGTGCTCATAATGTGCTTGACGGACAGGTGAAAGATGCAACCCGCTGGCCAAAAGGCAGCACAATTTTTGGCCAGCTGCCCGCCCTGTGGGTGGGCTAGGCTAGGACCATTAAAAACATTTGTTGCACGCTTTTAACGAGCAGTGAAAGTACTGAACGACAACAACAACAAAAACAAGGCACACACACTACAAAGCTAACACAAAACTTTGCATGAATAAACAAAGGCGACAGATAAAAAGCACATTCGATAAAAAGAAGGGGGCGGGGGGCTAGACCGTGCCCTTTGTTTTTTGCTGGCTGGCAGCAGAAATCAAAACTGCAACATCGCAGCAAAAGTAATGCAAAATTAAATGCAAAAAACAATCAACAAACAGCGAAAGGGACAGCGCCACAAAAAGAGAAAGAGACAGTCAGACCGTCAGACAGTCAGACAGATAGACGGACAGTCAGACTGAGAGACAAACAGGCAGCAAATGTTGACAGCCGCAGAATGCAACAAGCAAATTTGCAGCAATACAAGAACAACAAAAGCAAAAACTAGCTCCGATCGAAAGTGCATGACTTGAAGATACCCTGTACATAGATTAATGACAAGCACAAGCTGGACTCACTTCTACCTATTTAACTAAGTACCAAAAATTGTCAATATTAAAGAACTTCGGCGCTTATAGTCCGATCGATAAATGCTTAAGTATGTATATATTCTAATGTGTGTATGTAACAGTTTTCAAGGAAGAGGGTATCTACCTACAAAAGTTGATCTGTAGAAACCCACACATCACAGTTCGAACCCGGGTCTGTGCTAGGACTTTTTCTTAGTCTTACAAATTTCATTATTATTTATTTTAAATAAGTTCGTTGCTTAGTGTCCGAGCGTTATGAAGTTTGTAGAACTTAAAGACGATATTCAAGTGTGTGCATGTGCCAATTTTCAAGGGGGAGGACATCTGTTCCAGTGCTAAATTTGGTCTCTATAAGAACAGACCCCACAAGTTGTACCCACAGCTATACTAACTCTTTCACATAGTCCCAAAATATGTTTATTTTTAAAAGCTTCGATGCTTATTGTCCGATCGATATCAAATTTGACTAATGGCGATATTATAGTGTAGGAGATTGCAGTTTTCAAGGGAGAGAGCATCTATTCCTGTTATAGACCTGAGAGGCTACATTCTAATTATGGGCATTCTACTCAGCTGTGGATGCCGAATGGGGAATGTACTCTTGATTGATATCAACAGCTTTATAGGAAAGGATAAATAATTCTCAAATTCCAGCATACCCTCTTTTTATACAATCACGCTGGCTACAGGGTATGCAAAAAAAAACACACACACACACACAAAGGAAAGAAAAAAAACTGCGCTACAAAAGCCAACAAATATTTATTATTACATTTACATGGTTACATGGCAATGCGCATTTCTTTTGTGTTGCGGCAGTCGAATGCCCTAACATAGTTTGCATATTATGTGCTCGGGCATGAGCTTTGCACCACAATGGACCCCATGCAGTTCGGCTGATCTCTGGGCGCTATATGCAAATCAGATGCTCAACTGTCGGACGGAGCAGCGTCTAGGTATATAAAGGGCCCAGCGCAGAAATGTAAATGCCTCTTAATGTCAGTTAATGGCAGCAATCGGCCATAAAACCCAACCATAATGAAGAGCCAGAAGAAGCAGCAGCAGCACGTTCTGTGATCGCATCGAATGGTCTATTAGGGAATCAACAAACTTCTCTCTTTGCTTGCAAATTAGTTAGAAACAAACGAACGGAACCTGTTTTCGGTTCATTAGTTAAAAAAGCAAATGATAATGTTTATGGGCGAATATGCATTTTGATTAGCTCATCTAAAACAAGGCAAATGTTTATATTTATTATGTGCATACGACTAGCAGAAAAATGATGCGCGAAATTCAAGTTTTCAAATGTTCTTCGCATCATTTTAACTCTTCCATTAGCTATTTATATATATAGTATGCTATACTTAAACTTCTCTAAAAGATAACTCAGCTTCTCCCTTTGAAAAGAGTATAAAATGACGCTCGAAATACTAGTATTTAAATGTTCGCTGCATCATTTTAAATGTGCCATTAGGTATTTATATATATAATATGCATTACTTAAACTTCTCTCAGCTTCTCGCTTTGAAAAGAGCATAAAATGACGCTCGAAATTCAAGTTTTCTAATGTTCTTTGCATAATTTTAACTCTTCCATTAGCTATTTATATATATAATATGCTATATTTAAACTTCTCGAAATGATTACTTAGCTTCTTGCTTTGAAAAGAGCATAAAATGACGCTCGAAATTCAAGTATTTAAATGTTCTCTGCATCATTTTAACTGTTCCATATAGAAATCTATATATTTAGTTTATGCTTTACTTAAACTTCTCTAATTGTCTGCTCTGCTTCTTGCTTTGGAAAGAGCATGCGCTGCGTTGTTATTGCGTGCGACATTGTTGGTTAGATTACATTTGCATTGATTTTATGCTGTTTGTTGTTGGCTTTTCAATTTGTTGTTAAATGCAATAAAAGTGCATTTCGCATTTTGCATTTGGCATTTTGTCTGCAATTCATTGATTGAATGCGTCGCACAACCTCAGAGAGCAGCAGCAGCAGCCCCTGGCCCCTGACACATATTCCCCCCCCTTTCTGTGTGCGTTTTGTCTGGCTTGTCTTTCTTTTTTTTATTTTTATTTTGTGCTTTGCATGCGCGCAATTTTAATTATATTTTACGTCAATTGTAAAATGGTTTCATTTTTCATTTAATTAATTGGAAAATGTGTGTGGGGAAATGCCAAAATTGCAATGCCAGAGCTGGCGTTAAATGGGCCCAAAAAAAGGTAACTGGGCTGGGTCTTTGGCCAGATGCGAGCGGGCCGATAAGACGGCCCTTCGAAAGACAAAAATACGAAATGTGAAATATGTGCCCAAGACAAAGGCGCATGGAATATTTTTCGCAAAAGTTCATTACGCCCAACGAACGACGACTGCGACGACGACGACGACGACATCGTCATAATAATTGTATGAATATCTTTCGACATTGTGAGCCGAGTCAACGCCCATTTGCCGATTTTGCCAGAGTCATTTGGCGGAGTTTTCGATTTCGCAAGCCGCAAACGAGACGCTTGCGATGCAAATGAGTTGCGGCAATCTGTAATTCACCAATTCATCTAATTCACCTGCCGCATTGTTTCAGCCGTGGCAAACAGGCAGAGAGTGCGAGCAGGGGGACACACACAATGGCTGCAACCATCTATTGAACCTTGCAACAGATACACATACTCATAGATACACTCGCAGAAAACTTTGCCGCTTTTCAATTCTAATGCTGTTCAAATTGAGAGTTCATTTCGTTGGTCAAAAGTTGATATAATAAATAAATTAGTATAAATAATTTTGGGTTAGATACCAGAAACTGATTGCAAGAATTTGCTTACTTGAAATAAGCT
Source organism: Drosophila littoralis (assembly GCA_018903485.1). Lineage (NCBI taxonomy): Eukaryota > Metazoa > Arthropoda > Insecta > Diptera > Drosophilidae > Drosophila > Drosophila littoralis. The sequence goes on from JAEIGF010000408.1 coordinate 1,084,266, forward strand.
TCAAATATTTTCAAGTATTTTTTCAATCCCTATTGAAGATATTTTGACCTGAGCTGTATTATCTAAATTCTACTACATTGTTTATTCTTAAATTAAGTGTGTAAGATCTTAAAAAGGTCTGCAATTAAGTTCAATATCCTTTTTAGATACATTTTTAATTCTAATTTCTAATTAAATATTTATACAGTGCAGTATAAATTATTGTACTCCACATTTCATGCTGATCTCATTCGTGAATATTCTTAGATTAAGTTGAAATGATCTAAAAAAAGGTCTTAAAGGTCGCAAATACTCTTAAATGAAGACCTAAAGTTTGAGTATATTTCGTTCTAGGAGCTTTCTTAAATTAAGCCGACAAGATCTAAAAGGGTTCTTGAGTTATTAAAAACTTTATTGAACTTAGCTGCATTATGAGTTCTAAATCATGCATTTTTCTGCAAGTGCATAGGTAGTTAGATACTTAGATACGCTGACACTTTGACCAGTCGCGCGTTACATTCTTGAGTGCATTTCTTGGCAAAGTGCATCGAGATCGAGCAGCAAGCATTACAAGTTAATAAAAGTTTTTAGCTTGGACACGCGGCCCAGCTGGCTGGCCCAGCCCGGCAGCCAGGGGGAGCGTCCATTGCTCCAGTGGGACAGCTCTGATGGGGCTTCATAAATTCGTACTTGAGCGGCCAAGTGTGACGAACGAGATTACTGAAATCTTCTGGAGCAGATCCATTTTTCATAGCCGGCAAGTTTGGGCCAAGCGGCGAGCAACGAGTGCATTGAGTTGTCTTCCAGCAACATTTGTATCCATGAGATACATTCTATCTGAGTGTATGCATGGCTGTGTGTGTGTGTTTGTTTGTGTGTGCAACAAATTGCCTTTGTCTTAGTTATTTGCTGTCATAATAGTTGCTGCTGCTGGCTTTGTACCTTTTCACATTGTTGCCGCCATGCTTTGCTGCTCTAGTTATCACACTTGTTGTTGTCTGTCTGTAATCGGACATCAAAATGCGAAAATGATATTCTTACTGGCTTGCCCATTGTTGGCCAATCACAACAGACAGACGGGCTGGCAAGCAGAAGGCAAACCTATTGAATTATTCTTTGTATATTGCCACAAAGCTAGCTTAACGAAGGCTGTTTGCAAACAGTCTGACAAATATGGCAGAGGGGTGTAATTAGGGGCTATCGATTAATCGATAAATATGAGAGAGAAGTATTGAAGTGTTATCGATATATCGACACCTTAACATCGTTTTAGCTCGAATCCAGCTAACGAGGAACAGAGGAGAGTAATTTAGTGTTATCGATAAATGGGAAATAAGGCAATGAAGCTATTAAGGGTTATCGATAGATCGAAATCGATATTAACAGCGCACAACTAAAAGCTGCTTCGTGCTATTTATATTGTTGGTTATATTGTATATATATAGGTTGTAGGTTATACTTGCATTTAAAACACTACGACTATCGATAAATCTGATGTCGATGCAAATTCATATAATTATGTTCAAATAATGCTGGGAAAGAGGGAGTAATGTGGATGTACTTTATAATAAGGCAGTTTAGCAGTGACCGTCACTGTTACACTTGCAATTATTGGCACAGTAGCAATCGATAAGCGTGCAATCGATAAGTGTGTTATCGATTGAAAAATGTGATTTGAAATAACAATATTTATGGGATGCGATATATGTGGATTAAGCTACATAGTGAGCGAGATGATTGAAGTAGACTTTGTGACCATTTCAATATTGACATTTATCGATAGACAGTGAAAACTCGCCTAACTCACACTCCTATTAGACGGACATCCCTTTAGGCGGACACTTTCGCCTAAACCAATATGAATCTAGACATTTTCCTTCTATCAGACGGACCCCTCTCCAAGAGAGTCGTTCCTATATCTTGAAAGAAACGAGACGTATCTAAATGGTGTTAATATTTTACGTTATTTCACTGTGTGTTTCATCAATTTACTGCCACCTCCATAATTATCGATAAGCACATAAGATATATCGATACCAAAGGGAACTATTTTTAACTTACAAAAGCAATTAGTTTATGAATTGCTTTACAAAACTCATCTCTGACTGACAAAGCGTTGAGTTGCGAGGCTTCCCCCAGGGCAAAGAAGAAGCCCAATTTGTTGGGTGAGTGACTCATTTGCAGGCACCGAGCCAAATGTAGCTAATAAATGTTTTGCAAATTTCTTGCACAATTTAAAGGCATAAATAACAAGCGAACAATTGAAATTATAACCCGAAACAGGGAAACGAGAAAAGCGAGCGAGCAGTGAGAAATAATAAGATACAGAAAATATGTTTAACGAACACAAAAAGCAATTGTCACATAAACCGAGTGTCTCACGTAACGGCCATAAATACAGGCGCAGCGCTGGCGAAAATAATGCGAGCTGCAAAGCGCGAGGTTAACGCTGCGTATGAGTTATATTCGCTGTTGTAATGCGGCGCGAGAAATGCGACAGCAACAACAAAAACAACAACGACGAGCACAATAAATAAAGTGTAACATATGCAAATGATGATGAGAACCGCGCTTGCGTTATCGTTTGCCGACGACTTCGATGATGTCCTTGGCATGCCGCAAATGAATATGCACAACGCCAGCAGCAGCAGGAGGCGGCAGCAGGTGGCAGAAGGTGGCAGAAGGGCGACGCCTCGGCCGAGTCGATGACAGTGCGATAACGATAACTCAGCACGTCACGGGCATTGTTGGCCACAGCAGAAACATTTGCAGTCGGTCTGCAAGTAACGCAGCAATACGCTGTACAATAATTGACAACAGAGGCTTTCTTATAATTGGGTGCGACTGTCAGATCCAGTGGGCGGGGCAGTGTCAGAAAGATATATCGATTTGATACGATTCGATGCGGAGGCGGGCCTTTGTTTTTGGCTCTTGCTTTATTTTTAGCTCCTACTTAAGACACACAGCAAGAGGACTCTGTTCTGCTCGCTTGACACTTTTCATTTGCTTGGCATTGTTGCAATTCCCAACAAGTTGCAGCCTCAACAAGTTAAAACAATAGCAAAAGCTGCAGTAGCGAGCAGCAAGAGCTTCTTAAAGTAGCTAAAAATTGAAACTACAATGAAAGAGAGAGAGAGCCGTCGGACAAATATACTCGTATCTTATATTAATAACAGAGTACAGCAACAAAAAAGTGCAAGCAGCAAAAGTATTCGTAATTGTTACCAATTTCAGTCTCGTTGCCAACACTCGAACTGCTGAAAACCGAAAACTGAAAACTGAAAACTTTATCGAGCACTGTTGTCATCAAAGCCAGCAGCGACGCTCGACACGCCCGCACAGGGCGACAATAAAACAAAAAGGCGAGCAACAACAGCAGCAACATACGGCAGCAACAGACACGTCAACAACATGCGGCGACAACAGCAGCAGCAGCAGCAGCAGCAGCAGCAGCAGCAGCAGCAGCAGCAGCAGCAGCAGCAGCAGCAGCAGCAGCAGCAGCAGCAGCAGCACGAAGCAGCAGCAGCAACTCGCTCATGTTGTCAATTGCAGAATTCCCAGGCAACACACACACACACTGACACACACTGACACACACTGACACACACTGACACACACTTACAGACACCCACAACACAGAACGCACACACACATGTGGCTGGTGCAAAGTTTTTTAATAAAATTAAATTTAATGCTGCCAAATGCTCAGCGCTCGGTTTGTTCGGTTTCATTTTGCAGCAAATTGCATGGCAGACGCCGGCAACAACAACGACAACAACAACATGTGAGGCGAGCAACAACCACGAATGCAAATGAGCTACAAATGCTATGCAATGCATGCATAAAAAATGAAAACGCTTTAAATTGCAGCCCGTAGATGCCGCATGCGACATGCCGCATGCCGCATGTTGCATGCTGCCTGGTGCCTGCTGCCTGCTGCCAGGCAACACACCAATATGCGAGTCAAACAGGCCGTAAGCAGAGCGCTGGCATTAAGTATCCATAAGTTGTGCCATTTTGCCGTAACGCCTCGGCAGAGCGCGACATTTGAGCTCCCACCCTCGCGCAAATATGAGATTAAATATTGTAAATGCCAAAGTTATAGACAGGCGGTGCACAGAGCAACAACAACAACAATGCAACCACCTCGAATGCAACCACCGCGCTGAAAAGTAAACCAGTTTGCCAGCCAGCTCCACTTTCAGACTCGAGACGGGCAGCAAGCGGCATTTGTGGCCAACAACACACGACACGCGCCCACGCCCACAATAGACACAGAAATGGGCTGGAAAAAAACTAGCTACAAACAGTTAACTTTCAGCTGGCGAAGTTTTAATACTCTGGCGGTTAAGGCTATATATGGAAAAGAGGGACTGAATGATATGTGCCTGATTTTTAGCGCAGTGAGCAGGCGATCGCACCCCTGTGAAGGCAAATTATTTGTTTAATTTTAAACTGGGAAAATATAACAGCTTTTTACAATTAGTTGGCAAATTGTAGATTGCGGGCAAGGCCGGGTAATTTCCTCTAGTGTATGTAAGACATTTGGATTGGACTGTCTATCAGGACTTCCAAGCCACAATTGTTGTCTTTGGTTCGGTTCACAGCTTGACCTAATGCCCGGCCCTAAGGATTGCTTCGCGAACCTGATTTGCCGAATCTGTATACCCAGGTCACATTGCCTACAAATTATCTGGCTCTGGCTTACATTCAGCTGATTTTTGTATCCAACCTGATCTGTTGTAGTTTCTCAGGGTGGAAGCTCGAAATCCGCCAGCCCGATTTTGCTTTCTGTACTATGATAAGTATATAATATAGTTGTCCGATGTTAATGGGCTTTTAGTCACACATTGGGATATCTATAAACCTTCTGAACAACAGCAGGGACATTCGCATAGTTAACAGGCTTAACATTCACATTCTATATGATCCGGCCTCGGCCCGATAAGAAATATGTTAGCTGCAGCAAAGATACTTTTAATATGGTAACAAACAGGACGCCATCTCGTTCCGTCCGTTTGTTACCTCAAAATATATACTTTAAGGTATTGCATTTGTCTATTCTTCTTCGGAATACCCTCCGCTAGGGTATTTTTAGAGGCATTTGCAGCCACACCTTAAAGCTGTTGTGGCCCTGTGGCTGACTTCAGCAACAACCACAGGTTCGGGCCAGACGAAGTTCGGGCCAACAGAGCACAACTAAAATGCCACATGGTATGCGCCCTGTGGGAGCATTGTCGGGCATCACTTTTGGGCCCAGTGCAATTATGGCCAAATTGGATATACCTTCAAGTAGGCATTATTCATGGCTGTCACACGCAATGCGCAGAGCGCAGAGCGCAGATTCTGTTTGCATTTGCCTTGATTTATTGGCCAGCACTTTCTCTCCCTCTCTCCCTCTCTTTCTCTCTCCCTCTCCGGTCAGCTGTTTGGCTGCAGAAAAACATTTTCAATTTAATTGCCAGCAACACCTTGAAAAAAATGCGCATATTTTAATTATAACAAGTTTCGTTATAGACAACAGCAAGGGGTGAGGGGCGGGCAAACAGACCAAAATGTCGCAGCAACAACGACAACAACAACCACAACAACAACAACGGCAACACGAAGCAGGCAAAGCCAATGAGAGACCACTAAAAAGTAATTGTAGTTAAATGTCAAAGCGACAATTGTTGCTGTTGTCGTTGCTGCTTTTATTGTTGTTGTTGTTGTTGTTGCTGGCGTTGGCAACTGAAATGTTCATAAAGTGAATGGCACAAGCAGCACAACTGTAACAGACACCACAGCAACAGCAACAACAACAACAACAACAGCCACAGCAACAACAACCACAATGACAACTTCAGCAACAACTGAAAGGTGGGCGGCAGGTCGCTCGGCCGCTTGTTATACCCTACAAAAATGTAAAAAGGGTATAACATGTTTGTGCCCATATACGTAGCAGGCAGAAGGTTCCTTTCAGTATTCATGTATTAATCCCAACAGCAGCAATAGCTAAAGAACTTGTCGGACTTTCCTTTTTATTAAATAAATCGATTTCTATCGATATTGTCTATCGATCCCACCAAAAATAAATAGTGAAAAACCAGCCTTATCTCGGAGCATATCTTGCCTACCATACACAGATCAAGTTTATATCAAACTATCGATAACTTGTGCCCATTTCTCCATAATCGATAAATATCGTTTATCAGCCTCTCTCTTTTGTAGATGTTGTGCGTGTTAAGAGAATGTGACGTGCTCCCCTTTTTATAAATGTGTTTCAAATTATCGACAACTTCCTTCTATCGCCGAACATCTATAAGAAATATCGACATCCATCCAAGGTGCCAAGTCTAGCTTTCAGATCCAAGAACTTGGTATCTAGGTTGATCAAGTCAATATCAATCTGTCTATACCTTGTACCCAGTTGTCTGTAAACGATAAATTTCCCATGTTCCATCCGAATTTTCAAGCCTAGCTTTCATATATAAGAGCTTGCCATCTACACGAATGTCTCCATTCCGAAATATTTGTAAGAGATAATTTCAGGGCATTTTCTTTGCGCACACAGCATTTCGTTACGAGAGAAATTCAACTGTGAAACAATAGAAAGCTGCTATTTTCCACACCTTGTTCGGAATTGAGTATAGGGTAACCGCTAGTCAGACACGCTCGACGACCTGCCCGGGCAATTGGTTCAAGTAATAGAGTGCTGTAGCTAAATGAGGCTTAGCTCGCAATGACCACGAACGGACCGTGTTGGCGCTCGATGATGGAAACGGCGCCGAAGACGTTGGCAAAGCGAGGGGAGTAGGGCAAAGTGGAAAGGGGCAACGCCTGGCCCCATTGCCCGGCTGAAGACTGAATTCGTTGCTGCTGAAATTGTGTGACAAATCGACAAATTGCAGCCGATGTCAACGAGGCGAAACCGTTCAAGGCGGGGGCGAATTGGTTGGGCGGAGGGGGAAGAGGGGCGCCTTGTGGACCTGTGCGACAGCTTGGAATCACAATCTTAGACCAAGACTAAATATGCTAATTATGCGTTAATAAGCAGTCCGGGCGCAGCCTGCTGCTGCCTAACGGGGCGTGACATGCGGCCCGAAGTTGTCTATGTAACTGTTGCAGGTATTTGCTGCCAGATACATGGCAAATACACTCAGCGAAAAAACTGAAATCAAGTACAAAGTTGTCGAAATCTAGACAGGCTCAAACTAAAGCAGAAAATTCTTATTCCAAGCACTTATGTATATATTAAGTGCGGAATTTCTATGTACAAGACTTGAAATCAATACTCAATTTAAGAAGGGTTATACTTGCTTTTAGAATGCTTACAGCTTATTTTCAGAATACAAAATCTTGTTTTGGGATTATGCCACTTATTTCAAGCCAGTTTTAAGAACTTTTTGCTTCATTTCGGAATGCTTAACACATAAATCTCAGAGTAACTTTAGAAAGACAAGTTTTACTTAAATTAAGAACGCCTCACACTTATTTTAAGTATACAAATTCCCATTATAAGTAGATGGTACTTCATTTAAGCTGTATTCAATAACTTTTTGCTTAATTCCCCAATTCTTAACACATAAATCTAAAATGGAGTATTCATTCGAGGAAATGTATTGAATTACGAACATTTGAAGCTTATTTTAAGTATCAAAGTTCTTGTTTTAAGTATATACTCGTACTGTTAGCCGTTTTCAATAACTGCTTGCTTAATTCTGAAATAACCCAAAAATCTCAATTAGAATCTACTCCAAAATATGCTTCACTTGAATTGGGCTCATTTGATGCTTATTTTAAGTGTACAACATCTGATTATAAGAATATGGCATTTGACTTAAGACTTTATCATGAACTTTCTACCTTATTCCAAAATGTGTAACACACGAATCTCAAATCGAGCAATTCTTCAAAGAAAGGTGCTTTGAATAAATAATATTACACATTTATTTGAAGCATCAAAATTCTTGTAATATCTAAGAAAAATTAATTAAAGCCCTTCTTTCTTACTTCCTGAGATCAAGCTAGCTTCATAAATGAAAAAGGAAGCTGTACGTACATCTTCTGTTTGATTTCTCGCCCTCGTTCAGATTACAATTGAGAACAAAGTATTTCTCGCAGTGCATGTTTATATAAGTTTATGTACTGTTACTGGTCTGAGATAATTTGCAGCTCGGTTGGCTCTTTGGCCGCTTGCCGTTTGCCATTTGCCATTTGCCGCGACGGCCCACAGAATCATTGCGAAAATTTCTTGCCGCGGGCCTTTTAGCTTTAATTATGAACAATCAGTTGTTGGCATTGCTTTGGCTGTTATTGTTGTCGCCGTTTTTGTGCTACGCCGTTTCTGGCTGCACGTCAATCAAAGGCGCTCAAGTCGTGATTTGATGATTTTGTTGTTATTGCTGCTCTGCCATTTGTTGCTATGGCCAGCCGCCCAAATGCCCATTTGTCAAGAGTAGAACAGAACTCTAAGCCCAGCTGTCCTTCAATATCTGGCGATATCTGAGCCGGGTCGAGTTGAGTTGAGTTGCGACTTTTATAATGCCATGCCATGAAATGAAAACAAAGCATTTAATGTTATATAAATACACGGATTATGGCCGGATTTAGGCGCTGAGTGCGCTCCAATTGCGGAATCAATCAAAAGCAGCACGAAAAGTATCGAAATAAAATTCGTTGTTGTTGTTCTTGTTTTTGTTTTTGTTGCATAAACTCATAAAGATTAATTAGAGTCCAATTTTCGTTATTTATTTGCCTTTTATTTTGTTATTGTGGCCTTTTGGCTTGGGGTCGACAAGTTCAAAAATGTATGCCCACAGCCACAAAAGAATCTCAAGAATTTTTTTTCTTCGTGTTGGCCCAAAAGCATTGCCAATATCTCATTTCTGATGCTTAAATATATATGTTTAATGTGCACATATTTAATTAAGACAATTATTGAATTGGGAATGATTTTGGCAATTATTTCAAGCGCTGGCGCCAGCCTGCGCCAGCCAGACTTTGGCCCGAATGTGTTGAGGCTCGAAGTTTTATTACAACATTTTGGCCACATAAATTCAACAATGTCAAGTTATAAATTTTGCAGCTCCAAGAGGCCAGCAACAACAACAACAACAGCAAAAATTGCTCGCTGTTAACGTTGACTGCTCTTTATTTATATCGTGACTTTGTTGTTAGTTGCTAACTTTTTCTGTGCATACACTTCCCCAGGGCCACATCACTTTCGCACCGCATACGTAACTTAATCAAAGTGCGCTTCACCATACGATTTATGTGCAAGTGCAGCTAACTGAGCCGGTTTGAGCTTCACTTTTTTGCTACTTTTAGTTTCCATTTTGTATAAAATAAACTTATCAATAATTATTTACAGTTTATTGTTATTAATAAATGTATAGAATATGACTAAAAACTAGTGTTGCAAGGTGCCAGGGGCATATTCTAAGCACGAATTTGAACCAGCAACTTCTCACAAGCTGCTTTGCCTTAGCTCATTATAGAAATATGTCGCAGATGGGTTAAGTCCTTATACTAGCTATAAAGCATAGTCAGTTATTCAGTTATTCAAAAGCAAGCAATATGGCTATCTAGTGTTGTGAAACGCGCTGGAGTTGAGTCTCTGTGCAACACTGTTCGACTGTGTTGACAGCAAAGGCTTTCATCATGTGTGGCTCTGACTGTACTTCAATTGACTTGATTGGACAGCAAATCTTGAACTCTCAAGTTTGTTTATAAAGCAAGAGATTCGAACCAGTAACCTGCATTAAAAGTCTTTGCATAAATCTTAGTACTTCTTATATCACAACAAAATCTGTTCACTTTAGGCTTTGCTGGACTGGACATTTGTGTGATAAGCTAAACGGATTTCATTTAAGCTTAGCCAAGTTTAGTCGCTTTGCTTTAACAGTGAGTGCATTAAGTCTTCGTCAAGTATTCGTTTCTGGTGCTTTCTTGTTTTGCAGTGTGTTTAAATCAACTCTGATCTTTGCGCTCTCTTCAGCTGCTGCTGCTGCTGCCGTTTGGTGCTGTTTGGCAGTTTGATTTCGTTACTTTGACTTTGGTTAATTTATGCAGCGAACTTGTTTCGGTTTCTCGTGGCGCTACAAAGCGCTCGGCCATAGACATGTATATACAAAAAAAAACCTATATATTTTATATATTTAAATTTGATTTAACAAAATTGGCAGTCGCATTTGTGGCGCTGCGTTTTTTAATTGCATTTGCAATTTCTAATTAAGTTGACCACTAAAAAAAAAATATTATTTTTGCAACTGGTTAGCCTAGGCAGCCCCTCCCCCTCTCCCCTCCCTCCCTCACCCACCTTCCCACTGCATCATCAGCTTTTTGGTTTTGCTTTGCCGTTAACATGAAATTCATTTTTTGCTCAGCTTTTTAGCCATTTACTTTTGTTCAATGCAAACGACTTTTTTTTTGCGTATTTCGCTTTTGCAGCCAAGTCGAAAACTGAGTCCAAGTCGGAGAAGTTTACATTTTGCCTTTGTGCGGCATTTGCTGATTCAGCTACCCAGTTTTTTTCTTCCCCTCTCTCTCTCTCTCTCTCTCCGTTTTTACTTGAGCTTAAGCTTCTCCACTTTTCGAATAGACCATCAAATTAACAAGTTTTGGCAAATAATATGCAAGCGTTAAGCGTTTCCAGTGCAGAATCCTATCACAGTATTTATTGACAAAATGTTTATTGACTTTTTTTTTTTTTTGATGACCCAAATCTCCCGCTTTGCCCATGACAAGTTTTTTTTCGGCCATGTCGCAGCTTTGAGTTCGGGAATAAGTTTTTATATTTCCTGACTATTATTCTACTTCATACTTGGAACATTTTTTAATATTCTTCAAAGCGTTTTTTCGCTTTTACAAAAAATGTTTACCTTTCAGGCATTTTTTCTGCCATTAAGAAATTTTGCGCATGTTTTGGAATATTTATTTTCTACTTTTTAAGCAATTTTCTACTTTTGAAAAAATTGCGAATATTTCTAGAATTGCGAATATACATAGAATGTAAAATGTAAATTTGTGCAATTTAGAGCATTTTTGAGATGTTTTTTGGCAGCAGAATATGTTGCCTCATCTTTTCTTTTTCTTTTAGAAAAGAATATTTAGAATATTTTCTAATAAATAGAGCCAATTGCCTTGGAATGCGATTATTTTTTAATGGAGCATACAAAAAAACAAAATTTTTCTTGGTGCAGACAAAACAACAAAATGTTTATAGACAATTTTTTTAGACCAAATTTTAATCGTCCTCTTCGCCTTGGCTATGCCGCAGCTCTGATTGATTTTTTGCCACTTGACAATTATTCTGATAAATATTTAGAACAGTTTTTTGGTATTCTTGAAACATTTTATGCTTTAAGCAAAAATGTTTACCTTCAGACATTTTTCCTCCCTTTCAGAAAGGATTAATATATTTTTGGAATCTATTTCTAATAAACAAAGCAACAAATCGATTGGAATTTCAGACAGATTTTGGGCTCAATTTTTCCGACCATATTTTTAACTACAGCATCAAAAGACAAATATTTCTTGTTACATAAGCTTATCAGAGTTTTTATTTACAAAATGTTTATATACAATTTGTTGGCTCTCCTCGTCCAACTTCACTCCTCTCTCTTATGACTACATTTCGCCTCCTCCTGCGCCTTCCTGTCATGACTGCGGCTTCTGCTTCTTGGCTTGTTTGCGCAGCTTGGAGACATTGTGCCGCAGCTTGCGCTTGAAGAGCAGCTCGCGATTGACCGCCTTTAGATCGTCCATGCTGCAGCTCTTAATGTTGCGCACCGTGCGCGAGATGAGCTCGTCCGTGATCTCGATCTTGGTGCGGGACAGACGCAGCTGGCGTGCATTCCGTCTGGCCAGCTCCTCGCGGTACAGGAACAAATGATACGAGACGGTTGGCTTCAGCAGCTTGTCGTGCTCCATTTTGGTCTAGGTTGTTGATGCTGTTGCTTTGCTTGCCGTTGATCAAGTGTGAGAGAATGTCGCATGGAACCGGGTTTATATGCGCCTCGATTCTACCTGTGCCAGTGCTACCTGTACCTGTGCTTGTGCCTGGCCTCAGCTCCGGGCAACTGTAAATATTTGTGCAAAAATATTTCGTGGCTTAATCCGGCCTAATCCACTTTGAACGCTAACCGTTTGGCTTACCAGCCATAACACACACTTCCATCCACATCCATATCCATATCCATATCCAAATGCAAATACAAATAAGCGCAAAAGCCAGCTGCCAGTTGAATGCAGCGAGGCATGAAAGAACTTGTCGCGACGGCAACGGGGCGTTGAGAAACAGGTCACTACCCCAGATGATACGTCATCCATATGCAGAGCTTGCAGGAGTAAGCAAAGCAAATGGACTCAGTCTTTGAATTGTTAAGCAATTTATGTGAAAATTGACATGGATCCACATTTCTGGTCAACTATATTATGTATTTCTTCAACAGATGATATGTCATCGATATAAGGTAGAATTTGAAGGAGTATTCAGAGTAAGCGACCTAGTCTTTCAGTTGTAAGCCAATAAATTGATCCATATTCCATATTTCTGTCAAATGTATTATACGAATTGCAGCTGCCCCTGGAATTGTGGGTCAACTTTATAATATTTTTTCTAGAAAACTTGATTACTTTAATCTAACTTGGCAACTGAATATACTTATAGCCTAGCCATATAATGAGACGCCGAGAAAATAGAACCCGAAGCCCAATAACAAGAATGTACTCCGAATCCATCGAGAATCTCATGTTAAAAGCATTCCAGCTTCCTTCCTTGACACATCCACAGATACTCACACCTTCCGCAGCGACTGTGCTTCTTCATTCATAGTTCTTCTTCTCAATTAACCTCGGTGCATATAGTCCGATCATTATGAAACTTATAGGGCATATAAAAATGCATACAAATCATGGCGCAAGGCTTTAACTTAAGCTATGGGGGTTTTCCCATTTGGGGATTGTTCGGGGAATATATGGAATAGCTGAAATCCCTGAATCTATGTATACCATACGACAACCTACATATCAAGTGTGCTGTATCTAGCTCTTGGAATCTTCGAGTAATGCTCGAAGACTCATATCTCGAGTATTTACGCGTCTAAGTCGTAATAATATGCATACAATACACATCAAGTTGATTACGTCTTATTCCTATTAACTGAAGGTGTTAATTAACGAGTGTTCACTGTACAATCATAGCTAATGTTTCAATTAACGAGTGTTCACTGTACTCGGCCACAACCCATGCTTCTTGTCAGCTTGATTTTGCGTGCGTTGTTTTCATTTTTCCTTTTTTGGTAACATTTCCCAGCAAGTTCTCGAAATTTGTTTGTTTAGGTGCTTTTGCCGCTGTCATTTTCACGTGTGTTTCCATGTGTCGCATCTTGCGGCTCATTAGCATAGAGAGAGAGTCAAAATGAAAATGTTCTAGAACTTGCACAGAACTCGCGTGAAATTCCCGATGCCTTTTGTGCATCTAACAACTTCCAGGTAATTCATTAAAGTGCGTCATAATGAAATATATCTATGTATATGCAAGTGCCTGCCGGGCAGAGGGCAGAGTGTGCAGGTCAGAGGACAGTCGGGTCACAAATGGCATAATCCTTTTATAATTGCCAGCCAGTAGCGGGAATATAGAATAACAAAAGGATGTTCGCAGCCGGATTAAGAAGTTGGGAAAGACCACGCGCCGGCTTAAGCAAATGCGACGCATCAGCGTTTTATGAGCGCTTGCCTCGCCCCGCTGCCCCGTTGCCCCGACTAGCTTGCCTGTGGGCGCGGCCCGGCGGGTCAGGTAACAAAAGGTCAAAGCCAAACGGCGCAAGCCATCGATGCGGACAGCAATAGCTGCGTTTGACAGCTCGCAGACAGCTTCCAATTCAACGCGCTCAACGCTCGCTCCAAGCTCCATCTGATCAACTGAAGGGGGAGAGGGGAGGAGGAGGGGCACGGCGCAGCGAAGTTGTGCTCGTTCAGGCATCCAAATTTATCGGTCAGCTGCTGCTCAATCACAATTATAATCAAGACAGCCGAAGAAGACTTGAGAGTGCCCGACTAGGAGATACCTCGCACAAGCTGAACTTACTTTCTTCTTTCTCCTCTACCTACACACACGCACAAACGCTCACACAGACACGAATGTACGCACGCTTGCTGCTCGCACTTCACGCAGCAACTTCTTCTTCTTCGTTTTCTTGAGCTGCTTCTTCTGCTTCTGCTTCTTCTAACCATGGCACACACATTGTTTATAGGAAATGAAGTCTCGATTAACTTCGGCATTTGAAGTCCGATCTCTAAGAAATTTTCAGGGAATGAATGTGGCCTACTATAGTTTGTGTATACCAAAGCTGAGCCCTTGGGAATGAGATGTTCCTTACGAATTTTGGGAGAGTGGCGGAGTCGTCCAAGGAGCGACTTTGTCCTAATAAACATGTACATACTATAATATGTTATACTAACTTTGTCCTAATACATATGTGTACTATATATAGAATACTCTACTTGTATGCCAAGTTTGGTTTATTTCGCTCTAGAGATAGACTTTATGAAACGGAAAATGTGAGCAGATATCGACAGAAAATAATTCAATCGTTTCTTGTATGCAAGATGAGGTTAGCTTCCGTAGTATATATGGGCTCTATGGTATAATGGCAACATATCCCAAACTTTTCTAGTTTTCCAAGCTAACTCATGCCCATCTGACCCCTAACATATGCACTGTATAGTGCTGGCCATGCTGCCCTCTGCCTGTTACATAAATTTAGTCAATAACCTTTTCATTCATTTTGAATGGGTTCGGGCGATGAGCCAAAGTCTCAGCTCGATTGCTCTTTTCATATTTTCATTATGGGGGGATTTTTCAGATTTTCGTAGGTCGTTTATCGTCTTCGTCTTCGTCTGCGTCTTTGTGTGTGCCTCGCGGGCCCTGCATTTAGCGCCACAAAATGAGCAGCGTCTAATAATGGATGTATTTATGCATATATGAGCATTGCGGGGCATGCAGCGCGGCAGACGGCGCAGCAGAAGCATTAGCATAATATGTAGGAAAGAATTTTGGGCTAGGAAATGCCGCACTTCAAATACCCTGCCAAATGTGTAGCATATGCCATGAATTTAGCATGAATCTCTACTCCTTCACATTCGAATTCCTGGAACTTGTCATAGAGTATATTTTGCCTGCCACAATAAATTGCTGCCAAGCAAGTCTTTGAGCTGAGGCGACCCTACGCGAAGGGCATTTAAAATGAAATATTTAAAGCTTAAGCGCCCTGCCGAACTTTCACTCGCAGCGCTCGATGTGGGCTTTACGTAGTTATAATTGTTTTTCTTACAGTTGTTGTTGTTGTTGTTGAATGCAGCCGAGCACATTTCAAAGAATTTTTGACAAGTCGCAGCGCTTAGCAGCGCTTTGAGTGAAAGACAAACAATGGAGCGGCAATTTTCACTTTTCTTTGGCACACATTTTAACATAATTAAGCCAAAGTTTTAGTTAAAATGCGCATTTAGAGCACTTCGCATCGGCAGCTCAATTAAATTAAGTGAAAATCATAATTATGCTCAAAGTTATTTTCAAATGTTAGTCCTAGCCAGAGAGAGGGGGGACGAAGAGAGAGAGAGAGAGAGAGAGAGAGAGGGAGAGGGGAGAGGGGGGCGGGGGGATCAGACGGCTGGACTCGGAGATTCGTTCATAAATAAATATTTAATAGGGACTCCGTGGCAGAGGGTCGCGCACGGCCAGAATAAATTGTATTGCTGCAAAAATTAAAGCACATTTATTAGGCCAAGGGCTACGGACTTGGCGGTAGTTCAGGCGAATTAATTAGCTGGGCTAATGAAAAATGTAGTCGATTATATAAGCGCCTAAAGCCTGGAAATGGACAGATTGTAAGTGTGGGCTGGGCAAAGGGAGGAGAATCCCTCTAAAGTTTATTTACTCTGGATAGCCTTGAATTTTTGTTTATAGGCACATTTGATAGTCATATGTAATCCTTGAAAATTTCATTCAAATCGGACAATGAAAACTCGAGTTATTAAGGAATGCAAATTTCATAAATGGAAGCCAGGAGAATACATGTGAAGCTAGGGAATCTGAAAGTGCCCCATCGAAAACACTTTCGGAGGATTCTCGAATGTTTATATATATTCTCGATCTGCACATAAGAGCTAAAGCCTTGATTTTTGGCATATAGCCACATTTGATAGTCATATGTAATCCTTGAAAATTTCATTCAAATCAGACAATGAAATCTCGAGTTATTAAGAAATGAACATTTCGTACATGTGAAGCTAGGGTATCTGTAAGTGTCCCATGCCAAACACTTTCGCTTTTGCAACTACAATCTCGCCACGCATTCTCTAGAGAGCTTGGCACATTTATAGTACAAAGGTCGAGTCATAAATTGTCGCTGCTGTTCAACGAAAATTCAGTCAAGACAAACAAATCAAAGGCAACCTTTGCAAGAACCGTCAAACATTTAACAACATTTGCAACAGAAGCCAGAGCCAGAGCCAGACAAAAAGAGAAAGAGAAAGAGCAAAAGTGGGTTTTACCTAGGCAACAACAAACTGGAGATTCGATAAGACGGCGTCGCACTTTGACACCAGGTAATTACGCGCGAGCCACGCACAGGTCACAAGCACAGAGAAGCCATTGTCCAGTTGCGGCAACAGGTAGGCTAGGCGCCTGCCCCCGGTTGGCCCAGATATAAATAATCCTGGTAAAGTACAAGAGGACATCATTCACAGCTCGCACTGCCAAGCAGTCACAGCCTCAGTTCTCTAAGCCCAAGCCAACGCCATGGAAAGCCAACGCAGCAACAACAACAACAACAGCCAGAATCGTCGAGGTGCACGTCCGAGCGTGGGCTATTTGCTGTTCCAGTATCAGAGCGAGTTGACACGGCGGCATGCGGAGCCGACACGTTTGTCCCGGACCAAAATCCACATCATCGACGGCCTCGTCTCGCGCACCATACGCCAGCTGAAGCACTGCAGCGTCGAGGAGCTGCAGGCCTGCAAGCGGGAGCTCGTCTACAAGGAGCAGCTGCGCGACGAGCTGCGCAGCATGCGACGGCGCAAGAGCTCCAGCTCGAGTTCACGTTCCAGCTTCGCAGCTCGCGGCTCAGCTGATCCGGCCGTGAGGCAGGCCCCGCCCAACACGCCGCCCAAGCCCCGTGCGGCGTTTCAAACGAAAGTAACCATCTTTGGCCCGGAAATATTTGTCTAGATTTACGCAATTTGTATTTTATTTTATTTTATTATTGTGCATTGAGTTCCAGTTTTGTATTTTGACCTTAATTGTTGACGATTAAAAATCAAAGAATTTCAAGTTGAAAACAAGAGCAACAAATCTATGCAATTAGTGAACAGGAAAGAGGAGAAGCTCGACGAGTAGATACTCTACTCGGATCTTTTTTGATCCAACTATCTACCTCTAAAGAGCCTAAGCCTTGTCTCTGATGAGAACTTTCAAATTATGTTCAAAAGGTTCTCTTCTCTTCAACAGTAAAGTACAGATTATTTTACGGTTGACGACGGCTTAATACTCTATATCATATATAGGGTATCCTTTTCATAACTATCTCCCTTTAAAAAGCCAAAGCCTGGTGTGTTCTTTGAAGAGAGAGAGAGAGAGAGAGCATTCAAATGATAGCAAAAACTTACCTTCTCTTCAACAGGAAAGAGGAGAAGCTCTTCTTTCCGGCTGACGGCGAGTAGATACTCTATATTATACGTGGGTTCAATCCCAATCTCCAGCTCCAACAATCTACCGCTAAAAAAGGAGGTGTTCTTTGAGGGGAGCATTCAAATAATAGCAAACACTTTGCAATTTCTCGACAGGAAAGAAGAGAATCTTTTCCGGTTGCCGACGATTAGATACTCTTGCTTCTCGCTTGAAAGAGCTGAAATCTTGTCTCTGAGGAGAACTATCAAATAATAGCAAAAACTTCTCTTCTATTCAACAGGAAAGAAGAGATTCCTTTCCGGTTGACGACGAGTAGATACTCTATATCTTTTGTGGGGTTAAGTTAATCCCAATCTTTTGTATAACTTTAATCCAACTATCTCCAGCTTAAATTCTGTGTGCTCTTTGAGGAGAGAAAAGAAGAGATTCCTTTTCGCTTGACGACGATCAGATACTCTTGCAAATACTCTTTATGATATGTTGGGCTTAGAAAATACCAATCTCCTTTATACCTTTAATCCAAGTATCCCCTGCTGAAGGGCTAAGATCTTGTATAGAGAGAACATGCACTCCAAGAAAGTCCCCTTTCGTGACAGAATTGATTAACTCTCAGCATAGGGTATTGCAAATGTCAATTACAGCGCTCTGTGTGTGTTGTTGTAGGAGTGGAAATTCCTGTTCTGAAAGCCAGTTTCGTCTAGGCTAACTGAAAATGTGTGCCGCACAGGCAAATGCCAGACGCGACTCGAAGAGTTCCCACGGAAAACAAAAAAAAAAAAAAATTGGCCAGTTTTAGCCGCGATTGCGGCTTGAATCGATGCGGCCCGCAGACAGCAAAGAATTCGGCTTAAAGTTCAATCGTGCAGCAAGTGTTATTTTCGGCGGCAGAGACCACATTTTGTGGCCCAGTCAATGGACGTGAAAATCTTCTCAAAGCTCAATCAAAAGACTCGAACCCCCGACTGTGTTTTCTTCTCGATATGCAAATCGCCTTCAAAGTGAAATGTATCAATGCATATATAAGCTGGAAAGTCGGAGAAATGAAGATCTACACGCTTTTGACTATTTGGACGGGTCGGGCTTAGCCGGGGCCCGAGCTACAGGTTCTGCCTGTCAATGCAATAATCAAACAGTTATGCAGTCGATCTACAGTGAATGCTCGCTAACTCGAACAAGTCTTAAAGATTACTGATTTGACATTAAACTCATATTTATGTCACATTTCTGTAGACATTCATTTATTTTGATATACAGACATTTTTGAGAATTTTTGAGAATTTTCTGAAAACGTTGAACGGGCTTTTCCGGCAAAACACACTTTAAAAGTATTCTTTCGGAAATTTCTTTTTTGAGCATATCAGAATTTTACGTACAAAAGTTGATAGCTATGCAAAATGACTTAAATGAACTTTTACAGCAAATGTTCCATCAAAAATATTTAAATGTTATAAGAAATGTTCCTCCAAAAACCATAAATGTTGCCTACATTTAAGAAAATCGCGTTTGAATAAAAACTTATCTTAATTTCAGAAAAAATTCTTGTTTTTCTCAATTTTGTCAATTTGTCTTTAATTTGATAACAAATTTTAAGTTTTATTAACAGGGATAAGTTTTTGTAATTTTTAGTAACATTTTTGAGAGCTGTTGAAAATGCTTTTAATTAATAGTTATACGATTTTTTCTCAAAAAAAATTTGTTGACAAACTGATCTAACATAAAACAAATGTTCAGCTTTTTATTTACAGTTTTCTCACTTATTGCAATTTGTTTCTAATTCGAAAATAAATTTCATGTTTTCTTTCCAGACATAAGTTTTTGATTAAAAGTATTGGAAAATAGAGAAAATTGTGACCAGAGATTTGTTATCAGATTTTCACCTAAAAAAAGTTGGCTACATTTAAGAAAATCTTCATGATATGCAATAAATTCGTAAGTTCAGAAAATGTTGTTTCCTTCAATCAAATTCTTCTCTTATTAAAAAAAAAAACTTTTTATAATCCCATTCTAAAGTATTTAAGGGTCGAGTTAAGTTAAGTCGTGCGTTCAGAAAATTTTCTTTTTTTAACACATGATTCTCAAAAAAATAAAAATCCAATTCTTGGTGGAGCTAATGAAAAACAATTTTTAGCAGCTCTCATTACGGAGTGCTCACTGTACTTCTGTTCTAGTTGCATCCGGCATCGATATGCACTTTACATACCTCTTTTATTTAAGTTTCTCGAGCTATTCCGCTAGTTTGTGCTGAATGTTGTTGTTGTAGTTGCTGTTGTTGTTGTGTTTGCTGTAGAAATTAGTTGCTTTCTATTTGAGCTTGTATTTATTATATTTGTACATGCAGTGGAATTATGAACACAATGTTAATAACATGGCAAACAGAACATGTGCCGTTTTTTTTTTCTTCTTATTTTTTTGAACACTTTTTCGAGCACTTTTCGAGTGAAATTTCGTGCAGCTGCACTTTTTTCTTTTTTGTTAAACACGCGCTGCGATTAGAAGAAGAAGCGGCTGAGTAATTGATTCAAAGGCTATTTTTAAAGCCAGGCTGAGAAATGAACCGAAATGAACTGGAATGAACCGAAATGAACCGAAATGAACTGAACGGAACTGAACGAGAAATGCAAAAGCGCAGCACGCAGCGAAAATAAAGGAAAACGAGAAACGGGAATAAAAGCCGAAAATGCAAACGGTAACACGCACACAAACACACGCACACGGCTAGAGCTGGAGATGGAGCGAGAGAAACACACAAATAGACCGATAAACAGTGATACGAAAACAAAATGCAGAGAGCGACGCTTTTGTTTTGTTTTGTTTTTTTTTTTTTTCTTTCTTTTCTTTCTGGCTTTTCTGTTGCCTGTAAAACGTTCGTTCTTCGGCGAAGAAGAAGACGCTACGGTAATTGTTAACGGGTTTGGGGCGATCGGCTCAGCTTTTGAGCGCCGCTTGCGAGCCACACGACGGTTCACTGACGAATGACCAAAGTTTTCGGCTGCAGCTGCTGGGCGACGAGCTGCAGCTTTCTTGTTCGAAACTTCGAAAAGCCGTCGTTCGTCGAGTTCGAAAGAGAGCGGCGCTCGAGAGAGCGCGCGCCTCGACGATCGCAAGTTTGCCGCTCGAGTCTTTCGTTTAGAATTTTTTTTTTTGTCAACTATTGATTTATTGTATGACAATAACTGTTTATTACATTGTGCGTTCGTTTTTTTCCAGTTTTTTTTTTTGTTTTTTGGGCAGCATCAGCAGCATTTAACAGTAGTTCATGGGAGAACGAGACCGGACGAAACCGGAATTGTGTGACACACATTTAAACGCTTCTGTCTGGTTCTATGTGAGGCTATACACAATTGTGTTTTATGTGTATTTGATGACAACAGGTTCATCAATTTGAATACATATGCATATATTGACATTTACATTTCCGATAAATGTCCACTTGTACATACACAGCCATATAAATAGCACCATAATTCTCCCCTTTTTTTTTGTTGATTTTGAACTTTACTTTATTCTCTTGATTGATTTATATAATTTAAATAATTTAAAATTATTCATATTTTAACTATAAACTAAAGAGAAGACCACATTATTACTCTTGTCGTTTTTTTCAAGCTCCAATTTAAATAATTTGTCTACAAAGTAGTCCTATTTGTGTGGCCCTAACTGTATATATGTATATGTAGCTTTCGCTGCGCTCGCGCTGTCAACTTTTACTCTCAAGCTTGGCTCTGCTCTCACTGCTTTTCTTCTTCTTCTTACTCTCTCATAGTTTGCTCTGTTTACTTCAGAAATTGCGGCAGTTAAGTTTTTCATGCGCTGCGTCGACGCTGACGCCGACGTCGACGTCGCTTTATTGCTGTTTCAGGTTTTAGTCTATCTACCCAATGACTTCTTAACGGTTCGCCACTTAATGCCTTGTTTTTTGTGTGTACTTTTGCAGTCGCTTTTTGTCGCCCGCTCGCCGCTCACACGCTGCCCCCCTCCCCCTCCCCCTCTCTCTCTATCCTCTCACTCTTCGCTCTTTATATTGCAGCTGTTATTGTCATTTTGCTTTAAGCTACAGCCTCAGTTCAGCTCAGCTCTGCGGTTTCCATGCACTGCGTCTGTCCGCTTCCCAGCTCCCCTTTTGCCCTTATCAACAACATCGCGTTGTCAACATATTTATACCCTGAATTCATTGAAAATGTATACATTGAGAGGGTATATCGATTTTGTGGACAGGTATGTAACAGTGAGAAGGAAGCATCTCCGAGCATGAGCCTAGCCAATCTAGGCATGTGCGACTGTTTAAACGCGTCAATCTCGTCAACTACAGAAGCTAAATATCTGGAAATGGAGCATATCGATTTTACAACGATATCTTTTCCCACGTTCATAATATCGATAAATATCTATCCTGCCTCTAGGTTTTCAGGTCATCCAAATTTTGGATGATGATTCTTGTCCAGTATGCACATTTTCCAAATATTTCACTTTTTGGATAGCTCTGCCCTTTTCCCCCGAAATAAAAGAAAGGCACATTTTTAAGGTTAGAATCTTGGGCCTTGGAATGTGCACTTTATTGTATGTCATACTTAAGCCGTGAAAATTTCATAAAGATCGGCGTTCAAGCACCGAAGTTAAACCGGAATGCATTGCCCATTTGAAAGTAGATTCAAAAGACATTCTTAGGGTATCTCGCAGTGGGTCACTACCCGAGCAGAGCTCAGTTACATGCTTGTTTTTTGTCGCGCTTGGTTTTCACGGCAAGTTTTCCATGCCACGCTTGTAGGGCTGCCTCGGGCGCGGTTTTCTGGCGGACTCTGAACGCTGCAACCGCAACCAGCTGCCGATATCGGATCTGATTTATAGACGCGCGCTCCGTTTGCCGGCTTGTTGTCAATTTGTTGAAATAGTTATTTACAATTTTCACAATTGCCAATTGGCATTTGTTGGCCCACTTTTACTCGACGTGGAGGAGCCTGCAACGCGCCACACTCCGAGCGCCGATCTCCGAGCTGCCACAAATAAGCGTCTAATTTAAATAGTTGCCGCCCGAAAGTATGCTACGGTTTTTGGTTTGCGCCTAGCTGGGACACAAACCCGTGCCCACTAATTAGTCGACACTTTCGTCTGCTGCATGCGATTTTTGTTTGAGCCACGCGAAAATCAACAACGTTGCAAGTTCTTGTTGTTCTTGTTGTTGCAAGTTCTTGTTGTTGTTGTTGTTGTTGTTGTTGCGTGTTGGGTTGTTTTGTTTGCCCGCCGCCGCATGAGCTCTTAATTAGCCCGCAATGAGTTGCCGATATGCGATTTGTAAGTACATATTTGGTGTTCTTTTCGCTGACATAACAATTTTTTTTTTATTTTGGCCTGTCTAATTACAGCCCCAGTGTGGCCCAGTTTTTGCGTAATGTGAAGCTTCTTCTAATTGCAATTCGAACAATTTTCTAATGATGACAGGCCCGGGCCACAAAACAGATAATGAGCCATTTGACTGGGCCCCGTTAATTTGTGGTTTCAGGTGGCAGGTGGCAGGCGGGTGGCGGCAGGTGGCAAAGACAAAGTTCAACAATTATCTGACATGTGCGGAAAATTAGATGGGCGCGTTAATTGATCTGTTGGCGTTGCCCTGTTAACTGCCACAATTAAATTCAATGCTACAGCGACCCACATCCCACAAGGCGATCCAATTGTGACCTCAAAGATCCAAACTCCAATCGCCTGAATCCCTCAATCACAATTTATCCAAAGAGTCCGATAAATTCGGTCATCAATCAGTCATTTTGTCCGATAACATTCTCGATAACATTGATAACATTTATATTTTCCTATCGATTACGATCTCGATAACTATGCCGAGCAAATGGTCATTTTGTCCGATACATTCTGTCATCGATAACAGCCTCGATAATTATGCCGAAACAATCTCGATAACAATGCCGAGCAAAGAGTCATTTAGTCCGATACATTATGTCATCGATAACATTCTCGATAATCATACCGAGCAAACAGTGATTTTGTCTGATATATTTTCCTATCGATTACAATCTCGATAACTATGCCGAGCAAATAGTCATTTTGTCCGATACATTCTGTCATCGATAACAGCCTCGATAATTATGCCGAAACAATCTCGATAACAATGCCGAGCAAAGAGTCATTTAGTCCGATACATTTTGTCATCGATAACAGCCTCGATAATTATGCCGAGCAAACAGTCATTTTGTCTGATATATTTTCCTATCGATTACAATCTCGATAACTATGCCGAGCAAATAGTCATTTTGTCCGATACATTCTGTCATCGATAACAGCCTCGATAATTATGCCGAAACAATCTCGATAGCCATGCCGAGCAAAGAGTCATTTAGTCCGATACATTCTGTCATCGATAACAGCCTCGATAATTATGCCGAGCAAACAGTCATTTTGTCTGATATATTTTGCTTTCTATTACAATCTCGACAACTATGACGAGCAAATAGTCATTTTGTCCGATACATTCTGTCATCGATAACAGCCTCGATAATTATGCCGAAACAATCTCGATAACAATGCCGAGCAAAGAGTCATTTAGTCCGATACATTTTGTCATTTATTAGTAGCAATCTCGATAACCATGCCGAGCAGTAGGCCTAAGCAAAATGATCAAAAATTGATCTATAGGGCAACGAATCCCAAAAATCGTACAACAATATGGACCTACACTGTCGAGCGTGCACAGCCTATAGCTTCGATAAATAAATATATACATTTATATATATTTAT
This sequence comes from Drosophila littoralis, assembly GCA_018903485.1. NCBI lineage: Eukaryota > Metazoa > Arthropoda > Insecta > Diptera > Drosophilidae > Drosophila > Drosophila littoralis. The sequence goes on from JAEIGF010000408.1 coordinate 1,108,660, forward strand.
ATATGTACATCAACAGTTTCGAAATTCTTAAAAGTTCGAATACGGCGCGAAAATGGTGATCGCTCAAGAGTTGGAGTCCAAGACAATTCCAAATTACATGAAATACGTGCTGGGCGGCTCGGCGGGCATGTTGGCCTCCTGCATTGTACAGCCGCTCGATTTGGTGAAGACCCGGATGCAAATAGCGGGTGCCAGCGGAAAGAAGGAGTTTACCAGCTCGTTCGACTGCATCGCCAAGGTATTTAAGGCCGAGGGCCTGTTGGCCTTCTACAATGGCCTCAGCGCCGGCTTGCTGCGACAGGCGACGTATACAACTGGCCGCATGGGCGTCTATCAGATGGAGCTCGAATACTATCGGGAATATTACAAAAAGGCGCCAACAGTGCTGGCCAGCATGGCCATGGGCATTATGGCGGGCGCCTGCGGCGCCATTGTTGGCAATCCGGCAGAGGTGTCCCTCATACGGATGATGTCCGACAATCGCCTGCCGCCGGATCAACGCCGAAACTACAAGAACGTCGGGGACGCAGTCGTCCGGATAGTACGCGAGGAGGGAATCTTAACGCTGTGGCGCGGCTGTTTCCCGACTGTGGCACGCGCCATGGTTGTCAACATGGTGCAGCTGGCAGCGTATTCGCAGTTCAAGGCCGCCTTTAAGAAATACATGAACGAGGGCCTGCCGCTTCACATTGTGGCCAGCATGTGCTCCGGCCTGCTGACAACGATTGCCTCCATGCCGCTGGATATGGCCAAGACGCGCGTACAGAACATGAAGGTAGTGGATGGCAAGCCCGAGTATAGGGGCGCCGTTGATGTTATCTTGAAGGTGATCAAGAATGAGGGATTCTTTGCCCTGTGGAAGGGCTTTACGCCCTATCTGGCACGGATTGGGCCACACACGGTGTTCGCATTTGTCTTCCTCGAGCAGCTCAACAAGGCCTACTACAAGTACGTGCTCGGCATCGAGGGCTCTGGACCGGGTCTGTAGTCAGAATACGCTGGCTAAATCGGCTAAAATGCCCGATGCGAATAGAAGTTACTTGAGCGGGCTGAATATTTCCAATTAAAGCACTCACCTATACATATGCATAGCTAATATTTTGCTATAGATGGATTGTTTCTAAATCGCTTCATTTTCTGTGTACAGTTCAAAATTTTAAATCAACGTTTGATTTTTACCGTGTGTATTATCTAAGCTACAATTCCGATCGATTTGGTATAGTTTTCAGGCTCATGCTATTTCCAATTTGAAATTATATTTTTCGCATTTATCGCAAGCGTAATATTTGATCAATAATATGTATGGATAATATCGATTAGTATCACAAATTGTTAAATCACTAGGATTGATCGATATTTTCAAGCTGATCAGCCTCATCGCATTCTATAAGTTTTATCGATATTCTTCCCATTTATACCATGTGATACGCCAGATCGAAATTCTGCATTGTATAATTATTATCTTCCTATTTATAGACAACCAGCTAAGATGTGCTTATCGCATGCGCTACACATTAATCGATCGATTAATCAGGCGCTTAATTAATCGATTTATCTAAAGTAGACTCCCTTTTCCGATAGATTTGAATGGCTTTGCTGGGCTGGAACATTTTCTAGTCGTGTAATCTCTAAATATAATCTGTATTTCTCCAATTTATCGCATAAGTCGTATTTGATCGATAGTTATCGATATGTTTGTAGACGAAAATCATATACAAATTTATTTTATTGTTTCAGATAACTTTTATACCTTTCAAACTATTATTAATCCTTCATCAGCGCGTTAATTGCGTGCGTCTGTCCGTCCGTCCGTCCGTCCGTCCGTCTGTTCGTCCGTCCGCCTGTATGTTTGTCACATATTCGATGTCAGAGACTTTAAGAGCTAAAGAGTTGAATATTTGAACGTAGCTACGCCTATTGCCCCTGCATTTCCAAATAACGAATGGCTAAAGACTTTTGACTATTCTGAACGTAGCTGCAATTTTTTTGCACGTCTGCGCGTTTTTTGGCGTGCAGATTGAAGCTCTGAATCTTTATGAAGCTCTGAACATTTCATTAAGATAAACCAATTAAATCCAAGGTATCTGGGCTGGAATATGACGGAGTTTCTCTTGGTATTTCCTTTTCTATAATTCGATTTAGCTAGCTTCCAACAGCTTCCAGCTTAGGGTGAAATACCTGAGCTTCAGCGTATTTTCCATTTGCGATCAACCTGTGTCGCATGCGAGTTGTGTCAGTTATCGCATGCGATTTAGTACATTTTATCGGTACACACAGAGACGCACTTCTCTCTTAGAGCTCTCGCTCGGCTCGGAGCGCGAGTGGATCGAGTGTGCGAGGTCTTATCAGTCTGGCAATTGGGTTCCAGTCAGTTGGGCTTGTGCAGCTCGATCGTGCGGTTCGGTTTTTGGGCACAGTTTGCCGTGTGGCGCCTCGCAAGGAGATTCCAGTGTGTGCAGCTAAATTGATGGCACTTAGGTCGTGATTCGTCAGGTTTTTTGTGATCTACAAGTGGCTGCAGCTCAAGCGACGCGGAAGTGTTAATTTAAAGTCTAAATACGCGGCATAAATCAGTGTTTGGATTCGTGAAGCCCAAACAAGTGCCAGCTATACATACAAAAGATATACGTATATATAAATAAATTCGTCTATATCTGGAGCTGAATCTCTGGCTACAAAAGTGTCTCTCTATCTCTATCTCTGCCCATCTGTGTGCCAGTGTGTCATAAGTTTAATTTATAAATTAATAATTAAGTGCTTCTTAATTTATGGCCTGCCGCAGATAGCTTGTAAATTGTAAAAAGTTCCTCAACGATCTTCAACGGATATCAGCAACAGCCGCGACGGGCCTCTGACTAAAGGTACGTTTTCCGCTCGCTTTCCACAATCTCAAGTATGAATTATGGCAGCTACTCGACTAGATTAATTGATTAGCCCCGGCCAACGATTGCTCAGGCCTCAGCACACAGATCAATTGATTGATTGGGTGGGTTTTCATGTGTTGCGCCCATAAAGTTGAATGACTCGGGCGGCATTATAATATATAATAGTGTATGCCATACAATGTGAATTATTGCACTGTAAAATTTATATTTAAATATAAATGTATATTGATTATATAATTTGAATTTGCTTCGCTTCGTGTTTATCTAATTGTTATACCCTCTACCTACGGGGTATATAAGTTGCGTGCAAATGCATGCAACGGGCTGTGGGCGGCAGCTGCGAGCCCGTTAAGTGTTTCAATTCTTGGCTAGCATCAAATGCCGAGACGATCAGATCTTATGCGTCTTTCTGTCGCGTTGATTTTGAAGTCTCTAAGAGCTGGAGACCTCCTCCAAGTCAGGTCCAAGTTCGAATCTATTTCAAATTAACGATAACAAGTCCCATTGCCATGAAATTGGTAATAATCGATATCCAAGTCCCGCTTTTTGTGCGTTTTTTGTCGATCCTGGAAACTACAAAAGCTGAGCACTTGAACTTTCCAATTTATATTCCCATACAAGACGTAGCAGGAGCTTACGGTTTTCAGTTCAATATATTCTGCCATTTTCATAATATCGATAAATATCGACTTTCATACTAGGCTTTTAAAGCATAACTCGGCTATATTTATGAGCTAAAGACCTCCTCCAAGCCAAGTTCAATTCCATTTCGAATGAACGATAACAAGTGCCATTTCCCTATAATCGATAATAATCGATATCGAACTACCGCTCTTTGTGCACTTTTTGTTGATCTCGAAGTCTACAAAAGCTGGAAACTTGATCTTTCTAATTAATATTCTCCCACACTATACACAATAGGAGCTTATTGTTTTTACTTCAATATCACCTCCCATTTTCATAATATCGATAAATATCGATGTACACACTTGGTTTTTTAAGCATAACTCAAAGATTTTAAGAGCTAGACACATCCAACTAGATGTGTAGACTCTTGTATAGTGTACACAAATCCAGAATTGTTCCCCTTTTGAATACATTTCCCGCGTTCTACTTGGAATTGGAAAAAAAAACTCACTTTTAATAGCTTCTCTCTGCGCTTTGGTAAATGCACACTTTTGGCTGCCATATTCAGGCCATGCAAATTTTATAAAGATCGCGCAAGAAACACCCAAGTTAAGCCGGAATGCACTTCTCATAGCCTGGGAGGAGATTAGGGAGAAAATACACAGAGCTCCCATGTAGACTGCACAGCAGAAAGCTTGAATATTTCGAACTGACAACTCGGCGCTTCGTGCAGAGTATCTCAAAGTCGATCACTCCCCACTATTATTTGCTTTTTAGCTGTGAAAACGCAACTGGCATCATAAATAAACTCACAGCAAACTGACAAATGCAGCTTCCTCAGTTGAAACCCCCCCCCTCAACGATACATGTCGAACGCCTGCTGGCCCGACACTTCGATTAACATACAGCTCAGCCCTCCCCTACCTCCGGCCCAGCCTAATTGCTGGCTGTCAGGTGGAAAGAAGAACAGCTACAACGGCAACAAAAACACTGGGAAAACCGTTGGCTAGAGAGCTGCGAGGCGGACAACAATTAGATATTTACTTATACTATTTGCCAGCTGCTGATAATGAGAAAAGCTCTGTCAATGACGCCTAGAACACTGGAGACTATTTGTCCACAGATAATGCCTTAGATTAGAAGAGCCGACAACGAGATGCACGCAAATTTACTTTGGCCCAGTTCTCTAATACCCCAAATGCTGCTTAGGTACACAGTCAAAAAAAGTTCTGGCTTGCCTTTGAATCTGAATAGTTTTTTAATTATTCAAAAAAATCATTAAGCATTTTTTAGCTTGTTTTTTTGTCTGACTCACAATTGCGATGCTCTTCATCTTAATTTTAATGGATCCTCTTCCTATCTCTCTTTCTCTCTCTCTTAATTTTAATGGATCTTATTCCTCCCCCTCCCTCTCCCTCTCTCTCTCTCTCTCTCTCTCTCTCTTAATTTTAATGGGTCCTCTCCATCCATCTCGTTTTTTCTCTGTCCTCTTCACTTTCGAGCTCTCCCTTTCTCTCTTTGTCTTAATTTTCGAACTCTCTCTTTCTCGCTCTTTCTTTCTCTTTGTCTCTCTCTACTTACTCTCTCTCTCTCTTTCTCTCTCTCTCTCTCTCTTTCTCCCCCCTCTGTCTCTCTCTCTCTCTCTGTCTTTTGCTCTCTTCATTTCACATAGAACTTGGATTGCTTTTTACGTTCATTTCCGTTTTGGAATTCTCAACTAGTTAAAGCTTCGACATGCTGAAATGCCAGAGTCCGCAGATGAGAGTTAGCCTGCTCAATTTTTTTCTAAATTTTTTTAACTTGTTGCTTATTGGTTTATTATATATAAAATTCAATTGCTCCCATAGATATAAAAATGAGTTTAATCTTTAGTTAGGGTATCCGTCAGTCGTTCGGCTGATCTTCCATTGTGCTGCTCACTTGTTTGTCATGGCAATTAAAAATTTGTTGTTTGCATATGACTTATAATGGGAATATACAGCTCTAGAGTTGGCAACCAAATTTGGCCACGATCTGTGCTACGTTTCAGTGTCTGAGTCTGTTGTCTAGCCTTGTTATCAGCTGACTCGATTAAAGTGGTTCGGGGTAAACAAGAAACTTGCTACAACATTTGTCCACGTGTTGGGGATGTGGGTGTGTGTGTATATTCACCCAGCTGGCCAACTGGGCCTCTAAGACATGCTGACGCCCTCGCGGACAGCTTAACATGCTTGACTTCAAATCTTTGGCAGAGAAGAACCATGCTCACTTCTCAGAGCATAACCCTAAAGTAACTGCATTAAAAAGGCATTAAAGGCTGTCCTGCAAGACAACTTTGCTGACATGTTAGGCAAACTGTCCTGCAGGACAGCGGGCATGACATGTTCGCAAGCAGGTCAGTCATAGTGTGCGCAATATGTAAATGAATATCTCATCGAAGCTACCATGCTTAAGCCATGAATTCTTAGAGCATAATCCAAGAGAAGCTGCCATGTCATGCAGGCTGTCCTGCAGGACAACTGGCATGACATGTCCCCAAGCATGTCATGCATGATGCGCGCAATATGTGTATGAAAATCTCATCGAAAGCCATTATTGAATAAAATGTCACTTCTTCAACATATTTATGTTGAATAATTAATTAACCAAATTCCATTTTCAAATGTGGCAAATCATTTAATTTGGCAATTGGCAAATGAAATTTTAATTTAATTGATATGCAGCTGTGCAGCAATTACATTTGGTTATTGCCTTAGTCCCAATTGCTTGCAGTTATTTTATTAATTAAGTGAATTCATGAGTATTTACAGCGATTGACACACTTTCCGCTTCGGGCTGATGTTTACACACTTTAAACAAACGACCAAGTCTTTTTGTTTTGATAATCGACTGTAGTTCGACTAATTAGCTGAGCTGTCTGTGCATTCGTTTGTCAACAAAATAATTGTTTAACAACAAATGCACCAATAATAATAATAATAATAACAATAATATTAACAACAATCAGCTGGCCGCGTGCTATTTGCTGATTATTCAAATATAATTGCGAATCAAGATGGGGGCAGAAAAAAATGGAATAAAAATCCAATTAAATTGCAAACGCACGATATATTTTTGTGTGAAGTGAACCCCCCCTAATTGAGTTAACGATGGGTTAGAGCATTTAACAAGCCGTCAATTGGCAGGGCAAACCGAAAAAATAAGTCAACAACCTGGCCAAAATAACCATAAAATGTGTTCGATCAAAGCTTTAGGCACATAAATACAAGTACACGCTCGACTGGCAGATACCCTAATTGCAGGGCTTCTTGCAAAGCTGCGAATTGGGTTTAAGCCATGGCAAAAATGTAATATGCACTAAGTTCTTCCACAAACTAAGATTCGGTCTAAGACCCTGGCTCACAGCTGTGTTAAAAAAGTTCCGCGAGTTGAACCAACGCACTGGTTCAAATCTTGAATAAACCTAGGAAAATAGTTTTCGGGTTCGCACAGTTTCTTAAGTGGAATAATTTTGAGAACTTTAAGCTTTCAGATTCACGAGTTGAACCAACGCACTGGTTCGAACTGTGAAGAAAAATAACTTTCTTAAGTGGAATATATTTTTGAGACCTTAACTTTCATCTAATCTTTGCTTGGCTATGCTCGTTCCTCTCATATACATATATATGTATATTATTTTGTTTTCTGCCTGGGTATCTGCACGTCGAGCAAGCTAATTGATTTAGCAATGCGATTTGTACCATATATATATATATTTTTGTAGGGCTGACAGAGAAAAATGAAACGTACGTGATCTCAGCTCGGATGCTGACAGTCTGTCTGCTGCCTGCTGCATGTTGTTATTGTTGCTTTTGTTGTTGTTGTTGTTCTGATTGTTGTTGCTGTGCGCAAATGCAATTCACAACTGGTTTAATGGACGCCTATTTTGTAGCTGCGTCCGCCGACAGCGTCTGTTTCAGTCAGCGCTTTGCGGTTTGGTCACATGACAAAAGACAACGCAAAATCAAATTTATAAAGCTATGCAATAAAATATTTTAGTACAAGAGGGAGAAAAAAAGCACATTAAATGCAATTAACTAATCACATAGCTAATAACAATAAGAGAAAGTGTGCGCTAGACGCGACTGCTCGACTAGAAGATACCCTAAGCTGTCGCACTGTGCTTCTTCTTCCTTTAGTCCCAAACCAACTTAGATTATGGGAAATGCATTCTTGATTAACTCGGGTGTTTATGATCCGATTTTGATTTAATTTTCAGGGCTTGAATATGGTTTACAAGACTTTATGCATCCGAAATCCGAAGGCTCTACCTTAAAGCTTGAGTTTTTTCCTCTTTTTTTGGGGAATGGGGTAAGTTATACGAAGAATGAAATATTTTTAATTGTTATACACTCAACAAGAAGCTAAACACAAAGTTTGATTTGTCTAGCTTTCACAATTTTCGAGCTATGCTCAAAAAACCAAATCTCAAAATCGATATTTATCGATTTCATGTGTAAAGACACAAAAATTTTAATATGTACCGCGTTCTATGCGTGATATACGAAAGTATATTTAAAAAAATGTAAGTTCCTAGCTTTACAGTTTCCAAAATCTAAGTATTTGCGCAGAAGTACTTAACTATATCGACTAAGCTCGTCATGCTAATCGAGAATATATATGCCTCAAGTGGATGCAGATGCTTCCTTTTGTCATTTGCACAAAAACACCCTATATGCCCCTTTTTCAATGGCTTCTGATTATAAGAAAACATTAAATACAATTAACTAATCGCTTTAATAATAATTAATAACGTTAATAACAATAAAATCTTAAAGTCAATTAAGCAGAAAGCAGTGAAAAAAGAGATGCCAAACGGACGAGTCATAGATGAGCTTTAATGTCGCAACGCGCGATGCGTTGATGCAGCTTTGCTTTTATTGGGCTGGGGCACGCAAGCCGGCCAGGGTCAAAGGTCAAGCGTCAAGCGTCAAGTTGGGGCTTAAGCGGCGCGCCGCCATGTCACATGGTTTACAGTTACGCGCCAGAGCAACAAATTGACGAGCAATTTGTTTTGTTATTTTGCCCCGATTTGCACGCAGATAAGCTAAACATCAGCATCAACTGCGACAGCGACGTCGACGGCGACGGCGACGGCGACGTCAGCGTCGCATCTTTCAGATACAGATACGCGATTATCATTGCCAGATGCGTGTGCTCGTGCATGGCCACAAATTGTCTACAGCTGCGAAGCTGCAATTTTCGAATTAAGACAATTGCGCCATGAATTGCAAAAGTTCCGATTAAGAACCGCAGCTGACACCACGCCCACCCCGCCCCTTCTCTCCAAAACGACCCGACCCCTGTCCTAGCCAAAGCAAAAGAAATGCTCGTCTCGGTTGCGCAAATCAATGCCAAAAGTAATGCAAATTCGTAGCTTTTCTTTTGTTTTTGCTACGCTTTGCCCAAAAAATAAATTGAATTTTCAATGAGCTACACGGAGAGAAAAAATGGGATTACAAGCGACCCGAGCAAATGTCATCAAATATTTACATAAGACTCCGAAGCCAGTGTCAAATAAATCACAAGAGCTCAGCACAGCGGAGCGTAGAGCGACGAGCAGTTACTCTTACTTGTTAGAGTATCAGAATTTCGATATTGAATACATAAAAGAGTATTTCCTGATTGACTGACTGACTGACTGATTGAATGAGTGGTTATCAATACATAGCCTTGACGGAAAGACTACAACTTTTTAATACTTATTGTTAAGACTATATCAGTCGATTGTATGATTGATTGATAGACTAATCGACTTTTACAGTACAGAGTCAATTAATCAATAACTTGATTGATGCATTGACTGATCGAATATGACGCACAACCTAATCCACAAACAAACAACTTAAATTTATGTAGTAAAGCCTAAATATAGCGACTTCTTTGATTGGCAGACTGGCCGATTCTTGCAATACAAACTTAATCAGTCGATTGATTGATTGAATGATTGACGATGGCCACACGGACTAAGCCGTAAGAGCTCTGAAATTGAATTTCATGCAGTACTTACTTGTTGCGATGTAAGATGAGGTTTATGTGTAAAAATTAACCTGAAATTGAAAATTTATTGCATTAAATTTAGTTACTTGTTCCTTGAATTTCGTCATAATTACGGGAATACGTGTTTTATCGAGTTTAGAATAGGCAAAGATCAGAACAATAATATATTTAATAGAAAGTAATCTTTATACATACAAGAGTTGACCGACTGGAGGGTCGGCATATTGAGCACGAAGTTTAGGGTACGCAGAATGTTAAATATAAGCAGAAGTTTTTTCTTCTGTGCAATTGAGACAATCTAATTGAAGACAAATTAATAGGAGCGGGTTCTCAGACGCCAGGTAATTATCTGCAGTATCTATATTAAGTATCATCTAATTTTTACTTCGATCAAATTCTATTTGATTAAGATGCTTGCACTTGATTTGAATGAATCTTTGTCTTAAAACAACTCGAGCCAGAGTACTCATTTAAATGCATACTTATGTATATAGAATATCTCTCAGCTAGCTCCGGCTCGCTGTCTCAGACTCTGCCTCAGACATTGGCTCAGCCTTTGCCTCAGCCGTGCGGCATATCAGTGGCAATTTTCCAATTGACGCCTATTACGGTTAATCGTAGCACTGACCCAAGTCCAGACGAACCTAAACTAATAATGTGCACAGTTTAATGGCTAAGCCGCAGCAAATCGCCGGCCCGACCAGGCCCCAGAACCAAGCCGGGCTACAATAACACCCCGAGTAGCTCGAGAGGGTCTCTGTTTGTGGGTGTGCCTGTGAGTATATGTGTGTGTGTGTGTGTGTAGGCGTGTGTGTGAGGAGACCACTACAAGACCACAGAACAGCGTTGTCTCCATGTATGTAGATGGGCATGGGCATGGGCTTAGTGGGCGTGGCTGCGAGCGTGTGCGTATAGAAGTGTGCGTGACGCCATAATGTTATTCCTGTTGTTGTTGTTCCTGTTATTGTTGTTGTTGTAGCTATTGTGACTGCTTAGCACGCTAACTAGCTGCGTCGCTGTCGCCGCTGGCGTCGCTGCCGCCGCTGGCGTCGCTTTAAGTTAAACATTTGCTGGGGCCTTAGTTGCGCCGCGTAGTTCAAAGCAAGTGGATTAAATGCAGAAGACCTAAAAACCCAGTGAAAGTCTGTGTGAAAGTCTGCAGTGAAAGCGCAGGACTCGTTAAGCTCGGACAAGCAATTAGCACTAAAAGGTTCAATGCCGCCTCAAAGGATTCAATGAGCAGCAGCTACTGGCCGCTGCAGACATTGCGCATACGACACGTTGGCCAGCCGTGGCCCGCATTCCCCCAGAGGGGGAGGGGGGGGCCTGCTGCGTAGGCAGCTGACTCGTTTAATCAAGCGACACTGCGGCTTTTATATGGGCAGAAGGATCCTGTGTCCTGTGCCGAAAAAAAGTGCGGCAGAAACAACAACATTGACTGCGCCTCAATTGTGTCTGATTTCCCAAGCAAATGTAAGCCTCGACTTTACTTTTGTTTGGGCTGTGCGTTTCGTTTGTGTTTCGTGACTTGAGTAAAGGCAAAAGTTGATTCATCAGCCGCAGGATACACACACACACACACACACGCTGCGTCAGCAGAAAATAAAATAGTGAAAATATATAAAACGCAATACTACTGCAACGGCATATCCTTGAAGCTCGCACAGGCACACGCCAGAGCGTGTGCACACTTTGACCTCATTTTGGGCAAACGTTTTTTTGCCTGACCCCTCTCCCCCACCCCCTATCGCCACACCCACCCACCTCTTTATACACTGAACCCATTGAAAAAATGGGAAAAAGAGGGTATAGAGGTTTTGTGCAAGTGCACGTAACAGGCGGAAGGAGACATCTCCGAAGTATATATATATATATATATATATATATGTATATTCCTGATCAGCATCAAGAGCCAAGTCTGTCTGTTTGACAAGGCGTTGATCTCTGGGATTATTAGAATAAGAGACCTCTATAATTTATCTATCGATAACCTGCCTCATGTTCCATGAAATCGATAGAAATCGATAACAAAATTCCTTCTTAGTGCACGAATATAACAAGTTAATTTCAAGTAATCGTCAACTCTCCCGTTTTGAATAAAAACTTTTAGTGCACGAATTTACCAAATTAGTTGAAAGTGATCGATAACTCGTACCGTGTCCATGTAAACGATAGAAATTGATATCGAAATTGCATTTTATTTTATAAAAAAGACTTTAATTGAACGCATATTCAAAGTAAATTTCAAGTTATTGATAGCTCGCCCCGTTGCCACAAAATCGGAAAATAATTGATATGGAAATTCCTTTTTTGAGCGTCTTTTGGGGCATATAGGACCTAAAGACTTCAAACTGGCTCTGTTTACTCTCGTTAAGTCTATACAAATCCAGAATATTGCACTTTACTGATAGCTAGCCTTTGTAAAAAACGAAGCTGCGGTATATAATCACATTTGGGTGGCATATAAATGAAAATCTTTATAAAAATCGGACAACAAGCTGCGAAGTTATACAAGAAATGGGATGTCTGGGGTGCAGAAGAAGGCGTAAGAGTCGCAGCTTGAGGTTTTCAGTGTATCCTGGAGCTGTGTTCAAGTGTACTTCCTCGTCGGGCACTCCCCATTGGAGCACTCCAAATTGTTTTGAGTGTGTATCGTTCTGCGTGCTCGACAACTACGTGTGTGTTTGCGCAAGTTTCCTTTTTTGTGTGGCGCTATAATGATTTAAGAGTGTTAGTGTGTTAAACACACACACACACACACACACACACACACACACACACTCGTATTATCGGTGAAGCACAGGAAGTGACTTAAATCAATAAGCTGGCATATCATCAGTTAAATAGTTAAACAGGATAACGAACGCGGCGCGCAACCCAATTTGCAATCTATTGAAATTTAACTCGTATGGGTTTTTTTTTTTTTTTTGTTTTTTGGCGCGCTCCACTTTAATTTGTATAAATTGCCAGTAATTAAGCCATTTGCAGTCAGTTAATAAAAATAAATATAAATACATGCAAGAATTGACAACATTTGCAATTAAATTAACATATTTATTTGCAAAAGTGCGTGGCATTTATTGAGAATTCTATTTAAAAAAGGGCTTAAAATAAACGAGCAAAAAATGAAGTGAAAACTGAAAATTAAAACGGAATTTCGTATTTGATGTGTTTTAAATACAAATTAGCTGCAAAATAATAATATACAATATATTATTTCAAATGCTAATTTTCAGCTAATAAAAATAATATATATGTATCTATTACGCAAAAACCAAAATCATTTTAATGGGATAATAGCAAAACGCACGCCAAAAGTGAAACCGAATGCAAATGTTTTCAATAATAACAGCAACAAAAAACAAATGTAAATATGCTCAATTAATACATATTTTGCCGGCCATGCTGAGTGCATAAATTAAATATATAAAAACATAAATATATGGCAGGAGCAAACGGATATGTGACGCAAGCCGAAGATTGAATACCCTAAAGGACATCTATGTGGGCGTAATATTGTGCATAAAGAGTATTCTTTGCGCTTGCCGAAGATATCTCAAAATAAAAGTGAACTCATTTTGCGACCAATTCTTCTGTATGACATATTAATTCGATCTTCAACTGTGGCTCTTATGTGAGGAGCATGTTAGAATTCGTAAGTGTTACATTTGGTTAATATATATATATATTCTAAGAGTGTTTATGTAAGAAAGTTAATGCTTGACCAATCCAATGCAAGCTTTATGATATCCTATCCAAGCATGTATGTACTGTCTGTGACAGAAAGTCGGACAGAAGTTTGCGAAGAGATTTGTAAACTATAATCGAACAGATACTCTATGCGCTCGTATGTCTCCTTTCGCGACTAAATGCACATACCCTCCGCCAGGAAAGGACATAAAAAAGCCAACAATTATACAAGAGCCCCCAAAAAACAAGCTTTATAAAGTACTTGAAGATAGTTTGCCAGCTTCAAGTAAGCAACAAATTTAATTTCATAAAGTTAAAGTAAATAAAAGTCAAATGAAATGAATATTTGTTATTGTGCACAAATTCAGCTCAAATTTTACAGTGCATAAGCAAATACAATAGTTATATTAAGAAGCAAAAACAAATATATAAAGATACAATTTAGGAAACAAGCTAGAGCGAGAGAGGGAGAGCGAAAGAGAAAGAGAGAGCGAGAGAGAGAGAGAGAGAGAGAGAGAGAAAAGTGAAGAGCAATTACAAAATTGCTTTTAATATTGTAAGACTCTGTGTGTGTAAAAATGTTATGAGTACCTAAACACACACTTGTGCATACAGAAGCACATACGCACACAGACACGCACATACATATACATATATAAATGTATGTGTATATATACGCACACATACATAAACTGAAAGCGGCAGCAACAGGGCCCAGTCAATGGCCAAGTTTTGACATGCAACACGCTGCCAGCGAGGGTAAGGCAAATTTTCTGCAATTATTAATGCTTATAGATTTATAAAATTACCCGGCGTCGCTCGGGTCGAAGGAATAATATAGTAAGTGCCAGGTGTAACAAAATTTGGTCTATATTGCGAGGAAAACTCACATATTTTCTATTTTAAATAAGAAGCAACTATTTTGCCTCTTTCGGGAGTTCGATCTCTGAACTTTCCGGTCGGCAACAGCTCAGTCAGTCAATCAGGACAAACTCTCATATATCCATAGCTATATATATATACATATAGATATATATATAAAAAGCAAGCCACATCAGCCGTGCGCAGTCAATGGGCAATTTATGAGATGACACGCGCTGCCCGCCCGGGCAAGGCAAATGTTCTGCAATTATTTATGCCTATATTATACGTATACACACACATATATATATATTTATAATAGCCATAATAAAGTCAGTTAGCTGCATTTAAATGCCTGGCATGCCGGCCACATTAAAAAGTGCTCAGCTGAATTTGCATAAAACGTACCCGAAGCGAGGGGGGAGCCGCCGTCTGGGCCGTTGCACTCGGCTGTCAGCCGGCAAAATGGGCAAACAAACAACTTCATTACAGAGTATGTAGTGCAAGTAAGCAAATTAAACAATAATTATTTATGCAATAACAAATGAATGCGCAAACATGTTCCATATGCGGAGCTGGGGCGGGCAAAACGGCAGCCGCAGACAGAATGCACAAAGTCGAGCTCAGCGAGCCGTGTAAATAACGTTTAATATTCTAAGCGCCAAATGTTGTGCGTGTGCCTGTGTGTGGAGAGAGTGTGCGTGTGCGTGTGTGTGTGTGTGTGCCTGTAACTTGCATTAAACTTTTGGCAAAAGTCAAGCACTAATTGTTTAATTTAATGGAATAGTTTTTGACTTTGAGGGCGGCGGCAACGTTAATGCTATTAAATCATTTTTTGAGTGCTTGAAAATCATTTAATTTATTTCTGCACAGTGAAGCTTGGCTAAGCGGCATTTCAGTATGCTGAAGAGTGTGCGCCAAATACTTCCAAGCTAAGACTTTGAATTCAGAGTGCGTAATTTGTAGAGTACACTAATAAAATTAATATGCGAACTACAGTAAATACTCTCTTGGACGGACTGTCGGGTAGTTTTTGTCTGTTCCAGAGACATGTTCGCCTAATGGAGGGTGGATTGGATATGGTCTGTTCGCTCATGGCTTAAGAGAAAATGTCCGCCCAAGAGGGGTATCCGCCTACAACTAGAGACAACTTATTTTACATTTGGTGACAAAATATGTTATCCATGTATCAAAGCTATGAACTAGTTCCAAATTGACAACAATTTTGGGACAAGTTTCGAACTAGATAAGTTCGTTGAAAAATATTAGGGCCATGATTAGTTTTACATGCAATGAGAGAGTTTAAATTGTGGTCTTTTAAGAATATAAGCTTTAAGCCAGTCTGTGAACTAGTTCCATATTGAATATAAATGTTGTTGAGCAATTTCTCCTATGTTAAATTAATCTCTTGCGAATTGAATAACAAATTTAGATGTAAAAAAGAAGCTCCTAAGTTTAGGCTCTAAATTGTCGAACGCACTTTATCAAGTGTGTGAACCAGTTCAGTGTCAGTTCCTTGACACTTATCGAACTCAAGAGTCTCTGAACTAGTTCCAAATGTTCTGCAAAAGTAGTTCACAACGTTTCAGTGTCAATGTCTTGACAGTTATCGAACTAGAAGGTCGGCAATAAAATATATTGGCCTTAAATAAATTACACGCCGCTAAAGATCCATCTTAGGCAATGCAAACTGTTGCTCCATATTAATGCTTAACGTTGTATGTAAACGAAATGCCTGCAGCGATCAGCTCGTATATCTTCTCGGCAAACCCCACAGATGCCCCCCTTCAGACGCCCACACAGTTAGCCTCGCTTTTTATGCGTTCATTCATGCAGCGTGACTTCTATTATAGCACGCGCACACACACACACACATATATGAGCTGTATGTGTGTGTTGCATGACTTCACGCTGCTGATGCCATTTGCTAACAACAACTGGCGCCGCTTTCAACGTCACTTAATATACAAATTTCAGTAAATATTTATGCACACACACGCACGTACACACACTCAAACACACACACACACTCACACAGGCAACAGCGCGTAGCTGCAATTTCCCTTAGAGATGTCAGAGCCAAGCGAGACTCTTCGCCCGGCTCTGCTTCTCCACAACAATTCGTTCAATTTCAAGCAATCAAGTTATTTTAATTCATTACGCTTACGCGGGCAACACTTTGGAGACATGCACAACAGCAACAACAGCAACAACAACAACAACAATAACAACAACAACGGCAGCAACATAATGTCAGGCCACGCCCCCTGCGCCCTGCGTCAGCAGTTGGAGGGCAAGTGCATGTGCATTTGGCCCGACACCCATGCGTTTGTTCCGCCTGTGTGTGTGTGTGTGTGCGGGTGTGTGTGTGTGTATTATTTGCATGTGTTTATATTACATTCACACACAAATGCACACACTCTCACACACACACACACCACTAGCAAAATGTCAGACATCTGTCATTTAATTTAATTTGACTTCACATGCTTTCATTTGTTCGCCTTCGCCTTTGCGCTTCGTTTTCCTTTGCCTTTTCTCCTGCAATACACCCCCCACCCCACCCCCTCTCCCTCTTCTCGCACTCCTCCAACATTGCATGACTTTTCCGCGCGGTTTTTTCCCACGCAAAGGCGTCAGCGCCTGCCTTAAAACGTGCAATTTAGCGGTGGGCGGGGCCAGCGTGCTTTTTTCTGTTGTTATAGCTGTTATTACTGTAGTTGTTGTTGTTTTTCTTTTGTGTGTGTGTGTGTGTGCTGCGAGACACACATGCGCATAATTTAAAACGTTTTTCGTAGTCACTGAAAATGGAAAAACGAAAGGGAAAACTTTTGCGACCACAAACTTCGTTTGATATTAGGATATACGTATATCTCTATATACAATTTTGTTTGTCCTGACTGATTGACTGACTGGCTGACTGACTGACTGAGAGATTGACTGATTGTTGATCAATTTCCACTGTTGTTACCTTACCGCTACCTTGGTGGAAATGGGGGTCAAAGATTTGGTGGGTAACATTTCGCGCTCGGATTCATTTCCAAAGATCTAGTCGAAAAATCATTTGAGACGTGTTTCACATTTTTCACAAAATCTGGGAAAATATTTCTTGGTCGAAATTAACATGACATAATGCCGGAACATAGGCCATGCAATTTAACAAGTAGGATGTCGGTTCTAATCCCAGGAGTTAGCAAGTTGTCTGCATAGCTATTTTAAGCACCTCACGGTTTCATTGGGACCTTTTGCCCTTTAACCAGTCAATAAGCCCAACGCAAAAGCAGGTGCAGCAGGTAAAGGCACCCCAAAGAATTGGACATGAAAAATCACGGCCTTTTGGGGCAGCCAGGTAAAGGGTTCTTGGCACGGGCACCTGCACGGGGCATAGCATTAGCAGCAGGTCAAATCTGCAAGCTATATAAGAGGTATGTCGCGAGGGAATCCTCACACATTCACCAAACGATCGTCATGGAAGCAACAACTGCAAAGACCGCCTACGCTCTGTTCCTGCACCGCGCCGAGCTGCATCGTCGCCGCACACACTTTGCCAAGGTGTCCCAGACGAAAATACAGCTGACCAACCAGCTGATTGCCAAGGTGAAGCAGCGCATGGACACCTGCAGCTACGAGGATCTGCAGGCCCTGGTGCGAGAGCAGCAGTTCAAGCGTTTGCTCGAGAAGAAGCTCCAGCATCGCGCCAAGCAGCTCAAGGCCCTGGTCAAACAGAACCGCAAGCTGAAGCGACTCCAGTAGAGTTATATTCTGGACTAGATACAGACTGGACAGCAATGAATCATTGCAATTATTACTTAGTTCAACTAATGAAACATTTACTGCCTTTATAAAGGCACAGAAATTCAATTTCTTATGATAAAGTTAGCTCATGTTTGCTATCTGACGATCTTTGCCATGCAAAGTAAATTATTAATCAAACTTATTTATAACTATTTTAAGTATTATTTTCTATTTCTAATAAATTTCTTCGATTTATAAAATTTTAAAAAATATGGTTTCTTATGGAATGATATAGCTTAGGGCTCGAACCCAAAGCATTATGAAGCTTCAGCTAAGTTAACAAAAGACAAAAAGCTGTTAATGGGAGCACGACTGTTCCTGTAGCTATATGATATAGTGTTCCGCACTAACATTTGCAGCTAGGGGAGAAGTGTAGTAAAAGCCTGAGCCCATGCCAACTTTACAACGAGTATGCTAGTTCGAATGGAAGGAATGAGCAGGTTGTCTGTATTTCATTTACTCTAGAGTTGCAAGTCTTTTGCAAACCTCATGAAAATCGGAAAAGATTTAAACGAGTTATAATAGCGCGAAATCTTGGCCCACGTCTATATACGAATCTTGGGGTACGATTTGGACATGAATTTCGACTAAAAAATATGTGTTCAGTAGAGTTGCGTCGTTTAGTTCGATTGAACGGGCCATTAAAATGAACTACTCAACTTATTCAGTGGTAAGTGAACTAAATCGGTCATTTAGTTCACTCGTTCAGCTATTCACTCGGTCATGAACGATGTATGCAACTCAGCAGTTCAGGCGTTCATGAACGATACATTCTTTTGAGATGTTCAGTTCGTTATAAGCAAAAAAGATAGCGGGATTTTAAGTGCACTTTTGATTTGTTGAGTTGTTAATTACAACTTGTATCTATTATTAGAATAAGTAAAAAGTATAACTTATTTTTTGAAACTGAAAACATGAAAGATCGCTAGCAACTGAATAGCTAAGCTTAACGAATCGTTCATGATCGACTGTATTACTGAACTAAGCGAATAGTTCATGACCGACTGAATAGCTGAGCAGAATTTGTCGTTCATGACCGACTGAATAACTGAACGAGTGAACTAAGTGGACGATTTAGTTCACGACCAGAAAATGAACGAGTGAACTTATTCAGAAAATTGAACTAGAAATCCCCACTCTAGTGATCAGATTTGATTATTTTTATTTGCCAGATAATCTAGAGGAAAAATGATGAACAAAAAGGGAAGCCTCATGAAAATCGGAAGAGTTTTGAGCGAGTTATGCGAATGGGAAATTTTGACCCATGATTTGACATGAAATATGACAAAATATTAGAATATCTAATACGTGGCTAAAGGAAGAGGAAACACGACTGCAAACAGCGTGTTTCTTTTAGCTGATGCTGCAAGTTATAGGCCGATGAAGAATTTACCTTCTTTATCATTCGGAATTATATTCTTTTCTTAAAATATATTTCAGTTATAGATTCATTTTAATAATATCCTCGCACTTTGTTGTGCCTTTTCCCTTTTCACGAATGTATAAATACTAGCGGGTATACGGGCCTTGCCCAACCTTGACAACTAAGTATTTTGTGTTGACAGAGGAGAGAAAACATACCTTTTTAAATTTTTCAAATCTTCGAAATTTATTAGAAATAAAAAATAATTCTTAAAATAGTTAGCATAGGCTCCGGCTAATACTACTATTACACTTCTCCCCCAGCTGCAAGTGTTAGTGCGGAATACTATATCATAGTATCGTGCTCCCATTAACAGCTTGTTGAGCCCTAAGCTTTATCATTCCATAAGAAACCATATTTTTTTAAATTTTATAAATCGAAGATATTTATTAGAAATAGACAATAATACTTAAAATAGTTATAAATAATTTTGATTAATGATTTACTTTGCATGGCAAAGATCGTCAGATAGCAAACAGGAGCTAACGTTATCATAAGAAATTGAATTTCTGTGCCTTTATAAAGGCAGTAAATGTGTCCTTAGTTGAACTAAGTAATAATTGCAATGATTCTATGATTCATTGCTGTCAGGTCTGTATCTAGTCCAACATCCAGTATATAACTCTACTGGAGTCGCTTCAGCTTGCGGTTCTGCTTGACCAGGGCCTTGAGCTGCTTGGCGCGATGCTGGAGCTTCTTCTCGAGCAAACGTTTGAACTGCTGCTCTCGCACCAGGGCCTGCAGATCCTCGTAGCTGCAGGTGTCCATGCGCTGCTTCACCTTGGCAATCAGCTGGTTGGTCAGCTGTATTTTCGTGTGGGACACCTTGGCAAAGTGTGTGCGGCGACGATGCAGCTCGGCGCGGTGCAGGAACAGAGCGTAGGCGGTCTTTGCAGTTGTTGCTTCCATGACGATCGTTTGGTGAATGTGTGAGGATTCCCTCGCGACATACCTCTTATATAGCTTGCAGATTTGACCTGCTGCTAATGCTATGCCCCGTGCAGGTGCCCGTGCCAAGAACCCTTTACCTGGCTGCCCCAAAAGCGCGGCCGTGATTTATCATGTCCAATTCTTTGGGGTGCCTTTACCTGTAGCACTTGCTGCTGCAGTTGGCTTATCGCCTGGTCAGAAGGGAGCCCTCGCACAGGTAGCGGCTGTTATCTTTCGCGTAACGGTTACGTGTTGTGGCATTTATGCACTTTAGGCAAATGCCGCATGTGCATGACACAGGCCTGGCCTTTGAGCACGGGCGGAAAACCAAAAGTTAGGCAAACTTTTCCGCTTGGTCGACCCAAATCATCAGCCAACTTTTCGCAAGCATGCATTGGAAATGTGCGGGGTAAACCTGCGACTGGCTGGCATCAATAACTTGGCCAACGACGCATCCTTGACATGGCCACGCACACTTGACGAGCATCGCCCCCCTCTCTCGCTCACTCTCTCTCTCTTTCGTTCACCCACTCTGAGGTTTATTAATTTGCATGAACTTTGGCCATGCTCATTTTTCATGCTGCTCGACGTGGCTGTGTTTTTTTTTTTTTGGACGTGCAGCTAGAGCCGCAATTAAAAATTGCTTATGAAACGGAAATGGAGGCAAAATCGAGGCAAAGGGTTTGTCGTAGAGCTGACAGCGAGCTGGACTTTACAAACATGAGATAAAATTATTCACGGGCAACATATAACAAAGCTTAGCACAGTTTAGTTTGAGAATATATATGCTTTAAAGTATTCACTGTCTTAGAAATATAAATGTCAACATCTGCATAATAATTTTCTCAATAAATAATAATAAGTCTTACGGCAACTTACTTAAAGCATATTTATTTGACAGTTTTGTGAAAAGTTGTTAAAGTCGTGCTTAAAGTTCTTGGCTGAATCCTGCGAACTATCAACTAGATTCGAGTTAAAGTTTGCAGCTAATATTTGTTTGCACTGCAGCCTGACTTTCGACGGACACGTCGTGTCACGCAGCAAAACACGCTCCATGCCCATCTCTTGTCGGGAACAAAGCGCTTGGGGGGGTTTAGGGAACATTGGCAGGCCAAAGCTAACACCCACGTCCATTTTGATCGTTATGCAAAACTCACAAAGTTTTTGGGTGGCAGAAAGAAACTTAATTTCCCTTTTTTACACCATTTCCCTTTGACGTTTAGCAGCCATGCCCACACGCCCACACACCCAGACGCCACACTTTGGCAGCATTTAGTTCAAAGTCGAGGCGCATCATTATTTTTAGATTTTTGACAGTTTTTTCCACGACGATAAGCTACTTGTAAATCAGCTCAAGCTACGGCTTAAACTCACGCATCTTCACAGTAGCTGATGTGTGTGTGTGTGTGTCTGTCTTTGTGTGTGTAGCTGTGTGTGTGTGTGTGTGTCTTGTCACATTTCCGGCGGAAGTGTAAGCACAAAAGTTCGTTTTCGTTAAATGCCAGCAAGAAATGCAACGTCGCTTCATTTTCCCAGCCAGACATTGACTGATGATGATGAGCATGATGATGTAAATGGGATTTATAGTGCGCCATGACAATAGTAAACTGCTCAGCACACACACCCTCACACACACACACACACACATACGCCCAGGCCAAGACATTGCTGGTAACAAGTAGCTGAAATCATAAGCTGTGATAGCTTCTTTGTGCGACCGCTGTGACGAGCGCGTAAATTGCCCCAGTGAATTTATAGTACAATTACCACAAATCTAATGAGCACAAGAAATGATGGCGGGGGGGCGGGACGGGGGCGTGGCGCAGACAGCGCCAGCATTTTTGTGTAGCATACCTAATGTGGCTGCGCAGTAAAAAGGAAACTAATGAAACGCACAAGGTGCGGCAAAAGAAAGCAGGTATATTAATTATGCCTAACAGTCAAATGATCTTGACAAAAACTTGAAGAAAGCCGGGACGGCATTCTTATAATTAAATGCATGGGCATATGGCCTACCAGTGAATTTATATAAAGGCTTAATGTCTGACAGATAGGCTGGCTGGCTTGATACGGGCTGCAGCTATATAAGGACAAATTTGCAGCTCGTAGTTGATGAGTTTGGTCAAGATAACTTGAGGAACTGAAAAGGTTTCTCTGCATGCACTTATTTTTCTATAGATTCCTCCTGCGTCAGACTTGTCCGATATATCTAAGATATCGCTCATATGTGCGTACCATTGTAAAACTATTAAATTCCGAGAAGATTTCCAATTTCCTTGGGAAATATGTGATATCGTAGTCTCACATTCATAAGATTGGGCTGTTCAAACAAGAACTTAATCTACAAACAATTATGTCAATGTCATTTTTAAGTTCTTTAAATAAGAACTTAAATTCAACCGATCTTTCCTACAGAGCTATGTGATAACGTAGTCTCACATTCATAAGATTTAGATCTTCAAATCAGAACTTATTTTTTAAGCGATATTTTCTATAGATCTAAGTAAGTACTTATTCGGTATTCATCAGACATAGCTTTTTTACCCTTGAGCTCCCTGCAATGCATAAATAGAACTTAAAGGTTAAATAAAATAGTCTTAAAACTTAAATACCAGTTTATGTAGAAACAGCAAGAGCGAAAAAATGGACATGACTTTATGAATTTCTGGAATTGAACCAGCGATCAGCCGCTTATTAGTTCGACGCTCAGAAATCTGAGCCAAGCAGTTACACTTCTATAGCTGCATGTGCCCGGTTGCCGTAACTTGGAGCTCGAACCTTGCAAAATCACATTTAAGTGCACGCTTTCCACCCAAGTGGAAGCGTCGGTAAGAATTTCAGAATACATTAATAGATGTATTATGTGACCAAATATATCTCCTTCAGCACAATGGTTAGACTTTGCCAAAACTAATATACCCTCTGCTGAGGCAATTCTTTATCATAGCTTAAGTTTTTCACTTTCAAAGGAAACACTTACCCATAACATAGTTTAAAACTTTTCAATATCATTGCCACTTTCTTGCAGTCAAAAGCAACATACGGAACAGCGACATGAAACTGCAAATGCCACAGTTGCTGTGCTTGCTGCCACTTCTGCTGCTGCTCCTGCTAACCAAACTATGCCCCGTGTCGACTCTGAGCCTGTCTGTGAATGGCACCTTGGTTGGCGGCTTGGGTGATGGCAATGTCGCTGGCATTGTCAATTTGCCGGCACTCGGCGCTGGCCCAGGCGCTGCGGGCAATGGCAGCGGCAGCAGCCTGCCAGGTGGTGGCAGCCAGACAGGCGGAGCTGGTGCCGGCGCCCAGTCCAACAGCGAGCCGAGCGGCAACAGTGGCGCCTCATTGGGCGCTAATGCGGGCGGCAGCGCCGGCAGCAGCAGCAGCAGCGGCGGCGGCGGCGGCAGCGGCAACAATTCGGCGCTGATGCAGGCGCCCAAGGAGAAGCTGTACGAGAAGTGCACCGGACCCGGCGATCCCGGGCCGTGCAAGCAATACATCTACAAATGGCGCTACGAACCGACGACCAGCGAATGCACCACATTCATTTGGGGCGGCTGCGATGGAAATCCCCACAACCGTTTCAGCACCGAGGCCGAGTGCCTCTTTCACTGCATTGGCGGACCACGTAAGCGACCCCCCCCACTCCCCCCTCTTCTTGACCCCTCTCGATGTCACTCAAATGTTTTTGACCTGCCGCAGACACCTTGCCGCCTTTCCTGCTGTCAACCACGCGAGAGCCGAGCACCACAGAATCATCGCAGGCCAGCTACACGCAGAGTCCCGCCCAGTCGCCGGTCGGCTACGGTGGACATGGAGGCGGCACGACGCCCGTGCCCATCGAACAGCGCGGCCCGGAGTTGACGTTTGCGGAAACGGGCCAGGACAAGACCTTCGTGTTTGCCAAAAACAACACGTTCATCCAAATGGACGGCGACATCATACAGACATTTCAATTAAGGTGAGTGGGCGGCCAGCGCTCAGGCGTCCAGCTCGAGTCCAGGCCAACGTCCGTCCAGAATATTGACGGCTTGCTCGGCACACTTACCTCAATTTCGTTGTGCGGCATTTTTGAAGTCTTTTGCATATTTCATGGCCCGCGAGAGAACCGCGAATCGCGCGTCATTTGCCAGATTGTTGGCCTTTCAGCTCAAAATGTGTTTGATGTTTCGTTAACACCAGAAAGCCAACCATTTTGCCCAAAGCCAAGGGTTTGTTTTTGCTTTTACCTACCTTTCTTTTACGCTTCTCAAAGTTAAAAACTTGGCCAACAATTTGGTAGCACAGCTTGCCCTTTTTCATTGAACTCTGCGCGCAAACAAAAATGTTTTCCAAATTTAAGCAAATTATCTTCAATTAGCAAGTTTTCTTAAGTTTAGACAAGTTTTTAAATTTCATATAGAAAATTTTAAAACTTTCTAAACTTAAAGTCGAGCACATAGAACAGAAAATTGGTATCAACTGAGTTTTCCACCCAGCTTCCGACCGTTTGAGTGATTTTGGCAAAAACGGTGAAAAGCGTGGATTTTGTTTATGCAAACTTAAACTCCATTTTCTATGAAGAATGTTTCTTAAGTAAGAAATTTTCAAAAAGATCTTTTGATAGTTAAAAGCCGATCATTAAAACAAACTACAACGTTGAATTCACACGATTTTCACTTATTTTCCCCCCATGAGAATGGAATTCCCTAAAAGTGTATTATTCAAATATTTATCAGAAATCTTAGTCTAAATCTTCATTCGAAGAAGAAGATAAATACCCTTCACACTAGATTAAAATAAGAAACAATCTTATTTATTCTTATGGGCTCGCCTACTTTCTTTTTGAGCCGTGTTAATTTTTGTTCAGTCGTGTCGTGTCGTTTTTGTTGTGCTTTCATTTCCTAAGCTTAACACGCACGAAGTCTGTTTTCTTAACAGCAAAAACACGCACGACACAACGTGTCTTCGTACACGTTTGTCTTGAAAACACGAAGCACGCCCAGCTCGAAACTTTGCCCAGCTCGAACACCTGTCGTAAGTGGGTTAAATACTTGTATCTGATGTGTTGTGCAGGTGCAATTAGTAAACAGGACACAGCTTTAACATATTTTTGCCTTAAATGTTTTGGCAATTAAGCGTTTTAGTGCGGTGGTCCGGAAATGCCAGAGATTTGATTTTCTGCTCAATTGCAGGACCTTTGCCCCAGTTGACAGCAAATTGTAGAGACAAGTTTTGTGAGCTGCTGCAAATTCAATTTGTGCAAACATTTACCATTTGCATATTAAATTAAGATGAAAATAAAAATAATATTTAAATAAAGGCCACACACACACACGCACACACTGGAAGACATTTCGACTTGTGTCCGAGTCTAATAAAATTCAAAACAATTTTTGTTGTTGCACAAAAGTTGTTATCACTGTAGTTGTTGTTGTTGCAGCTGTTGCCTCCTTGGTCCGTGCTGGCAATTTGGGCTGTAGTTTTAATTGTAACTCATGTTGTCGCCAGCAGACAGTCAAGAGTTCAGAGCATATAAATTTAAAAGTCTGTCAGGCGCACGGCTGCAAGTTAACTATTTCTCTCTCACTCTAACTAACTCTCACTCTGTATCCATCTCTTTCCAATTCACAGACTCTGCCGTGAGATTTCATTTCAATTTCGCACACGACTGCCGCACGGCCTGCTCGTCTATCACAACGTTAAGAATCCGGATCGCATTAATTTGGACCCCTATGCACTCTATGTGATTGTCGAGAAGGGTCAGCTAAAGGTTGTACATGTCTTTGGCAAGCATTCAACGAGTGTCACTGTGGGCGAGAGTCTAAATCGAGATGAATGGCACAGCGTAATGGTGAGTACACGTTGCAGACAAGCTTCTCTGAACTGAATGCCATCTAGTTATCAGCTCCAGCTGCAGTTCTCAGTTTAAGTTTCAGCCTTTGCTTTTGCCTTTGACTTTGGCTGCAACTGTTGAGAATTGCCTGGCTTTCAAGTTGTTCCCTACTCCCAGTTGAAGTTTCAACTGCTTGGCGTTGTTTCTGTAATTGCTGCAGTTCTAGTTTATGCTCTAAGAGCGGTCATATTAGCTTTGCTTTCTAATTTGTCAGGCAGTATCTGCTACTGTGGCTGATATGGGTCTTTCGATCCGTCGAAAAGACTGTAAAGTTCCTTGTCCTGGGATAATAGAGTATCCCAATCAGCATTTTATATTGAGAATATGGCTTGAAGTGGAGCCCTACATCTGTTAATTAATTTGCCACTGCATACTCAATCGACTTAAGCGAAAACCGACAGACTCGAACTTTCCCAGTAATTCAGTGTTTTAAAAAGCGATTCATCTAACCCAAAGACATTCATACAAACGAATTTCGACCTGTTCGAGTCTGCAACATGTTCGACCTATTCGAATCTGCAACATGTTCGAGCAGCTCGAGCCTGCAACATGTTCGACCTAACGGCTTGTGTTGTGTTAATGTTAGACAATACATGTTTGTATTGATTAGCTCGAACACAATCAAGCTAGCTGAAGCTTATTTGTTCGACTGAGCCGCGGGTTCGATCGAGTCGCCAATTCGTCGGCAACGCAAGGCTTTGGCCCCACCTTTAAAATGTCTGTCATTAAACAGCACATTTAATGTGGTTATTTACCTAGACTCTATAAGAGTATTTCAGCTAGTCGCCTGGATATGTTGGTTACATAAACATGCTCATACGTTCATTTAGCAATTAGCAAGATTGCAATGCATGTGTTGTTGTTGTTCTTGTTGCTGCCTGTTCTGTTGGTGTAAAGCGCTTTATCAAAGTTTTATAACAAAGCAAGCACAAAGTTGATTTATGAACGCTCAACTTTGTTAACTCACCTATATACGGACGTGGCCAGTGAATGTTAAGGACCGAGCATGGTCGGGCAACAGCATCATCATCAATAACCGGCATCATCATCATCAGCAGCAGCAGCAGCAGCAGTAGCCATTTAGATCGTTGCGTGTTTTCATATTTAAAACAAACATATCCACTACTAATCACACCCATGCAGATGCTGGTACACACTCACACACACTAGCTCATAAATAACACGCAAATTCCTAATGAATTTCAGCTGATCCCTGCAATGTGCGCACAGCAGTTGCAATTCATTTTCGTAGATTTTTCATGCGCCACAAACAACAACAAGAACAACAAGAGGGCGCAAGTAGAGAGTGTTCGACTAGCAGATGCCCTGTAGACGCTGTCGTCAGTATCATTCCAGCTTCTATCTACACAACATAATTAAAAAAATGCATTCGTGTTAAGCCTCGGTGCTTATAGTCCGATCAGGTCGTAAATATGGACTTTAAGTGTATGTAGGAAGCAAAGCTCAAGAAAATGCGTCCCAACATGTTTCGGAGGACTTTTGGGAGGAACAGGAGTGGGATTTAAGTGTTAGGATCCGTTAGGATCTATCTGAGACCTTACCGAGACCAAAATTAGAGTCTTTATCTCGCAGATATGCTCTAAGAACAGGATTTCGATATGGATTTTAATGATTTTATTAAAACGGAACAAATTATTAGACTGTTAAGCAAATTTGTTCAGCCCGCGCAATCGCAGTAGCTACGTTTAAGTCTCCAACTCCTTAAGAACCCAAGATCGACATGGCCAGATCGCCTCCTCTTTAATTATTGATCAAGAACATATATGCACACCGCATGATACCCCTTTAACCCACCTTCAATGGGTTCAGGGTATAACAATACGGGCAGCAACAACAATTTATCGCCCAGCGCTTGCAACTTCAACTCTGGGCCAAAACGCATAAATTCATAAATTTTTATCATTTGTCTGTGTTCGTGTGTGTGTGTGAGTGCGGGCGATTGCCACGCCCACAAGCAGCAGCAGCCAGGCAGCTAGCTAGCTGGTTTATTGGTTTTATGCTCCATATCTTTCACATCCAACTCCCACTCCATATATATCTATATCTCTCTCTTTTTCGCTCTCTCTCTCTCTCTCTTTCTCTCCTGCTCGCTCGCACTCTCTTTTGTGTGCTGTCGCGGCTGTTGCACAGGTGCGCATCGATGTCCATGGGGCAAGATTAATTGCACGCGTCGACAATAGTCAGGAGGAGGTCTATCTGAAAGGTCTGAATCACGAGTACAACTACGGCGTCTCCACGAATCTGCCATCGGTGGTCCTGGTCGGAGGTGAGTGCCAAATCAATTGTGTGCGTAAAGGTGTGTATGTGTGTGTGTGTGCGTGTGTGCGTGTGTGTGTGTTTGCCTGCAAATCCCGCTCGCTATACGCTTGCCACCTTTTAAAGCCGGCGCCTGAATATATGCAACGAATTTGCGGCAAGTGCAACAAACAATCGCTATATAAAACTTAAAAAAAAATAAAAACAAGAACAAACAAGTTATCTAAATACCGACGAGTAAATACCCTTGCAGACATGTCAAGAAATGTGTCCAAGTGAAATCTTAAATTCCGATCAGCTTGTTCGATAGAATCTTTATAATATAGTCGACAGTTTTCTAGATTCAAGATATCTTAAGAAACAGAAAACTTTACCATACAAAAAGTCTTATTTCGACCGATTCTTTATAAAGATCTATATGATATAGTAGTTCGATGCTGATGAGATTGATCTGAAATGTCAAGAGCATAGTAAAACAAGTAAATGCAGAGCTTGGTCGCGAAATTTACAGACAAGAACTTCATTTTCGTCTAATATGGCAGCTATATGATATAGTGGCCAGATCCCACCGATATATGACCTGTCTGAAACATAAAGCCAGATGTACGCTAGGCTCATCAAAAAAGACTTTAAATTTATATAGACTTACGATCTGGCTATAAGGACTCTACTTCTAATGCCGATAAGCAATATATTTCATTTCTTGTATCGCAAACTCTCCTTCAAATCGTAGAGCACTTTTTTAATATAGTTGAAATACCCTCTGCAAGAGCACCAAACAAAAAGTTTTGATACGGCAAATCGAAAACAGAAAAATGAAAATTGCAAATCGAATTTGGCAAACACACACACGCACACATACAGCTGCACGTGCTCATTTGCTATTGAATTTAGTGTGCATTTTGCAGGTGCTGTGTGTCTGTGTGTGTGTCCGTGTGTGACTTTGAAAGCTGCTTTTGTATGCTATGCGAAAATTTAATTATTTGACGTTCCCAAAAGCTGAACAGCCGCACGGAAAACGCATGACGAACTCATCATGTGCACATACAATGCGCCATTGATTGCAGTCTATGGCTTTAGAGGGGGGTAAAGAGGATTATATGGGGGGAAGGGGGATGGCGCAACGCAGTCTGCGCTTTAACAATTGAAAATGTTTAGAAAAGAAATGTTTCATAAATTGTTTAGAGGCGTACACAAAAGAAATATCAATTATACAATATCGATTAGATAAATAGAAAAAAGCCCATTTGAGTTGAGTTTAATTTAAATACATTAACAAATAGGTCCTTAAGCAGATTTAGGGCTTAAAATTACGATACAATTTCCATAAAATGAAATCTAAACAGTTTGCTAACGAGTTCAAGCCCATGCACTATGGGCATTCAAGAGAGTTTCGAGAGAAACAATTTGATAACCAAAAGATTCAGGAATCGTTTAGTAAGGTTTTTATTTGATTTTATTCAAATCCTCCTAAATAAAATGCCTGCAACTCAATGAAGAGATTTTTCTTCAAATAAGCTATCTTTAACAGCTGTTAACTTTACATGATTAAGTTATGTTATCATTACTGCTAAGTAACATAATCTATATATGTTAGCTTGCAGTTTCGTATCTAGAGCAAAAAACTAATTTTGCCACTAAAACTCTAAATATCGCCCATTGTGCAATAGACTAAACATAAATACTGTGAAAACATGGCCTCATTTAGCCGTAGACAACTTTTTTAATTAAACAATATTTAAAGCGCCGCCTGTGCGAACCTATCAGAACTTTCGAGCTGTAAACAAAATGTTTTCACAATATATACATTTTGGCCAGACGAACTTAAATCCGCTTGCAAATATAACGCTTTTGTTAATTAATCTTTTTTTGGATCTGTGTGTGGGCGCGTGTGTGCTTGTGTGTGCTTCCAAATGTTGACCAACTATTAAGCCCTCCACAAAAACCCAAACCCAAGCCCAAACCCAACTCAATCCCAATTCTAATGCCAATTTCCAAATACACAGGCCTCTCGTCCGAGGAGAAGCTGCATGGCGTCAAATATATCACCGAATCGTTTGTCGGCTGCATTCGGAATGTGGTGCTGAGCTCTGGCAAGGCGGCCTCCGATCTGCTGCCAATCGCCCCACTGGTGGCCACCAAGCACGAGAACGTCAACGAAGGCTGCTCGGACATGTGCGATTCGCGGCACAATCTGTGCTTTGTCGGATCCCGCTGCATCAACCACTACGCGGGCATCTCTTGCGATTGCTTTGGCACCCACTACGAGGGCGAGCACTGTGACATCTACAGTAAGTAAAAGCTCAGACACTCTGAAATGTTTGAACCAGTAGCTGTGTTTCTGGTTCAAACCTTTGAAAATCATTTTTATTTATCCAACAGCTTAGATTTAATAAATATATATTTAGGTAAAAGCTTATATACTCTGAATCTAAATAGTTTGAACCAGAGGCTCTGTTTCTGGTTCAAACCTTCGACATTAATTGTTATTTATCAAACAGCTTAGATTTCCATATAATGCCTTTTATACTCTCTTAGACACTCTGAACGCTTAACATGCAAAAAGAAAAGTTTGAACCAGAAGCTGTGTTTCTGGTTCAAACCCACGATTAGCACAGAGTTTTTGAAATGTAATGAAAACTACATTTTTTATCATTGAATTATTCTACGGAAACAAATAATATTTCTACATAATCGATGCGGAGTAATCTTAAGCTCTACCCAAAATCGAATTCTGGAAAATATGTTTCGATAAATGCGAAGATTGGAGCTAAAGCTTCCCTCAAAAGCTTCTTAAATCGAAGCACAGATTCTTCTAAAAAAAACTTAATAGAAATGCGAAGTTCAACGGTTTTTTCTTTATCTTTGAGTCTTTTACGCAATTGACGAATATTAAAAAAAAAAAAAACAGAAATAAATTTCGCACAGGCTTTTTTCTCTGAGTGAGCATGTGCTTGGCTGTGGCCAGACAGTGTGGCAGCATGGAGCATAGGGGCTTGGCTGGCGCCATTTTGTTTTAATTATAAACTATGTTTGTTTGCTTGCGGTTAACCGACAGCCCCGCCCCCTCGGGGAACCGCCAGCCCGACAGCCCGCAGGAGTTCTAAACACGCTAATGACCTGACCATAAATTATGCAAAATAGTGTTTGACTTTTTGACTGCCGGGCAAAATGTGCGCAAAATTAGTTTGTTGAGCTTCAAATATACCAACTGGCCTTTGTCACACTCTGAACTTCCACTCTCCCCCTCCACCTGCGCTGTCACTCGCCAGTTTGGCAGGCATTTAGTTAATGACACAAAGCCAATTCCGTGCCGCCATAATTCCAATTAAGTCACGCGAGCCCATTAAAAATGCCAACGCCATTAAAAATTGAGCAGCTCGTTTATGTTACATTTTTTTTGTTTTGTTTTGCTAGACCTTATACACGTTGAGCCCGGACAGTTATTTAAATACTCTACATATTTAAGCTAAACGCATTCAAATTGTTGCACTGTTATTTAATGAAAATTTCCCGAATGAAGCTTCGCAGGCTTTATGAAGTCTAAATGGTTTTTCATTATTTGTATATTGTATTGTAATATATTAAAAAATGCCTCGATCAGAATGAGAGGGTATCACAGTAAAAGCTGCTCGGTTGCGGTCTGGTATTTTTGCTCAAATTTGCATGCAAATATTGTAGAACAACAACAAAAGCAAGAACAATAAACGAACATGGAAATTCATGCGAATGTATACAAAAAACAAGTGGGAAAGTTGCAAAAGTCTGCGGCACACTCTGTTCACAGGCTAATAACAGCTGAAAACAGAGTATTGAGGACTCCAAAACTGTAACTGCAGGGCATGGGTGGCTCTCAAACTGTGTATGTGGCGTGGGGACGTGTCTGCAAAAGCTCTGCTTACTTTGAAAGCCAAGAGGTTAATCACGAGCTGGCAAACGCATATGCTCATTTTTATAATTGCTGAACAGAGTATTGCAAAAAAGAGGGAAAAACTAATGAAAACGCGAATTGAGGCAATGGACAGCTGGAAAATGCACAGTTGCTGGCACGGGCTAACGGCATTTGGCAGCCATTTTGGAAATGCGCTCTCTAAATGGCGTCTGTCAAGGACAAATGGCGTCGTGACGTGCGAGTTTGTCGAGCATTTACAGTTGATCACAATTACAAGCAGACATCGGGAAGAGGGAGGGGAGAGGAGAGGAGAGAGGGCTGGCAAGTGCTAGCAAATTGCACAGATGTTGTCTGCGAGCATGAACCTGAGCCCAGGCCCGGTTGTCGTTAGTTGCATGTTGCAGTTGTCAACATTTCGGTTGTACTTGCTGCTGCAGCGGAAACAGAGTGTCGGGCCATTAAAAGCGTCGGGCTCACAGCTGCCTCGTAGGTAGAAACATGTGAATGTGCGACATAATCAAACGCAGACGTTACGGTTCCTGTAATGCAATAACTAAAATGACAACCGACAACTGTCTGCCCCCCCTCTCTCAGCGAACAGCATGAAAATCATTAGCCCAGCGATGAAATTATCTGCAAGAGTCTGCCAGATTTTTGCTGCCTTTTTTTCTCCCAGTGTACTCTTGTTTTTGACAACGTCCAGCATAAGCCGTATGGCATCACAGGCCCGGCCCGGCTGTCAAACGTGGTCGCCGTTCAACTCAACTTTGGTTCAGCTGTCAACTCGGCTGACAGTCAGGCCCGGCAGCTGGCAGAGCGGCCAAAAATGCAGACTGTGAAATAATGCCTGTAACGAGCTTAAAGCTGATTATAAGCTGAATGTGCTGGACTCGACTGGCAAATACCCTGTAACTAGACAAAACTTTAGCCACGCTTTGCGCAGTAGGCCTTGCAGCAGCTGTGCTGCTTCTAGACCTAGCTTGACACTTCGGAAAATTCATTTTTAAATAACTGAAAAACGTTTCGTCTAATCGATTTGAATACAATGCATATGGACAGACGCAGAGGAACAAGGAGAGAACACAAGCTTGACTCGACTGTGAACGCTGGGCGAGCATATATATGTACTATATAAACTTCATCGGGTCGCATATGCCTCCCTCTGCCTCCCCCTCACACATTTCGACTGAGTAGAGGGTATACAAATGTCGTTATTATACAGAGCACGGAGACTGTATCAATTTCTGTTAAAGATATACCCTTTAAATGCATGTTGACAACTCAGTTTCAGCTACTGAGTCGGGCAACTGTGGCATGAAAATCCGGAGAGCAAATGTCAGTCCAAGAGATTTTTGCGGCATGCACAAGCTCGGGGGGGAGGGGGCCAGGTCAAAGTTGGCCAAAGTTGTGCGTCAACATTTTGTAGCAATTCGTAATTGTTTTCATTTTCCTTTTTGTGTTGTTGCTTTCCAATTGAATTGATATCGCAAATTGTAAGGATGAGTACATTAATCTACCGCCCGATAACCTACTCGGAGTTCACTTTGAGGGCGCCCTCGGCCCGAAGCACGCGGTTGCGTGCCCACCAATTGGCCAACGATCTGCTCCGGCACGGCGAGCAAGTGAGACAGAATCTGCCCGAGGCCCGACGACCCACCTACGACGAGTTCAAGCATCTGGTGGGCGCCGTGCACGGCGATACCAGCCAAGCGTCTGAGACCAGACGGGTAAGGGTCTACGATAGCCTAATCGATCTGCACCGGCGGCGACTGGATCGCAATAACTTGAAGGACATCAAGTCGACGCTGAATACGCGACTGGCGCCAGAAACTCGCACCAACCTGCTGGACTTCAAGCACCTGAACAAGGGCCTGCAGATGAAGCAGGATATTTTGCGCAAGAACATGATGCTGCTGCGTCGCATGAACGAGATCCAGCGGATGCAGGGTCGCGTTGACTGTTACAACAGCAGATTCCATTTACCGCGCCAAAGTCACCTTCGCATTGTGCAGAAGGCCGCGGTGCTTAGCCGGGAGAATCATCGCCTGGGCTGCCGGCTGTTGCGCGCCAAATCCAAGGTGGACTCGCATAATCCCTGGCGCCCACCACTGTCCGCCACGTTGTCCGATCCCACCGAGGACCTGGTTCGCAAATATAGCGCGTATATGCCGGAGCCCCTGCCCCAGCGGCCCGTGCACACGCCCAGGGAGCTGCTGCGTCCGGTCATATACTTTGATCTGGCCCTGCGACGGGGCCAGCATCTGGGTCGCATCTTCATTCAGCTTTACACAGAGGTCAGTCCGGAGGTGGTGCGGGAATTTGTGCGCCTGGCCATCGACAACAATGTCGAGGCACACAAATTCCCGCGCATCTTTCCCGATCTGTGGATGGAGGGTCAGCTGGTGCCGCAAACACGCGACGCCCTCAAGGATCATCACGATCATCCTTCACCGCTGGATGCCAGGCAACTGAAGGGCGTTCTATCGTACTCCTGGAACCATCGCCAGCGTTTCCCCCACGGCCTGCTCCTTTACACGATTAGCTTTAAGACGTTGGCGGTGACGCCACTCGAGCGGGTTATTTTCGGTCGGGTGCTGAGGGGCTTGCGCCTGCTCGAGGTCTGCCGGGAGTTTGGCACCAAAGGCGGCAAGCCCAAGGAGTATATTCAGGTAGTCGGATGTGGACTGCTTTAGCAATCATGGTGGCAGCGGCAGCGGCAGCGACTGCAGCAGTGGTGGAGGTGGAGGCGGAGGCGTCTCCTGTGACCCCGAAAAGTGTCCACTGAGATTTCAAAATCTGTAGCACACTTTTCTGCGCCACTGCGCACACATTTCCGGCAAATTCCCACCATAAAAATTATAAAGTATGCCTGCATTGCGTTATCGACTGGGCGTGCCCGCCTCTCACGTGTGTCTGTATATGTTTTTGTGTGTGGGCGTAAGCGTGCGCGCGAATATGTGTCAGATAAGCGGACAGCATTTTGCTGTCACATAGCGGTGCGAACGAACCCAAAAAAACGAAGCACTCTGGTCGGAAGTGTGCCCGACTAGGAGATACCCTGTACTCAGCTGCAGTTACAAACACTACAGCTTCCTTCATACATAACATACATAACATACATAACATACATAACATACATTACGTACATTACGTACATTACGTACATTACATACATTACATACATTACATACATAACATATACAACATATATAACATATATAACATACATAACATACATAACATACATAACATGCATAACATACATAACATACATAACATATATTACGTACATTACATACATTACATACATTACATACATTACATACATAACATACATAATATACATAACATACATAACATACATAACATACATAACATACATAACATACATAACATACATAACATACATAACATACATAACATACATAACATACATAACATACATAACATACATAACATACATAACATACATAACATACATAACATACATAACATACATAACATACATAACATACATAACATACATAACATACATAACATACATAACATACATAACATACATAACATACATAACATACATAACATACATAACATACATAACATACATAACATACATAACATACATAACATACATAACATACAAAACATACATGGCTAGATCGTTTCATCAGCATGAGCAGCTCGTCCTGATGAACATATTTTATCTATGTCGTCAGAGCTCTCTCCTACCCCTTATACCCTTTCTGCCCAGTTTCAATGGGTGCAGGGTATAAAAGCACACTACACGATTTGCACTTTCGCACTCGCCGCGGGACTGGTGAGCGTGAGGCTGCGGGAGGAGGAGCAGAGCCGCGCATAAACGCCTAGAGGCCAGCACAGTCATGGTCCAAACAATATAATCTATTTCCGTGCCGCCACTCGACGTTTTTTTTTTGTGGGTATGTGTATGTGTGTGTGTGTCATGCAGATAATGCAGCAAGAACAATGCCGGAAAAACCAAAACAACAAAAAAATGTCACCGAAAAGTTGCTTAAATTTGCTTGGATTTTGCGGTAAGCTGCGAGCTCGCCAAATGGCAGCCCAGCTGCAAATATGCCAACAGCTAAACTAAGTGAGAGAGTGCAAAAGTTTTAAAGGGTTTCGTGCCGAAAGCAATTTATTTGCGCCTGAATTCGGCCGGAAAAAGGTTGCTTGATTTG
Source organism: Drosophila littoralis (assembly GCA_018903485.1). NCBI lineage: Eukaryota > Metazoa > Arthropoda > Insecta > Diptera > Drosophilidae > Drosophila > Drosophila littoralis. The sequence continues at coordinate 1,145,132 of JAEIGF010000408.1, forward strand.
TGAGGAAAGGATATACTATATATATATATATATGAAAATATATATAAATAATATGAATAAGCAAATATAATAAATTTAAAGTGTGTAGAAAGATATTTCTCCCAATCTGTCACACTTCAGTTTTACGCTCCAAGCTAATCAGCTCAGTCCTTGCAGCTTGCGGGGTATCTCCAGGTCGGGAAATTGGGACAACAAAAGAAAGACATTTGTCTCACACTTCAATCTTCGATATATTGCTTTACTCTCTAAGCTCAGTCCTTGCAGCTTGCGGGGTATCTGCAGGTCGGGCAATTGGGACAACAAAACATCTTAATCTAATTGTAATATAATTTCCTTTTTAGTTTAAGCTCTCGATACTCTCCAGCCTAGTTCTTTTCTCTCTCTGAAAAAACCCCCCTCCTACTTCTAGCTGCCACAATTATAACGCTGCGCGGCGCCAGCTACGTTTCGTATCGCATCTACGACTGGAAGGATCGGGTCCACTCCTCGACGATACGCATCAGCCTTGTTTTTCGCACCAATTTCGATGACTCGGCGCTGTTCTATGCCAGCGGCGAGTCGCTGAAGCATCAGTATATTGCCGCCGCCATTAAGAATCAATCGATACACGTGGAAATGGACTTTGGCGACAATGTCATGTCCACGGTGCTCACGGATGACCTCACACGCGGCTATTGGCACAATCTGACCATATTGCACGAGCAGCGCACTGTCCGAATCATACTCGATCATCAGCAGAAGATCTTGGAGTTGCCGGCGACGGCTAGCGGCAATCTGTTGTTCGATCCGGAAATCTATTTTGGCGGCGGACCCGAACTGAACAAGAAGAAGGGTCTCATCTCGCACAACAATTTCGTGGGCAGCCTTAAGTATGTCTACTACAATGACATTTCCATACTCTACGAGCTGCAGCGCGGCAATCCCAAGGTGCACTATCATGGTGAGTATTGTCAGGGTAAAGTTAAAGAAAAGGTTATGTGCGAAATGTAATATTTAAGCTCAGACAAACTGCACAATAAAAAAACAGTTGTGATTTGTCTGTGACATGTCTGTTGATACCCTTACAGAAGATATAGCTTTTTAGTCACGTGATGTGCAACGCTCATAGTTAAAAATAAATTGGAATAAATTAGAACATTAGTGTATGTTGTGAACATCAGACTAATTTCTATATATATAAAAGAGCTCTAAATATCTGACTGTCTAAGCGTCGGACCAACCAGGGGCAAGTCGCCGGTTCAAATTCAAGAGCAATATTCCAACATAGACCAATGTGGGTGGCATTTTATACATCGAAAGTAAGAGAATTGCGCATTCCTGACTGACTGTCTAGGCGTCGGACTAACAAAAGAAAAGCCGCTGGCTCAAATCTAGCAGCAATTCTGAAAATAGACATGTGGTGACAACTTAAGCGGCTTTTCCTATGCTTAAAGTTGGTGAACTACACATTCCTGTCTGACTGTCTAAGCGCCGGACTAACAAAACAGAAGTCGCTGGCTCAAATCACACAAAATCACTTTCTGTGGCTAGGGGTATTTCATTTTCGGCTTACCGAATATGTAATTTTGTTCTAGATTTTCTTTTTTTTACATATTTGGCCAAGAGTTGGAGAGTTAACATTCGCTCGTTGCAGGTGTCCTGGAGGCTGAATTCTTCGAGAACGAAGTGAATGTCATACCCATCACCTATCCCTTTGCGACATCACACATTTGGTGGCCCATAAATCACGCCCAAGAATTTAATATTAAATTCGATTTCCGCAGCAGCCGACCCGGCGCAGTGCTGGCCTACAGTGACGTCACGACCAGCGCCGGAAATGGCTTCTGGGAGGTAAGTGTGCGCTGAAGCATTCAAGCATATATTCGCCAGCTTATGAAATGCACACATCAAAATGTGTGTCTGTGTGTGTGTGTGTGTGTGTGTGTGTGTGTGTGTGTGTGTGTGTGTGTGTGTGTGTGTGTTCGGGTGTGTGTGTGTGTGTGTGTGTGTGTGTGAACTGGACCAAGTTGATGTTGACGTCTACGTCGACAGCGACAGCAATGTGCAGCGTGTGCTTAAGACGACTTAGCAAACGATGTTTTGGGGCCAAGCGGAATGCAAATCAAATGTACATACGTCGAGTGTATCTGTGTGTGCGCATGTGTGTGTGTGTGTGTGAATGCGATTGTGTGTGTGCGTGGGCGTGTGAACGAGCTAAGCATGCAAAATTTCTGCAGCAACATTCCCCAAAACAGTTTCTCCTTAGAGACAAGCATCAAATGTAAAAAGTAAAAGCATCAGATGTCTTTGGCCAAGGGAATGATATGCAAAATTAACTGGGCAACAGAAAGAAAAGTTTCTTTAAATTTGATTTTTGATTTTAAATTTTATTTGGAACTTTGTGTGCTTTTAATATTTTGATTCGTTTGAAAGGCTCACTAAAATGAACTACTGAACGACTGAACTTGTTTATTGATACGTCTAACTAACTCGTTTAGTCGTAACAAAAACAATAGTTCCGAATAAAACGAATCGTTTTTGACCGTTTGAACCAGTTGCTGAGTAGAATATATAGTTCATGCCCAACTCAACAATTGATCTAGTTCGCGACTCGAAAACAAACAATGGAATGAACGAACCAGCAAATTGAACTAGCAGCTCCTACTCTCACAAATATTCTCAGCTTATATTGTTGTACGGAAAACGAAGCTCAGCAACTCGACCTATGTCTCTCTTTGCTTCTCTTTGACTCTCTACATTTGTCTCTGCCTCTCTCTTTGCCTCTTCGCTCTCACTCTCTCCTTCTCTCCCTCTCTCTCTCTCTCCCTCTCTCTCCCTCTCTCTACCACTCTCTCCCTCTCTCTTCCACTCCCTCTCTCCCTCTCTCTCCCTCTCTCTACCACTCTCTCCCTCTCTCTCCCCCTCTCTCCCCGCCGGTTTCACTTAAATATTAAATGTGCTTGTCACTTATGCTCTTCTGTTTTTCTTACTGAATAGATTTATGACTTTGGCGCAACAATTTGAATAAAAATATGATGCATTTATTATGATTGCGCAATCGAAATTGCGCAAAGCCAACGAATGCGGTGCATTGAAAAGTGCTTTATTGCTGGCCACAGAAACTGGCCTCAGAAGCTTAATGACACTCAACGTGCAACGTGCAACGTACGCCCAAAATGCCCACTTCAGCAGCTCAGAGCTACTAGCCACACACACACACACACACACACACACACGCACACTTCAGTTGTATAATCAAGCATATGCATGTGTTGTGTATGGGTGTGTGTGTGTGTTGTGTATGGGTGTGTGTGTGTGCTTGTTTAAATGTCAGTGGCATTTATCTATATTTAAACAAACAAACGTCCTGGCCTCGAACGTTTATTTGGTTACTTGACATTTTGGAAATTCACTAAGGGAATAAATATATACACAAAACACAAGCACACACACACACACACACACATACAATACAAATGCATCCATGTGTGTGCATCTGCAATATTTATTTGCATTTTATTGTTGACTTTCTTGCTTTTGATTGCAAAGTCCCCCGAAAATAAACTCAAATGTCAATAGAAATGCCTCACGGCCAGAAAGGTGGGGTGAGGGGGAGGCGGAGACGGAGGCGGAGGCGGAGGTGGAGTGTGGGATAGGGAAGGGTATTCGAAACAAATTGCTGGCCATCTCGTTAAATGTTGTAATAGCAATGAATATTTATGCTTGAAAGCCGTTTAATTTTCCATTTGGCTTTTTGGCTTATTGAAATTTGCCGGGCGATTTATGTGTGGTCGAAAAATTAATACGAAATTGATTGCACATATGCCAGAAAATGTTAATAATAATATACGTATATATGGATATATTTTTGAGGCACAAAATGCAAACGTTGTGTTTTAACTATTCGTTCAAACGAAAATCCAACAAAATTGTTATCTACATTTCATTGCGGAAAAACGCATCAGCTGCGCATTTTATTTATTTATATATTTATTTACTGTTTGTCGCTCTGGCCACAAAATTACCACCTGCGATTTGCGCAGCAGCGTTTAGCAAACTAATAAATTCTCTGCCCAAAAAAGTAGGCAGCACAAAATGTCAGCTCGTATAATTGACAGCGGGACAGCTGGGCCCTATATAGAAAAACTTTGCGCCCGCACAAATCGCAAATCGTGAATCACAAATCGAAAATCGAATTTATTGACAGTCGCACAGCAAATGGTCGAAATAGTCAAATAGCAACTGCAGCAACAACAACAACAACAACAACGAGGCGACAAATAACAAGCGAGTGTGCTCAAGTGGGGCGTGCTCGACTGGGAGATGCCCTGCAATCAGTTGGCGTTAAAAACATGCTAGCTTTCTTTTATGCGCAACAACAAACAACACGAATGCATGACACGCACTTTATGTCCTTCTTCTTCCCTTTCTCCTAGTCTATGAAGGGGAAAGGCACTCTTGATTAACTTCGGTGCATATAGTCCGATCTTTATGAATATATATATTCATATATATATTGACTGCTTAAAAATGTAATGTGTTTGGGCAAGTCTTCACCTTCTGAAAACGCCTTTTCTTAAGTTTTCGAAGCATGTAGAAAATATCAAAGAGATAAAATATTACTAATCTTTATATTCAATACGGGAGAGAGGAGTATGAAGTTGATTGTAGCTAGCTCTTTTAATTTGCGAGTTGGATTTTAATCGATATTGAGAAAATAGAATGAGCCTCGCTTTGAATATGGTATAGGAAAGTTTAAATTTCCAATTTTAAGTCTCTCGCTATTCTACTCACAGACGGACAGACAAAGAAACATGACAGAAAAGATTTAGTTCATTGTCCCGATCAAGAATATATATTCTTTATAGACTCGAAGTTTCCCCCTTCCGCCTGTGACATGCATTTAGCAAGAAACAATCTACCCCCATTATCCATTTACCATAAGCTAAAAAAACCATTTGAAATATTGTCAGTGTATGTGCGAGTGCGCGCTTGTGTGTGTATGGTATTTGCTTTAAAATATAACACGCTGCCAAAAGTCTAATGAAATATGCAATAAAATTTGAGTGTTTGGCAGTTTGCATAAGCGCGACAGCAGCGAGGCGCGGCGCGGTGCAAAAGCGCAATTCACAATAAGCAGCGAGTAAATAAAAGCAAATAAATACCGAATACGGATATGTGCAATTCCGGGCAACACGCACATGAGGGTCGTACGTCTTCAATATGAGAACACAAACAAGTTAAATTTAATTCTTGTCTCTTTTTTTTTCTTTGCACTATTTTGTGTAGAACGCATGAAAGCTGTCGTATTACTCTGTGATATGGGCAAACAAATACTGACACGTTACGTGACATCAAATAAAAGAGGTTTTCATCCGCAGCTCGATAAGTGAGTGAGGCATTTTGGGAAAACAGCTCAGAGAGCTAAACAGAAAAAAGTACTAGTTGGTTTGACGGGATGCAAGTAAACAGCTGAATTTGGGCAAATGAGCAAAATACTCTCTTCGGATCATGACAGGCTTTCTCACAGAGAAGATGCTCTGCCAAGAAGTATGGATCATACAGCATGCAGACCCTGTCTAGAGGAGTTCCAGTTGCTAGAGCACATTCTGGGAAACTGTGTGGCCTTCAGTAGGTTCAGAGTTGATTCCTTCTCGAGTCACAGTCTCAGTATATCAGAGTGGAAGGCTCTTAGACAGGGGATATTCTGTGTATTTCAGCAAGCATTTAGATTCGATTTAAGGAAAATATCCGTAGATCAAGGATAGAGAGCAGGCACAATATACCCACTAGTTCGCGTTGCAAGGAGCTTTGAATAATTATAATAATGACAATAAGAAGAAGGCATATATTAAGTACCCTTGAAGAAATATGGCGTACAAGTGACCATGCACAAAAATGCCATATTATAAATTAGTTCGCTTTGATTGTATATCGAAGATATGTTAGAAGAGGCAACATATATTGAGACAGCATACATTGGACAACTCTAAAATATAGCTGCCATATGAAGAACTTTTTACTCTTCAAGAAATCTTGGCTAAGTCAGCCTCCTAATAGTTTCTCTATGCTATTTGCAAATAGGCAACAGCTGACCAAAATGGGACTATTATATCATACCATATAGCCATAGGAACAATCGGTCGAAAATGAAGTCCTTCTATGAACAACTTTGTTATTTATCAAGATATTTGGACTGAACTATGCTGCTTATATGTGAAGCTAATCTTATCATGTTCGCATACTATATCATACACCTCTACAGTAACAATCGACAAAAAACTTTGTAGTTTATCAAGATATTTTGACTAACCCGGGCATTTACTAGCTAAGCAATGCTCTATAGATAAAATCGATCGTAAAATTGGCTTTTAAATGAAAAATCCTCTATTTTCAAGATAAATTCACCAATTTTAGCAATTACGATTTAGATTCTACACTTTTTATATCAGCGTTACATTTAAATACTTAAAAATTAAATAAAGTAATTCAAGAATTTCGGCATGGCGCACACACACACAAGCACACATATGCTCATTGATGAAGAGTACGCAATTCACAGATAAACACAAATTGACCTATTTGAACGGAAATTACAAAAATGCTATTAGAAGAGTTATAAACATGGCTGAAACTCTTAATGTCGGGGCTTAAATAAAGCAATATACACATAAATTATGCACAATTATACGCCTGTATTCATATAAACAGCGGGGCGAGGGGGAGAGGGAGCGAGGGGGAGCTAAAGCGGGCGTCATATTAATTCTAATGGGAATCGGGCGTGTCATAAATGACACTAGCCCCACCTCCTGCCGCCCTCCCCTCCCCGCCCCTTTGACACATTTTGTTGTTGGCTAACAATTTAACAGGCCCGCATTTGGTTTGATGCCGCTTTGATGCATTCTGTGCGACTACGCGGCGTATGCGTAATATGATTTAAGCGCTGCAAATGCACAAAGGCACATTTCCCAAATTGAAATGTGTGTAGGCGTGTGTGTGTGTGTGTGTGTGTGTGTGTGCGGGAGCATGTGTATTTTGCGGGCATTTTGGCAATTTTGATTTATTTTCCAGTTGGAACTCCAAATGCTAACAGAGTTTTGTATATTTTTTCTCTGTATATTTAACATGTGCTGCGTTTGCGATTGCGATGACAAAACTAATATTTGGCGACACGCTAATGCTGGGCCGTGCACCTGGACAACGTGCAACATCCGTTGCTGACAACTACCCGAAACGAAACGAAACGCAACGCACGGCTGTCGATAACGTTACGCCGGAAATGTAAAACTAACGGAAATTACAAAATGGCTACCGCCAATGGCCAACCCCCTCCCACAACACAGATACGCTTAAGCTCAGACAAGCTGAGCTTCGATCTGGTGCCCGATGTCAACAACAATGTGACCCACTCGACGACCATTAAAATCAATCGTGCGACCTCCTGGCACAGCGTCGAGCTGGACTATAAGCAGGGCGAGATACGTTTTACGGTCGACTATCGCCATACGCTCAGCCAGATGTTCGGGCTGACCTTTAACATCGGGGACAAGCTGATCATTGGCAGCAGCCTGAAGTCGGCGGCAATGGGGCTGGTAGGCTGCATTCGCGATATCGAGATCAATGGGCATCTGATTGAGCCGCGGCACGTGGTCAAGACGGAGCGCGTTGTGGGCGAGGTGGCGCTGGACAATTGCAACTACATTGACCCGTGCAAGCGGCCGAATACGTGCGAGCATGGCGGCAAGTGCTTTGTGAAGGACGATCGCGTCACCTGCGACTGCAAGCACACGGGCTACATTGGCAAGAATTGCCATTTCACCAAGTACCGCAAGACCTGCGAGGAACTGGCCCTGCTGGGCTTCACCAAGTCCGACGTCTATCTGATTGACATCGATGGCAACGGCGTCTTCCCGCCCGCCCACGTCAAGTGCGACTTTCAGAGCCTGGAGAACGCCACCAAGACCATTGTCGAGCACAATCTGCCCAGCCAGGTGGATGTGCGTTCCGCCCGCGAAACCGACTTCAGCTTCAATATTCGCTACCGAGAATTCTCCCCCCACATGCTCCAGGAGCTGATCTCGCACTCGCTCTACTGCACACAGTACATCAAATATGATTGCTATCGCGCCCAGCTGGAGCTGCATTCGGCCACTTGGTTCACATCGTCGGCCAAGAATCTCACTGTCGACTTTCTCGGCAATGTCAAGAGGTAAGCGATTTTAGCTACTCAGCTGTTAGCGCGCAGCATTTGTGATTTACGTGCCACCAATTTGCTTGCACAGTGGGGCAAATTGGCAAAATGTTGCAAACAATAATTGACGTTGTTTAAATATGAGGAGCCTCTGCATAAATTCCCTTTGCATTTGCTTTTAAATCTGAATAATTTTCGAAATAGAGTGCACAGTGGGCCTAAAAGGGAAAATACTGAACAGAATCAGTGGTTCTCAAAATCTTTCCCTTTAACAAAAAAAAACCCCCCATTATCATTATTTGCAGGTACACATATTTTCGAAATTCATGTACAGTGGGCCGAAAAGGCAATATTTGGTACAAAAAAAGTTTTATTTAACTTTAAAGAACTTTTGCTGTTGTGCATTTAGCACTTATTTCTGTCTTTGACTCATATTTGAAAATATGTGCACAGTGGGCCGAAGAGGCACATTATTGAATAGAATAAACCATCCTCAAGATCTTTCTACTCACCAATATAAAAATCCAATGCATCTAGCTGCTACATATTTTTACAAATACATGCATAGTGGGCCAAAAAGCCGAGAACTTAGCAAAAATGAATTGGTATCATATTTATTTTATTTTGATTTCTAATCGAATTTGGTTCCATCTGAAATTTAGCTCAACATAATTGCCCGCGCGCCAACTGTGCCAGCTCGGCCTATGTCCATTTCTATGCACAAGTCGTTGCTGGACCGCGTTACCCCGCTTACCTCTCCCCCCCCCTTTCCCACTCGACGTGCTGCTGCTGCCACTCCCCTCGGTACACCGCATGCCACACAATTAATGTTGCAGTCTATTTGCTTAACTTGTTGGTCTAGCACAGTGCATTGTGTGGCATGTTCTGCTCCAGTGGACAGCTCGCCCGCTCAGCGTGTACGTGCGGTAATCCAACAGTATAAATCCTTCATTTCAAACTGCTGGCAGTTGGGCAGTTGGGTAGCTGGGTAGCTGGGCAGTCGGTTAGTTGATAGTCGGAGGCGGCCTGCTGCAGCCCCTGGACAGCCCGCTCGTTGGCATTTCAAATGTAAACGAAACTTAAATTAATTGCTCGAACATGCATAATATAGGCGGCTGGGCCTACACTTAATGCTAACTGACATATTTATTCACACGGGAAGGCAGCCCACAGACCTGTGGCACACACACACACACACACACAGACAGAGAGAAGGAGACAAAGCGACTCACTTTCATAATGCTTCGATTTGCGTACATTTGTGTCAGCTGCAACAACAACTTGCAACAGCAAGTCGGGTTCAACTCTCAAGCCATGTCCACAATTGTCATCTGTATGCGAATGTGTGTGCCTATGTGTGTGTATGTGTGTGTGTGTGCCTATGTGTGTGTGTATGTGCGTGTGTGCTGCGTAATTTGTCATGCTGCTCGGCCAGCATCGAGTGACCGCCGCCTGCTGCAGCTGTTGGCTCAGCTCTTGAAATTTGATTTTTCATATGTGCACAAAACTGTTGCCTACTTCTTAGCGCACGCAACCGACTGGCTCGCCCCCAAGCCCAGCCCCGCCCCCTGCAAAACCCATTGCCTAAGTTATGTGTGTTTGTGTGTGCGGCATTTGTTTCTATTCATTGGAGCATAACATTTTATGACGCCGAAAAACCCAACCGAATGTTGCATAAGCCGAAGAGCTTTAATTTTTATTGGTCGAATTAAAGCTACCCTTTCGGGCGCTTAACAAATATTTTGCTTGTTCTTTAAATGAAGGAAAGTTCTATAGCAGGAAAATTGACAAATTCGTAGTTAATATAATCCTTGTTTTTTATGACTTTTTAAACTTTTTGTCAGTGTTTCTCTTAACCATTTACTGGCTTAAAGATACATATGTAATGCAGGCTCAGGTATTAGATTGATTAAAAAGAACGGAAGATCTATACTAAATATCAAATGTAATAAATTTATATATATATATGTATACATATTATTCAGAGTACATTTTCCGGCGTTTGCTTGATCAAATATTTAAAGTTGAAAATATGAATGTGCAATAGTTTATACAAATCGCGCTCGCAAGTTCAGGCACAAGGCCATTCAAATCGCAATTTGTCCTGAAAAAAACAACTCAACATTTTCTAATTGAAATTGAAAAAAAAAAAGAACATTTTATGTGCCCGAGGGCTCGAACCCAGCAATTTTTGCTGAGCGTGCCGAAGCTTAGTCGATTGCGCCCTTCAGTCAACTCTTTAGTTTCTTTTCCTTATTACCTATTCCCGCTCTTCTTTGTGAATAACAACAAATGAAATAAACAAATCAGCATTGGAAACTGTTGCTCAATTTGAACTGGCGACCTGCCGCCTGTCGCTTAAACACAGGCTCAAGGTCCGCGGGCTCATGGCGTCAAGATGCAAAGAACATATAGATGGCAACAATATATTTTTAATGTTTTTCATACAAACTTTGGTCTACTTTTCCACTAGCTGGAGCTCAAATTTCCAAAAGCCAATCTTTGGTTCTTACTCTTGAACCAAAAAAAAGCTTGAGTGTAAATTGAAGCTGTCTAGTTTTCGGCCTTAAGTCTGATTCTTTATCACCATGGAGATATAGATTGATATAGTTCAGCAACTTATACCTTTTTCAGCTGAAGGCAACTTAAGTTGTGTTTGGAAATCAGAAAATATAAAAATTTGGCTCCACTTTGAATTTCTTGGCACTTCCATCTAATCACCTTTAAGTGCATGGCCCTCGCATTATGCTAAAGTAAAGAATCCTAGCCAAAGCTATTCCTACTGTTATATATTATTAATAATTGAAAGAGAATCAACGAAATTCACTTAAAAGCTAAACAGCTATTAGCTCACATAAAAACATATATATATATATATATTTTTTTTTTTATTGTAACCCAACACGAAGCCCAAAACTTTTATGCCCGACGCATTGGAAGTTCTATATATATAGAGGCACGAAAAAATTTATGGCAAATACCAAAGTAAAACATATGAAAATTCAAAATTGCAAAAGTGCGAAAACAAGAGCAAAGCATAAACACACACACACACACAAATACAGATACAGCTGCAGATTTGTGTGTGTGCGTGTGCGTGGGCATAAAAGGCTGAGTTGTATTTATGTCGGGCAAATATGTTTCCGGCTCAGCGCTAATAAGGTTTATGACTGAGTCTCGCTCATCTGTAGCCCCATCTGTGGGGCCATGTGCGTGTGTGTGTGTGCGTGTGCTGGTGTGCGTGTGTGTGCTGTTGCCATATTGTCGAACAACTCTTTTTCAACTTTTGCTGGGTAATTTTTCTTATGGGCGGCCTTTTTAAAATGAATGACTCTGTGCACAAATTTAGTCTTTACGCCTAATTTCTTTGCGAAGCTCCAGCAAAGTTGAAAGGGTATTAGCGGGCCGGCAAGGGGTAAGGGTCTTAGGGTTCAGGGGATGACACTCCTCTTACACTTTGACAATACATCATGCGCTGCAAAGTAGGCAACAGCTGCTGCCAGCTCGGGTTTTTCCTTCTCCCCTTCTCTTCTCTCCCGCCACCTTCCAGTTGCTGCTTCGGTTCGGTTCGGTCTGCGTCACTAATTTCCGCTTTCACTAAATCAATTCTGGCGCCTAAATAGCACTCGATTCTTTTAACTTTATTTTTATTTCTCCTACTCCACTTTTTGCTGCTGTTGTTTTGTTTTTTTGTGCAACTGCTTTGAACGAATGGCTTTCTGCTTGGCTACAGTCAGAAATATCAAAATGCGTTTTACCACAATTCCAAACCAAAATTTGTTAGTGTGTGCGAGTGTGTGTGTGGGGGGGGAGAGTGTGTGTTTATACAGTCGAGCCATAAGTCTGGCCAAAGCAGCAGCAAAAAATAAAGGAAAACTGTAGCTTGCTCGACTAGCAGTTATTCTGTAAGCAGAGATTTGTATTAGACATTGTCGCTTCTTTTCTGCCAACGACCCAGCATATAAGAAAAGAGTCTTAAATAAATCCTACGCTTATTGTCCTATCCTCATAAAACTTTCAAAACTAACAAATGGCAGTGAAATATGTATGTGTATACTAAAAGTCAGGACTATGCCTCTTGATTTTGTGTAGAAGTGCGGCTAGATACCAAAATAATGTAAATATTCCTGATCTGAGTATGCCCTATGATAGCCTCAATACCTAATACCGCCCATATATTTCGTTGATTTATCTGTTAAAAAACGCACACTGATAACCGCTGCTTATAAAAAAAGGTCAAAAGAAAGTGTTGTCCATGTAGAAAAGAAAATACAAACTCATTTGGCATCTGATATACAAGATTATTCCACATTTAACCTATCTAGTTTTCTAGAGAACTATCTAGACATTCAAGCAGATATGGGGACAGATGAATTGGGCAAGTCCTCGTAGTCCTGCTCAAGTTTAAACATGTTTAGAAGCTGCCTTCAACTTGTTGCCAACTTTTCCACACCCGCATATACCCTTGCTTCAACCTGTTTTGATTGCGTACAGGGTATACAAAAAACGAGTTAGCTCGCAGTTCCTCTCTTATTTTTTTGTTGCTGTTGGCTCAACTTGTGCGTTTGCGGGCAGGCAGCCCATTGAGCCATCCATCATTGGATCGTAGTTTGGTCTTTACTCATTCAAAATTTGACAGCATCGTTTGTTTGTTTGTTAGCTGTGCTCCGTCCGAGGCAGCCAAAGCGGAAACGGATGTGGCACATGCATTGCAAACCGCACAAACAGACCACCAACAAAAAGCCCAACAAAGACGGGCAATGTTTTGGCTTATAGCTATGCTCTGTATAGTTTTTATAGAGGTAAACAATGGATGCGGTTACTTTATCAAATTAAAGACAAAGCACACAAGAGCTGAGCTACGCTTCAAGCAATTATCGTGCGACAAAAAGTTGAAGCACACTCACAAAAATGCCGAACATAAATTGCCAAAAGAAATCGAACCCGACTCGTCAAATTGCCGGCAGCTCTGTCGACAGCGGCGTCTCAAATACATGCAAATGTATGCGTGGGGTTGGTTTTTTTTTGTCTAAAATATCTTTCAACTCTTTTTTCCGTCAGAGGCGCCTGCCCGTGCTCCGTGAACAAGACGTGCGTGGACCCGAATCAATCATGCAACTGTGATGTGAAGGAGAACAAATGGAATTCGGACGAGGGCTACTACCAGGAACCGCACAGTTTGGGCATCACCAACATGTACTTCCTGCAGCAGAAGGACCTCGACGATGAGGCCCAGGGCCGCATCACGCTCGGCCCCCTGGAATGCGTCGAGACAAGTGAGTTTGCAGCCGTTGGCGACAAAGCCCCACAGCAAACAACTAACTAAAATTGCGGCACACAGATACCCAAAAGTATGTGGTCACCTTTACCACATCGCAGTCGTACATTGAGGTGCCCGGCTGGCGCAAGGGCGATATTGCCTTCTCCTTCCGCACCACGGGCGAGAAGGCCATTCTGCTGTTCCAGCCGCCAATCCGTGCGCATCATCCCTCCTTCATGGTGGCCCTCACGGGAGACTATCAGCTGACTTTCAATTTCACCCTCAGCACGGGCACCACACGGGAGCTGGTGATTAACTCACATCGCAGGTGAGTCTGTCAAGCATATCTCTCTTTTCTATATATATAAAACTGTCCTGACTGATTGATTGACTGACTGATTGACGGACTTGCTGACTGACTTATATTCAACGCACAGCCTCAACGGCATGAGCTTTAAACCTAAATTAAGTATGTTAAACACGTCTCCAATTTATGAATATAAAACTGACGGATTGATTGACTGATTGGTTGATTGATTAGGAAAACTGCCTCGATCGCATGAGCTCTAACGTTAAATGAAGTCTGTCGAACAGATCTCCAACAAATATATATATAACTAACTGATTGATTGATTGATTGACTGATGAATTTCCGTCTTAGCTTTCAAGCTGTAAGAGCTCGTACAAACAGGTCTCCATTATAAACAAATGACGGATTGATTGACTGACTGACTGAGTGATTGACAAACGAAAAGGGAATTACGAGAAACCATTTTTTTACACCCAGGCAAAGCCGGGTAATATTGCTAGCCATGTATTATTGCCAAACACAATGATATATCGATTCGTTCTAATTGTTCTCAGGTTAAATGGCGGCGAATGGCATAAAATATGGATAGACTACAACCAATATCATGTGCGCTTCATGATAAACACCGATTACCAGATGCTCGACTTGCTGCCGGAGGAGGAGTTCGGCCCGTTCGAGGGCAGCATGTACATCGGTGGCGCCACATTGTAAGTACAGCTTTGATATAGTATAGAGTCTAGCCACGGTTAAATGTAATCAGCCTTGGAATGGGCAACTGGCATTCCCAATCGTTTTTATGGCTGCTTGCAACGCAGCAGCAGCAGCAGCAGCAGCAGCTGTAATAATAACCACAGTGCAAAAACTCGCGGCCGCGCTCAAATGGTCACCATTCGCTGGCCATTGGCCATTGCGGTCTGTGCAATTTATTGCGGCAATTACGTTTTAATTATAAACGCGCGACTAACTGGCCAACAGCAGCAGCGGGAGCAGCAGTAGCAGCCCAGCCAGGCAACAAAGACACTCAAAGGCGACCAAAGCGTAGCCCAAGGGCAGCCAACTGTCTCCATGCTGACGAGTGCAACACGCCCAAATCTCATGCGGGGTGTACTCAGTGACTATCCCAGGAAAACTTTCCTACTTTTTATTAAAACTTAGCAATAACATGCAAGGGCTGCGGACTCTGACTTTGCTTTCTTTATTTCTTTTTGGGAAATTAAGAAGCGTTTTCCAAGTAGTCTGTAACACAACTTTCAGCCTAGATCAAATACATAATAACATCTTCTTAGATAGCCTAGTCACAATTTAAAGCATTTCACGCCTAAAGAGTGTTGTCTGGGCAAGCCTTGAATACTCTAAATAAGTAGAAGATGACCAATAAAATAAACTTTTACTGGGTGCAAGTTCATGCTCATATCCTAGTCAAAGAGCTCGCAGACAAATTGGTTGGCAAGGAAGCTGGTCAACCTTCTGGGGGCCTTAGTTATACAATGGGAAAGCCCCGCAGATACACACACTCACTAAGACACATTCTGTGTGGATCAGACCTGGTCTTGTCAGCCATAATATTCATCTAGAGACAAACATTTAGAGACAAACTAGACAGAGCAAACAGCTGCTAGTTAGCTTGGAAAGGAAATAGACAGCTGAATGCACATGAGCAAGAACTTTGATCGTCACAGGCTTGCTTACAAGGCATTACATACCCCAGAAGCCTTTATAGAAGCCAATCATTGTGGATGATACAGTCTGAAGAAACTGGCTAATGGGAGCTCGGAACGCCGGAGCACACTCTGGGCAGCTGGCCCTTCTGTAGCTTGAGAGCTTCTCCCTTTTGAGACACAGTCACAGTATATCAGTGCTGTGGGCTTTTAGACAGAGTATATTCTGTGTATTTATGCAAGCATTTAGGTGGGAAAAAAGATCTGTGACTCAAAGATCAAGCGAAGTCACAATACAACCAGCAGTAAGAAAAATAATTACAATCTCATTACCCGTTTTCTAATTGTAACGAAATTTACCTTTTTTTTATTGTTTAGTCAAACTTCCTTTAAATTCGCTTCTCTCACAATTTCAATGCTTCTGCTCAGCCAATTTAATTGCTGGCAGTAGCTTAGTGGAAAGGCGTCCGCCTGGCAAACGTGAGAACATAGGTTCGTGTCCATTCAAATCAAAAATAAAAATGAAGTAATTTTTTTGCAACCTCCATTTATTAAACTCTTAATCGAGAAAAGAAATTCACTCTGTAATTTCGTAAGCAGCAAAATGTTTGTAAATTTAAAACAAAACTCTTTGCTGTTTAAAATTCAGCTTAAAGCTCTATTTGAGCCAGTTTGCGCTGATATTCAGCGTCTGCCATACGAGTATATTGCGTAATGATTAATCAAAACATTGTTTATATTACATTTTTAATTCTGTTAGCCAGCCAGGCACTTGTGGTGCCCGTTGCCGTTGCCGTTGCCAGGCACTCATTTGCACCACATCGATGCTATTTTATTCGCAAAGTACTCGGTTCAAAAGAATTGCCATAATTAAATTAACTTCCCGCTGGAAATTCATTTCAAAGTCATTATCAATAATCAAGCTGCGGCTGGGCCAAGGGGACGGCGACGGGGACGGGTACGGGGCGTGTAACGTGGGCAGAAAGTCGCCCCCAACTCGCGGACAACTCACGCGCGCGTTTTTTACCCCTTTCGAGCAGCGTCGCGTTTTTTGCCAGCCCCCCCCCTCCCTTTGGCAGTTGGCGCACTTAAAACACGCTTATGCTTGATTGGCATAATTTATAAAGTTTTTTCCCCGCAGACACACACTCACGCACACACACACACACAAACACGCAGACAGTCAGACAGATGTGCACAGTCATAGATAGAATGGAGACATGTGGGAATGGAAGAGATTTCGGTCTGGGGCACTTAACAAGCCGTGAGCATTTCGTGTGTGTGTGTGTGTGTTTAATTATTAAAAATGTGCAAAATCAAATTGAGAGCAAAAAGAAAAGAAAAAAAAGAAAAAGGATAAGCAGAAAATGTGTACACATTTGCACTTAACCTCAAACCCGCAGCGGGCCGAAGCATTCATAAAATTTCGATGAGCGGTAAACACGCAAAGTAATTAACGGTAAAGTGCTGCGCTTTATATAGCCCGGCCCGGGCCAAAAGCAAACCGAGCCGACTCGCTTTCAGTCGGCCAATTATGGAGTTCAATTTATATATCCAAAAAAGGAATACGAGAAACGGATATAGCAACAACAAAAAGCAGTACACAAGGAGAATTACAAGCCCGAGTACATGTAATGCAATAAAAAAAAAGAAACAAGCGCAAAAGTTGCGAAAAGAGTCACGGCCTGGAGATACTCTGCACATGCTTGCAAACTAAGACGATATCAAGATCAAAAGTGTCTACAGGCCATGGCCAAAATACCCTACAACATGAAAATGGGTTCAGACAAATCAAACAATTTGTTAACCTTTGATGGTTCAATTCATGGTTAGAACCATTGACCAACCTTGAGGCGATTTGAATATAATTCGATTTAGTTCGAGGTTCGGCTCTTCACAGAATTTAACCCAGCAAAAATGTTCTGCGGTTCGGTTCACGGTTCGAGTTTTCAAGTAAACCTAGCAAACATTTTAGACGGTTCTAGATTTAAACATATGGTTCGGTTCAGGTTTAGACTCGACTCGTCTTTAGGCACATAAGCTGAGGTTCGGTTCATGGTCTGACGGTTCAATGCTGGCAAAGTAACATCTTTAGAATACAGAGACCAGCCTTTACAAGAAGAGCCTGTGTTAAGCGAATACAGGGTATACAAATATTGAAGTACTTCCCAGTCTTATAAGGACACGGCAAGGCTACAGCGAGTGGTCTGCTGTGTACAAAGTGCAGCGTAAGCCATTAAGCGGAATCAGTGCGAGCTCATAAATAAATGAGTTAATCAACATATTGACGCAGACAAGAACGAGACGCAAGGAGACGTTGCGAGGCAGAACGGGGGTTTACCTTAACGCAGCGGGACACGTTAAAGCAGCATGTGGAAAGCGAGCCAACTGATGGACTTCCAATTAATCCCCCGAGACAGACTGCGGTCAATATGAAGTATAACAATTTACTGAAAATCTGGCTTATTGATCTTATTACAGAAATGACTTTTGAACTAATTAATTGAACAAAGGTTTCTCAAGTGTATTTCGCTGCTGACAGCTGCACAGCAAAAACACTGGGCTTGCATTTCATTTGGCTTGAAGGAACTTATATTTCATGCTTTAAATTGAAATAGAAAACTTTTTGCTCTTATACAGGATGAGCTTAAATGTTTCCCCTTCTTCGTATCACTTAAATGGATCAACTAGTTACTTAGACTCGACAGAGTTGAATGCCAGATTAATCTAGAGGGAGAGCCATGAAGAAAAAGTCAAGTCTCGTGAAAATCGGTTGAGATTTGGCCGAGTTATGGGGTGGGAAATTTTGATTTATGTCTATATAGGATAAGGCAGCTCGGCGTTGAGTACAGGGTATCACATAGTGGGACAGTCGCTGAATACAGCGTATATCGTAGTGAGACACTCAACTACAGATACCCTGTACTAGGTGAAGCCTTGTGGGACACTCACTGAGTACAGTTTATCCCCTAATCGGGCCCTCGCTGAGTACAGGGTATGACCTAGTGGGACACTCGCTATGCACAGAGTACATCGTAGTGGGACGCTCCCTGAGTAGAGATACCCTGTACTAGGTGATACCTTGTGGGACACTCACTGAGTACAGTTTATCCCCTAATCGAACCCTCGCTGAGTACAGGGTATCACCTTGTGGGACACTCGCTGTCTGCTGGGTACTCCCTAAGGGAACACTCGCTAAGTACAGGGTATGACCTTGTGGGACACTCGCTGACTGCTGGGTACTTCCTAAGGGAACACTCGCTGAGTACAGGGTATCACCCAGTGAAACACTCTCGATTGCTATGCATTTGGCTCCAATTGAGCGAATACCTAGCTTTGGGGGGTTTTAAAATGTCAGCCGAATATAACGAGTTGGGGAGAGAGAGTCGCTGTCGCTGTCGTCCCGCTAATGATGGTTGTAATCGGCTTTTTGTCAGCGGTGCGTCTGGGCCTTGTTCTGGCCGTGTCATGTTGTTTAGAAAACAGCAGCTGCAGCACCAGCAAACGCGCGGTCTCCCGCTGCTGCGAGTGTGTGTGTCCGTGTCCGTGGCCGTGTCCTGTTGATCATTTGCATGGCCATCGATTACCCGGCGGATGCAGCAGATGCCATGGGCGGCCAAAAAACACAGACAACTGGCATGCCAAATATGCGAATTATTCGGCCAGCAGCAGGAAACAGGACAGCGACGGCGACAGCGATTGCCATCGGCCAAAAATGTGTCACTGTCCCGTGTGTCCTCCGTGTCCTCCGTGTCCTGTGTGTCCTCCGTGTCCTGTGTGTGTCCTCCATGTCGTGTGTATCGTGTGTGTTGCGCGTGTCGTCGCAGCGGCCGTGAATGAATGAAAAGTGCTTAATTGCTTGTGACGGTGTTAAATAAATTCTTAATTGCTTCGCACTTTGCGCGTTTGCAACGTTAATAGGATTTCCGCCCGCTGAGCATAGCTCTGCTGCCGGCCCGCCCCGCTCCGCACTCTATAGGCTGTCAAATTTCTTTCATTTTATTGCCGTTAATTTTTGTGCAAGTTTTTATTTTATTTTGGCCAACAGCCAGCCCGTCAGCGCGCAAATCCTTTTAGCCAAGTGTCAGCCAGTCGCACGGCACATCATTTGCAAGGCAAAACGCTAAATTTCATTTCATGCAACCGCCCGCGCGTTGCACGCGGCGTATGCGCAACGCTGTCTCTGGCTGACGTTGACGTTGTGACGCTCAAAAGCCAAAAAAAAAATGTAAAAATATACATGTAAAAAATACAGAGAAATTAACATGTGCCACGTGCATGCACAAAATGCCGCACATGTTGCAAAAACTAAATGACTTAATAGCTGCTGCTGCTTGCAATTGGGTAAAGGACACCGCGACCGGGACCGCGTCCTTGTCCTGGCCAAGGACTCGTTTATTGCCAGCCCGCCGGCCGGACAATTCGTTTGGCATTATTCAATAAGTTTAGCGCTTAAAGAACAATTACACAACTTAGCAAACAATTACAGGCAAAACGGCGACAAAGTGAAAAGAAATTACAAAAGAATACAAGCCAAGCAGGACTGCACGACTAGCCGGATACCCTGCACAGAGCTCTAAAGTATATGCATTCATATTTGCTAATGCCCTAAAGGAATTTACCCGGCGAGCCTCGGCTTAAATGCATAATTTTGAATACAAAAAACTATTTTAGCCAACATCTCTGAAGGGGATTTTGATACCTTATATGTGCGTATATCGAAAATCATGGGCGGCAATCGATATTTATCGATTTGAGGGCATATTTATCGATACCAGAGCCTTTAACTTATTTAGATCCCATCTTCTCAGAGATAAAACTGGAATAACAACGAACACTCAAACTAGATCGACATTTATCCATAGTATGTACTCTCTACGTAGAGGCTTTTTCCTGCCCATTTAAAATTCGATATACCCACTTTTGGGCACACGGCAACGAGGGTATCACAAGAAAAAAACTTGAAAAACCCCAATGCGCGTTAAAAGTTGAGAATTTCTTTTATTTAAAACAAGAATTTTAATTTTACTTAGAGCTTTTCTTGCGCAGACAACACTCAGCGCAAGCGACTGCGGCGACTTGTAATGAAATTTACATAATTTAGAAAGACATTTTTGAGCAACTTTTGTTGTTGTCCCTGCTGCTGCTTCTGGCGGGGGAGTTTGCCGCTGCACGCGTATAAACAAGACATTTCCGCCACTTTAATTTTCAAAAGCTTACACTTGAGATTTTATTGGCCAATTCATTGTTGGCTACAAAGCGAGGGGCTAGGGGCTAGGGGTTGGCAGGGGAGTGGAGGAAATGAAGGGTACGGATTCAGTGCGCAAAAAGTTGAAAGCGAACGAAACTTGCAAATTGCTGGAATAAAAAAGAGTAAAAGAGTATAAGTATACTAGACGCCAGGACAAAAGTGTTAGCTGGACAAAGACGAAGTTTAAATACTCTGCATGGGAAATTGAAAAGTTGGACAAGGGATTTGTATATATACAGACTTCTATATATGCATACATATATCAAATTGTTAGACCAGAACCCTGAAGTCTGGGTGTGGAACCATCAAACGGAAAGTCAGCGGCTCAAACAATTTCTCTCCATACATATTTCTATCCATACACTAATATAATACGTAAAAGAGTTAGACCTGAAGCCTGAAGTCTGAGCGTTGAACCATCAAGCCGGAAGTCGATGGCTCAAACTATTTCTATCCATAGATATATTTATCTATACAAAAATATAATACATTCAAGAGTAAGACCTTAAGCCTGATATCTCAAAATGGCTCAAACCCAGCATAAATTCTCAGTTTATGTTTTAAATTTCTGCACAGTTCAATGACTAAGTTAAAGGAGCCCCCGCCAAGTAAGAGTATGTCAAGGAGTTAAGAAAAAAAAGTCGTCGGGCCACGAAACAAAAAAAATAAAAAGAAATAGCAAAAGTGGACGAATAAACGAGCAGACAGATGAGTTGAAGAAACTTTTGCCATTCTATTGGAAGATTGGTCCCTGCGTCCAGTCCGTCTGCTTCGATTTTCCAAAGGCGAGAAACTTGAAAGCCCAAAGGCGTCGCGACCACGTCAATACGGCGTTAGGTTAGGGCTACACTTTATTTGCATAAAGCAAACGCAAAGTAAAGCGAGGGCAAGTTCGAGTCTCACGTTGATATTATTGTTTGCTGTACCTCCCAGCAGAGCAAAGTTATTGAATAGTTATGAGAAGCTGCCGTAATGTGGCATAATCCTCGAGCAATATTCTGTGCATTTGCAGTGACCTGCTGAAGAAGCTGTCCGTTAAGGCTGGCCTCATTGGCTGCTTTCGCGGTCTGGTTGTGAATGGCGAAATACTCGACATCTACAGCTACATGTCTGTGCATCTATCGGAGATAATCAAGGACTGTAAGCCCTCCTGTGTGCCCTCGCCGTGCCGCAACGGCGCCCAGTGCAAGGAGCTCTGGAGCAGCTTTAAGTGCGTCTGCAACAATCCCTGGGCCCACATCGGCGAGTTCTGTGAGACAAGTGAGTAGTCGGTCTGGTCTAATCCTCCTCAAAGCTAATCCCTTTGCTTGCAGACATCAACGAGAAGGCGCTGACGTTCATCAATCGCGAGGCGTTTCTTATGCGCAACTATCTGAGCGTGGGAGCCACCGCCGCCATACTGCTTCACGGCATCGAGGGCGAACGGGATATGCTCAAGGGCATACTCAGCCAGGATCTGTTGATCAATTTGCGCACCTACGACACCAACTCTCTGGTGCTCTATGCCAACGATCACTACAACAACTTTGTGCACCTGTACATCAGTCAATCGCGCGAGATTGTCTTCCTCTACAACTACGGCGATGAGATCGTGAATTTGACTCTGCTCGACGAGACCCTGATGGCCAATCTGAAGAGCATTCAGGTGGCCATTGTGCGCGGCGAGCAGGAGACTCGCATGCATGTCAATCAGCGCAGCGTGAGCATCGATCGCGGCACCCTTCTGCTGGACGAGTATGCCAACAAGCCCTGGAGTAATCCTGAGAAGGGTAAGTCATGTCAGTTAGCCAGGAGAGTTAGGCAGCTAGTTGCTCTGGGAAAAACCCAAACGATTCTAAAAGATAGGCAGCTAGTTGCTCTGGGAGAAATATAAACGGTTAGTTTTACGATAGTAAGACAAACCTTTGTAAAGTTGCATCATGTTAGCTTTGAACGTAATGGACCAGTTTGTATAGAAACAGATAGACAGCCTACCGGATACGGCTTCACCAGTCGGTCGGTCGGATGATCGGTTAGATGGTCGGTCGGTCGGTCGGTCGGTCGGTCCGTCGGTTGGTCGGTCGGATGGTAGGTCGGTCTGTTGGAAGGTCGGTCGGTTGGTCGGATGATCGGTCGCACACTTATGAGTCAGCTATAATGTTTTAGTTTTCTCCACGTAGACTTTTATTCGAAACACATTGCCACGCTAATACGATTTAAAATATTGCACCGCTCTCACTTGTGAGCTGAGCGCGTCGGCTCAGCTCGGGGCTACCTTCGTCACTTCCAGCGGCTGCTGAACTTCGAGGATTTGGTATGCGAGGAGCTGTTGTTGTTGTTGTTGCTGTTGTTTTGCGCCTCATCATGTGCAGCCAGCTCCTCGTCGATGAGCAGCTCGAAATTGCCCAGAGCATCCGCGCTGGGTATCTTGCTCCAGCGCACATCCGGTATACCGTCCGGCGGCAGGACGACCGAGAGTATATTGTCGATCAGCTTGTACTTGAGAATGCGATCGTTGACCGTGGTGGAGGTTAGCGAGGGCGAGGCATTCACCTCCACCAGCCAGGGCTTCAGGGCATTGTCAATGATAATATCGTAGCCGTAGCACTCGAAGCAATGCCTATCGCTGGCCATGACGGGCGCCACGGCGCGCAGCGAGTGGACAATTAGCCAGGAGATGGCGCCAAACAGGCGATCGGTAACCTCCTTGCCGCGCGTCCCCTCCAAATAGAGCGCCAAATTCTGAACGGACCATTTGCCGCCATGCAGGGTATTATACTCGCCGCCATGTTTCTGCACGCTGACATTGGTCAGATGGACGTACATGTTGTCCAGCTCCGTGACGCTTGTATCATACTTGACGGTGCAGAAGCGACAAAAGCCCTGCTTGAAGAGATACGCCTTGAGCGGCCGGAACGAGGTGACGAGCACGTACAGACGCAAATCAAACTTCTTGCCGCCAATCAAAAGCGGATTGTCTATGTAGCGAGAGATGACATACGATTCCTTGGCTATCTGCGGATGGAATGGACCCTTCGCCTCGCGCGACCACTTCTTCAGCTTGCTCAGCTTGTTGATGAGGAAAATGCCAGCGCCCTGAGATTTGCCGCAGGGCTTCATGATCCAAGTACTTAGCGGAAATTTCCGATACTCCTCCACAAACATATTATAGTCGGCGGGCAGCACAAACGTGGTGGGCACAAAGTCCAGATAGAGATAACGTGTGCCGCTCGAGTTATTCGATTCGGTTTTCTCGGCCAGCGGATTGCCATCCCGTTCGAGATCCTTGCGATAGCGCTTGATGTTCTTCACCAGCAAATCCTTGCGCGATAGCTCATAGTGATTGGGAAAGTGATTGATCATCTGGGTGTCGTGCATCCGATAGCCGCTGTCCACGCTGAAAATGTTGCGACACGTCTGCACGCCGGCCCAATAGAAATGCCAATCATCGTCGCCGTTCACCTGATGCCAGCCGCGCTTCTCAAAGTTGTTCACCAGCACCGATTTGTCCAAATCCGTGCAGAAGCCAATTTTCACCCTGTCACCAGGAGCGCCCGCTCCAACGCCGCCGCTGGCCGCACCGTTGCCTGTGCCTGGCAGCCGTCCGTACATGGTGGCCACGCTCAGGTCGATTGTCGGCTGCAAATTGGCGACGCGCTGCGTCCAGTCGACAACGGAACCGGCGCAGCCATAATACAAAAGTGCCGCATCTCCGCCGCCGCCGCCGCTGTAAATCCTGACATGGCCCTGCATTGACGGGCGGCTACGTTGCCTAGCTTCGAGAGAACCCTCCCTCACTTGTTTGATATGGTTTTCGTGTTTGAACACCCTGCACCTTTTGCAAATGGGAAATGGGGTATAATGTTTTTCGTCAACATGTTTGTAACAGGCTGAAGAAAGCATCTACCACACTATGGGGAATATTCTTGATCAGGTTGATGAAGGTACGTCTGTCTGTCTCTCCGTCTATATATTTTGGAAACTTCCAAAAGCTATCCACTTAAAATTTTTAGCATATATTCTCCTATACCTTACGCACATGGAGCTATTCATTTTTTGTTGATATCTGCCTACATTTCTATCGATAATAATCGATCAGAGTTTATTCTTGATCAGGATGACGAACTAAGCCACGCCTATCTATTTGTCTGTCCGTCTGTATCTCGGAAACTTTAAGAAGCTATACACCCAGAATTTTGACTGTATATAATCGAGTTGAAGAAGTAGTTATACACTTTTGATCGATATCTCCCGCAATTTCTATTAGATCGATAAAAAATCGATGTTGAGACTTTTTTTTAAGCATAACCCAAGGAATATAGGAGCTACATTCACGAAGCTTGGTATATAGCTTCTTGTATATAATATTCATATTTAATATATTTCACTTTTTCAACTCCTCCCTCTATAATTCCCAGAACTGTAAATAACTCTATTGTGCTTCTATAGCGTTGCGCCTTGGTATACAGGCAGTTTTGTATGCCATATTTAGGCTCTGAAACTTTCCTTCAGATCGGACAATAAGCACCGAAGTTATTCAAGAACAGATTTTCCATGGCATGGAGCAAAGCGAAGAAGCAGAGCGTGTGCTTGTGTGTCTGTGTGTATTTGTATATGTCTATGTATGTGTATGTATATATGAAAGCAAGCTAGAATGTTTGTAAGGGAAGCTCTGCGCTTCTGGCTAACTTCTAGTCGTGCACACCCGACTGCCGTACTCTTACTTGTTATTGTTGTTTTATCGAACCAACAAAGCCTCGGCTCCTGTCCTGTCCTCCTTTCGTCCTCGAAAATATATGCACAACTGTTTAGCGGTTGCCTGGCAGCATTACCTGCCCCGCTCCACCTGCTCCTCACGCTTCTCCTCCTGTCCCTGCTCTCACTGTCAGTTTTTTATGCGCCGCCAAGCGCAGCATGAAAATTTTGCAAATAGTTTAGCAAGTTAAGTTGCAAATATGCCAAAAATTTGCGAACACACACACACACAAATACACACGCACTGTAAAAATCCGTGCACTCCGATCGCCAAAATTTGCACTTGAAATGTTGCCTTTTTTGTTGTTGTTGTTATTGTTTTTGTTGTTGTTGTCCCTGTGTGTGTGCCTGTTAAACTCGGTTAAAGTGAAGGAAGAGACACAAAAAAAAGTGACTGTATGAAAGCAATTGAAATGGCAAAACTTTTCTCTATATGGCATAAAAAACATGCAGCTGCTTTATATTCGTTTGAAATTTTTCGTAGCTATATGTTAATAAAACTGAAACTAAATTGTTGAAGCGGCAAACATGTTGGCCATAAAACGCGCACACGCCTGTCCATTGGATTGGCTTTTCATAAACATTGCATTGCAATTGCATTTAAATCATTTTTAAACTCACATTTATAGAAAAAAACGCGATATAGATATATATGTATAAGTGGAAACTATTATTAGTTAGGTCAATGGCTGAAAAAGCGTGGGAAGTTAGTTGGGAAATATCAAGTGAGAGCGATTCGCATGACCTGAAATTATTGTTTAAGCGAGGAAATTGCCCGGCGTTGCGCGGGTCGAAATAATAAAAATTGTTTATAGTAATGCGAGCTAACATTATGCAGATGAAGCAAAAGCTTTTAAGAATCCTTTTTATTTAGAAACATGTACTTCTCTTCACGTTGGTTCGAACCTTCAACTTCGTGTTTAGCATGCGGCCACAGCGCCTCTTAGTCCAACGTTTGGTAAATCTTTCTTGAACAAAAAAAACCAATTTAAGATAAGAATTCCTTTTTTTAGGCGACTAATCCAATGCGAACTACATAACATAGTAGCCCAACGTAGATAATTTCTGGGCTTAGATATCTTCATAAGAAGAGAATCTTTTTGAACAACAACTCAATTATCCTCAAAAAAAAAAAATAAAAACCCAGGGTAGCTATAGACTGTCATGTTACGATCGAGCTTAGGCTTCTAGCAAAAATGCAAATTTATGCAGTGTTTCACACATTACATGATAAACTTATATAACTCTCTGAAAGAGTATTCATTTATCGCCAAATATTAAGTCCAACAATATCTATGGCCAAACGCCTTAACGACACTTCGACTCTCCACTTCCAAAGAGAGAAGCGAGTTATCTAGTGCGAATTGTTGAACTTAGTAATAATAATAACAACAGCCCAATCAATATCTCTCAAACTAGCTTCGGGCAAATCGAAGTGTGCTTCAATTATAAATGAAACAAAATTAAATTATTTAAACAACAACAAGAAGCCCTTAAGCCGATAAACGTAAACAGTTGCAATTGTGTGTTTAACTACACTTTAAGCGCTGCCGTAATTAATAGGCCCAGGCAGGCATTTTGCACTTGGGCCAAATGCCGGACTGCATTCAGTTTGGCTTTTGCGAAATTTTGCAATTTACCAAAATTTGCAATTGGTAAATCAATCAAAGAACTGGAGCCCTGGTAGCTCAGTGCACCAATTGGCAGCAATTGGAAGCCAAAGGTTGACTCTCGTCAACTGGGCAATGCAAAATCAATCATAATTAGTAAGAGGAAACTAGTGGGATGTGCTCGACTAGGATATACCCTGGACAGGTATTGTAGCTTTCCTCTAGATGAAAACATGGCCTTCTACGGGAGCTGTGCGCACTTTCTTTCCCTAAACCCAGCCTATGTATGGGCAATATCTTCTTCAATAACTTCGGTATTTAGAGTCCGATCGAGTTATGCTTAAAAAACAAGTCTCAACATCGATTCACTTATTAGCTCATACAGACAAAACCGGCTAGATCGACTGAAATTGCTGGGAAAAACCTCCCTTGGCCCGTTACATATTGCCTCACCAAGCCAATCTACCCTTCGTGCACACACTTTCAATGGATTCCGGGCATAATTAGGCCACTTGTGCAAAATGCCTGATCTGGAGCCTGCCTGGCAACGCGTCAATAGTTGGCACAAAATAACACATGAGCACTTATGTAATTAAATGCGTTAACCGAAATTATAGACAGATAGCATGCCGAACCGCAGGCTGAGAGGGGATGAGAGGGGGTGCAACAAACATTTCAATTAGACAAACTTGAGCCCTCAAAATGCCAAATGCGGGCCCCACTAAAGCCAAATGCCACAGCAATGAAGGCTCATTTCCGCACAAGCACACAAAATATAGAGAGCCAGAGTCTCGCAATGGCCGGCTTTTAGGCGGGGAAGGGGGAGGGGAAGGGGGGGGGTGTGCTTAACGTGGCCGTAACGTACATTTTGGCCGGCTGGCTCATTTGATTTTTGTTTATTTCGCAGAGGTCCTGTCGCCCCATCGCCCGCCCGCACCACCCACCGAGTACTTTCAATTCCATGTCGGCGGCTACGATCCGGCAAATTTGCTGCGCCCAAATGTGGATGCGCCCCAACTGGAGGGCTACATTGGCTGTGTGCGCGGCCTCAAAATTGGCGCCCAGTTGATCGACTTGGCGGAAATCAATGAAAGGAATATAGCGCCCAGTAAGTACGAGTATAAATCAATTTTCACTGAGTGCAATTTGCGGGCCTCGGCAACACACACACACACACACACACAGAGAGAGAGACAGCCTAATGCCATTTTGGGCTGCCACTTGCGCCACTTGCTCCACACATTGCCCGCATCCTTTTGGGCTATGCGGCTGGCAGTGCAACTTAATATGCAGGCAATTTCCGCAGAGTGCAGCGCCTGTTAAGCTAAGGCCAGGACCAAGATTAATGCCGATGCGATAGGCCAACGCCCCAGGCTACACGGCGTATGATTTATGCGCCCACACACACACACACACACACACACACACACACAACCTTATACACACACATGAACGCCGCGGAAATTGTGTCCCGACATTGATACGATTAAGTAACAGCAAAGGCAGCCACTAGACCAAGAAAGACTCCTTGCCTAACGACTCTATCTATATAAAAGACTTCCCAAATGCAAAGCCCAAATCGCACGAGCTGGCATGCTGAAGTTTTCAGAGTACTTTCCCCTTCTAATAATTCAATTCATTTTCTTACTACCCCTTGCAATAATTATTTTTATCTGTTTCTTAACCCATTTACTTATTCATTTTATTTATTAATATTTTAACAATTTATTAATGCACATTTTCTGATTTAATATTCAAATTTAAGCTATTATCCTCTTTTTTATCCTGACAAAAATCCTCGAAACTTCGTTTAAAATAATAGGCGAACCTTCAGATGGAAAGTTAATCGCTTTGCAGTCGAGCATAAGAATTTGAGTTTCTTTCAGCCTAATCTTCTCAATACCCAGCTTTGCCCCCTTTTCCGCCAGAGAAATGCCGTCAATTCAGCTATTTTCTAGCTATATTTGGCTACTGTCTAGGGTAGGCAAAATTCAATTACTTTTTTACCTGTTTAGGATATGAAAAACCTCAGACAACACAAACAGGGTTATCACCTTATCACCCATAGCTCACCCATACTGATAAATTCACGGGTCTAGGTGAAAAATGAGGGAATTGGAATGCCTTTTAAAATATAAAACGGCGTACAAGCAAAATCTAATGTATGCAGAAAGTGTGATTAATAGCAACTACTTTTTAAATCTCGCTCGAAAGCTGTTTCACTAATACTGATAAATTCACGCCTCCAGGTGAAAATGTTGAACGCATGAAATGTAACCTCAAATGTACAAAAAGCGGGTAACCAACAATACTATATCAAATAACATAATTGAAGCCATTATTTGGCTTTCAGGCAAAGCCCGATAATACCCGGCGATTCAATAACATACAATTGTGAATATTCCCTTTCAGCTCTGGAGGGTGTGCTGCCCAATTGCCAGATCAAGTGCGATGCGGAGCCCTGCAAGAACGGCGGCATTTGCAAGGAGCATTTCGCCGAGCAGATGTCGACCTGTGACTGTGAGCACACCAGCTTCCTGGGCGAGTTCTGTTCGGTGGAGAAGGGCGCCGACTTTAGCGGCGAGTCCACGCTGCAGCGCAAGTTCGAGCTGCCCAGCACGGGCAGCGTCAACTATGTGCGACTGCAGCTGGCCTTCTCCTCGTTCGATTTGCGACGCGCCAATCGCATCATGCTGCTGCTGCAGACGGCGGCGGAGCGCAGCTATTACCTGCTGCTGGCCATCACCTCGGACGGGTATCTGCAGTTCGAGGAGGATCGCGAACGCGGCAAAACTGTCGGCGCACGCATCGATCGCAATTTCCTCAACAGCGCCCGCCACTCGGTCTACTACGAGCGCAATGGCACCCAGGCCCAGCTCTACATCGATCGCGAACAGGTGCCCCTAACGGACTTTGCCGCACGCGTTCTGACCACCACCGTCGACGAGGGCGCCAATCGTGCCCAGATCGGCGGCATCAATACCACGGATTCGCGTTTTGCGGTCTTTAAAAGCTACAGCGGCTGCCTGTCAAGTGAGTAAAGGGGGGTAACTCTGCCAAGTCAGAGTGGGCAGTCATAAATTTGTGCTCGCCTTGCCATTAATTATACCCTGTACCCAATGAAAAGCAGGGGCTATGATGGATTTGAGCGAAGCAAAGGGAAGCTTCTCCGACTCAAATGTAGTTTGTCCTTTGTCAAGCGCAGAAAAGTGTTACAATTAATTTTTAGTATAACTTTTTTGAGCACAGCTCTAAAAGTAAAAGGGGTAAATTAATTATATGAATACCAAAGGCCAAGATGTTTTAAATTTAAGCACTCTCAGGGATATAACACAGTTTTGGAAGCTAACTTCACTCATTTCCACAAATTCGATAGATATCGATTTTCAGACTCGATTTTTTGAGCATATCTCTCAAAGATTACGGGGTAGAGACACCAAAGTTGGTACGAAGTTTCACGTATTGCACACGTAGATTAATAATATATCATTTTCTAAATACCTAAGTCCAACTCCGTCTAGAATTTAGGAACTCTCAAAGATATAGCTCAGATTTAGGTATATATACACAATTGATGGCCATAATCATAACCTGATAATGTCAAAGCTATAAAAACAAAAGTAGTTTTAGAATAAAATTTCCATTACAGTTGAGCTAGGGAAATCAGCAGCCGTTCCATGTGTAAAAATATCTAATTTATGTTGAGGAAGGGTATGTGCAGGGTATCTGCAAGCCGTGCACGCCCGACTTAAGCACTTTTGATTCATTTTTTTTCTTCTGAAAGACTCAAACTGTTGCCTTAACTGCAATGCATGTTGTTGTTGTTGTTGTTGTTGTGTGGTCTCATCAAGTGCCACGCCCAGCGGCTGCATCGTGTTGCTGCAAGTTTATGAACAGAAACAGGAGCTCGGCTAGGGAGGCGGGGCGAGTATAGCGGGAGGGGGGCAGCACTTTGTTGACCAAAAATTAAATTTATTCGCTGGCATAAAAAGTCATTTCCGTGGCCGTTGCCATAAATTTTGTCAGTTTTTGCGCTCAAGATTTACTGTGGCTCATATTTAAATTGTTGCTGCTGTTGCTGTTGCTTTCACAACGGGCAACCGCAGCGGTCGGCAGTTTGATTAAAATTCTCAACTCTCTCAACTAGCTAGCCCGGGCAGCTGATAGTTTAACGCTAACCACGCCCCCAATTGCAGCACATGCAGCACATGCAGCACATGCGGCACATACAGCACATGCAGCACATGCAGCGCATGTGTGTGCGCGCGGCGCTGTTGCACGTGCCCCATTAAAGGGCCATCGAAGCGCGTTAGTTTGCCAATGGCCATAAACAGAAGCTCACCTCAGCTGCACACTGGTTACCCAAAAAATTCAAATAGAAAAACTTTGCCCTTTGGCAGCTGCTCAAATGTCCACAATATCATTAGAAGTTGATGTAAGGTAAAAGTGAAAAAAAATTGAATTTAAAAAGTGCAAAATCAGAGAATCCTTTATTTAAATCGCAAGTCTTTAACGTGAAGCTAGTTTAATAATAGGCCAATCTAATCATATTAACAAATTTGTTGTATTTAAGTACAAATTCAAATGGAAAAACTTTGCCCTTTGGCAGCTGCTCAAATCTCCACAAAATCAATGGAAGTTGATGTAAGGTAAATGTGAAAAAGATAGAGAAAAAATGCCAATTTAAAATGTTCAAAATCAGAGAATCCCTTGTTTAAATCGGATGTCTTTAACGTGAAGCTAGTTTAATAATAGGCCGACAATTAAACAACATATTAACATATTTTTTTGCATTTAATTTTAAATAATGCACATTTTATTTCTGTTCAGCCTGGCATTAAAATCTCTTTCAATCAGTTAATTTATGGCAAAATTAAATAAATAAATTATAATTTTTAGGCGCGAACAGAGGGTGAAATACCATTTTGTCAAGCAGTTCGTAGGGCATATATATATATATATATATAAACATATATGTTCCTGATGCCAGATTCCAGTTAACGATCGAGCAGCTCACAGACAGATTCCAAAACCCTTCGATCAAGGGAATTTAAGAACATTTTCAATTCGGTCTTCTCATATATTTCATTTGATTATTTTATTTGTTTATTTATTTTTTAATTGTCGACAAATTAACTAACCCAATTATTTCTAATATCAAATTTTGAAAATTAAATGATAGAAGCCCAACTAGAATACACATTTGTCCAGAAGTTCTTTGTAGTAAAGGGTATTTAGTCTTCGACTCTTTCACAAGTTGCCAGCTCTTTTTTGTTGCTCGTCATGGAATTAAACAATTCGCTTGAAAAATATATTTCGCAGCTACGCAAATAATTCAATTGGGCACCGCAGCAAATACAAATTTGTTAAATAGATAGCAAATTATTATTTATTATTTATGATATTATTTTTATAGATACTTAATAATATCTGCATGGCACGAGCGAGCCGTAAGCTTCCATTTAAACAGCTCGCAGAGCAGTGTGCCAGCCACGCCCCTTTGCCAAATCAAAAGTCAGCACACACAACAGCCAGAACGACGGGCATTAAAAATTTTATTGCTAATTTCGAGCGGGCATTAAATATGCACGAATGGCCACAGTCCTGGACTTGAACTCTGACCCAATGCGACCTGAACTCTGCCTTGGACTCCTGCCTCGGCGGCTGCCATTTGCAATCCCGTTTGAAGCTCAAGGCGAGCAGCGAGCCACAACACATTTGCATTTGCAATTTGAATTAATGACCAATACTAATGAACATTTTAACAAGTGCTCGGGTGGGGCGGGAGTGACAGACTAGGAGATACCCTAAACGAAGCTCTGCTCTGCTTGCCCCTGGTCCAACAAAATTGTATGGAAAATCCTTTCTTGTTAATCTTTGAAATGTGTTGTGCGTTCTGTATGAAATTTCCAGGGCATAATTATGGCAACCAAATGCGTGCATCTACCGAAGACTATATCTCCAAAGGGGAATTGGGGTAAGGGAAAATTCGTATATATTTTCAAAAATTGAAATATTCTTCATATGTGTAAGCTATGCAAGAGTCTACAAACAAAATTTGGTGAGCCTGGCTCTTAAAAGTCCCGAGATATGCTTAAAAAGAGAGTTATAAAATCGATTTTTATCGATTTCAAGAGAGCTATCGATGCTTGGAACAAATCTGTTCTGTGCGGGCAATGGGGGAAGTTCCCTTCAAGATTTTAAAACCTTAGCTTCTACATTCTCTGAGAGTTCAAACATACGAACAGACAAACGAAGATTCCTGACCAACTTAAGGGGTTAATAGCTATCTCCTGCTGCCTGTTACACCCTTACGCACAAAGCCAGCATACCCTTTTGAGGCAGTTCACTGGGTACAGGGGATAACAATATATTTGCAATTGGCTGGGGCCAGACATCTATATACAGGTGAATGGGCACATTATGAAGCCACTCGAGGAATATATGCTGTTCACCAAGTCCGGCGCGGACAACATCACGGTCATAAATCCGCAGGGCCTGCGCAGCGCCCAATGCAATGCCAAATTCGATGTCAGCGAACAGCCCACCCAGGAGCCCATGGTCAATGTGAGCATGGTAAGTGAGAGAGAGAGTGGAGAGAGGGGGAGAGAGGGGAGAGAGGGGGCAGAAGTAAAGCACCTTCATTGATCCGCAGATACCGGAGCCATGGGTCGAGGAGCCGCCGCAACGTGTGCCCTACATATCGAAATTCGTTTATGATGTGGACAAAAAGGAGGACTCCACCCAGGTGCTGTTCATTACGCTCATGAGCGTATTTGTCATCATTGTCGTGTGCTGCCTGCTCGAGGTATATCGCAGCCATTTGGCCTACAAGAAGCGCATCGAGCGCGAAACGGACGAGGACATCATTTGGTCCAAGGAGCAGGCAACCAAAATGCACGAATCGCCAGGTGTAAAGCCTGCCACAGGTCCTGCGGGCATAAAACCAGGCAACACACTGCCGCCGTACAGCTACAAGCCGGTGAGTGCCTAGCATATTGAGGCTGCCTTCTATAATGAGATTTATTTTTGCCTCTTCGCCCAACCCTTCTCGCTGCAGCTGCCGCAGCAGGACGATAAGAGGCCAGGCAACGGCGCGCCCTTAGTCGGCATTCTCAAGAATGGCAATGTGACGCCGACCCCCTCGGCGCCCGCCACGCCTACAGCGGCAACAAAGAACGGCGACATTGCGACGCGCATCGACGAGGAGGAGGAGGACGACGGCGAAGAGGAGCCCAAAGAGCAGCAACTGGAGCAGCAGCTGCTTAACCTTGCGGCAACGGATGTGGCTGCTGCCACAAATGGTGCGTCACGTGAAATTTACTTAAAGCCCAGGCGAAAAATATGATAATATGACTTTGCAGAGTCGCCAACATTGCCGAATGGTCAGCCGAGTGCCATAGAAACCCAGCCAGCAACAACAGCTCCGACAACAACAACACCGACAACAACAACAACAACGACAGCGACAACGACAGCGACAACAACTCCGACAACGACGCTACCGGTAAGCCAAAACTTAAGCAAATTGGCGCCCCTCGTCACAATTAGTGAGACGAGCCTGCATGAGCTGTAAACGGATCAAAACCCCTCGCATAAACCCAGCCACATTCATGTACATAACACATAACACAACAGCAACAACAACAGCAACTACAACAACAATACAACAACAACAAAAGCATGTCATTTCGTATAGCATTTAACTATATGGAACGTATATACTTGCGCGTTGCCTGAACATGGAAATATTAGGAAATATAAGTCTATCTTTGGCACGCCGAATATGATATACCCTTGCAGGCATGTGGCTGAGAAATGATTTCATGAGAAAGCTTTCCTTGCGAGCGATTGTTCCTAAGGCAGCTATATAGTATTATAAGTCCGAATTGATACTGTTAAAAGGTGAGTTAAGGTAAGTTGACCAAGATATCTTAAGAAGTAGAAAAGATTGTCAACAGATTATAGCTATATAACTATATGATATAGTGGCCAGATGTTGGGAATGGGTTTTTGATATGTCCGGAGCATATCAGAGCTCGTTAATGTGAAGTTTGTTTAAGATATCTTGAGAAACTTCAATGTTTTTTACCAGAAACTCAATTTTTGATCTACAGTCGCTCCATCCATCCGATTTCGACATATATATATATAATATTATATATATAGACTACATGATTACTATTATTATTATTATATATAATACTACCCTCAAGTGAAAGACGAGCCTTTGTTCCAAAGGTTTTTGAGTATAGCTTGTACAGATAAGTACAGACGAGCCTGGCTATAGCCACTCGACTCTTGATACTGATCAGGCAAATATATATATATATATGGCCTATGACTAGATGATATATACTGGTCAGATATTGGGAATATGAGAGCAGCATGTCAGAGCTCTTTGATGCCATATTTGGTTAGGAAATCTTGAGAAACAACAAATGATTTTTGCCAAAAACTTAAGTTTTGATTTAGCAGCTATATGTTATAGTAGCTCGATCTATCCAATTCTCACATATATACTTTATTATTATTATTATTATTATTATATGTATACTATTCGCAACTGAAAGACGAGTCTATGCAAAGGTTCCCGAGTATAGCTTGTACAGAAAGGGACAGATGATTCTGTCTATATCCCCCCGACTCTTGTTCAGATATATATATATATGCTTGGAAGGTTCGGATCTTTGCCCCGCCATTTCATTCCAGTTACGCTCTGCAAGGGTATATACAAATGTTGTTTATTTATTTGTTATATTTTCTCTCTTTCACTCTTTGCCCGACTTAACACACTTTATAATTTACATACATATATACTTATCTAGTCTAGTCCATAATTTTGAAATATATTATATTCAACTATTTATCAAGCATGAATATTTCTCACACACTCGCTCATTTATGTGATTTTCATTTAATCTGAAATGCGACTCTTTTAAATCCGATTTGCGGCCTGATTAATATGTCTATGCATCGATTATTGACAGCTTATAAAGTGCGGCCCCTAATCTTATTTTATTTAGTGTTTGTGTGAGTGTGTGTGTGTGTGTGTGTGTGTGTGCGAGTGTGTGTCTGTGCCTGCGAGAATATGGTAATTAAATTGATTTTATTTTAACAACATAAACATGAATAAATACGAAAACAATGCAAAATTCAATTTAAATCAAACATTTTCTTCAGTTTTTTTTTTTAATTCCAGCAAATTTGTCGAGATGCATTTTAACATTGTTTGCATTTTGCATGTAGCATGACATGTGAGGCAGTTATAGACTAGCAGATACCCTGTGTCTAGCGTAATCCTAACATATATAAGAATTTTAAACTTTGTTTATTAACATTCCGAATGTTCGAAATGTTATTTAAGCTACCTTTCGCTTAAGGAAGATTCTTTAAAAAGTTGGCTGAACTTTTTGATTATTTCTCCAAGATTAACGCATAAAATCCCTCGAATAACTTCTCTTCTCCGAGAGAGTATTGAGAATTTGTTCTGAATATTTCTCCCAGATTCTACATCCTATTTTTTGTAGCTCTCTCTCTCTCTCTCTCTTTCTCCCCGATCTAATATAGAAATCAATTTAACTCGTCTCAACTTTTTCTACTCATCAACCTTCTACTCTCATTTCCTCGTCCCCTTTTAGAGGGTATGCGAGCTACAATAACATTGCGATTTATTTTTATAATCGTAATTTAATGTCGTTCTGTGTATTTATGCGTGTTATTTTAATTGTTGTTGATATAAAAATGTGCGACTGCTTAATTAAAATCAGCTGAAAATCAATTGGATGCCCCCCCAGGCAAGGCGTGGGTAAATGCTTTGACTAAGAAGTGACAGAAAAAAAAATCTCTGCTTTACAAATTGGAGGGCAGTCGAGGCTTTAACGTGAAACAGGTTTTCATTAAATAGAGGGTGTCATCAACTGTCATACCCTGCAAAAGGGTATAATGCGTTTGTGTAAGTAAATGTAACTGGCATAGGTAGAGGGATATTCGAAGTAGAAATATGCTTGACCTGGACGAACTCCTCCCATTTTCATAGTATCGATAAAAGTTGATTTGTTAAACATAAGAAGAGAATTATTGTGGCTTAATACACCTTACTTAGTATACAGGGTATAGTATAGTATATAGTAATATGATAATATTAAATAAATTTTGCCTTTCGGATCCTTCGCCCTTTACTTCTACTCCTTCAAATTCGAAAATATCTCGCCTTCAAGCACTGGAGTAAAAGAGTCAAGAATCTTTATAACAGCAGCTTAGCGCTGAGTTCAGAGTATCTCCTAGTCGGGCATATTGCGACATAAAGGTCGGACTATAAAGACCGAAGCTGATGAAGAATGAATATCTCATATACAATTAGAACGAAAAGTAAGAAGAAGCCAGAATCTACGCAACTTGGAGCTGGATTCAGAATATCTCCTAGTCGAGCATATTGCGAATTGCACATTGATCGGACCACAAAGACCGACGCATATCTCACAAACAGTAGGAACGAGAAGGAAGAAGAAGCCAAAATCTATGCAAGGATTACCTTGTGCTGGACTTAGAGCATCTCCTAGTCGGTCACGCCCAATCTCCTAAACGCCTTCTTGCTTTAAATACGCTTTCATGGACTTACAAAGCAATGTCAGATTGTTGTTAAATTGGTGGCTCGTTTAATTAAATATGAATTATTTAATAAGCATAAGAATGAAAGTTTTGCACAATAAGCGTGCGCTTTTGTTCGTTCCGTAAATTATATCGATATTTGGGATATTTAAAATGAAAGTTTAATTTGGCGATTATTGTGAATGTGAATACTTTAAAGCTTGGCCCTGTTTAATGCGCCGTGTTGCACTTAGTTTAACTTTGGCCAATTCCTTTGGCCTCGCTTTCATGGTTTAGACAGTTGCTTTTTAACATTCTCGCAATGCGTTCGCCCCCAAGCAATGCCAACCTGCGATTCTCTCTCTCTGTGTGTGTGTGTGCAATTGTCTAAAATGTTATTTAATAGAAAAAGCGCGCAGCACAGCACAAAAGTTGACGGCGCACAGTGGTTCACAAGGTGTAAAGAACTTAAAGAACTTTGACATAAGCTTGTTAATCGGAGGATAAAGTTCATGTTGTTTATATGAGAAATGAAACTTGTTGAACTTCGTTGATTATAGTTCGATCTGAATGAAATTTGTAGGTCTTAAATATGGCATATAAGAGTTTATATTTACCAAAGCGCAAGGTTTGACCCTTGAAATGTATGATTTTCCCACTTGGGGATTACTGGAAAGAGGTATTCAAAACGTGGAATATGGTTAATCTATATATTCCATAAAAAAAACCCATATACCAATTTTGATGTATCCAGCTCCTATTAAAATCAATTTTTATCGATATAAAAAATGGTGAAGATATCAAAAAAGTAGTGTGATCCCTACAGGAAGGACGACAACAACAACAATAGGAACTCCTCCTAAATATGGAGACTATCCTACTTATCCTTTGTATCCTTAACTTACCCCTCGTATGCTTCCTACCCGACATTGTTAAGGAGAATCAAGAGCTGGAATCACCTGTAAATATGTTTAATAATTACACCTGTTCCGCCTATCAGACAACCGAATCTTGCAAAGCTCCAAACACAACTCCGAGCCCAATTGCCACACGCACAAAAACTCCGAGGGGGACACATGGAGCTGCCTTTAAGAGTTTGATACTGCCACCGAAATGCACAACCACCGACCAATCGACAACTGAGGCACTCATTACATGAACAACTAGGAATCCCAATAGAAATCCTATAACTGCAAAACCAACAACTACGACTACAACTGCAGCTCGCAAGTTAATAACAACTCCCAAATCCACAACAACAGCAAAACCAACAACTACGTTTTGAAAGCCTACAACATCTACAGCAACAACTATAAGCCAACAACTACGACTCCAACAACAGCTAGCGCTCCGACATCTCCGAAACTAATCACTGCAACTCCTAAGCAAACAACAACTCCGAAATAAACTACTTCAACTCGCCAACCGACAGCAACAAGCACGATAGGATAAGTCTGTCCTTCTGTCTGTCTGCCTGTCGGTATGTCTGTCTGTCTGTGTTCCTGTCTGTCTGGCGGTATGTCTGCCCATCTGTCTTCCTGTCTGTCTTCCTGTCTGTTTTCCTGTCTGTCTTCCTGTCTGTCTGTCTGTCTTTATGTCTGCCAATCTGTCTTCAGGTCTGTCGTTTTGTCTGTTTTCCTGTCTGTCTTCCTGTCTGTCTATCTGTCTGTCTATCTGTCTGTTTGTCTGCTTGTCTGTCGATCTTCCTGTCTTTGGGAGTCTTAAGCTTTGTAACTACTTCAACTCGCCAACCGACAACAACAAGCACTATAAGATAAGTCTGTCCTTCTGTCTGTCTGCCTGTCGGTATGTCTGTCTGTCTGTGTTCCTGTCTGTCTGGCGGTATGTCTGCCCATCTGTCTTCCTGTCTGTCTATCTGTCTGTCTATCTGTCTGTTTGTCTGCTTGTCTGTCGATCTTCCTGTCTTTGGGAGTCTTAAGCTTTGTAACCTCTGGGAGTCAATCTCGGCATTCGCCCGAACGAACTGGCGCACATGACTAGATCTTTTCAGTTCATCGTTCTGATCAAGAATATATACATATATGGAATGGGCTCAAAGTTCTTTCCTTCTGCCTGTTGGATGCATTTGCACAAAAGATTTGTACTTCTCTCTTCTGCTTTGTCTCTCATCTGCATTAGCTTTGACAATCTGATAGTTCCAGTTTTGTTCCCTTCTCCCGCACTTGCGAACCACTGTGCGCTGCACACTTTCCCAGCTCTCGCACAGCGCAAAGTGAATTGAACTGCATTTGTGGGAGCTTATTGCAATTGCCTTTTGTTGCAAAAGACATTTGCAAAATTAATATGCGTTGAGGCCAAACTAAATAATAGGTAGACAAAAAGCCGAACAAAGGCCAAAAGCAGCCAAAGGTCCTGGCTAAGCCCAAAATGATGCGATATCATTTCAGTTGTGGGCGCAACTCTAACCCTTAGTAGAGCCCATGTGCACCTGGCCATATCGTGGCAGGTTTTTGGGTTAGAAATATATATACCCATGATTTATATCGAGACAATGGCACGAACCGAGCAACACGCGGCAAATGCCTTTCAAAATGGGAAACTTGCAACTTTTCGGCACGAACGCAAAACAACTTTTGCAAGAAGGAATCCCCCCTTCGCCCCTCTGCCCATCAGTAAATTGTAAAAGCAAAATATTGAACTTATTGGCTTTTATGTAGCTCGTAGCGTCAAAAGTGTCTATCGAAAGTTTGTTTTTTGCGCACGGGCTGGGGCGGCATGTTACTTTTGAGCTTACTTAGCATGTACTTTTTCACAGAGTTCAACTTAAGCTGCAGCCAAATTGAATTTTGCCAAGCTGCTCGCTAGCTTTGAATCTCGCATTGCAAATCTTCAGTCTTGAGTTCTCGCCAAGTCTCGGCATTCAAATCTGCCAAGCCCCCCGTCATGACATTTGCTATGTTTTTATCTCAAGAGCTCAGCATTTATATGACAGACTCACAGTTACCCTTTACTATGGGTACAAGTTGAACTACACTTGAATCAAATTGTTTCCAAAAAGTAAAAACTCATTAAAATGTGCTCTTGTTTAAAAAAAAGTTTCTTGTTTAGTAAAACATCCCCGACAATATATTTTAAAATTGCAAAAATATTCTTTTCACAAATTCCCCGAAAATATATTCTAAAATTTCAAAAAATTGCGTTTTACAAATTACCCAAAAATTTCTTCACAATTTTCCAACAATTTCATTTTACAAATTCCCCGAAAATATATTCTAAAATTTCAAAAATTTTCATTTGACATATAACCCGAAAAGATATTCTACAATTTCAAAAATTTCATTTTACAAATTTCTTGCACCTGTTTTCGATTGTAGCTTTTGCTTCTTAATATGCTTTTAACTAATATGAAATAAGTATGAACTTATTTCAAATATTTTGCTGCTTCAAGCTGCAAGCTTTGGCTGTGTCTACCCCTTTGCCTGCCGTGTGCGTACAGGGTATCGCAACGGCAAAACTTTCGCTCGGGCAAAGTGCGTGCGCCATTGTCTCGACAGCATTGTGCAACTGCAGCTCGTTGGAAGGGTTCCAACCACCAAACCCCCCCCTCCTACCCCCTCTCACACCAACGCCCGTCCGCCCAAGCGGTTTCCGCCTGACTTGCGG
Source organism: Drosophila littoralis (assembly GCA_018903485.1). NCBI lineage: Eukaryota > Metazoa > Arthropoda > Insecta > Diptera > Drosophilidae > Drosophila > Drosophila littoralis. The sequence continues at coordinate 1,186,339 of JAEIGF010000408.1, forward strand.
CGTTCTTCCTGCCTGATTGCAAGGCAACCGAAATTGAAGCGCAACCCTAAAGTTTCTTTTTTCGCAACACAAGAGGCACCGCCCGCGCCCCGCAAATCAGAAAGTTTCGCTTACAGCCTTTAGCTGTCTGCAGGGGTCGAGAGGTCGAGGGGGGGGCTGTTTAGTTTTTGGGCTTTTGTTTAAGCAGCCAGCACAAAAAAAAGTGCAAGTGCCACAAGTGAAGCCTGGTGTGCGGGTGCGCCTCCAGCTGGCGCCTGCTCCTCTGGCATGCATGAAGCCAGTTTCTTTTGATGCCAGAATGTTTTGTGGGTCTGTCTCTCTGCTTCTTTGCATTTTCTTGCATTTTCTTGCTGCTGCTGTTCATTTGGGCTGGCCGCAAACGCAGCACGCACTTAACTTTGCCAGCTGCCGCCGCAATGCTGCGGTGAAACTCATTACGAGCTTAGAATGCAAAAACAAAACCTCAAGCAGACACATAAACAACTAAAAAATAACAAAGCAACTTTATGTGCGTGTGCGTGTGCGTGTGCGTGTGTGTGTGTGTTTGTGTGTGTGTGTGTGTTTGTGCATTTTCAACTTTTCTATAAATCTAATGAGGGCAAAAAGTCCAGCTAATGACGTGTAAATTAAAACAACAGCCCCTAGTTTAATGAACAGACACACACGCACACACACACACACACACACACACGCACGCACACACACAGAAAGGAAACACAAGCTGACAACGCGGCGTATGCGCAAGCTGCCCAACAAAGTCAACAAATGTCGTTTGTCGAGGGAAAGCCATTTGATATCGACAGCTTCTAATTGCTGGGCAAATATATGGGAAAAATGCTGAAAAATTTGTCTATACCCTGTGGCCACTGCAAATGGGTATGTCTTGTAGAAGGCAGCATTTGAATACATTTAGCATGTGCATAAAAGAGCTGTAGAAAAAGTATTTATGTAAAGTTGATTTAAAGGGGACAATTTATATGGCTGTAGTCGGGCGTGCACGACTATCAGATACCCTTGATTCTTGCTTTCTTCTACACATACATTTACAAAGAGAAACACACACACTTTATGGGAAATATGACATCCAAATATGAATAAATACTCAGGCCCAAGTCTGTGCCGCTAAAAATACTTCTAAATCTGTTGTGGCAACTGGTGGACATAGGCAAAGAGGAAAGTATTGTGGATCTGCTTATACTATACAAAAGACTACAAAAGACCATATACTAAAGACGCAATCTCCAGTTCTTACAAGCTTCGAGAGCTGGCAAACCAAAGACAAACACAAACTAAAAGTTGATCGACTTCAAGGAAATAAGGCAAGCTATCGATAAGTAGCAAGAGACTCAATGGGAGAACCTTCTGCACTGGGAGAACCTTATAGTCTCTGAGAATAACATGTGAGACATGTGGGAAATACGAGCCCAGCCATGTTCGTTGACTCAGCTCGTCGTGCTGATCAATAATACAAATAGGAGAAGTTCTTGTAGTCTCCAAGGTCAATCCAGTTTTCTTCGTTGTGCTGATCAATAATAGATATACCCTATGGGTAGGAGATACAGGAGATGCTCCTCTAGTCTCTGCGATAGACTTGTTCAAACAAAGGTCATGCAAATATAGCTGAATAGCCTCAGCTCTTCGTCCTGATCAATAAATATATATAGTCTCCAGTGGTTCTCAGACATAGAAGATGTTCTTGAATTCTCAGACATCGACGGGCTGAAACATACGACAAACAAGCCTGGCATATATATACCTTTTAGGGTCGAAAGCACAGGAGATAGACTGGTTCCAGCATTCCGACACACAATCCTGGCAGGATAGACTCAGCTCTTCGTTCTGATCAAGAATATATATAGACTCCAGGGGTTCTCAGATATAGGAGATGTTCTTGGAGTCTCAGAGATGGACGGGCTCAAACATACGACACACCATCCTGGCAGGATAGACACAGCTCTTCCCTCTTCTCTCCTGATCAACAATAAATGCCCTCTTTGGATTCGAAGCTGCCTTCTGCTGCCTTCTGTTGCCTTCTGCTGCCTGTTACCTTTACACAAAACCATGCTACCCTTTTGTGCCATTTTGGTTTGAGGGTATTGTATAAGATTGAACCAAAAATTAATTTAAGTTCATTTTTCGCCTCAGCTGCAATTTCCAATTAGGGCCTTGTTAAAATTTGCGTTTGACTCAAGCAGTCTGTCTGGAAAAGGGGCGGTTGGGGGGGGTGGAATTGCATCTGCAAATATTACGTATGCCTTGGCCCGGCAATAACAATGCCAGCCAGTTGAATAGAAGCACGAGCATATTGTGCAGCATGTTAATTAAAAACTATGCATGAGGCAATGCCAACTGGCTGTTAACGGTAAACGTTGCATGCAACAGCCATGGCAACGCGCGCAACAAAACTAATTAAAGAATGTGTGCAACACACGCGCGCGCTATATGAAAGAGAAAATGTTTGCCGTTTGTATTTTACTTGCATTTCTATTATATATATATACATATATACAAAATAAGACAGCACGAAGCATACTTTAAGGAAAGTCTGAGTTTTTCATAAAATGCAATGTCAAATGTCTACGCAGCAGAAACATGAAAATCAAAGGCAGCAGCAGCAGCTGCAGCTGCAGCAGAGACAACCGCTGCAGAGAGCGGCAACACTTCAGCAGCCGGCCACAAAGCGACGCAAAGGGACATCGTCGTCGTCGTCTGGGGCGCCAACTGTGCGACGACAAGTATCGTGGGGTCCGCCAATCGTAGCTGAAACGGATGTCGATTTGGGCAGCGGGGGCAGCCAGGCGGCCAAGGAGCCCGGCCGCAAGTCGGCCAAACAGAATGGCTACCATGGCGTCAATAGACGAGCGACAACAACGCGCAATTGACAACAGCAGCAGCAGGAAGAAGCGAAACGAGAAGCAAAGTGAAAAAAAAGAGATATATGTATGTATATATATAAAAGCATAAATATTAAGTCGAAAACAAGGCAAACACAAACAGAAACAAGCGCAATTTATGTGGATTAAAGACGCAGCTCAAGAGTCAAGAAAAAAACAAATTAAAAAACAAAACGAAAACAAATGCACATTAAACATAGAATACAACGGATACTTATGCATATTTAAAGCAAATATTTACTACAAAAAAAAAAAGAGAAAGCTTTTCGAGAAATTAACAAAATTTGACTAAAGAGAAATTTAACGAAATAATACGTTAGATTTTTAGCAGAGCTTAAATAATTGCAGCTATTTTTGGACATGAATACGAGATAGATATTCTATATAATATCTCCTTATTTTACTTAAGTTTCTAGCAAGAGCTTTGTTTAGCTGAAGTATTCTATATGCTTAAAAACAAATTTAGATTTTTTTATGAAATATATATTTCAAGAGAGCTGGGAAATTAGTTAAGGCTAATTATCTTACGGCTAAGCTGTGTATCCATAGGCAGAAAGTTTTTCAATTGAAATTTAGTGGAAAAATAAATTTCTCAAATAAATTTAAGAAACAAGTTAAAGTTTGCATTGAACTTCAACTTGATATATGATTTTTTTGAGTGTAAATTTTAAGACAAATATTCAAATTTTAAAGAGATTATTTTCGTATCTGAATATATTTTGAGAAGAGAAATTTTGGGGAAAAGTAATTAAGTATTGCAAAAAAGGAAAGATTTCAACCGACGATGAAATACTCTTTTTAGCAGATATTTGGTAAGAATTTTGAAGATTTTAAGTGCTGAGTTTGGAGTTCCATGATGTCATGAAAGACAGAAAATGTTTTCAAACAAAAACTTATTAGTCGAAAAATTCATAGGGAAAGCATGAATACTATATTGTAGTCCGAAACGGCCAAATCCGGCCTTATGTAACAGAAAGCAGGAGCTAGATCATGTTTCTAAAGATAGCCTTAAAAGTGAGAGAATAGTTGACAAGTAAATACACAGACAGACAGGCGGACTTGGCTATATCGACTGTACTGATCAGGTATATATACACTTTATTTGATCTGAGTTGTCCACGTTGCATACCCAATGACAAAGTTATAATATCCTCTAGAAGGGCATCAAGATTCTTTTCCCATATCGATTTTATAGATCAAGGCAAAATTTAAAGGAGAGCCAAATCACGTTTTCTTAGAAGCTCATCAGCTTAAATATAATAATTAGGGAAACTATATTTCCAGAATATTTTATATTTTCAATGGAATATATTTCCAGAAATATCAAGGCTTATGACGGTTAGTTAAAAAATGAGCAATTTTTCTACAAATTCTTATATATAATACTAAGAGTTGGAGCTGACGTAAATTTAAGACAGTAGAAAATCCAATATATTAATATATATTTTTACAACCATTCCAAAGTAGACATAATTGTAAATTAGTTCAAATAATTGTTTATCAATTTAATATTTAAAGCATAAGTAAATATTACACTTAAGCAAAGGCTCGACTTATATATAAGATTATTTTACTATTAAGTCGAATTCCCAGATGCCAAACACACACACATTATACATATATAATATTCCCGTATAAGTTCGTCTGATTCGCATTTTCTATTTTTCATTTCCCATTTCCATGTGTGTTAAGCTTAAGAAAACTCACTTTCTGTTCTCGCGGCGTGTGTGATATACGAAGGTAATAAAAGTTTGTTCTCTGCGCACAACTTGCGTTAAAAACGTTAAAAACGATGAAAACGCAAAAACTCGCAACTTGAAATTGTTTCTTATTAAACAGCAAAAGAATTATGCGCAAGTATGCTGGCAAATAAATTAATTTTCATTTATTTAAATGATTTTATTAAAAAAGTTTCCATCGAAATTGTTGACGACATCATCAACAATAATAATAACAAGAGCAGGGCCAGGCTAGTCGACTACGAGATACCCTGTAGACAGCGGCAAGCTGTGGTGAGACACAAAAACACACAGACACAAAAACACACTTGCTGTGCTTCTTCTTCTCCTTAGCCTTTTACAAACTCTAACAAATATGTTCCTAAATAACTCAGGTACTTAAACTCGGATCTTAATGAAATTTACGGGGCTTAAATATGACATTAAAATGTGTGCAAATTCCAAAGCCCAAGACTATAGCTGCAAAAATTCGTTTCTTCTAGATAGATTAGAATTTATGGGCTCGTAGATGCCTTCCTTCTGCCTGAAACATACATTTACGCAAAACGTGCATACCCATTTGTATTGGCTGCAGGGTATATATGGTAACAACAACAAAGAAGATGACGGTGAGAGCAGGGAAATATTTTCACACACATAATGGCACTTCAATATGTAATGCAGACGGTATGTGGGTGTGTGTATGTGTGTGTGGCTGGGGGTGTGTATTCTTGGGTGTATATTGTTGTGTGTGTGTGTGTGTGTGGGGAATCAACCAGCAGCTTGTTAGTGGCTTTGTTGGTCAGTACTTTCAACTAATGTGTTTTGTGCGACCATACAAAATCTCAAGCACCCACTTACACACACACACAAACACACACACACCCGCACACGCACACACAGTAGCTCACGTTTCTCCAGCGACACACACACATACACTCACACAGACACGATTTGATGTACTTAACTTTCGTCGTTTTGGCCATGTTGTTGCTGTTATAGTTGGCAGCTGCTGCTGCTGCCAACAAACCGCAGACTATATGCTTGTGTGTGTGTGTGTGTGTGTGTGTGTGGGAGAGAGAGAGCGAGCGCCTTATGCTTCATCTCGTTCAGCTTTGGCTGCCTGCATAAAATAACCGCATAAAATGTCGTTAAGCATAACGAAATTGAGTCTGCTCATAAATTCAGATTATAAGATTAAAATGTTGTGATTTTCGCACATTGCGCACGAGCCCGAAGCCCCTCACGATCCGACCCGCCCACCAGCCGAAGGAAACCCCTTTACATAATGAAATATAACAAGAAAGGACAGTTTTTTGTTTAGTCTGCCGAAACATTGAATACCCTTGCAGACCTATTGTGGGCCAAGGGAGAATCTCCTTTGGAAATTGAATTAAAAACGTGTTGGAGAATTACATTTTCAACCTTTTGTGCCTAGGTTTAATGATATGGTAGCTATATTTCTGGTGGGCCAAAGTTAAAGAGATTTTCACTTACATATATGCATATATAGATTTGAACCTACTTTAGCTTGGTTGACTTTAATGAAAGGTAGCTATATTTAATAGTAGGCCGAAGTCAAAGAGCCTTACTTTTTATATAAGGATTATTTTGAAGCACACATTCGCTGAAGTTGAGTTCTTTATGAATTACAACAATTTATATAAGCAACATTTTAATTTGATGCTAGAGTTGAACCAGCGTTCTGCTGCTTGCTGGACCGACGCCTAAGCTTCTAAACCAAGTATAGATATCTTGATAACGATAAGTTCTCTAAGCAAAAGCAATATAGTCCACCAATCCAGCTGAAACGTATCTACGTATTACCTCCGACAATTAGTCTGATATGTCTTGAATTGGACATCTAAGCTGATCAAGAATATATATTAATACATATCTAAAGTACATTTGAGCTACATCTCCCAATAGCCCGTCACATTTCGTGCTAAATATATAAAATACCCATTTGAAAGGGTATCAAAATGTGCAGCACTTCGCAGTTGAAGGATCTGCCTTTTGCCGTTTGCCTTGTTTTCCTTTTTGGGGGCAGCTTTCCCGCAGGACGCAGGCTTATTGAAAAATGCGACGATACAAGCTCTGGAAATGGCCAATTTAATGAGTTTACGACTTTTATCAGCTGCGTGCTTCCAGCTTAAAGTCAAGCGAAAGGCGATGAAAATTCTCAAATATGTTGAGAGCGAATGCTATGCATGCGGAAGAACTCTGAAAGGAAAGCTAAGGACGAAGATTTATTCTGCTTTAAATTTGAATTTGAGAATCTTTACATAAGAGACGTTTATGTGGTTTGCAACTTCAGCCCGATTAGCCTAATGAGAATTGTTAGATATTGGAAGACAACAAGCAGATACTCTACCATAAGAGGAATTTATTGTAGGGTATTCAGATTGCATTAGTCCGATGAGAATTTTCGGATATTGGAAGAACTCTTAAGCAAAAGCCAACGACAGGCAGTTAATCTACTCTAGGAGACATTTTTTCATAGGGTATTCAGATGAAGATATTTCGCTTATGTGATTTGAACATCCGACTTAACGACAACAAGTTACTCTACTCTACGAGATATTTATTGTAGGGTATTCCGTTTAATCCGATGAGAATTTTCGGATATTGTTTTTCAGCTTTTCTTTATAAGAAAACATTTCCTCTTTGAAAGCAGGGTATTCAAAACTTAGGATTAGTTGAGCTTGGCTACATTCCGCTTGACTCGCATAGTTTTTTATGGCACAGATTCTACCTGCGAGTAAAACCTGATATACTCGCAATTGTTCCGTCGCAAACAGAGTATACACATTCGGGTGCAGGGGTATTCCCCCCTCTCCCTTTCCCTTCCCCTCTCCCGCTATCTTGTCAATAACACACGTTCAGCGAACTTGAAATTCATGAAAGTTGCCAAGCGCAACGATTAAAGCCAAATATTTGGCTACGAATTGGGGTCAGCTGGCAAATTTGACAACCCTGACAACCCTGGCCGCAGCTCTGGTCACGTGAATTTCCCAAAAACTAAAAAGCCATCAGCTGTCGCTTCATTATGATGCTAATTGCGAGCTGCCCGAGCAAAGAGAATGAGCGAGAGAAAAAAAATGAAGAGAAAAACAAACAGAGCAGAGGATTAGCTCGCAAGGCGCAAATGATATGCAACGTGCCGCATGCAGCATGCAACATGGTGCACGGGTCACCCGACCCGACTGTCACTTGACCCATAAACAGTTGGTTTCGCCTAAGCCCGTTATGTCATGCATCGGGATTAGCGTGTGAAAACAAGAGTCCTGCGGGTCCGACTCCTTTTTCTGCCAGCTCCTTGTTGTCGACGACTTTACGACATTTTTTAGGTAATGAATGGGATTACAGTTTAGTTTTTTTTTTTTTCGTAATCCACTCTATAAAAAAACGCAATGATTGTAAAAAAGGCGCTTGCCTGCGCCGCAGGTTGACCTGTGCTCATCATGAATGGCCGCGCGCAGGTCAAAAACTGCACCATTTCGGGCATAAAAGCGGGCGGACGCCGGGCAGACGAGAGCAAACGCAACGCAGCATTCCGACAGCCAAGATGTGCAATCCACAGCAACTCGAACAACAGCAGCAACAGCAGCAGCAGCAAAATGTGGCTGCCACGCCCACAGCCGCCTATGCGCTGTACTTGCATCGCGAGGAGCTGCGACGCCGCAAGGCGCACTCGGCCCGCGCCTCCGCGACAAAGATACAGCTGACCAGCGAGCTGATCGCGCGAACGAAGCAGAACATACGCGTCTGCAGCTTCGAGGATCTGGAGATACTCGCCCGGGAGACGATCTTCAAGAAGAGCCTGCAACGGCATCTGCACTATCGACGCATGCAGCTGCAGGCCTGGCTGCTGGCCAGGAAGCAGGGCAAGATCCTCAAACAGGAATCGAGGCGAAGCAACTGCAACTGATCGAGCTGCAGTTGAGGAGCTCGGGAATAAAACAGCCAAAGTGATAAAAACGCCAGATGAAACGAATTTCTACTCTAACTAGAATTGTATAAACAAATATTAATTAGATTATAATACAATTAAGGGGAAAAACAGCGCGGAGATATAAGTATTTATTCGCGCAAAACACAACAACTAGTGATAAATTTAAGGAAGAAATCTCCAAATGATATCTTAATATATATACTTGATTGACATTTAAAACTGAAATAAATTTTGAGGACAAACTTAATTTCTTCAACGGTTTTCCCTCTAAAATAATCTGGCATTCAAATCTGACAACAACATTTTTGGTCGAAATTCATGTCAAAATCTTACCCCTAGAATTCGATCTAGACATAGGTCAAAATTGCACACCCCCATAACTCGGTCAAATCTCAACCGATTTTCACGAGGTTTCACTTTTTCTTCATGGTTTTCCATCTAAAATAATCTGGCATTTAAGTCTGACAACAAAATTTTTGGTCGAAATTCATGTCAAAATCTTACCCTTAGGATTCGATATAAACATGGGTCAAAATTTCCCACCCCCATAACTCGGTCAAATCTCAACTGATTTTCACGAGGTTTCACTTTTTCTTCATGGTTTTCCCTCTAAAATAATCTGGCATTCAAATCTTACAACATGATTTTTGGTCGAAATTCATGTCAAAATCTTACCCGTAGGCTTCGTATATAGACTTGGGTCAAAATTTCCCACCCCCATAACTCGGTCAAATCTCAACCGATTTTCACGAGGTTTCACTTTTTCTTCATGGTTTTCCATCTAAAATAATCTGGCATTTAAGTCTGACAACAAAATTTTTGGTCGAAATTCATGTCAAAATCTGACCCCTAGGTTCGTATATAGACATGGATCAAAATTTCCCACCCCCATAACTCGGTCAAATCTCAACTGATTTTCACGAGGTTTCACTTTTTCTTCATGGTTTTCCATCTACAATAATCTGGCATTCAAATCTGACAACATGATTTTTGGTCGAAATTCATGTCAAAATCTTACCCTTAGGATTCGATATAAACATGGGTCAAAATTTCACACCCCAATAACTCGGTCAAATCTCAACCGATTTTCACGAGGTTTCACTTTTTCTTCATGGTTTGCCATCTACAATAATCTGGCATTTAAATCTGACAACAAAATTTTTGATCGGAATCCATGTCAAAATCTTACCCCTAGGATTCGATATAGACATGGGTCAAAATTTCCCACCCCCATAACTCGGTCAAAACACAACTGATTTTCACGAGGTTTCACTTTTTCTTCATGGTTTTCCCTCTAAAATAATCTGGCATTCAAATCTTACAACATGATTTTTGGTCGAAATTCATGTCAAAATCTTACCCGTAGGCTTCGTATATAGACATTGATCAAAATTTCCCACCCCCATAACTCGGTCAAATCTCAACCGATTTTCACGAGGTTTCACTTTTTCTTCATGGTTTGCCATCTACAATAATCTGGCATTTAAATCTGACAACAAAATTTTTGATCGGAATCCATGTCAAAATCTTACCCCTAGGATTCGATATAGACATGGGTCAAAATTTCCCACCCCCATAACTCGGTCAAAACACAACTGATTTTCACGAGGTTTCACTTTTTCTTCATGGTTATCCCTCTAAAATAATCTGGCATTCAAATCTGACAACATGATTTTTGGTCGAAATTCATGTCAGAATCTTACCCCTAGGATTCGATATAGACATGGGTCAAAATTTCCCACCCCCATAACTCGGTCAAAACTCATCCGATTTTCATGAGGCTTCACTTTTTCTTCATGGTTTTGGGATACTCACGAAAGGTCTCCTAAAGGAAGATAATATGAGCCTCCGTCCGCTTCTGTCCGCTATAGCTCTATATAGTTCTAAAAGTTAAAGAGATTTCTAGCCTATTTGATCAGCTTTTCGAGCTTAGTTGATAGTCCGATAATATCCGTGGGACAGCTAAAAGTTTAAACGCCCATCTCTAATTATTCAGCTACACATTTGTTATCTGCTTGACACACACACACACACACTCGCACACACACTCGCACACATGCTGAGTGCAAAGTGCAAAGTGCAATTATGCCCTAAGCATACAATTTCCCATTTAAATATTAGAAAATTTGCACTGCGCTGACAATGAATTCCACAATGTCTGCCAGAGTCAGGCCAAAAAATAGAACTAAAAGCAGAAGAGTTGATGGTGGTGGGAGAAGGGGTGTAGAGGGGGGAGACTGGCGTCGACCTGTTCGTAATAGTGTAAAAACAAATTTACACATGATTACATGATTCGGGCGAGTTACAACTGCCGGCGTTTAATAAAACTCAAACAAAATGAAGCGTTGCATAAATTTGAACAGGCGCAGCTACAACAACAACAACAACAGCAACAACAACAGCAACAATTGCAAGAACTGCAACGAAAAGTGGAAGCAGAAGATGTGCGCAACAACAACATCGTCTTCTTCTTTTTTCGTTTTGCCTTTTAGACTACATAAATTTTAATTAAATGTCACTCATACGCCATGTATGCCAAGTACAATATGTGTGTGTGCAACCAGACATTTGCTGCGAGTGTGCGTGTGCAATTGAGTGTGTGTGTGTGTGTACGTGCGACAAATGGATGCAGACACACACACACATATACACACTCGCACACACACTCGCACAGACACATGCAAGTGGCACGAATTACAGTTTATTGAACAGAAAAGGGAAAACACAGTCAGGGCAAAACACAAGAGAAAAGGAGGGAGGGGGAGAGAGGGAGGGAGAGAGAGGGAGGGGGGAGAGGGGGAGAAAGAGTTGCCTCTAAAGCAAACAGCATCAAGTTGTTTCCACTGCTCGACAGCAAGGTGCGAAGCCTCACAGCATTCCAGGTTATCTGTTTATTTCAATGCAATAATATTTTATGTCTCCATACATCTTATTTAGAAAGCAACAGAAGCAATAGAAAGCCCGCAGAAATGCACAATTTGATTTTTCGCATCAAGCAATGAGTTTTCATAAAGTTTCTGAATAAATTCGTTTTAAAGCTTATCGATTGTCGGACGCAACGTTGCATTCAATCGGCTTATGGTTCCATTTGCCAGCCTTTTGTAAAAGGCAGTTAGTGTGTACAACAATCAGTCAATCAATAAGTCAGCACAAAAACCGTATGCTAGTGTTTGCGTGCAGTAAACTAATGTGTACAAGGCAATGAGTGCAATCTGTCATATAATCAATCAATCATTATCAATCAATCATTCATCAATCATTAACCAGTCAGTAAGTCAGCCCAAATTAGAGTCAGAAAAGGTGTCTTAAATGTCAGCCTTTTAGCTTTAATGGTTTTCGCCACTCGCTATTCATCAATCAATCAGACAGTCAATCAATCACTTAGTCACTCAATCACTCAGTAGGTCAGCACCAAATCCCAAAATTAAGGCACCCTAGCGGTAAAAGTATTCGGCTGTGCGGCCATCCTCAATCAAACAGTCAATCAATCAGTCAGTCACTCAATCACTCAGGCACACAATCCAATCAGTATGTCAGTATTATCCCATTAAAAGTTTTGAATATGCAGTCACATATTCGGCACCCTAGCTATAACGGGTTTTCGCAGTGCATTAATCGTCAGTCCATCAATCAATCAATCAGTCACTCAATCACTCTGCAGGTCAGCAAAAATTCTCAATGAAAGTGTTTGAAAAGGTGTAAGTTCAGTAACTCCATCCGTAACAGTTCTTGTCTGTGCATTAATCGTCAATCAGTCGGTCAATCAATCACTCAGTCACTTAATCAGTCACACAATACTGTGGATAAGCAAAAGCAGATAAGCAAATATGGGTGTGCACCAAAATCCAATACAAGTTGATAAAGGCATAAAATACTCGTTACCCCAGCTTTAACCATCAATCAGTCGGTCAATCAATCAAGTATGCATGTTCCACATGCGACTTCTAATGCGATTTGCTGCAACCCGATGGAAACAGTGTAAAAATGTGTGAGGACAAACGGAGAATCTCGACCACAGCCAATTGCTTTGGCTGCATTTTGGTCAGCTATAAAATCTCAAGTTTTTTCTTTCAACATTGTTTTTTGTGCCCCATTTGATGTTTTTTCTCGTTGTTTTTCTCGTTGTTTTTTTCTGTTTTTTTTTTGGCTGTGGTCTTGTGCATTTTAATAAAAGTTTTAGAGCATGCATTATTCATGTTTTACAGCAATTGTAATTGCCAGACGGCCCGAACAAGGCGCAGGACTTAATGAAAAGCCATCAAGAACAGCCCCCCCCCCTCTCCCCTCGCCCTCTCTCTCTCTCTTTCTCTCTCTCTGTTTGTCACACTTGAAACTTTTTCAATAATTTCGAACATATGCGTCGAGTTCTTGACAAATTAACTCAAGTGCGCAATGAAGTGTTTACTGTGGATAAGCAAAAGTTTTACTTTCTTCAAGCCAGTGCTGCCCATTTGGCTTTTTTTCAGCTAAATCTGGCTATAAGCGCTGCTGCCTATTGTTAGTTATTGTTATTTTTTGGCATAATAGTTTGGGCAGAATTTTATCTCCTCTCTTAAATACAATTTTACTGCTATTTCAGCTCTTTTTAGCCAGCTTCAACTCTAGATTTGGCTTTCAAAGCCTCAATTGGCAGCACTGTTTAAGGCAGCTGCCACGCCCACAACTTGGCTATGCTGCCTTCAAGCAATTTGTTATTAATTTCCGCGTTGAAAAAAGTTGATATAAAAAGGCGCAAACTTTTTCTTTCAATTCAGTGGCCCGCCCTCCCTCTACCCCCCCCCTCTCTCTCTCTCGCTCTTCATTTATTGCGAAAAGTTATTGTCGCTGTCGCTGTTGTTGTTGTTGTTGCTGGCATATTAAAACATGGCCCATAATGGTTAACAAAGCATTTGCTTCTTGTTGACCCAAAACGGGCAACAAACTTGTGCGTACAATGTAAAACATGTGTAATAAATACATTCGAGTGCCAACTGAGTGCGTGTGTGTGTGCGTGCGTGTGTGTGTGCGTGTGTGTGCGTGTGCTGTCAGGTGGGCAATAAATTGCAATATGCGGCTCAGAGTCGGGCAAACAACAAAAGCTGCCAAGCAAATGATGACTGGCACAAAGTATTTGAAATGCCTGCACTCGGGGGAAAAACTTAAGAATTGCTCGACTTAAAACAAGCACAAAAGTTATCTAAAATGGTTTCAGGACTTAAGCTGAGAATGAAATGCACATTTTAAGCACATTTTGAAGGCCTTAAATTCTGAGACAGAAGTTTTTAAATGCAGCGCTTACGTTAAGTCATTTTTTCAAGCATGCAAATTCTTGTTATAAGTCATTTTTGGCTTAATTCAAGTTTTTGCTGCTTTTTAAGAATATTCGGGAACAAAATATGTGTAAATTTTGAAGACAAAAAGGAATGGAAAGCTGAAAGATTATGCTAGAATTTACAGCAGTTTTTTCTGCGAGTGCACAAAGGTAACTTAGCCCTTTCCCAACTTTCTATAAACCCCCTTCTTCTTCTCTTCTTTTTTTGAGCTCAGATTTCTTCTTGTAAGAAGTATTTTTTATTCCCCATATTGACAGTCATATTTGATATCAAGAACGATTCGTACTCAATTTAAGAATATTCAGATGGAAAATATACTTATGCTAGAATTGAGACCTATTTTTTCTCTAAGTGTACTAAACGGCACACCTCCGCCCTTCCGCCCAGCCTTATAGAAGGCCTTCCTCTACGACAGAGCGCCGCGCAGTATGCTATGAAAAATTGCAGAACTATGCGCTCAATGTTAATATGGCCGCCAAATGAAACAACACACACACACACGCACATACACTTATATGGTGTGAAGAAGTGTGGCATTGTGTGCGAGTGTCTGTGTGTGTGTGTGCGTGTGCGTGAAAGTGCAAGTTTGGCTGCCTTTTAATGCTGCTGCTGCTTTTATTGTTGTTGTTGTTGTTGTTGTTGTTGCTGTTGTTGTTGTTGCTGTTGTTGTTGCTGCTTTAACCTTCAAGCGAGAACAATAAAAGCGCACAAAAGTGCAGCTGAAATGAGTTGCAGCAAATGGAAAACTATGAAAAAGCAACGTGAAAAATAACAATTTTAAACGTGCTTTTTAAAAACTGAGCGAGAACAAAAACCAGGCATGAAAATAAACTTTAACTAGTTATTAAAGTGCGAGTAAAAGATGTTGTGTAGGGGGAAGTGAAATTTCTTGTGATGTCTTGATTTCCCAGTCAGAGCACACTGTTATCATCTGATACTAGTATTTGGGACATTTAAACAAATCCTGAAAGTCAAAAGAACTTGATTGACTGAAAAAGACTGAAAAAGTTGATCCAATTATCACATTATTAGACAATCATACAATATGATAATGCCTTGATAGGGCAAAAACTCAGATGGCATTCGTTCAAATTTGGGAAATTCGTTTGCTTGGGATATTCGAAGCACAGAAAAATCCCTTTTTATATGTGACATATATACATACATACATACATACATATACAATGTCCGATAAATATTAACAGCAATTGCGTTATTTAACGCTATAAAATGATAAATATTACAGTTAAAGTTTAGGAAAATAACTGTTCACAGAAGCATGTGTAATTGTCGAAAAAAAAAAAAAAACAAGTCAATTTGTGACACATAACGTTTCTTTATGTGTTTATTAAAAACTTCAGACCCATTTTTGCACTTAAAAAAATGTTCTAAAATTTGTATTATAAATTTAAAACAAATGATTAATTTTTATAAATTATTAAACCCCATAATAAAGATATAAGAACATCTGGGCGTGCCCTGAAATTGTCCAAATGCATAAATAGTTTTCAATGCGTACAAATTATCTTAATTTTTCTCAGTGTACTTGTGAAATGCACAGGAAACACATACACGTATATACATACATATGTACATGTGTGCATGTGATATATTCCCTAACTACTCAAAAGACGCGCTGCGAAGCGAGGCAAAAGAAGAATAGCGATTACCGTTCGAAGAACCGCAAGCGTGCGCGCACGCATATGCAAGTTAATTCCAAGGTTTATTCAACGATGAAAAAAATATGTTTTTTGTGGAAGCAAGTCTTCCTTTTATTGATGTCAATTTGCAACTGAATAAACTTAAATTAATTCTAGCCCTAGTAACCTGTGGCTTAGCGGCAGCGGCGTTGGCAGCGGCGTCGCTGCTGATGTTGTTGGCCCGTTGGGCAATTCTTCTTGGAATTTTTGGCGGTTGCCAGTCGGCGCGTGGAGGAAATGGCACAGACACCAAGTCAGCATTTTGCTGCACTTCTTATGAGGTGTTGCAATGCTTCTTATTGGGACTGTGTGAATTTATTTGTTGTTAACTCTTCCCCCTTTGATTTAAGCTTGTCCTCAAGCGGTCATCAGAAGAAAGGTATGTTGTTGAACCTGAGGTTGTTGGCGTCTGTATTTTGTATTTGGATATGCGTAGGTTCTTTTCTGGGGATCTCTAGTTCTTTGCTCAGTTGCAGTATTATATTTTTCTTTTTTCTCTTCAATACGTGTAATACACAGGTAAGAAGGATGGCAACTGTGAACAGAGTTATGAAGCCGACTCTATTGGCTATAGAGTGCGTCTGAAGTTTTTGCATGTTTTTTATGTTGTTGATGTGCAGTTCTTCCAATGCTTCCAGAGAAAGAATCTTAATTCTTTCGTTTTCTATTGGGGTTATTTGTATTGTGGGATTTCCTGGGGTCATGACTGTGACCTCCAAGTTGCTGAACTCTTGTTTGTTGATGAATAAGGTTTCGTTCCAGAAGTTGATCATGTAGGTGCCTCTCACACGTTTCTCCTCTTCTTGCCATCTAATAGTGCCGTTGAAGTCGTTCACTAGTATGAGTCCATCGTCGATTTCTTCGATCTCCGGGATATGGTCTGCATTGCTAAAGCCACAGAGCGCTTGCTCTCCACTAACTAACTTAGGTATACAGTTATCATTGTTTAAGTTTACAATTTTTGATTTGTTACAAATTTTAATATTATGATATCTTTTACAATTGTTGTTTATGCCATAAATTGTTTTATTAC
The DNA here is from genome assembly GCA_018903485.1 of Drosophila littoralis. NCBI lineage: Eukaryota > Metazoa > Arthropoda > Insecta > Diptera > Drosophilidae > Drosophila > Drosophila littoralis. Next base: position 1,202,951 of record JAEIGF010000408.1, read on the forward strand.
AATGAAACAGTTCGTTAAATTCTAAATTTATAATATTGTTATTTTTCACTACTGGCTTTAGGATGGTATTTTTGCATTCTATTTCTTCTAAATTTGGAATTTTTACAATGTAAAACAAGGTTGTTCCATTATGCAAAATGGACACATCTGCAAATTCTAACATTTCTTCAATATTTAAAGGTGGCATGTTGCTTTTATTAAAATTATCATTAGTAGTAATCTGTAATTTTTATGTATTTTTTATATTGCTTTTGTGGATTATCTTGTCAGTTGTTGTTAGTACGGTTGTGTTCCTATTTTCCTTAACTATTTCTTTTTTGTATCTGGGTGATAGTTTGGTACCTAATCTGGTATTAATTTTGACGAATATTTCTTGACCTGGTGTATAGGTGCGTATGTTGTTGCGTTTTTTGTTATGATTCTGCATGTCAGTCGATTGTTTCAGTTTGAGTCTGTCAATGTTCTCTTTCCTAGCTTTTTCGTATTGATCTGGGTCTGTAGTCATGTTTCTGCCGAAGAATATGTCTAATGGTCTCTTGTTAGTTGTCGAGTGTATAGTGTAGTTGTAGTCGTATATTGATTTGTTAAGGAGTTCTTCAAATGTTCTATGTTCTTGTTTTCTTTTATTACATCTCATAATATCTGATAGTGTTGAATGAAATCTTTCTACCTGACCATTCACTGCGCTTTTGTAGGGTGGTGTTTTATAAACTTCTATACCTAATTGGTCCTGCATCATAAAAGTGATTGAGGCTGAGTTAAGGGATTTTTCGTTATCTATTACAACGGCTTTAGGTACGCCAAAATAAAATAGGATTTCATGAAGTGGTTTTTTAATGTCTTCTATTGCTCTAGATTTGATTATTCGTCCCTGGGCTAATTTTGAAAATTTATCTACTGCTGTTAGTACTAAGTTCTTTTCTGTCGTGTATATGTCAATATGGATTGTATGTCCTGGGTATTCGGGGATTGGTGTTTCTGTGAGTTTTGGGTTAGTTGGATGTCTATCGTATTTTTCTTCTTTACAGACTTGACACTGTTTGACTAATTCTGTTATTCGTTGTTTCATTTTTGGGAAATAGAAAGTTTCGGACAATTGTATTTTGTTTTCTAGTGCGTTGCGGTGTGCTCTGTTGTGTGTAGCCAATATCTTCTCATCTTGCTCTGTTTCATTTGTTAAATCTTTTACTTGAGACTGCGTGAATCTAATCTTGAAGTTACTAAAGTGTTGGGGATATATCTGCTGAATTTGGTTCATTATTTCTTCTGAGGTTATTATTCCGTTAATAACGGATGGGTTTAGATGAGCTTTCAATATTTGCGTAAGGTCGTGTTCTGAGAAGTTTGGTCGAGTTATTGTGTGTCTGTGGAATGTTGGGAATGGAATGTGAAACTTGTAATCAGTTTTGTTATCTTTGCTGAGAAATATCTGGTTTTTAAAGACGTTTATTGGGGCTTCTATGCTAGGTATTAAATTGTGACTTGAACTGTCAGCACTGTGCTGGGTGGAGGCTACTGATCCAATATTATTGATAACAGGGATTCGTGATAGCGCATCGGCTACAATATTATCCCTACCTGGCTTATAGAGAAGTTCATAGTCGAACTCTTCCAGGTAAGCTTTCCACCTTTTTATCCTTGCGTTGCCATTCCAACTACTGAGAGAGTGAGTTAAGGGTTGATGGTCGGTATATATTTTTACTCTTGCTTTACCGTAAAGGTAGTTTTTGAGGGCTTTTAGGGCCCAAATTATTGCCAACATTTCCCTTTCATTGGTGGCGTAGTTCTCTTCTGTTTTAGAGAGAGTTCTAGATAGAAAACAAATGGGTCGCTTGTTCTGGGATAGAACAGCGCCAATAGCAAAGTTGGATGCATCTGTTGTCAGATGAAACTCTTTGCTGAAGTCCGGGTAATGGAGTATTACCTCGTTTGAAACCATGGCGTTTTTAATTTTATTAAATGCTTCGACTGATTCTTCGTTGAGATTAATGAGCTTTTTAGCTGATTGATTTTTGGACACACGTCCATCTTCCCCTCTTAAAAGAGAGGTAAGGGGCTTTGCCAACTTAGCGAAGTCTTTTATGAATCGCCTATAATAGCTGGCAAGGCCAATAAAAGATCTTAAATCTTTGAGGGTTTTTGGAAGTGGGTACTTTCCTATTGTTTCTATCTTGTTAGGATTGGTTTCAATACCTTTGTCTGAGATGACAAATCCCAGGAACTCTACTCTGTTTTTAAAGAACTCACATTTGTCCAACTGACATTTCATGTTGGCTTCCTGTAGAGTTCTGAATATGGCGCTAAGGTGACGCGCATGCGATTCATCATCCTTGCTAAAGATAATGATATCGTCAATATAAATGAAGCATATTCTCCCAATATGCTCGCGAAGGATATCGTCTAGGGCTCTCTGGAAGATTGAGGGCGCATTTTTCAGACCGAAGGGGAGTCGTGTAAACTCGTATTTTCCGTTGTTAACGGAGAAGGCTGTTTTTTCTATGTCTGATTCTTTGAGGGGGATTTGATGAAATCCACTTTTCAAGTCTAGAACAGAGAATACCTTATTATTACCTAGCTGTGCCAATACCTCGTTGATTTCGGGTATTGGGTATTTGTCTGCGGTAGTTTCTTTATTTAATTTCCTATAGTCTATGACCATGCGATATTTTTTCTTTCCGGAGGCATCTAATTTTTTGGGGACAATCCACACAGGTGAATTATACGGGGATCGGGAGGGTCGGATTATTCCGTCCTCTAAAAGTTCCTTGATTTGGTTGTGTACTTCGTCTTTTAAAGACATTGGAAATTGGTAAAATTTCGAATATACTGGGGAATCGGTTTTGGTTCTGATTTCTGCTCTAACGTTAGTTGTATAAGTCAATTTTTCGTCCGGATTGGCGAAGAGACTTGGGTGCATTTTAATAAGCTGATTTAGGCTATTCCTTTGTTCGTTTGTCATGTGGTCTGTCCGTGGTATTACCGTGTTTACTGCCTCGATTCTTTTCTGCTTAATGGGTATGCAAATATTATTCTTGATTATTAGTAGATTTTTGCTGCTTTGTATGACAGCATCTAAATCTTTAAGACTATCGTTACCTAATATGGCGTCAAATGATTTTAAAGTGGGTAAGAGAAAGAATTTTATTTTGATATCATTTCTATTAAAAAAGATTAGCGAACTTATGGTGTGTAATTTTAATGCTTCCGCCGACTGTGACGGCTTCGAAAGGCTTTTCATTTGGGATAGGTTCGGACACGAATTTGGGTTGGACATAATTTCTGTTTGATCCTGTATCTATTAATATTTTGAGTAATTTTCCGCTCCCCATCTTACATTCTATGTAAGGAAGAGAGGAGCTTTTTATCCTAAAAAATTAATGTCTGAATGTTCGTACTGGTTATTCTGTCCGTCATCTGCTTCTTCGATTTGTTGGGTATATTCATTTAATGGCTGTTCGTATTCGTCCTGCTGTTCGTAATTTAGCATTGATTGTACGTATTCCTCCATGGTCACATAGTTGTCAGTGTTTTCTGTCTCGGTCTGTTCTTCTCCTGTTTGTATGTTGAAGTTTCTTTGTTTTTTGTCCGTGGCGTTTGTTGGTGGTGGGGGTCTTTTTCCTACTTCAAAGTTGGGTCTGTTCATGTAGTTTATCATTCTTGTGCGGATGCTTTGGTCCACGTCCATTGGTTCAGGACGTGGTTGGGGTTTTGGTGCAGAAGGTCTATTGGGTACGTAAACCTGTTGTGTTTGTGTCTGGTAAGTTCGTTGGTTAGGATGTTGTGGAGTCGGTCCATTATTGTTATAAGTCGGTGGTCCATAGTTTGTATTGGTTGGCCAAGGTGTATGAATCGGGAGTTGGGGCCTGAAGCTAATAGGTGGTGGCCTAAAGGTTTGGGCGAAAGAAGGCTGGGCTGTTCGAGGTGGCAGTATAGGTGGTGGTACATTTCTATTTTGGTTTTTGGCATGTGCTTGTTGATTCCTATTCAAAGCCATGTTAGTGCGACAGCTTTGATTCTCTAGTTTTAAGCAATAATGAAGGGCTGAAGGTAGATCTGCTGGCTCCTTTATTCCAAGGATCCGTGGTAAATATCCCTTCAAACCTCTAATGAAGGTATCTAATGCTTTATCTCTGTATATTTTTGTCATAAGGGTTTCGGATTCCCTATTTAATTCCATGCAGCCTACTTTATTTAATATCAGCGACAAGTGGTTGTAGACAACCTGGTAGAAATCTTCTACTGTCTGGTTGTTACCCTGCACTAACATTGTCATCTGATATTCTAATGTTCCCAGATCTCTTTTGTCCGCGTAGTGCAGCGTGAGACATTTGGAGATAGCGCTCCAATTTAAGGGAACATTATACGACTCGAGGGCCGTGTCAGCATTGCCAGTGATTTTATTTCTCACTGTATGCAATATGCCGAAGTATTTCGGCGAACCTATTTCGGCTGCATAGGCTGAGAGTATACGATCTACACTCTTTTTCCATGAGCTAAATTCCGCTGGATTACCGGAAAATTCTCTAAGGCTTTTTACTATGTCCGGAACTCTGTCCAAGTCGTTCAAGTTGTGGTTGGCAGTTATCGTTTGGTCGTCCACGTCACTAAACTCTCTAGAGGGGTTTACTAATTGCCTTACTAACGTCGGCAATTGTTGTGCCAAAATCTGGCTAACCGTGGCTGCTATCACCTGCTCTGCGTTATTCGCCATGCCTCTATTTTGTAGATGTTCGTTTTGTCTGTCGAGATGTCTTTGCTGTTGTCTGTTCAAGTTATGTCCGCCTACCTGTGGTTGATCTGATACTATTGGGGGCCTAACTAAATTGCTTTCATTAGCCATAAACAAGAGATATTACTAATATTGTGTATTTTTAGGATATTTTTGAAATAATTTTAAATCTAGTATTAGTTTTCTTATTCTATATTTTGTTTGATTGATTTTGATCGTTTTTGTTTTCTTTTTAAAACCAGTGGCTGGTTTCTTCCTTCTACTTTGGAGGGTCCCTTGGGAATCGCAAAGTTGGAATTTAGTTATACTACGTTTGTAGTCTTTATGTTTGTTTATCGTTTTACACTTCTTTATCTTGCTTATTGTTCTACAATATTTTTGTATTTCTTTTCTTATAATTCTATTTCACTTTTTGTGTTAGTTGTTTTGTTTGTTTGTCTTTCACTTAATTTCTAACTTACAGTACTATTCCTGATGTGGCAACCTCCCCTGCCGGTCCGGATTTCATCCTTTTTGAAGCCTTTGGGTATCTACTGGGGATCCTGCGACCAGTCTTCGTTGAGAGTATCCTGCGGGCGGGCCTTACAAGATGTGTTGTCCACCGATGGGCAAATAAACAATTAAGTTCTAATTGCCTTTCGCGAATTTCGCCAGTCGTTGAATTTAATTAACGAGAGTTGCACTGGTTTTGTTTTCGCGTATAACCGACTAACGCGCACGTAGAAGCGTTTTGTTCTTTTGTAACACGAGCCGGTCCCTGCTCGGGCGCCAGTTAATTCCAAGGTTTATTCAACGATGAAAAAAATATGTTTTTTGTGGAAGCAAGTCTTCCTTTTATTGATGTCAATTTGCAACTGAATAAACTTAAATTAATTCTAGCCCTAGTAACCTGTGGCTTAGCGGCAGCGGCGTTGGCAGCGGCGTCGCTGCTGATGTTGTTGGCCCGTTGGGCAATTCTTCTTGGAATTTTTGGCGGTTGCCAGTCGGCGCGTGGAGGAAATGGCACAGACACCAAGTCAGCATTTTGCTGCACTTCTTATGAGGTGTTGCAATGCTTCTTATTGGGACTGTGTGAATTTATTTGTTGTTAACTTGCATAAGCCAAGCGAAGGTCGGTCAAGGAATAAATATGTACATAAATGTGTATGTATATATGTATGTGTATTAACATATGTAAAAATAAACAATCGAATGTTAACTGCGACTTCACTTACCCCATGCTTCATACTGTTGTTTCTTGCGCTGCGCTGCTGCTGACGCGTGAACACGCACACACACACACATGCACATATGAAAAGTATGCATGTATGCTTGCATGCAAATGTGCTGCTGCCTTTTGGCCAACACGTTTGCACTTGCCTGCTGCTGCATCCATTGTGTGTAGTTGATTTGATGTCGACGGACTGAAGGCGGAAGGGGGGGCAGCATGTGTGGCCAGCTGTGAAGTGGCTGACGGTGGCGCCCGCCCCTTCTGGGTCAGGGGTGCAGGGGGCGCCGCCATTGTTGCCGAAACACACAAAGCGCCAGGGCTCAAGTGCAGCGCGGCGAAAATTTAATGCGCTGCAAGGTGGTTTTTTAGACCACGCTAACACACACACTCTAATACACTATACACTAACACTAAAAAAACACCACACACACACGCGTTTAACATTTTAATTATACGCGCAAGCAGGAATTTTTCCAATAAGACGCTCACGCTCATGCATTTTTAATCGGCAAAATGAATAACTTTAACAGGAGCACACGCCTGGACTTTACACTATACACTAAACACTACACACACAAAAATAAACACACAACACACGCGTTTTACAATTTAATTCGCAGGATTTTTTCCAATAAGACGCGCGCGCTTCTCCATTTTTAACCGCCATAATGAATAACTTTACAGTCGCATGTAACAGCATTAATCGGCTAGTTGTTATCGAATTGTGCTGTAACAGTCGGCTTACGCTGTTAAGTCCTGCAAGCCTGGCTGTTACGATCGCCTGCGCTGTACACTTAACAGCAGCATGTTAAAAGTTTGGTTGCGTAATTTTCATTTGGACTCCGTTCCGTTATCACGCGCCCAACTTCAGCTGCCAATAATGCAAGTTTCCAATTCTATTCTTATTAGATATTTTAATTTTCAAGTGCCGCACAGTCCTATTGGTAGCAGATATGCTTAACATAGGACTTGGCTACATTTTCGATGCGCCAGCTGGCAACGCTGCTCAACTCTTCCACAAACCCGCACTCGCCCCCTCTCTCTCCCCCTCTCGCTCTAACTCACGTTTTGTTCTGGCCTCGAAATGTGTAAAGTCACGTCAGGTGTTGAGTTATTGTTGGCAAAACTTTTCGCATATCATCCATTGCAAGCGTATTACTGCCACGCCCATTGCACAGCACAGCACACACACAAATATTTTGGAGAAAATTGCGCATTTCGGTTTAATTTTAAAACTTTATCTCTCTTTCTCTCTCTGGTCACACTTATACGCCTCGTCCATTTCCATTCATGCTTTGACTATAGCCAAATAGAATTAAACCCTAAATTATTTGATCTAAACCCGCACCCGAACACGAACACCCCCAACCCCCCTCACCCCCCTTAACCCGTGCCCAACACCCGACAATCTATCGCAGCCGCAACGACGCAAATCCCGCCACAAAGCACACGATGACACCGAGCATCCCTTTGATGTCGGCGCCGCAGCATTTGGCACCCGCCCCCGGCCCCGCCCGTCGCTGCCGCCCGCGCCCATGTATCTGGAGAATGCGCTGCTGCAGCGCCAGTTCGCGAATCCAATTAGTTACTTGGGCGGACCGCGTCTGCAGGCGCGCAGCAATCGCAACAGCATCGAGTCGATATTATCGCTGGATTAGCGCCAGAGCCGAGAGACGGGAGACGCGCGACGTCAGACTGGAGGCTAGTCACAAAACTCTCATCAAGTGCGCCCTGCCATGCCCCGCCACGCCCGCCGCCCCCTTGTCGGATAGGGGATTGGCTTTGACGTGCGGCCGCTTGACCCTTAACTTAGCTAGTTTGGAATTTTAGTTAGTTAATGTTGAACAAATTGTAAAAGTTCCTTTTCAAATAAAGAGAATATCTAAGAAGAAGAACACTCAAAGAAAACCAGTTGGAAAGCTCAAAATATGAGTTCCAATTGGACATTCGATATCGTATAGAACGCCCAATCCCATTTCTAATTGGACGTGTCATAAAATATTAAATAAAAACAATTAACAGTAACGAATTGGAAAATGTCAATTTCAACAAACGCGCAAGTATTTGTCTAATTGGATGTTTAACGCATTTTCATATAAGAAGAGCTCTAAAAATGATCTAACTGGAATTTGTGTTATAATTTGCTTAGAAAAAACCTTATGAAGCAAATAATTAATTAAAATAATAAAGAACATTGTATTTAACAGAAAATTATGGAATAATTTGCAAAAAGTTTCAAGGAATTAAAAATATATATATTAATTATGAAATATTTAATAAGAATTTATGGATTAACCCAATTTTTCAACTTGAACAATTTGATAAAAATCAAGAAAATATCCAAGGAGAAGACTATTCAATTGGAATGATAATTAAATCTCTTTTAAATCTTAATCTTAAATTTAAGGAGCCTAAAAAGAATTCTATGCAATAGTTAAAACTTTCATAAAAGTTGCCTTTCCAATTAGAAAATCAGGAAGAATACCCGTCTAAACATAGGTCTTACGACTTTGCGTTTATGTGAGAAGCCTTTTAAAACTTTTAATTACTTAGTTTATTGAGGATTTCTTGAAAAACCGAAAATGTTGCCATAAAAATACTCAGTTTTCGACCTACTCTTCTCATAGAACTATATGAGAAGTGGTCCGATATTGATAGAGATTATATATAGGAATACTAGTAAAAATATAGGAATACTAGTAAATGCCAAGTTTAGTTAAGATATCTTAGAATACAAAAAGTTTTGTCAAGCAATAATTTTCGACAGTTCGTTCCTGAGAAAGCTATATGTCATAGGGTTCCAATTAGAACTTATATGTCAGAAGTCTTAAAACTCAGAGAAAAGTGTGAATAGAAAAAGAGAAACGGACAAGGCTGAATAATGATCGAGAATATATATACTTCATGTGATAGGATATGTCTTCTAATAAGCGTAATAGCCTCTACAAGTGCATAAAAAACCAATCTGGAATTCTTTGATACCTATTATAATCTACTATATCTTTAACTGCATACATATATACCCAAGAGATTTTGCATCCAGGTAAGTATGTAAACATTCTACAACTATAATCTATTTACCGTCTGATTAGATCTGATTATAGATTGGACATATGTTGATTTGATCTCTGATTAATCTTATGTACCCTTTTAATACCCTCTTCATGTGCATAAAACCCTAATTCTTTGTATTCCCTATACTCTTCGATATTTATAATCTCTGACTTAACACATATACATGTTATATAAGGCATGTTGAAATACCCTCAACAAGTGCATTCAAATGTTATCTATACTCTATTTTCATATCTATGATTTCTGATTTTATTATAGCATATGTTGATTTGATCTCTGATTAACTATATTTCCATATCTATTATCTCTGAACTAGCACATACACAATTAAATCTCTATAACTATATGCTATATACACAAGATACGGGCTGATTACATAAAAGGTTCTATATATGACATATCCTGATCTGATAAATTTGATATACAATTATAATATCCTCTACAAGAGCATAAAAACCTTATTTGGAATTCTTTGTGTTCTCTATACATACACCAAACTCATATATCCATAACAATATCCCATAAGTATGCTATATACACATAATACGGTCTGATTAGATCTGATTTTATATAAGACATTAGGGCATGTTGAAATACCCTCAACAAGTGCATACAAATGTTATCTATACTCTATTTTCATATCTATGATTTCTGATTTTATTATAGCATATGTTGATTTGATCTCTGATTAATCTTATACGAAATTATAATCCCTCTACAAAAACATAAAAACTTCCATCTGTAATCTGTTGCCATATCTGTAGTCTCTGACTAAACACATATGATCGAGAGGTTTTAACATTCTATAACTATAAACTAAGTAAATCCTGATACGGGCTGATTACATAAAAGGTTCTACATATGACATAGTATGTTGATCTGAACTCTGATTAATCTTAAGTTCAAATATAAGAAGTGCATAAAAACTCTATCTATGCTCTATTTCCATATCTATGAGTTCAACATTCTATAACTATTATCTATATCTGATCAGATCTCAGATTAATCGTGTGTACATTTATAATATCCTCTACAAATGCATAAAAGCCTTATTTAAAGTACTTTGTATTCTCCATATACTTCGGCTCCTATATCTTTGAACTCTTGGAACACACGTAGCCGAGAGTTTTTCAAAATATAGCTTAACATTCTATATGCTATATACACATAATACGGTCTGATTAGATCCGATTTCATATAAGACATAACTTGATCTGATCTCTGACAAATCTTTTGTACAATTGAAAACTTTGACAAAGTAATATTTAAAAAGTTTTATTGATTAAAAGTTTGCAAGAATCGCCAAAAATGTATCTTGCTTATGTGGTAAGTATCTGTATCTTTATCTGTTAATTTATCTTTAACTTTATCTTTATCTGTAGCTGTAGCTGTATCTGCTTCGATTTAGTTTATGTTTTATGTAAAAGTATCTGCTGCTTAGCTTAAACACGACGAGAAGAGAAAGTTGCCTTACAATAGTTTGTATATATATTATTTTAAGTTGAGTTTTTCTTGTTTAGTTTTTCTTGACTTTTACTTTTGCCTGGAGTTCGCTCCGCTCCCAGCGTGGATGTTGGCAAACGGCTTAGACTAAAGGACGAGGGGCTGGCTGGCTGGCTGCCTGGGATCTGGGTTTAACTATGGAGGAGCTGGGCGCTAGGTAAAGTCCGGCGGCTTGTATTTGGGCGGTCGCTTAATTGGCTTCTATAACCAATTGCGGCCGCCACGTCATATGTTGTTCTCCTTGGCGCCCTTCGACGCCGACGAGGCGCCGCCCGCGTTTGTGCTCGCATCGTTGTCCCCTTTGTTGTTGTTGCTGCTGCTGCTGTTGCTGCTGTTGGTGTTGTTGTTGTTGTTGTTGGCAGTGGGCGTCTCCTCGCCATCAACGCCATCGGCTGCAAGGGGGAAAAGAAATGCATTTAATAGGGGATTACAAGAGCGAGTTGCCCGGAGTAGACAGGGTCAGATTTTAGCTTTCTATTTGTGCACTCATATATAATATCTTTTAATATTTCAAATTTCTCTTTTAAATCCTTCGAATGGAGCAGCAAAAGTTGTAAGCAACACTTGTCGTCCATTTCTGTCGCTTGCTTGAAAGCTAGAAGACATTTGCAATTGTGTTTGAACCAACAACTTCGCCAGTTCAACCCTAGATACACATATTCACCCAAGTGATAGATTTTGCGAGGTGTGAAACTCATTTCAAATGTGTTTTACTTTTAAAGACCTTCGAAAATGAATTTCCGGCGAATTGTAAGCCGTTTTCACAGATTTTCCACAGTTGGGGGTGGATTTGCGAAAAGTGTGAAACTCATCTTAAGTGCATTTTTATAAAGATCTTTTATAATGAGTTTGAGGTGGACAACAAATTGTTTTCACCTATTTGCCACAGTTGCAGGTGAATTCTCCAATATCCCTTAGACAACCTTTGATCCGCATATAGATCATAAGTAATCGCGTTTGCGACATTTCAGAGAGATCTCAAAGAGATGAGATGTATAAAGATCTTTGAAAATGAGTTTGAGGTGGACAATAAATCGTTTTCACCTATTTTCCACGGTTGCGAGTGGATTTTCCCATAATGCTTAGAAGCCGATCAAATCCACCTCTGACATCGATTTCCACCAATAAAGGGTGGATTTGGCAAAAAGTGTGAAAAACAACTGAAATGCATTTTTACAAAGATCTTTGACAAGTGTGAAACAGAGAACTTCGTAAATGGATTTGCAGCCCATCTTAAGGTAAACAAAAGCATTGCATACAACAATTTTCCACGCATTTTCCACACATGCGGGTGGATTTGACCAAAAGCCCGTCTTTAGGCAACTTTAGCGTCAGTTACGTCTCCAGGAGCAGCTGTCGCCCGTGCTTACCCTTCTCCTTGTCGTCCTTGATGTCGCTGGAGGTCTCGGAGGAGGTCTTGTTGCTGGAATTGGTGATGATGGGCTCCTTGTCGAGGCGCGGCCGCTTGCGCTGGCCCTTGTACGTGCGATTGTCGCGGCGGCCAGCCTCGCCCTCGTCCTCGGAGTCGGAGTACTCGTTTTCGGGCACAATGCGCTTGTCCTTGTCGCTCTGCGGCAGCCGCTCATCCTTGTCGACCTTGTCCTCGTCCTCGGACTCATCGTTGATGGCGTCCTCGGGTATCGCCTGAATCTGTACGCCCGGCGCATGCGGCAACATGCGCAAATTCTCGAACAGACGACTCTTGATCTTCTCCAGATACTCGGCCGTATTCTGATTGGTCATGTTGCTCGGGCTGATGTGCAGCTTAAAGTCGGGCCCGAAATACTCGAAGTAATCGTTGTACGGCAGCTCGTTGGCAATTTCCACGGCCAGCGCCACGGACGTCTCGTACGTCCAGCAGCGGGAGACATTGCGTATGGTGTAGCCGCCGCCGCCGACCATAAGGAAGGGCAGATTATATTTCTTGACAAACTCCACGCACTTGCCGTGCCCCTTGACCGTCAGATTGAAGCAGCCCAAACGATCGCCCGTCAGCGAGTCTGCGCCGCACTGCAGCACCACGGCCGCCGGCTGGAATGTCTCCATCACCTTGGAGATGATGGGCACAAAGATGCTCTCGTACGCATCGTCGTCCATGCCGTCGCGCAGCGGTATATTCACGGCATAGTATTTGCCCTTGCCGGCGCCAATGTCGCGCAGATCGCCCGTGCCCGGAAAGTATTCGCCGTACTTGTGGAAGCTGACGGTCATCACGCGATCCGTCGTATAGAAGGCCTCCTCGACGCCGTCGCCATGATGCACATCGATGTCTATGTAGAGCACGCGCTGATGATACTTCAGGAGTTCGAGAATGCCCAGCACGATGTCGTTGACGTAACAAAAGCCGGATGCCTCTGATTTCTTGGCGTGATGCAGGCCACCGCCCCAATTGATGCAGATCTCCGAGGCCTGTTTGTTCAGCTTGACAGCGGCGGCCACCGAGCCGCCGGCGGACAGCTGACAGAACTCGTAGAGGCCATCGAAGACGGGACAATCTTCGCCCACATTGAAGCGCTGCATCTGTTTGTTGTACTCCGTCATGTTATCCGGACGTATCGAGCGCAGAAATCTCACATACTCATCCGAATGGAACTTGGTCATCTCATCGGCGGTAGCCTTGTGCGGTCGCTGCAAGAGGGGGGAGGGGGATGAATTGCATTTCCAATTGGATCGGATCGGTTTTCGACTTACGTAAATCTCCATCTTGCGGTAGAGTCCATAGTTCAGCAGCAGGTTGTGCGTCATGCGTATGCGGTGCGGCTTCATGGGATGGCCCTGGCCATAGTAGTAGTTGCCAATGTCACCTGTGGAAGCGATAAACAGATCAGTTGTAGTCGACTGCACAATACTCTGTTCAAGATAAGAGCTAAAGATGTCTAGAAGATTTCCTGTTCCAGATAATAAGAGCTAAAGGTGTCTCGAACAGACATATTCCTTTGGGGACTGTAAGACTGTTAGCCAGAGTCAGTGGCTTTCAAACTGTCGGGAAGCCGACTGCACAATACTCTGCTCCAGATAAGGGCTGACGATTTCTCGAAGATTTCCTTCGTGCTTATTCATTTGGTGACTGTAAAACTGTTGCCCACAGGCAGGGGCTTTCAAACTGTCTGGTAGCCGACTGCTCAATACTCTGTTCACTTTCAAACTGTCTCAAAGTCGACTGCTCCATACTCTGTTCAGCTACAAATTACACAAAATGCTTCCACTTGCTTATGGGATTATTGTTAATTCCATCCGACCAAGTTTTTTAATGCTAGCTCTAAAACTGTAAAAGTTAGAGATTTGGACATACATGTATATGGAAAAAAAAAAACATTTTGCGCCACGCTCTGCAAAACGAAAATTTTATTGCCAGTGCCGGCGAAACGTCTGCACGCACAGCGCACTTTGACCCAAACGACCGAAGCCGCACTTTCGCTACACCAAACAAAGACCTACAGGTACACACACACTCATGCACACTGGCAGGCACGCACACACCACCAACACAGAGTCGCATGCGTTGCGGTCGTTAGCGCAAAGTGCGCTGTGTGCCAAAATGCTGGTACAGTCGCTGTAAAAATTGAAATTCACAAAAATGCCGAATGAACGCCGCCGTCGACCATTGCGGCTGCTTTGTATGCCGCAAATGCACTCAATTGCTGCATAGTGCTTCGTTCCGTGCATTTATTGCATTTTTAGTTAGTTAAAAGCCAACTTACTGTCGTAATAGTAGCAAACGCGCTTTTTGCTATGGGACTGCATTGTTACTGCTGCTGCTGGACTGCCGGTCGGACGTAAGACGCGGCGTTTGCTGCTTTTTGTGCGATTTGCCTTAAAGCAGCGATTTTAGCAATAGTTCTGTTTGGCTTTAAGCGGCTCGATTGTAATTTTCTTTGAATTAGCGAGAGAAGAAACACGGCCGCGCACTGCAAGAAAACGATGTGGTATGATATTTGCTGTGTGGCAACCACACTGTATAGCGTTGCCACCCTGTAAAAAGGAATGCCAGATAACTTAAATGCACTAAATTGCGCCAAAATGATTTGGTATTTTTTGCAATGCAATCTTTGAGCACTTATTCGTATAAAATACGTTTTTGTAATGCTCAAAATAATTAAAACATTAGCAGTTACAACAATAAGTGCTACATACTGTGCTGTATTTTATCAACATGATTATTTTTGTTGGTTTTCTGTAATTTTACCTTAAGTCTCAACGGCCACATTGCGCGAACTGTCGTTTTTTTTTTGTGTTGTGAGAGCGGGAGAGAAAACTTCTGTTAGTCGAAAAAAAACCGTTGAACGAGTTGGACGCGTTATCTGTGCGAGGCTATGTCGGTCGGTGTTTTCCGTCTCTTGTCGGTGAAAAATAAGAATTAAACTCAAAACTAAAGTGCAAAAATATTGAATGAAAATCGTATGTGTAGTGCAAATTGCAGTTGAATTCAAAGGAAGCTAGCGCAAAGTAACGCGTAAGTTTTTTAAGTGAGTTGTTTGTGCGCCGTTCCGTTTGTATGCGTGCCTGCGTGTGTGTGTGTGTGTTTACGTGTGAATGTGTGCGTGTAAAAGAGAAAGAAGTTTCAGTTTCCAAGCAAAGCAAACAGCAAGTAAAACAGCAGCAACGGGAGTTGCAGTGGAAACACAACAGAGCAACACACACACACACACACATGAACACGCCAGCGCAAAAGAAGTGGGGAAAAACTGAAATAAAGTGTCGAAGCGGAGTAACAAAAAAAGAAGCAAAAAGTAAAGCAAGAAATGAACGCGCCCGCTTTGCTGTGATGATGAAAATTAATTAAAATAAATAAAAATAAATGATAAACGTCTGAAATATCCTGCGCAGTGCAGACGCCGCCGCTGCCGCTGCCAACTTCAGTATTTCCTCTTTGCCTCTCGCTCTCTCTCTCTCTCGTATCTCCATTTGAATTTTTACCGACTGCCGCCGCAGCAGACGTCTCTGCCGCCGAAGCCGCCCCCGCGACCAACGCCTCGCGCTGAAAGTTTCTGTTACTTCTTTTTGTTGCCTTCCGTTTTTATCACGATAAATTTCCTCTTTTTCTCTCAATGTGCCCGCAGGATATTTTTTTTTTGCCGTTATTTATCCCACCCGCGTACGTGTTTAATTATAGTTTTTGTTCTCTCCGTCTCTCTCTCTCTCTCTTCGCTTTCCAATTAGCGCAATTTCGGCAAACCGCAAAGCTAAATAGTTTATTATTGTTGTTGTTGTTTTTTTTTTTGAATACAGTCCAGTAACGACCGTGAAACAAAACAACAGAACGCGACGCTGGCGGCAACTGCATTTTATAGCTGTAACTGTAAAAACGCGCGGCTAAGCCGCTGGCTAACCAATAAAAACTATTCCATCTAATTTAAATTAAAGGTAAGTGCTGCCACACTTTAGATTTAGCTATTTTCAGCTTATTGCTGCCCTGGTAACTTGTTTGCTCCTGTGTGCGTGTGTGTGCGTGTGTGAGTGTGGCCAACGCATCGTTCGGAAAGTGGCACAAAAATGCTTCATTGCAGCCTGACTCGACACTACAAAGTGCCGTTACAAAAGCCAATGAACGCATCAGCCAAATAACTAAACATAAAAAAAAAATACCAATCTGGCAACAACAACAAATTAATGCAAGTTTATGCTGTGAGAGAGGAAGAGAGGGAGAGGGAGAGCAGCAGAGAGCGCAGCTACATATGCTCTGCCGCTGCATTTTCTATTTGCGCTGGCGCTGCTGCTGCTGCTGCTGATGATGATAAAAGCAAATCCCATTTTATTGCTGCTGCTGCTGCTGCTGCTGTTGTGCGTTTTAAAAAGTCAAAGAGCAATGTTGTTGCTGTTGTTGTTGCGGCTGCTTGTAATTGTCTGTAATTTAGCTCGAGGACCAAACCGAAACCAAAACCAGTCCGGCAACCAGCTGTCGACGTCTGCGCGTGGAATACCATTAAGCAGTGTGTGTGTGAGCGAGAGAGAGAGCGTAGAAGAGAGGGAGCAGCATGCAGCTGCTGCTGAGTCTCGCATTCTGCCTCTCTTCTCGCTCACACTCTGCTCTCTGCTCAGTTGTTGTACTATTTTTGTTGGTGCTTTGCTTTACTTTGCCTTTATTTATTTACATTTTTCTTTGGCCTGTTTATTATCCCAGCGCAGCATCGTCGCCGTTTGAAGTTCAAGCCACAATTTATGTTTGTTATACTATTTATGTAGCTTATCTTGCGCTGCTTACAGCTCCCCCTTCCGCCCCCTCGCGCAGTCAAAAATAAAATTTTTCATTAACACGTTCTACAATGCGTTGACAAGTTCCACAGTTTGTTGTTGTTGTTGGCGCTTTTTGCCTTTTGCCACTTCTCTTTCCACTTCTTTTGCCTGCCTTTCGTAACGACATAGACACACAGGCGGGGAGTGGGGGGCTGCCCCTCTGCGCCAACCCTTTTTTTTTTTTTGGGCAGTTCAAAGCAAAGTGCGGCATTTCGAGTGCTGCACTTGGCAATTATGCCTTTTGGCTCGCAAATCATTGCGAAATGGGCAAACGGTAAAAATCTGCTTAACTCTCGACTAACGGCAAACTTGTTGAAGATCTCTGATGCTGCTTCTTCCTTTTCGTTTCGTTTTGATTATTTTCATTTTGCGCGCACAAAGCGCTTACGATTGAACGACTCACAAAGGCAAATGGCGGAATTACGGCAAATGCGAACGAAGGAGGCGACAACAACAACAACAACAACAACAACAACAAAAACAACAGTTAAATAGTGAAAAAGTAGCTGAAGTGGCAGCATCAGCAGAAGTAGAAAATTCAATTGTTCGAGCTGCGACTGCGGCTGCGGCCTTTGTATTTCTATATACCCCATACCCTATATTGAAAATGCGTTAAAAAAGGGCATATTGGCTGTGTAAAAAATGGAAGTCGGCGAAATAAAGACGTGGTAATCTAGCATAAACCCGTTGATATCAGTTGAGCTGGAACGCTGGACATTTCCAATTAGATTGTGTTTCCTTGCAATTCAATTCTCAAACCCAAAGTCGATACATATCGATTTACAGCTTCTTTAACGACCTGATCTCCAAATTGTGCTATGTACAGGGTATCCTCTAGTCGCGCAAACCTAATTGGCTCACTCTCACTCGATTTTTATGTGCAGCTCTCAACGTCGCCCACTTACAACACACAATGAAAACGAGCAACCGAAGCAGCAGCGTCTTTTATTGATAAGAAAATTGAAAGTGCGTGGCAAGCAGAGACAAGCGCAAAGCGGCAAGTGTGGAAAGCCGGCGAGAATGGAAGGCATCATGTAAAGAGAGATGAGCGCGTGAGGCGTGAAAGAACTATCGATAAATTGGCAATTGATATCCCGATCGATCGCTCTTGACCTCACATAATGGAAGGCAACTTGCGGAGAGATGAGCGCGTGAGAAGTTCACCAATGTGAACTTTATCAAAACTATCGATAAATGTGAACCTGATCAAAACTATCGAAAAATTGGCAATAGATATCTCGATCGATCGCTCTTAACCTCACATAATGGAAGGCAACTTGCGGAGAGATGAGCGCGTGAGGCGTTGACTAATGTGAACTTTATTAAAACTATCGATAAGTTGGCAATTTGCATAATCGATCACTTATAACTTTACATAATGGAAGGCCATTTTCAAAGAGATGAGCGCGTGAGGAGTTCTTCAATGTAAACCTAATCCAATCTTTCGATAAATGTTAACCTAATCGATAAATTGTCAATTCATATAATTGATCGATCGCTCTTAACCTCACATAATGGAAGGCAACTTGCGAAGAGATGAGCGCGTGAGGCGGGAACCTAATCAAAACTATCGATAAATGTAAACCTAATCCCAACTATCGATAATTAGGGAACTTATACAATCGATCGGTTTTAACCTTACATTTTGATGGATCCCTTATGGAAATGTGAATGATTTATGAATAGTTTCCATTTCTAAAGTCGGAAAATTTGATTAACCATCAGATCTTAACTCTATAGAACTCTTATAGCTCTCGATAGTTTTAACCGTCGATTTTTCTTTTGTAGAACTTTTGCTTGAACTTTTCATGAGCTCCAATTCCATAGAATTCTTTGCGGTTTTAATTAGAATGTAGTTCAATTTGTTTTTCATTCGTAATACAGAAATAATCGAAACGTTCTCTCGAATACTGAATCGTTTTTTATCATCTATATTTTTTTCCAGTCTAGCGAACAATACATCTCATTTACTTGGTTTTTCTCGCTTTTCATCTTTTGCAAGAAGTGCTGCAGTAAATGTTGCTCCAGCTTCTACTCCCCCCTCCCCCCTTGGCCATTGTCGTCTTGTCTGCCCGCACACAATTGACACAATTCAGATGGTGCTTCGGGCGCATCATCAATCCGGTTAATGGACGTCCAACTTCTTGTCCCCGTTGTTGTTCTTGTTGTTGTTGTTGCAGTTGACCCGGCACGCCACGCCACGCCCATTTGGCCAGAGCAAAAGCTTCAAAGTTTTTATTTGATGGCAATTTGAAGTATTTTTTTTTTTGCCACGCTTGACAGGTGGCCAACATAAAGTGCTGCAGAATGCGGCAAGACAAACCACTGCGGGTTGCTTTGTCTCACTCATACCCTGGACCCATTGCAAATGGCAAAGGTGGGTATTATGGTTTTGTGAAAGGCTATGTAACAGCCCGAAGGAAGCTTATGTTATCTTGCCTAGGATAAACAAAAGTGTAGATTTGGTCATGCCTGTTTGTCTCTGCGACCTCAGAGATTACGAGTACTAGAGTTTGGAAACTTTGGACGTAGGTTCTTCTATTGCCCCTACAGAATAAGCTAGTATCAGTTCAGCTATAACGTCCATTTTTATAAAAACGATCAATCGTTATCGAATTTCTGCATATCTCGTATCTTTTAGTAGCTAGAGTTTCTAAATATAGTTTATATACTCTCGAGTAGTACCTGTACATACAGAATCTTTCTTTCGTGCCTCCCAAAACCTCTAAAACCTATTTTTAGAGGAATCCTCTTGGGCTTTGGTACATCTATATATATAGATGCCAGCTTTGATCCCTGAGATTTTCATAAATATCGGGCGGCAAATGCCCGAGTTATTCAGGAATGCATTTGACATAGAGTGGGGCTAAGAGAAGAGGAAGCACAGCCATATCATATAGTAGTGTTACAGGGTATCTGCCAAGCAGACTCTTCCGACTAGAGAACTCTTCTCGTTACATGTTACACGTTGCATTGTTCAATTGTTTTTCCTTTTTGGCGGACTCTGGAAACACTTTTAATTTATGTCGTTAAGAAAAGTTGCAGTCGCGTTTAATGGCCAGCTGTCGGTCGCAGAGGAGGGGGGGGAGGGGGCTAAGCTGCCCTGTGACCGGCTAACCCAAAAGCTAGTTGGGCGGTTCAATTAGATTTATGGGATTAGGACAGGTCGCACACACACACTCGGGACTCGATTCGCACGTTGGACGCTCGATTCTCGCCAAACATTTTGCATTGTTTGCTTTTTGCTGTTGCCTACCCACCTCTCCCCTACCCCTCGCCCCCCTCTTGCTGCTCCCCTGGTCTCTGGCACTTCAGTGCACATCCGGCTGGGCAAAAACAACAAAACATTGTTTCGTTCCGTAAACCGGCGGCAACTTTTTCGCAGCGGTGGTTGCTTGTTTCGCACTCGCTGAAAGCTGCGCCAGCGTTTTCCGGTTTTGCCCATTCATTCCCACTCTCCCCCTTCCCCTCCGCCTCCCACCTCGCCCACCCGCATTCCTGGCCAGGTTTGCGCTCCTGGCCCAGGCCCAGGCACAGGCACGGGCACGGGCCGTGAGCGCGCACACATTTCCGGTAGAAAAAACCTCATGTGCCATGCCCACTGTGCATGCGTGTGCGTGTGTGCGTGTGCGTGTGTGTGTTTTCTGTGGTGGTTGTTACTTTGGCTAGTTTTCGATTTTATTGATTTTCATAAAGCTGCTTTTGCGTCCAACTTTGCGACTACTCCAATTAGAGGCCGCAGCCGCAGAGGTAGAAATACAACTTTTGCCCCATTTGCATTGAAAATCATTTCACCATTTCCCCATCTCTCTCTCTCTCTCTCTGTGCAGCAGCTGCCACTTGCAGTTGCAACAAAGCCAGGCTTCCCCAACAAGGAAAAACAAAATATATGCTAATTGGAAGTGCACACAAGGCTCTCTCCGATTGATCAAGGATAGGCTTGCAGGAGGTGTGTGTGTTCTCTTGGGGGAACTCCTAGGGTTCCTGTTTAGATAGAGAAGTTTTGCTATATCTGTTGTGAATGAATGTGAATGAAAATATAAATTTGTATACCTCGCCTCTTGACCTGAACCTTTCTGTGGACTCTCCAAAGTAGATGGAATGGAACACCATCGGTCGGTGATGCTATTAGAAAATTCTGAATTTTTATTAGACTTGTATTACTTAAGTTTAATTGGAGTTTATCGATCATTTAGTAAATAAGAAATAAATAAAGATAAACGAGGACATCTCAAAAGGTTCTTTAACCATAACAGATGCTCCATATGGCTCCTCGCTTACGCGAAGCATCTCTATCAGGCAGACGAAGCCCGAAAGGGGAAATCAAGGAGCGATCCGTTTCGTATATTGCCGGAGGCATCTTTATCTGGAAGATTAATGCCGATAGGGGAAAATCAAGGTTCGATCTATTCCGAATATGCAACCAAAACTGGAATTGAGCTTGGACCCCTTTGTGCAAGGATCTCAGCTGTGATTAATACCCAAATGCGGGTAGACTCCTGATCGATGGGAGGTTGCATAGCAAGCGCTTGCTGTAACCAAAGACCAACTGGTATTTAGGATCTTCATCAGAAGAGGATTCCCTGTCCGCCCAACATGCGTCCAATTGGCACCGAAAAGAAAGAAACCTCTTTGAGAGGCGCTAATCGCAGTCTTTCGACTGCAACTATATGAATTATGTTACACAAATTGAGAGCATTGTGTTATTAAGCCCGAATATGTACACCTCATGTTAAATAAGCCTTCACTTTTCAACTCTCAACCCTTAAAGCGGTTGACATAAGGTTATCTCACCGGAGATATCAGCTCGAAAACTAAACCCATCTGACAGCGACCCAGGCCGATTATGTAAAGGGGAATCCAGAGATACTGAAACATGTAAATCTCAATCCCTTGCATATAATCAGTTCATGGTGCATAAAAAACCATAATAATAAGCACCTCCGCCCCAAAATAAGTCTCAAGTGCTTGTGTGATATGACCCAGTTTTGTGTGCACTCCTAAGATAGGGCTAGACTTAAGGGCAAACTTTTTAATTACAAGGATCAGGGCAATAAAAGTTTATTATGCGAAAAGCCCGAGGCGCTCTTTCAGTTCGTTTCTCAAAGTCCACAAAAATAAGCAGCGCCCAAAACTAATATACCACACTGAACTCTGGCCTGAACTGACAGTCGAACTATTTATCTATAAAAAAAAAAAAGGAAAGGAAAATCCAGTTAAAGTTTATGTTTTAATGTGCGGCAAAAGTTTTTGCTAATCCCCAAATCGGAGCTAACAATAAATCTAGTGAGATTTGAGTGTGGAATGGCGATTGTTGCGCTCAACTTTGGTAAATATTGAAGATTCAGCGAGAGCTGGAGAGGAGAGGAGAGGAGAGGACGGGAGAGGAGAGGAGGACACGGAGCGATGCGACGGTCCAAATAGCAAATCGATTGAAAATTCCAGCCAGCCAATGAGTTGCTATCCCTCTCGCTCTCCCTATCTCCGTCTCTGTCTAGCTAGCCAATATTCAAATGGAATTGGAGTACATTGAACTCGGGGAGAACAGATACAAGGTGTGAAAATCGCCAGGAGGCAGGCACAAGTACCGACTCGCAGGCAGGCAGGCAGGCAGGCGGATAAACATAAACAGAAAGAACAGAATCTGGAGCACGGAAAATAAAAGGCCAGAAGCAGCCGAGCAACTATCTGGCAATAGATGCCTGGGGAGCTGGGCCATAACACAAGCAGATTTACGGACGGACTGGGGGCATACGCTGCGGCTCGATGTTGTCTGTGCCCAAAACTTGTGTGGGAATAAACTTGACAACAGTTCTTAAGAAATCATAACAACCCTTTAAAAAAATACAACCCCTGTACGAAATTTTCAAATGAAATTAAAAAGTTTATCGTCAACTTTGAAAAACAGTGCCCAAAAATGTGCGACTGTCAGCCCTCAAAACGAAAAGAGTAAAAGAAACAGCGTTTAACTGAGTCGAGTGCTTGTCTCTTCGCAATTTTTGCTTTCAGTTCAATTTTTAGCTGCCAAACTTGGCCCAAAACTTCCCAACTTTGCGCAGTGGAGATGTCAGGGAAAAAACAAGTAGAAGAAACTAAAACTTAGCCACTTGAATAGTTAGTGTAATTTTTGTAGCGCAGTGTGAAAGTGCCGCGAAAGGTTTTGCCAACTTAACCAAGAAAAGGGGCGTAAAAATAATTTGTGGAATTAAAATTTTGAGAAAAGTTTCTGCAAAGAATAATTCTCTTTTCTTTATGCGTACTTCTTAATAAAAGATTATTTAGAAGCTTACTTGACATTATTTAATTTTGCACATTTTTCGTTTAAACGTAAAAGCTTGTAACTGTGGTTTCACCCCTAGCAGTGAAATACGAGTGGAAACTAGTATATCGGTTTGGCCTCAGGTTTAGTTTCGAAGATCTCTTCAAAAAGTTATTTAAGAGATGTTTTATGTGTAAAATTGCAATTCAGAGTTGATTGTGGTTGCATTCCACCTCATTTGGTGGAAAACAGGTGAAACTAGAAGTAGTTCGTCGACTTTTAGTTTGTACGAACTCAAGTTTAATTTCCCTTTGGCCTACATTCACTTACTTATTCGTTACGTGTTTCATTGACCTCCAAAAATTCACCCCAACTGGCGGAAAAGAGGTTGAAAAATGTAAGAACCTAAGGAAAAACATTTGATCAATGTTATTTTTACCGTTGTGTATTGTCTCATGTGCTTTGCATAATTTTGCCATCTCTGAGCAGAGTTCGAGAATTATACGAACGCGCTTTTGGGACATTTACCATGAAATTTTCAAGCATATTTCATGCGATGCTTCACTTGAAACGAACCAAAAAACTTGCTCCGTCTCTTGAGGACTGTTGGCAGCGGGAGGGGGGTGGGGCGGGTAAGAATAAGAAGGATGCCAGCTTGCAATTTGTAGCAGCGCCTGGCAAGTTATTGTTATAGACTCTGCCCGATTGACTGACTGTCCGTCCGTCTGTCCGTCCGTCCGGGCACGAAATGTCACGCTGTGATTGCGCCGAGAGCGAAATCTCAGTTACAGCTGCAGTCGCAGTCGCAATTCTCAATTCTCAGTGTTCTGTGCTGCGACTATTTGTCTCGAGTGCATTGCAGTTTGCCGGAATTGTGTCTAGTGGCGCACTTCAAGTCCACACGCAGTGCCACCCACCCACTCCGCCCCCCTTCCCCCCCCCCCTTCCCTCTCCCCCTCCCTAACGCTACACACAAGCTCCACAGGCGCTCGACCCGCAATGCACTTTGCTGATTATTTGTCTCGATTTTGTTGTTATACCCTGAACCCATTGAAAATGGATAAAATAAAGAGTATGCCAGCTTTGAGCAAGCGTTTGTGACGGGCAGAGGGACATATCTCTAAACTCTTTCTGATCAGGATGACGAACCGAGTTGATCTAGCCAGGTCTGCCTGTGCTGCCGAGCTTATCTTTTTTCCGATATCTTTGTTTTTATAGATTTTGCAACTTGATTTTTAAGCATAACTCGAAAACTATGGGAGTTATTTATATCAAACTTAGTAAGAAGTTTCTCGTATAGGGTGAACAGGTCAGGAAATCTTATTTTTTAAGATACTCCGTTTTATTACCCAAATTCCTAAGAGCTCAATTTCAACTGAAGAGCCTTGCGCTTTGGTATGCACGCACTTTTGTTTGTCATAGTTAATCCCCGAAATTTGCTTGGAACAGCTGCTCAATGCTGTAGCTAGGGTATCTGCTAGTCTGGCACTTCTGTTCTTGTTCTTGTTGCCTTTTTATTTGAAATGAGCCACGTGACGTAGTTGTTTCCATTGTTGTTATTGTTGCTTTGACTGAAATCAATTTGACACAGATTTAGTTTCAGATTAAAATCAATATCAATTGTGTCAGGGCTTGTCCGAGGCGCCTCTGGGATAGAGCTGAGGCTGATATTATGCAGCTCCAAGCAATTAACCGGACACCTGACTCTATTGTGTGTGAGCGTGTGCCTGTGTGTGTCTGTGTGTGTCTGTGTGTGTCTGTGTGTGTCTGTGTGTGTGTGTGTGTGTGTGCATGCATACAAATTAGTTTTAATATTTGCAAGGCAAACGGGGAACACACAAAACGCAAATTGGCTGAGAGGCTGCCGCTTGCCACATTCCGCTTGCCACTTGCCACTTGCCACTGCTGCAAACTTAACTTAACTCGACTTCCGTTCATTACGAGTTGCATTTTCAATTTTGCAACATGGCAAATTTTGCATATTTTTCTATTGCCATTTAACTCTTGTGTGTGTCGAGTGCGTAGCCAATGTTCAAATATTTTCCCACAAAAAAAAAAACGCCAAACCAAACAAAATACCGAAATACTTTTCCCATGTTCAAAACGCATTTACTGTTGCTGCCACGCCCCTCTCCCCTACCCCCCTGCCCGCCTGCCACCACACGATAAATTGCATGCATAGATAGTTGGGCTTGGATCGGGCTGGGTCCAGGATCGATTCACTGCTCTCTGAACACCTCTGTAAATACATATTTGCCGCTTGTTGTGCGGCCCACTTCAGGCTTTGATTATCTGCGGCACTCGAGACTATTCCATTTGTGATTTGTTATTGTAACACTGTAAACAGTTCAGGTCCATAAAACCCAGGCTAAAGAGTCGATAACCTTTTTACAATTTTGTATAAAATGTGTGGGATACAAGTGCATAGCAAGAGCGGCCATTGAAAGTGGAAACAACTTTATAGTGAACACTCTGTTTAAAGTTCTTCTAAGTTTAAGTGAAATGTTTAGAAAGAGCTCATCTAAGAGAAAAACAGAGACAACAGAAAGTCTTCATATTTAATAGAATACAAAATATGAGATAAAAAAGTTTCTATGTATAAGAAAATAGATCAAATAGCTATAAAAATGTTCATCTTCAGATAGTTGCTGGTGAAATACTCGCAATGTATATTCTCTTATACCAAACACAGATAAATTCTCACTCTGCTCTACAAAAAACAGAAAATTTCAAAATGACCTCTCTATGCGCTTCTCAAGAATTCAAGTCAGCCTTGAAAGGCAAGAAAGTTGTTCAGAGAAGAACTTGTTCACATTCAAGAGCTTCATAATCTAGACATTAACTGCCTCAAATAAAATTTGATTAGCTATTCACATAAAAATAACTATCCTATATTTATGCATATAGACTTTACATATATTTCGTGACTATCCCAACGCCCCTCTTCGGTTTGTTGAGTTATTATCAGCATTGCTGGATCTTAAACTAACATATGCTCGAAAACTGACCAACATTTTATTAAGGGGTGTATTTCGAGACCTTCAAGCGCAAAAGATAAAGATAGAGATAGATAGATAGCGAGGGAGGGAGGGTGCGAGAGCTGTTGCCCAACAGCTGACGAGGCACCTCAAAAAAAAAAAAAAAAAGAGAAGAAGAATAAGAAAACCGAAAGTGATACAACTGCCAAAAGGGTCTTTCACTTGGATGGGCCGCCCACGCGCTATAAATATGAAATGTGCTGCAGGCGCTGCAGCGGAAAGGGGGCAGAGGTCGCGGGCACAGAGGTCGCGGGGACAGTCGAGGCAGTGATGCGCATCCTGAGCAGCGTTTCCTTTGCCTTCTTTCTTTGACTCGGTAAGCAGGTCACGTGAGCCAAATTGCTTAAGACTTGATGGCTGAAGGCGTGGCAGGGACAGGGGCAGGGCAGGGGTTATCATAGGGTGCCTAACCCGGCGTCCAAGCCCCGCGGCAGTCAGTCAGTCGGAATCGCGTCCGTCGTAGGGGCAGCAAATGTGATTGCTTGAAGCGCCAGTTGCTGTCGCCCCCGCAGCCCCGCAGCCCGCACCTTCCCCCTAGCTGCTCCACAAACTGGCTGTGTTTGCTCTGGCTTTGGCCTCGTGCGTGTTTTGTTGTTATTCTTGGGTTTATTACGCTGCGACTGGCTTCCTTTTCCTCAGCTTTAAATACACTCAGCCCATCGAGGGCTAAAAAGGGTATATTGTTTTTTGTGCAATCGTTTGTGACAGGCAGGGAAATGCATCTGCGAGTACATAAAATATATTCTGGATCAGCCAGACGAGCTAAATATATATCCAAATGTGTCTGTCTATCCGCTTAAGGCCTAAACCAGAACAAGTTTAACCTTCACATTTGTTTCAATATCTTCTCCTTTTTGCATAAAATGGCTTCTGAGACTTGGCTGTTAAAGCATAGCTAAAAGTTTTTACCCCATGTACCTAGAGCTTTGTGCTTTGGTATGTATAAACTTCTTGATGCCATTTTTAATCCCTTAAAATTTCATAAAAATCGTTCTGTAAGAACCGAAGTTACTCAAGACTGTACTTCTTATAAATGGGGTGGGTTTTAGGAGAAGAAGAAGCACGGTCGCTGCAGAAAAAGCCCAGCTTGCAGCGTGCATTCGTATGTGTGCGTCGGAATATGTTTGCTTTTGTGTACGCTTGTCTGGTAGGGTTATACAGGGTATCTTCTAGTCGCACACTTGCGACTAGTTTGCTGTCTGCGGCTTCGTCTTCTTCTCTAAAATAAAACATGCTAAAAATTTGCCAGATTTTAACGCTTGTCGCTTGTCGTTTTCTCGTTTCGCATGCAATTGTTTCAACGTGTTTGAAATATTTTAAGAGTCTACTCGTGTGTGTATGTTTGTGTGTGTTGTGCTATGTTGTGTGTGTGTTTGTGTGTGTGTTGTGTGTGTGTGTTGTGTTGTGTTTGTTTGTTTTGCTTGCGTTTTTGTTTTAGCCACGCATTCGCAGCTCCAGCGCAATGAAGTTGCTGCCGCCTTATAAATTCATAAAATAAATACACACACACACACACACACACACACACACACACACCCTGGCACACACAGCACACACACACGCACGCACACGCACATCGCATTGCTCATGGTATAAAAATCAATATTTGCGCCGTGTCGCCGTCAGCGTTGACTATTTTATTTTGTTTTTTTTTTTTTTTTATTAGTATTTATACCCTGTAAGCACTGAAAATGGGTATCTAGCCGGGAAAATTAGGCACAGAAATTATAGAAAAAAAACCTAATGAGCAGCAATATTTGTATTTCAGTGGGCAAAGCGGTATACAGAGGTAAAGGAATGTCAACATTGTGCTCTGAAAATTGTATAAAAATCAAGCTGTAAACGTAAAAGATGTTTACGAATGCATTTTGCAAGCGGAAGACAGTTCAGCTTGAATGTCGGGTATATGCACAGTATTCTATCATTTACAGGATATCGCCCAGTTGTTCACACTTCCCTCACACACGCTTGTTTAATTTCTTGTCTCTCTGATAAGACTGATGCGAAACGGATGCGTGTGTTGCGCCTGGAAATGACGCCCACTGCTCGCTCGCCTATCTAGTTTTATATGTACTTGATTATACAAATAGAATGCTAATTCCACATTTGCCTAAAGAGACTCCAGTCGGGAGTTTGGGCAGCAGCGGCCAGCACTTGGCAACTGGACTCGCAACTAGTTCGCACTTGGAGAGCGCGAGTTCTTCTCCACTTTGAGAGCGAGCTGCTGCGCAAGTTGTTGGCCATATTCCTTCCGTGCGGCTTTTTTTTTT
This sequence comes from Drosophila littoralis, assembly GCA_018903485.1. Classification (NCBI taxonomy): domain Eukaryota; kingdom Metazoa; phylum Arthropoda; class Insecta; order Diptera; family Drosophilidae; genus Drosophila; species Drosophila littoralis. The sequence continues at coordinate 1,231,269 of JAEIGF010000408.1, forward strand.
TTTCTTTCTTGTCATCTGGTCCATTGCTCTCTGGGCGGCCATTAACTGGCACATGCTAAACGCTGGAAATGCCATTTGGTGCCTCCGGCATTTTCCTTTTCTTTGTGCCCAATAAAAAAAAAAAAACCAAACTCAACAAAAGTTAAAGCTCTGGTCCGGTAGCCAAGAGGCGGCTGCTGGCACTCGACTCGCGTGTGCTCCAGTTCTTCGAGTAGAGTCCAAAACGAGTTTTCGGCACTTGCCTGGCCGGGTTAACAGCTTGAGTTAGGCCTAGTTTTGTTTTTTTTCTGCTTTTTGTTTTAATAGCCAAACTCTCAGCGAGACAACCTCATACACTCGCTGAGAAAAAACATGTATTTAGCGTTTTGGCCTGGAGTTTTCATGACATATTTTTACGAGCTTGAAACAACATTTTATTGCTCTTTCAGGCAATTTGCTTGGCAGGAATTACAAATAATTGCAGCTCCGACTCAGAGCTAGCCAAATGAGTTTTGTGAATATAAAATACGCTCGAAAGCAGCTGTATATCAGATTTAGTTCCATATAAGACTTGAAGGGGGTTAAGAAACCCATAAGAATACAGTTTTGCCTTGCAAGCTGGTTGACAGTCGCTGCTAGCTTTGAACCGGCGACTTCTCGTCGCAGATCAGATAAACTTCTTCAGCAGCCAGGTTCCTGGCTGAACCCATCAGAGAAGGGAAAGGCACCTCCAAAGTCTACACCCCGGCGACCTATCTACGAGGCGAATCATTTAAATAACTTCTTCCTCTTCATGGTAAATATTCCTCTATTTTAATATCATATAAGTTAAATACTTGTAACTACAATCTTCTGCCCTCATTCATTCATTTGGTAGAGTTCAGAAGGCACTGATCGATACCTGCGCAAAGTAGAACAAATTGAGTACTACAAGAAAAAATCTTTGAACCAGCGACTTCTCGTTTGCTGGTAGTAAGTTAGGGCACTTTATAAAGTTTTGGTTGATGTTTCTCTAAGAAACTTTGATCTCCGTTTTCTAACACTTGCAGCTCAACTTATCAAAAACTTCTTTCTTCGCTTCTTCTTCTCTTCTCTCTCAATCACTTTCCAGCCACATGAAAGCTTCTGTAGGAATTTCAGTTCTTATATTTGTATAAAGATCTTACTCTCCTCACAAATTTATATTTCAAATAGATAATTTCCTTTAATTTCCATACAAAACTGTTTCAAATATCATTTTTAACATTCATTTTCAACATTTATTTAAGCATTATTTATGTACTGCTTATTTAAATGATCATCTTTGATTTATGCTGATTGTTTTGGGCATTTAATTGAATTATTGTGTTTCGCGTTGCGTCACGCAACGGAATTTGTAAATTTCGTTTCGAGTGAAAGTTCGAGCTCCCTTCCTCCCTCCTTCTCAGATCGGTTGTTTGTTTAATGTGACAACGTGCCAAACGTGTTGCCAAATGCAAATCAGTGTCTCATGATTGAACCCTCCCCCCGAGGGCAGGGTTTGAACCTTGCATTAGAATTTGAGCGGCACGCGAGGTTCCTACCTCGCCAAGAGAAACCCTCGAGTCGGCTCCAGTTACAAGCTCTGCTTCACATAGAGGTTCTCGGCTTTCATGACTAATTACCTGGCCCTGGTTCGGGGGGTTGCGATAGGGTTCGGCAGCGGCAACGGCAACGGGGTCGGGGCTGGGGTTGGGGTCGGACTCGGTGTTGAGCTCGGGGTCTGGGTAAGGTTAAGCGTTCGAATTCAGTAGGATTATATTTTAAATATTTCTCTTTTCAAGCAGCATTCGTTGCAGTTGTTCTTTTGCTGCACATGCGGGTGGTTGCTTCTGAGAGGGAGGTGGGGTCAGGTGCAGGGGTTAAGGGTGCAGCGGGTGTGCTCTATAGATACCCTAGACTGCGCCAACTTTGGCTCAATTTGTTGCCATAATGAAGTTATGGCTCGAGGCCCCCTGCGGGGAGTTGTGGGCTGGGAGGCGGAAGCCCCAAAATGGCATGCCGTGCGGGTGCCGTTATTTGGTTTCATGCATAAAATAACGGCACATAAGTGCAAGTTGCAAGTTGGGCGAGCTGCAAGTTGGGCGAGCTCTGCGGCACGTTGCAAGCTGCAAATTTAATGAAAATTGCAACCAAGGCAGAAGCTCGTCCTGCTGCTGCGAGCCAGGCGAGGATTAATTCCAATTTTGCGCTGCTAGTTTTTTAAGTGGCAAGGCACACACACCCAAGCACACACACACACACACATACACTAACAGGCGCACACTCTCCGCCATTTGTGTACATTTTAATAGGTGTAAAAGCTTCAGTTTTATAATATTATGCCGCTTTTGCAAGTGTCGCCTGGCAAGCTGTTGCATAAATCAACTTTACCAGCGGGGCGTGGCGCGCTGAGTGGGCGTGGCGTGCTGAGTGGGCGTGGCGTTAAGAGCGGGGCGTGGCGGGGTACAGGCGGGGTAAAGGTGCTGCAAACTATGTCAAGTGCCTGCCCGCCGCATTGAGAGCCCCGGCCATCGTGCATGCTCTATAAAATATTTGTTAAAACTTGCTGCCTGTAAGCCCCCCCACTCCCCTCTCCCCCCTGCTGCTGCTGTGCCCATCTGCCAACTCAGATGCTTTGGGCGTTGATAAGCGCACTTTGAGTTGCGACACTTGAGGCCGCACGCAACGTGTAATCACAAAAACGAAATGAGTAGAGTTTAATGTTGTTCAAGTGCTTATAGCTGAGGCAAAACACAAGCAGCAGGCAGCAGTAGCAGGCAGCAGCTATACCCTATCACTCTGTGCCTCTCCCTTCCCCCCTCACACTCATGCTTGTTAGTTTTCTTTATTAGCCTGAGTTGAAGCCAAGATATGTGTGTGTGTGTGTGTTTTCTTCATATAAATTCGTGTTTATGTCTGCCGACTGTTGATTCGTTGCAGTTGTGATACCCTGCAGACCCTAGGGAAGAGGGTATTATAATTGAGTGCAAGCTTAACAGGCAGAAGAAGGCAGCTTCTATAAAGTTATATATTCTAGATAGGGAACTATGGTTGGATTGATCTGGGCTTCAATTTCAAGCGCCGTATACATCAAGTTTAACATGCAGATTGTATTTATCGATATTTTGTTTTCCTAAAATCGATAAACATCGACTTTAAGGCAAGAGTTTTTCTCAGCATATCTCTGGGAAGAGACTAGAGGTATTGGAGGTGTGATATCAAGAGCTCACAAAATCGATAAATATCGACTTCAAGTAAAGAGTTCTTCAGCATATCTCTGGGAAGAGACTAGGGGAGTAAGATCCCATCCATCTATCCATATCAAGTTTTCACAATGTCGATAAATATCGATTCAAGGGATTTTGAACATAGCTTCAAGCATATCGGATACCGGTACATTTTACAGTTTGGATATCCTCAAGCTTATAGCAAAAATCTTCTTACAGGGTAGCTTGTAATCGAGCAGCCCTTCCCCTGGATCATTCTGACTTGTCGTGACTGTTGTTGCTGCTCGTCAACAAGCTGACAATTTGTTGTCTGAGTGTTGGGCTGTCGCCTGTTGTCGAAACATACGGCAACAGCAATAAAAGTGCTAAAAAGTTTTATGCCCCTGGACTGCATCCTGTTTTAAGTAGGAGCTGTCCATAGTCCATGCCGTCCCACAATACACGGCACACACAATACAATTTTTAATCTTTTCAAACTGAAACGACTTTTGTTGTTGTTGAAGTTGTCAAGCAAGAAAATGACGCAACACACACACACACAGAGAATCCGGCCAATGTGGACTTGTTCTTGCATATTCCTCGAACAGCAGTTGAGAGAGAGAGAGAGAGAGAGAGAGAGAGAAATGTCGGGTAAGGGTATACGACGAATGAGCTAGTGAACACTATAAAGTAATTGATAGAACAGAAAAAGTATAGAGGGAATTTAGCTTGAAGCAAGGTTGAAGCTTTGGTAATTAGAATTACCTCTGAGCTCACAAATAATCTATAATTTATATTAATATTTGAATTACCCGGCAACGTCTTGGTCTAAAAGCACGTTATCTACAAAGGGTTTGAACCAGCGACCTCTTCTTTTTAGCTTCAGTTAAAATAAAGGTATATATAGTCTAATTTGAGTTACAGAATCGCCTAGGTCAAAGAAATCGCTCAACTCAGGAAAACTCAAAGGGCTAGAACCAGCAACCTCTCCTTGTTTAGCCTAAGTATTAATAAATTTAGATACATATAGTCTAATTAGAGTAAACTAAATTACCCGGTATCGGCCAGGTCAAAGAAAGCACTGAGCTCAGGCAATTTTAAAGGGTTTGAACCACCGACCTCTTCTCGTTTAGTTTTATTAAAAATAGATGCCGACATGGTTAGCATTTAGTTTAATTAGAGTAAAAGAAATTACCTGGAATCGCCCTAATCAAAAAACGCGACGAATTCAGACAGAATCAAATGGATTGAACCGGCGATCTCTCAATTGAAATGTTCAGAAAATAGATATATATTACATATTACCCTTAAGAGCAACTGCAATTCGGTACTTTTAAATATCTTGTATTGTTTTCAGCAGTTGCTCTGCTTATCTGTGGCTTCATTCATAATTTTTGTCGCATACGCGGTTGAGGGTTGTTCTTTGGCTTTTCCCTTTTGCACCTGTGTGTGGGTGTGTGCGGGTGTGTGCGGGTGTGTGTGTTGTGTGTATCTGTATGCAGGTATCCTTCATGCGGGTGGTTTGGCGAATTGTGAAACTTTGTCGCGTTGTCAAGCTTTGTGGCTGTTTCTATTTATGTTATGGGCACCGACTCCTTCTGCAATGTCTGCTGTCTGCGGATACCTCCCCCATAAGCTCCCACCAATACGCCTCTGCATATGCGACGTCACGTATGCGTCTGTGACGTGTGCCTGCCTGGTGTGCCTGGCTCCCTGAAGTCGTCTGCCCACACTTTGCGTGGTATACGTGGAATGACATCAGTCGGGCCCAACTGTGTGGCAGCTGCATTGCGCCGTGAGGAAATTAAATACTCAAGTCGGATGTTGGTGAAATTTCCGCTTGGAATGTTGTTGCTTCGAGTTGGTTTTTGACTGCCAGCCGAAAGTCTGTTAGAATTTGCAAAACTCATCCTTCAATCAAAGCGAATGAGTCGCAGCGGAATACCTTAGTTGGGAGTGCATTTGTGTTATTTTCATGCGCTTTTAATCAATGCAGATCTTTAAAAGTTGTTTTGGGTTTTGGGTGCTTTAAAACTTAAATTGATAGAAGGTACAGCTCAATGTTCAGTTCAAATTAACAAAATAAAAAGAGGTTCTCACTACAACCTCACGATTTTGAACCTCAATTCGAAACTTGCCGGATCGAAACATGATTTGAGCTTTACAAGTTCGAACCACGATTTTAAAATTACTGATGAGCCACTAATTAAAGCTTTCCAGTTCGAACCGCCATTTAATACTTGGTGGTTCAAATCGCAAGTTGAACCTTTTCAGATTGAACCTCCATTTGAACCTTACCGTATACTATTAATACAATTCGAAACTTATTGGCTAGAATCTTTGTAGTTTGAACTACCATTTAAAGCTAGCTGGTTCAACCCACGATTAAAAACTTGCCGTATCGAACCACGATATGAACCTTACTGGTTCGAAGCGCGAATTGATCGTTTCCAGTCTTAACCACAGTTTAAACCTCTAACTATAACTTTACCATGCTTTGAACCATGTTTTGAAACTTGCCGGTTCGAACCATGGTTTGTAGCTCGTCTTTTAATTGCACATCGGAAAATGTAAATTTATTGCATTGCCTGTAAATTGGCAAGCAGCGCCCATTCAATTAGTTCCAATCCGAATTCGCTCCCTAATGACATTTGACTCTAGCCAGCGGATTCGGTCTGGGGCTGGGCCACTTCTGTGCTCCAATTTGAGGCCAGCAAAATGCAATGCAAGCGGTTTATACGCAGTGAGGGGCGTGCCACATTTTGGGGCGCTCTCTTTGTTGCAGCTGCTTTGTTGTTGTTGTTGTTGTTGTTCTTGCATGTAACACTTTTGTACTCGGGTGCAGAGGCAAATGTCACACGAATGTGGAGCATGTCATGTGTTTTTGCCACTATGCATGCAAATGCAGCAGCCGTTGCCTGCCGCCTCCTGCTGCACATGTTGACCACATGCCGAGTGGCTGCCGCGTGTGGCTGGCAGAGTGGGAATTCTTTCCAATAACACGAATTGCCTTGTGTTGATTTAACGACAGATAAACGCTGCAGGCACTTAACAAATCCGATGCCGATTCCTATTCCGATACCCCTGCCCAACTGGGAGTTGTGCCTGTGTGTGCGTGTGTGTTTGATAAGAGCTGCCCCTGCTGCAGCTCCTGCTATCAGCACAACGAAAATTCATTTTGTACATTTTTCATTTCATTTTGGGTTTCGAATTTTCGGTTTTGGGGTCACCTAATGACGCTGCAGCATTTCCAAAGTATTTGTCTTGCTATACCCTGTAAACATTGGGTAGGGGTAAATAGGGTATATTGGTTTTAAGGGTCTATGTGTAACAGGCAGAGGGAAGCATATGATCTAGATGAGGTAGACGAGCCTGGTTCGATCTAGCTTTTATCGAGGAGCGCCTGTCTGTGGATTCCCACTCTTCGTGGATCTCGGGAATTATAAGAGCTAGAGCTAGTCTGGAAGAAAGCTAAACTGTTTGTTTGGCTACAGGGTATCTGCTAGTCGGGCAGTGTCTTGGCTGTCTTATACCATTCGGTAGGCCGATAAAGCGGTTGCTGGCCATAATTGACGCCGCTCGCCGATAACAACTGTGCCCCGCCTCGGGGACAGCCCCTGCTCGCTTGCATTTATCATTACATTGGCAGAGGCCAGTATGCTACTTAGTGGGACGGGGGGGAAGGCAAGGGGCTGCTCACGTGCATATGCCACGCTTGACCCAATTGCCGGGGCACAAGACAAATGGCTGCCACCGATGCAAACAGCCAGCCGAAAATCGAAGCTGAAGCTGAACCTTTTTTCTTGACTAATTGCTGCACTCCGGAGACCCGCAGCGGCTATCATTTGCCGCCCCCCTTCCGCGCCTTTCCTGCCCATCCACCCGCCCAAAGGCGGCCCCAATCCGAGCATAAAAATAGCTTCAGTCTTAAAATAGCCGCATTGTCGCTTGACTTTGGCTCCAACTGAGCTTTTGCTATGACCTCACCCAGCGAATGCCAAGCGAGGCAGCTGCCGCGGAATCAACAGGATATAGCCTAAAACAACAGCAAATAGTAAATAAAGTGTGCATAGATATTATGTAACATATCAATAGATACTATACAAATATCTTCTCGTGCACCCATTAAAAAATTGGTTGGAAGAGCATATTGCGGCTGTATGACAGGCAGAAGCTGGCATCTAAGGACCCTTAAGGTAGCCCCGGGTTCCCAGAGACTTTTAGGTCTAGAGATAGAAAAGTAGGAGTTTTCGACAGTGCTTCGTGTTCTCTCGTTAAGCAGAGGCGCAGTTAAAATATATACATTTTTTGAATACCTTTCAACACTGAAAAAATGATCTAATTTCTGGTAGATAGAAAATTAGAAATTTTAACAAATTTACAATATATTGACGTTCAGTTTTTGATCATAGTTCGAAGGTTGTGGGAATGGGTGATAAAGTATCTCTTGTAAAGCAAAGGCGTACTTGGAATATTTTGTGTTTTCGATACTTTTCAACACTGAAATACTAACATCTAATGCAATGTCTTGATTTTTGCTATATATATGTACATATTTGCATGCTGTTGTAAAGACCTGAAAATCTAACACCAATCGGAGTATAAGAAAAAAAGTTATTTGAGATGGAAATGTTTCTGCAAGAGAGAAGAGAGAAAGAAAGGGTATACACTAGTCGAGCCTTTTCAAATACAAAAACATTCTTAAACGCGTTTATTAATGTTTCAATTAGAGCAAATATTTATTTGGTGATTAGCGACAATCGAACTGCGAGTCAGCTGTTCAACTTCTAAGCCCAGAAATGAAGGCTTCCTTTCTGCCACATGCCACATGCCACCTGCCACCTGCCACATTGATGGCGGCGCGTGCGACATTGGCGTCGAGCTATAACAGTTAGCGCCACATTGTTGGGTCCTTGTTGCGTCGTTGTTTGTCGTCATGGCCAACGAGGGTTAGCTTCCCCGACTCGACTCGAGTCCCGATTAACTGTCCACTGGCGGCAGGACGTCAAATAAAGCCTGTAACTATTGCCACCTTACGGCACACTCAAAGTGCGCCATGTCCTGCGTCGTCCTGGCGCCAAGTTGCCACACTCAGCGAAAAAGGACGTGAGAAGTAAATGTTGCGACTGGAATAGAATTTATGACTATTTCATTTTATGGTACTTAAGATAAATGCCTGGGAAATTAGATAAACTTATAGATGAGCTGCAAAATATATGTTATAAGTATTTGCATAGCTAAATTAAGCAAATGTTTTAAAAGGCATTATACAACATTTTAGATTGTGATCTATATTTGAGTCGGGTATTTTGGGATTAAGAAAAAAGGTTTTAAAATAGGAATCTCCCTTTGACCTTAAGTAATTTGGTTCTAGGCAATATTCTGGCTCAGTTTGTGCTTTAAGTGAAAAGTCTTGTGCTATTTTTCCAGTGTGCACTTAACACTGCATTAGCATTAGACTTCAATTGACGTCCCACTCTTTTAGTGGGTATTTTATTATAAATATGCAAGCCATAGAATTATACAACCCTGATCGCATAAAGTACAGCATTAATCCGACTTTATATAGTCAAGTCTCCATGTCCGTCAGTCTGTGCGTATATATACAAGTTTCCCAGTTAAAAAGCTGAATCTTTGAATAGGCGAGATTTTCTATTACAGAGAGCACTTATCTGTCCACAATAACATATAGTTGCCAAATGAATAATAAAACTTCTTGTTTTTCAAAACCAAATCCGGCATTTATAAGTTTTTACATGCTCCTTAAACTTAAGCCAAATCCTAGAAAGAATTGAGTCGTTGTTTTGTATCTGTCGAATAATGAGATCTTCAACAAACTGAACATTTGTGAGCTTCACAATTCTGCTCAAATATCTATTAAAACCCCAAGACATTTGTCTGAAAGGGCATTCAAAGTTCGGCATGCCCCTCTCCCTGTTTCTAAGCTCTTTCCTGTTTGTGCCATTTAATCGCGCACAAATATTGTTTTAATAATTTAACTTTTTCTATAGGAGCGCCTGTTTAACATGCAATTAAGTTGCCCCATGTGCCACATGGCAGCTCCAGCGCCAGCTCCGGCTCCGGCTCGAGTTGCTTCCCATCCTGCATCCGCTATTGTTGACGAAAATTACGGTTGTTTGTAGTGCCAACAATTGCAACTATTACACGGGAGCCTGCGAGTCGACAATTGCCGGTTCCATGGCCAACATACCAGTCGGCGGGGGTCGTGGTCCTGCTCGGCATCCGGGTTGCCGGCGCTTTGTTCTGGTCATTCCCCAGAGTCCGTTGCACGCCACTTTACAATGTGGGCAGCGCTCAGGTTACCCAGCAGCAGCAGCAGAGGAAGAGGAAGAGGAAGCAGCAGCAGCGGCAGGCAAACATGCGACAGATGACGTTTGTCCAGCTTTCCCTCTCGCTCGCTCTATGTATGTTTTTTCTTATCGACTCGATTTCGTCATCGAAACGCCCCCCTTTTTTGCTAACTGTGTATATATATATACCTATTTATATCTGTGTGTGTGTGTGCAGCTGTTGTGCGTGGCTATACCCTGTTTTTAGTTTAATTGGGCTTAACAAGAATTTTAACTATATTTAATCTTGAGAGCAAACCATGTTCAAAATGTCATCAAACAGCAGCTTATAATCGATATCTGCTCCCATTTTCGTATTATCGATAAATATCGATTTTGAAATATGGAATATCTCGATGATTACAAGTTCTAGATACAACAAACTTGATATGTAGGCTCTCGTATAGTATACTTAGATCAGGAAAATTTCACTTTTTCCATATCTTCCAGCATGCCTCACAAATTTGGGGAGAATTTATTTTCTTTTAAAGTTAGAACCTTGTACTTTGGTAAGTGCACACTTTTCTATGCCTTATATGTTCCCTAAAAGTTTCCTAAAGATCAAACTTTAAATAACTGAGTTAATCGAGACTGGATACTCTCTTATTATGAAGCTATGGGAAGTAGAAGCTCTCTGCTCTCTGCGCTGGGCCCAGGGCATCTTCTAGTTGTGCCCTTCCGAGTCTTGCTTGTTTCTTTCCGACAAGTCTCGTTCGTGCACGCAGCTCCATGTTTTTCACGTTCCGTCGCTGCTGTTTTTTATTTTCGCTAATTAGATTTCTGGGTTAATTTTTGTTTTTGTTTGTTTTTTTTTTTTTTTTATAAATTGTTTGCCCATTTTTGTGGAGTTCGTGTTGCTTTTGGCTTGTTTATTTTGCTGGCTAATTACATGGCTCCGTTGACGGCTTGTGCTCGACAATCCTTCCGCTGGCTGCCAATGACCCCGCTGTTAGGATAAAAAACGAGTAATTCTACGCAAATAAAATGCACATTATAGAAATATTTCATTAGCATCAGCTGAAAAAGGACACAGACAGCGTGAAGTGGTTGCTGGAGGTTCCATTAAAGTAATGAGCTCTGCGCGTCATGTCGCAGTTGCATGAGTCGAGCTTGACAAAGCCAGCCGCAGCCCCAACCCCACCCCACCCCACTCCACTCCAAACCAGGAGCAGCATCACAGATGTTATGTGCAGCATTTCCTGTATGGGTCACGTCCTCCACAACTCCGAGTCCATGCTCCTGCTCCCTCCTCCCCGAGTTCCTTGGAACTTCACACGTTCATTGACGCAATGCCGCCGCTTAAAATGCGTCAAATTGTGCGTTACAAGCGACACGCCCACAAATGCCAACCAGCTCCCCCAGCTCCACATGCCCTGTGTCTCCCCCATTTCCCACTCCATGGATGTGGTCACGTTTTTATGGAGCAAAAAGCAGTGTCTGCATTCCTGGGCTTCAACTTTGCTCTAGTCTGCGTCCAGCTGTGGGATCACGCACAGAGGCGCCAGACAGGCTAGAAAATAACTTCAATTAAAACGAGCTCGACTCTCAAATACCCTGCAAGCAGAATTGGGCGAGGTTATAATTGCAAATCTAATCAGGAAAAGCTACAAATATCTCTCTTTCTTAACTAAACATGTGATGCCTCGAAGTCTTTCCGGGAATGTTATTGTTGACAATTGGTTTTAGTGGCCTTTTCAGTATAAGTACTTGTTTTAAGTTGGCCGGCTCGAGGTCAATGTAGATTATTTGTTATGTTATTAATAAGCCACAAATAACAAGTTTTATGGAGAATCTTCCGGCTATCTATCATGAGCAGACTTTGCTGTTGATTCTAGGATTGTACCCCTGTCGAAACTTGAACTTGTTGAGAATTACAAGCGTAAGACAAAGGGAAAGAGCAAAGCCAGCATTCTAGATTGAATTTTCTATGTAGTTAAACCCTGGGGCAACAACTTATCTAAAATTTCAATATAAAAAGCAAAGAAACTTGAACTATTATTGGAGATTTATGCAATTTTCTATATGCAGACCAAACTAGCTTATTATTGGTCTTAAAAACAAGTTGGAACTGATATTATTATAAATTATTAGGACTTACTGAGGCCTTCGGCTAAAAACTACTCGACATCGATGCACAAGCCTGAGATTCGAACCGATATCCCAGTTTTTCATTTCCCTAAACATATATTTTTAATTCCTGGAACTCGAACGGGACTCCTTCCTTTTGACTAGCTTGAACTAGCTCTACTTTTACTTTGTTTTCCTTCACTTTCTGTGTCACGCATCATCTGTTCTTTTTACAGGGTATTTGCGCTAAATGCTGTTCTTAAAGTCTTGCAAATACTGTAATTTTCCCAATGAATTTATCGCCAGCTGTTTTTGCAACTACGTGACTATTTTTTAATTGTACAAACAAAGCCTTCTCTATATATGTATGTTACTCACGCCCCCCCTCCCCCCTTCTAGCCACCCCTCGCACCTCTTCCCATTTAAATTATGCTTGTAATCTCCATATGGGCGCCGCCTGCTGCTGCTACCACGCCTCATCAGCGAGGCCATCTGATTGATTGAACTTGTCACGCTGGCCCTGAAGTCGGTCACAATATTGTTTATATTAATATATGTATATGGCGTATATTTGATCAGATCAGAGTCTAGCGTATTATGCTTATTGCTTTTAGTTCATTTGTTTAATGGCATTGCGCCGCCGGCTGCTGAGCTGCTGAGGGCGGGCGGCAATCATTTTAATGTCGTCGTGGCATTGCTGTCATAATGTCCAGGCATCTGTAAATGGTCCAAATGGACTCGGACCCAAATACCTCCCCATCTCCCATTGCCTTCCCTCGCCGACAGTTGACTTGACACGGAACAACAAGTTGTCTGCTGGCACTCGAGAGTTGTAAACATATATATGAGTGCTCCATAAATTTATTTGTTTATTGCGAAATGTCAACTTGTAGTGCAGCAAGTACATTGAGACCAACATGTAAAGGGTGTACGCTTTTTATTTATTTACCACATACATCTGTCACATTTGCGCTGCTCTAATTTTATTTAATTGTATTCAGCTAATTCGCTCACTTAATATATGTAATTGACTCATAATGTTTTCCGAATGATAAATAAATATTTCATGATAATTTGCAGCAATATTTTTACATGGACAACTTTATTTCAATTGACGCAACGTTTTATCGATATTAAAAGTACGCGTAGCCTCTGCAAAGAGGGTATTTCAGTTTGAACAGAAAATATACATATACAGATACAGATACAGATACAGATACAGATACAGATACAGATACAGATACAGATACAGATACAGATACAGATACAGATACAGATACAGATACAGATACAGATACAGATACAGATACAGATACAGATACAGCTGCAGTTACAGATACAGATACAGATACAGGGTATTGCCAAGTCGAGTACTGCCCACAAGCTCGCTCTTGATTTCATAAAATGATTGTGAATTTAAAGCCCTGTTGAATACGCGTATCGATGACTTATTTGCGAGTTTAACAAACAAACGCACAAAAAATGAATAAATTCATTGATATTGATATTGTTTTTTTTCTTCTATATATATATATATATTTATATTTGTTCTGATATTGATATTTATTCGGTTCTCTGTTTGCACACAAGTGCAAATAACATTGTGATAGATTTATGTGCTGCATTTATTTATTGCATCGTCCTGCAAATGCGTGGCGCCCATTTATTATAAACCCAAAGCCGAAGCCAATGTCGGCAACGCATAGATAATGTTTTATGCAATTTGCCAAAGGGGGATGGGGGGGGGGGCAACAAATTGAATTTCAATACGAAAAAATTCTTGACTGGAAACTGTCGCTGGTTTTGCTCCGGGGAATATTTTACTTGGTTCTTATGCAAAAAGAAAAGAAAAAAACCGGACTCGCATCGAGGGATAAATAAATCTACATTTATTTGCTGCCGCTTCAGTCACATTGGCACATATTTCTTAACATTTGGCATGTGGCATAGCTACAGTCAATAGATCTTTATATATACATATAATATATATGTGTGTGTTTGTGTGTGTGTGTAGGTTAATCGATAGCACGTGACGCTTAAAGGTGAACGACTGACGGGGCGATAGACAGCTGGAAGCTAGACAGGAAGGGCTTAAGGGGAGCAACAGCAAATGGCCCACGGCAACAGGACGACGGCGACGTCACAAGAATTGACTTTTTAAGTAGGCTGACAACGGCGCAGCGCGGTGGAGGCGGGGCTGGCGGGGGCGTATACGTATTGTAATAATGTGGCGTAATAAAACTGAGCACACAACAAACGCCCCCCGTCCACAAAACCCGAAAATAATGTAAAGGAGCACACCCCACACACACTCACACACACGCAGCTGTATCTAAATCATGATGGGTGTGCGGTTCGGGTGTGTACAGATGTGCGTCCCTGGTTTTGTCGGGCTGTCATCAGGAAATGACGGCATTACGGCATTTACAGTTAATGCCAGAAATGTCCTCGAGGATTGGCGCACACACAGTCAACGCCCTTCGAGCCAGCCACATGGCTTTTGCCCATTTCATTTCATACATTTTTGCATTTTATTTGATTTTATTAGATGTGCGGCGATTTTGGGTCGGCCGCCGTCGGGGATTTCTCTTCTTCCCTTTGCAATTTGTGAAATCGCCTTTTCGCCCCTTCTAACAATAGGAAACAAACTACGTTTGTGACACGCAAAGTGAAAATATGTATGCTAAATAGAGCTTTATTTTTTATTTAAGGAAAATGTGAGCGAAAGGAGAAAGGAGGTTCAGGTTTGCGATTGACTTTTGACCCATAAAGTAAAGCAAGGGTTTATAATACAGAGTGACCTTTTCTTGCTTCCTCTATTTCTCTCCTTCTTTCCCTCTATCTCACTCTCTCTCTCTCTCTCTCTCTCTCTCTCTCTCTCTCTTTCTTTCTCTTTCCTTTCCACTATTTTACTTCTTCAGGCTCTTCCGAGACTTACAACTTTCTCACGCTTAACTTTATTTCCGCCCTTCTATGCAATTCTCACAAATTCAAGTCATGGTGCCAGATGTTTGCTTGCTTTAGAGATGTGTTTATTTATTTGTGCTATTTAATATGCGTGCATAAATATTGGCTTACACGTTTGAGTAAATATTATTGTCAAGCTTGCTCGACTAGAATAATGCCAATTTTTGGCCTTGATTCAATTATAGCATTTGGCTTGCATTCATTTCTGATTATGTCGAAACCCCGTGAATGCATCATTTGGTCGACATGACCAGCCATAACCAACCACAATGGAGCACACGATATGAGTTTGATGTCATGCATTTGCGTTGCCGCCTTTCAGGCGCATTCAAAGCCACAATTTCCAATTAAGTATTCATTTCGTTTTGTCAACTCGAACAGTGGAAATTCAACTAACAGCAACAACAACAACTAGAGTGTGGCATCCAAACATGCTCGACAAAGCTAGAAATTTACAATTTCATGTCACACACACACACACACACACACACACACACACACACACACACACACAGACACACACACACACGAGCACTCACTGACACACATGCACAAAGTATGTCGCATTCGGACAACTGGCAACTGCCACCCCCACCTCCCTACCCACCGCAACTGCCCATGACAACTACAAATGAAATATTCATATTTTCGGCTTTCAACTTTGACCTCTTGCTGCTCCCCCTGTAAATACCGAATTGACTGAAGCACATATATATATATATATATATTTACCATGTCACGCCACCTGTCGGCCGGTGGCAGCGAGATATGCGGCATGCAACGGCCCCAATTACTATTGAGGTGTTGCGAAAAATGGCAGCCACAAAACAACTGACGGAAATTATAGCGGCCCGTAACTCCATCAATCAAATTGTGGGGGCGGAACTAATACTGGAAATGTTGGCTTCGCAGTGCCGAAGTTTAAATTCTCTGATATTCTCTGTATAACTGGATTTCAACTAAAAGAAGTTTTCTAACTAAACTGAATTTCAGCTGGAAGAAATGAACTATCTAAGCTGAATTTCGACTAGAAGAATTGAACTAAAGTCGTGCCTTTACTTATCTAACGTCTTTTCGGGGGTTCGAACCCTAAATGTGGCGCCATAAAATCAATTTCGTGCCTGGGAATACGTATAAAATTGGAATTGTTAGCTTTGAAAAGCCAAAGCTTAATTTCTCGAAACTAAATTCAAACTAGAATAAATAACATAAGTTGTCCCTGATGTTTGTGCCCCGTCCTTGCGGGGGTTCGAGCCCTCAACTTTGCGCTATGAAATCAATTGCGTGCCTGGGAATACATGTGACAACTTTTGTGTGAAGTAAATAACTGAAAAAAAATGCACAATTTAAATTATAATTGTTAACAACAATTCATATTTAATATCCTTGAAATGAATTATTCATTATTAATTAGAATTAATAATTTATTTATATTAATTGGCAATTTAAATGATTTATTATTCCTTTCTATGAATATTTAATAAAACATTCATGTGATTCGCAATGATAATTTTAACTGGACTTGAACCAGCGACCTGCCGCTGGTTTTGCATATATTATGATATCTAACAAACATTCAGTTCACAGACGTGCGGGCCTTGTCTTGCCTCTCACCTGTTTTACCTCGTGCGGGTGATAAAAATAATTTCGCCAAACATTTTATGGCAATAAAATGCCACGATTCATTGACCTTATTAAGACTGTCGCCGCACTTAATGTGTGTGTGCATACGTGTGTGTGTGTGTGTGTGTGTGTGTGAGTGTGTGTTCTCTTGTGCTTTGCCCTATAATATCCCACGTTGACCCCTGCAGATGCCTTTGTTGTTGATGCTGGAGGGGTTCATGAACTCGCCGAAACGAAAAGTTTGACTTTTATGCGCCACGCAAAATGTGCATAAAGTTTGTTTTTATTGTGTTTGTTGTTGCCTTTTTTCGGTTGTTTAAAGCGCGACGCGTTGCTTTTAACAACTCGACAGGACAAGGACCGGACAATAGACGCAGACTCAGACGTCGTTGTCCTGGCAACACAATTTGATGTGCTTGGCCAGAAGTGAAAGCCAATAGAACTTGCAAAGCCATGTCAATATTTGACTTTCGACGATTTCCATTTCACAGATAACATTTTTATTGCGCCTTTGTTGTCTCCCTGGGTTTTATAGGCTTCTCTCACTATTTCTCTCTCTCTCGCTCTCTCTCTCTCTCTCGCTCTCTCTATTTCTCTGAAATAGGTTTGATGTTGGACATTGTTTGAAATCATCTATAAACTTGTCTAGTCTCCATGGAACCGATAGCAATCGATATCTAGAGTTCGCTTTAGCATATTTCGAATATTAAAAGAGCTTGATAGATTAAATTTGAAGAATAGGCTCTCCTTTAGTATATACAGATAAAGATTATTTCACTTTTTGCTACCTTCCCCCAAAATTTTATAAAATTTCCTTGTTGAGGCCAAGTCTTAAGACCTTACCCGCATTTATATGCCTTATTTAAGCCCTTTAATATTATAAATATCCCAAAATAAAGGTCTAAGTTTATCAAGCGCGAATTTTCCGCAGCGTGGACTTAAAGTAGCTGCAGGGTATCTAGCAGTCGGGCACTCCCGACACTCGAATGTGGCACACTTTAAGCGGCACTTTAATAATTGACAGCAATAGATAACTTGAGCTAATGCCAGGATATTAGTTAATGCCGCAAATGCAGCCTGCCAACTGGCAGCACAATTTCATAGCAGCTGCGCACACAAACACACACACACACACACACACGCGCACACACACACTCTGATAGACACACTTAAATATCCTGCCAACAAATGCGCAACAATAACAATTTAATTTTAGGGGCAAGTGCTGCAACAATTTGTGCAACAAAGCTGCAGTTTGTGTGCTCGGTTGTGGTTGTTGCCAGCCTTGGCCTCGCACTCACAAACACACACACTCAAACACACACATACAGTTACTCACACGCACACTAGACCATAATTATCCAATTGAACAATAAACAGATGCCCGCCAGGTCTTCAGTCAATAGACAATGTGCTGTCCCGTTCCAGCTGTTATACAGGCAGGCAATTGTTATGCCCATTGAAAGTGATTGAATGAGAGGGTATATTGCAGCTGGGCAAATGTGTGTAACAGGCAGATAAGCTATAGGGTATATATAGGGATATCTATTATTGATCTAAGAAACTCACGATTGCGGATTCTCGTATCGGAAAAGCAGATTATGTTAACTATCCTCTTGCAGAGGGTACCTTAATTTTGTTTTGAAATGTGTAACGCATTGAAGGAGACATCTCTGAGCCCATAAAATATATTTATTCTTGATCAGTATTAATGGCCGAGTCGAGAGTTTTCATTGTAACAACATATTGGAAATTCTGTTATTGAGCAAATCTCGGGGCTTACAGGAGATAGGTACAACAAGTGTGAGTGTTACAGGGTATCTCCAGGTCAGGCAGCATCGGGCATGTTTTGAGATCAAATGTCCGCCCATGAAAAGTGCTAGCCTAGCATACATGTCCATCAGGAGAGTTTTCACTGTACCTACACATTGGAAAATCTGTTTTATTGGGACTTGCGCCAGATAGGGACACAAAATGTGCGATATACTGAGTATCTACCAGTCAGGCAACCTCAACTTGGGCATGTTTGCTTGTGGTTGTTGCAGTTGCTCTTCCGATGCCGACAACAGCGACTGTCGCGTGGGCCCTGGTCAACCTGCAGCTGCTCCTGCTGTTGCTGCAGGTCGTTCCGAGCTGCCAAGTCAAGTGAAATGATGTGCCAAAAACGTTTATCTAGAGAACGGAGCGGAGGGCAAGACGGAGGCAGCAGCGGCAGGACAACGCAGGACAGGCTTGGGTCACTGACTCGACTTGCCCTTTGGATAGGTGTGTGTGTGGGTGGGTGGGTAGGTGTGTGTGTGTGTTGTGCGTTTGTGAAATGCTCTTTTAATGAATATTTATAGCAAGGCCCTAACTAATTTTTCTCTTTTTGGTTTTGTTTACATTTTGTTCGTGTTGCAGGTGGAGCAGGCTTGAACAATGTGCAGACAGTTGCTGGCTGAGCTCGCTGGCAGGACAACAAACGCAAGGATAATCAACGGCAACAACGCACAGCAACAACAACTGGAACAACAGCAACAAGAAGAAGAGGAACAACATTAGCAGCAGAGGAAACAACAACTTTTTTACATAAACAAAATGAATTTTTGAAAACGCTTAAAAGCAAAACAAGGCAATGCCCTCCATGCAACTCTTGATGCAAGCAGCTTAAAAGGCCACTTCATACACACACACACACACACACACACACATTCACACACACTCACTCACTCACACTCACACTCATACACACAACTTGACTGATAGCTTAAACTACAAAATACAACAAAAAGGCAGCAGCAGCAGCAGCGCAGCAAACAAAACAAAACGTTTTTAATTTGTATTAAGTAAATATTGCAACTCGTGATATGCCAAATATGCGTTGCCGCTGCAGCTGCTGCTAATTTCAAGTCCCAACAACAACAACAGCTGCAACAACAACAGCAACAACTGCAACAACAACAGCGGCAACTGCAACTACCCTCCACATTTAGCTGCCACATTCTGCTGCAAACATGGGCAACAAATGCTGCAGCAAGCGTCAGGATCAGGAGCTGGCGCTGGCCTATCCGACGGGCGGCTACAAGAAGTCCGACTACACCTTCGGCCAGACGCACATCAACAGCAACAGCAGCGTCGGCGCCGGCGTTGTTGCCGCTCTCGGCCAGAAACACAACAATGGCGGCTCATTGGACTCTCGGTATACGCCCGATCCGAATCGCGGTCCGCTCAAAATTGGCGCCAAGGGCGGCGTGGACATCATACGAACGCGCACCACGCCAAGTAAGTGTAATATTGGTAAAGGATAAAGGAAGGCTGGCAGAAAGAACTGGGCCTGGGGCTTCCCAGAGCCCTCCAAGACCAAGAGCTGCTCGTTCGGACTGATGAAGCAGAGATGTAGTTCTGTTGAAGAAGCCCTGATCTCAGCTGGGGAGACTAAAGCCAGGGTCGAATAGAAAACCCTAAGATCCCTTAATTCGTCTGCCATATGTCTGACTGTCTGGCAATCGGCTCGCAGACATCTGCCATAGACCTGCTAAAGAAGTCCTGATCTCAGCTCTCAACAGATTTGCCTAAGCCCTAAAACCCCTAAACCCCTAAATTCGTCTGCCATATTTCTGACCGTCTGACAATCGGCACGCAGATGTCTGCCATATTGAGTCTTTCATATAACTATTTCGTCTTCTCCAAGATGGATATGATACTTATTATTCGCCAGGTTCTCTTGACGTCTACAATAATATTGATTTTCTGTTTCCAATCCGAAAATGTATATACATACATATATTGATATACTGATATCCAGGGAGGGATTTTTAGATTTCTCATTGAATATGAAACCATGTAATATCATAAATATGGACTGAATCTGTACAGGCATTAATATATTGCTTATACACAACATATATTTTCCTCCCCTCGCCTTGAAACTGACTTGGCTATGACTCAGCTAAACCCTGCTAAACTATATTCAATATGTAGATTATTTTTGTGTATAGTTTAACGATTGCATCAAGTGCCGACTGAGCTGTAATTATGCAATTTGCAGTTCACCTGTCAACTGGAGCTGCACACACTCACACACACTCACACACACACACACATACACATGCATAACCAGAGGGCCCCAACAGGCAGTTGGTCAAGGTTAATACGACTGTCACACAACCACGGCAAATATGAGACTCAGAATGACCTTCTCCGCGCCGTCTGAACCCGCAACTCCACCTTCCAATCAAGTGCCACCAGAGACGCAAACTTTAATTATGTGAAACCGACAGCAAGTGTGTGTCTGTGTGTGTGTGTGTGTGTGTGCTATAATTTGTATATAAATAGCAACTAGCGTTTGGCCAAAGGTTAAAGCCAACCTGACACTGGCAGCAAAACAAAGTCAAATAGCTAATTAAAACGGGAAGGTCCCAGAGACCACCAGAGACCCCCACACCCTGGACCCCGCACCCCGTAGGCAAACAAATTACGCATGTAGATGTAGTCTACCATAACAGGGTAATGTGGGGTAGCTTAGGCAACGAAGGAGCCGACGAGTTCGCAAGGAAAAGTACAGGGTTCTGCCCTAGTTGGCCCAGACATCTTCTATTCTCGGATTCTCAGGAATCTTCAGGATTCTCCTGTTTTCAATAGGAGTCGAACAGCATTTGGTACTCAAGCAAGGGGCTCCAGCAAGCTAAAGTGCTTATCAATACCCTTTTATACCCTTGCAGAGGGTATTATAATTTTGTCTCGAAATATGTAACGCATAGAAGGAGACATCTCTGATCCCATTTAGTATACATATATTCTAGATCAGCCGAGGTAATATACACATGTCCGTCCGTACGTCTACCTGTCCGTCCGTCTGTCTGCTCTTCAGTCCATCTTCCGTTTGTCTCTTGACCGTTTCCTTCTGTTTCACGAGGTACATATATCGGATCCGTCTGGATTGGACTATTATATATATAGCTGCCATAGGAAATGAGTTGCTTGCTATCTTAACCATACTCGGCATTAACTATTTTCCCTGCGTTTCTTAGATGCGAGCAAAGCATTATGAAAAGGTTCGGTCTGCAAGGGTATTAAATCTACGGCTCGTCGATGATAGCCCTTCCTTCTCGCTAGCCTATAAAAGTAGAACTTTTCGCAGAGACTGTTGGTGGTCTACATGACAAGGCACCACACATTCCAATATTAACTGACAGAGGTGCATTTAATGGGTATTAAAAGCAGAAGGAAAAGACTTTCTACCAAGATGAAGTCTAGCAAGCAGAATCTTGCTTGTCTCATGGCTTTTATCCTTATAAGCGGACGTTGAGGCAGTAAAAAGTGTATAAAAAAGCGAGCAAAACTGACAACTATTCCAGGCTGCAAGAGGCTATGAGATACGAACTCTGACGAATGTCTGAGCATGAACAGAAATTTACCTTGGATAAGCTCAAAACTGTGAAGGATGACACGTGCAGACTTTGCCTTAAGAGCAAAGAAAATCTGCAGAGCATATTCCTAAAGGATTGTTTGGATATAAAAAGATAAGCTGAGATGGGAGAGAGAGGGAGAGCTTGCCAAGAAATCTCTTTTGCATATGACAGCAGAGTTAATATTCCAGGGCGAGCCACAAAAGCAACAGCTACCAGCTAAAAGTACACCTGGCTCTGCCAATTAAAGATGTGTTCAAGAAAATTCTTGAAAGATTCTTGACTGCCACGTTTTAACATGTTCAAGCTGATGGCAGAGGCGGGGATGGGGGTTCTGCGGGTTTCTTGTTCAGCAATGACTGCGCCTAATCGCCGCTTGATTAGCTCTGGTATTTAGCATTGCATTGTGTGTGTCTATGCGTCCAGATTGAGTTGAGGAAAAGCGGCTTAGGTCGTGTAAACCCGTCAAATGCGTTGACAAAGGCTGAAAGCTTGGGTCGAGATTTGTGCGTTCTGCGTGTGTCAGCACTTATGCCCCGAATGCAGGGCAAGGCAACAAAAACAACAGAAACAGAAATAGAAACAACAAATCAAATGCAAGGCATGCCAAGTTGTCCGTGTGGGCTAAATCAATTAGCCAAATGCAATTCAGTGCCAAAATGTTGTGGTGGGGGCAAAAAAAGAAACAAGTAAAAGCTCGCCAGACGGAAGTGCCTGACTAGGAGCTGCCATGAAACCAGATTCAAGTTAGCCAGGATTGAAGAGCTCTACAACTCGTAAATCCTAGAGAGAAAGTCGGGCCTGACTAGACCTCTCTGACGTCGGAAGTTATCCAGGATTGAAGCTTGATCTGCACGGGGAATAGGAAGAGCTCTACAAAAATCTAAGAACAATCAGACAGACAGCCTGGCTAGCTCTCTGTGTGGTTGGAAGTTATCCAGGATTGAAGCTTAATCCGCGTGGGGGAATAGGAAGAACTCTACAATTCGTAGTTCCTAGAGGGAAAGCCACATATCTCTGAGGTCGGAAAGTTATCCAGGGTTGAAGCTTGTTTTGCGGGGGCAATAGAAAAGGATCAAGCTCTCGTAGTTCCTACGACAAGAACAGTCAGACAGACAGCCTGGCTAGATGCCTCTGAGGACGGAAGTTATCCAGGATTGAAGTTTGATCTGCGCGGGGGAAAAGGAAGAGCTCTACAACTCGTAGTTCCTATAAGGACAGTCAGACAGACGGCCTGGTTAGATCTCTCTGAGGTCGGAAGTTATCCTGGATTGAAGCTTGAAGCTCTCGTAGTTCCTATAGGGAAAGTCAGACAGACAGACTGGCTAGCTCTCCCTGAGGTCGGAAATACTTCAACAATCACAAAAAACCAGGGTATCAAAATGAAATTGTGGCTTGGCTGGCAAATGCATTTGTGTTTGTTTTTGGCGCACGTTCTTGGAAGATGCGCCAAAATGTATGCTAATAAAGTTCGCAATTTCGCCTGGCAGACTCTCTCCTCCCACCTGACCCTGGTCGCAGCTCATTAACTGGCAATAAGATTTTAAATTGATGCTAAAATTTGTCGCCCATAAATTGCAATTTATGCCATGACACGGATCGCTGCCCTGCAAATCAAATTTACAGCGTCAGCCAGACGAGAATTGCCTGCAGCTTTCGCTCTCCCTCTCCCTCTCTCTCTCTCTCTCTCTCTCTCTCTCTCTCTCTCTCTCACACTCTATTGTTGTCTCTTTCTATTAGCAGCCGGCGTGCCTGGTGGCCTGCCCAAGCGACGCGTCGTTGTCGCTCTGTACGATTACAAATCGCGCGATGAATCCGACTTGAGCTTTACAAAGGGCGACCGCATGGAGGTCGTCGATGACACCGAATCGGATTGGTGGCGCGTCGTTAATCTGACCACACGCCAGCAGGGCCTGATACCGCTCAACTTCGTCGCCGAGGAGCGCAGCGTCAACAGCGAGGAGTAAGTCGTGTGTCTATATCAAATATTGACTGCCATTTGTTAATCCTGCATCGATTTCCTACCTCCTCCTACCCACACGCAGCTGGTTCTTTGAGAATGTGCTACGCAAGGAGGCGGACAAGCTGCTGCTGGCCGAGGAGAATCCGCGCGGCACATTTCTGGTGCGACCCTCGGAGCACAATCCCAATGGCTATTCGCTGTCCGTCAAGGACTGGGAGGACGGACGCGGCTACCATGTGAAGCACTATCGCATCAAGCCTCTGGACAACGGCGGCTTCTACATAGCCACAAATCAAACCTTTGCCTCGCTTCAGGCCCTGGTCATGGCCTACAGCAGTGAGTATTGGACATAATTTTGGGAAGAGCAGCTCCTCAATCCTTCACTCTATTGCAGAAAACGCGCTCGGCCTGTGTCACATACTGTCGCGTCCCTGCCCCAAACCGC
Organism: Drosophila littoralis; assembly: GCA_018903485.1. NCBI lineage: Eukaryota > Metazoa > Arthropoda > Insecta > Diptera > Drosophilidae > Drosophila > Drosophila littoralis. The sequence goes on from JAEIGF010000408.1 coordinate 1,255,256, forward strand.
AGCCACAGATGTGGGATCTGGGCCCGGAGTTGCGCGACAAATATGAAATACCGCGCTCTGAGATACAGCTGCTGCGCAAACTGGGACGCGGCAACTTTGGCGAGGTGTTCTACGGCAAGTGGCGCAACAGCATCGATGTGGCGGTCAAAACGCTGCGTGAGGGCACAATGTCCACGGCCGCGTTCCTCCAGGAGGCGGCCATCATGAAGAAGTTTCGACACAATCGCCTCGTGGCACTCTATGCCGTCTGCTCGCAGGTCAGTCGGAAGCATGTTTTCCCCATCATCAAAAGCTCAACTAAATCCTTGTTATTCATTCATCCAGGAGGAGCCCATTTATATTGTGCAGGAGTACATGTCGAATGGCAGCCTTTTGGACTTTTTGCGCGAGGGCGAGGGCCGTTATCTGCACTTCGAGGATCTCATCTATATTGCCACACAGGTGGCCAGCGGCATGGAGTATCTGGAGTCCAAGCTGCTCATCCATCGCGATTTGGCGGCGCGCAATGTGCTCATCGGCGAGAATAATGTGGCAAAGATTTGTGATTTCGGTTTGGCGCGCGTCATTGCCGACGATGAGTATTGTCCCAAGCAGGGCTCGCGGTTCCCCGTCAAATGGACGGCGCCCGAGGCCATCATCTATGGCAAGTTTAGCATCAAGTCGGATGTCTGGTCATATGGCATTTTGCTGATGGAGCTCTTTACGTACGGACAAGTGCCCTATCCGGGCATGCACAGTCGGGAGGTGATTGAGAATATCGAGCGCGGTTTTCGCATGCCAAAGCCAACAATTCATTATTTCCCCGATAATATCTATCATCTGCTGCTCCAATGCTGGGATGCAGTGCCCGAGAAGCGGCCCACATTTGAGTTCTTAAATCATTACTTTGAGTCGTTCTCGGTGACGTCGGAGGTGCCCTACCGGGAGGTTCAGGATTAAGCGCCAGAGGAGCAACAGTCGTCACAACACCCACACACAACACACACAATACAAAACATAACACAACACATCTATAAATATATATATTTATAACGTTATCCATATGTAACGTAAACATTTATACATATTTACTATAATTCTTAAGACTTTTAAATGGCAAGGCATACAACAACAACAACAACAGCAACAAGTATAAAATTAACATAAACTCTATATATGTATATGTGTATAAGCGTATATATATATATATATATATCTCTAATGAAATTGATGATGATGAAAATGCAACATTTTATATTTTACACGCGAAAACTATTTTATAATTTATATACCTACTTGTATGTACTATTGAAATAGCAAGTATTTAACTAGTTTTGTAAGCTTACCAAAAAGTAAAAAAACAAAAAGCGAAAACCCAATAAGAACAAGAAACAAAACGTTTATGTAACGCATATGGCAATTTTCTAAGCGAACTTTACAAAAAATCAAAAAAAAAAAAAACAAACAATTTAAATGCTACTTTAATCGGTGCTTCGATTCGCAGCCAATAATTATCCATCCCAATTTTCTCTCTTTAACTCTTAATGATTCCTGCTGAATTTTCGTCCTCTAAACCAGAAACCCCAAGTATTATTTAACACAATCAATATGTTGAAAGTTGTTAATTTTCAGCTCAATAAATAAATTGCAATGATGGCATTTAACTTATGAAGGGCGTCCAACGATGCGCCGCCCAGTCGCCCGATTACTTCCATACATATGTCACATCGAAAACGTCAGCAAAAAACAAAAAAAAAGTTATTATAAATTCTTTTGCTGCTGCTTCTACGAGTAGTTGAGGCTAATAAACTCTCTCCCATTAATTATAGAACAATAGAAAATCTAAAATTTGTCAAACATTCTGTACAAAAAAAAACAAACAAACAAATATTCACCTTTCGTAGTTTGTTCTTTAGCAATTAAACCGATAATTGTTTATAGTTCATTTAAGTTTAAGCCAAAATTCGAAGAGTTTTCATTTTGTATATTTAAGCCAATGTCCAAAAGAATGTTAGAAAATGCACTTCAGTTGGGCACAGTCCACACACACACATACACACACACACACACACATAAATATATATAACTAAATATATCTAGCCTTAAACTTCGCATTGCCAGCTCACAATTTAGTTCCTCTCCAGATCCGCTATATATGTTGTACTCGAATTTAAGAACCCAAGTCAAAAAGCCATGCACTGCAGTCTCAAGGGTTTCAAATAATATATATATATATATATGTATATCATATATGATAACAACAGGAATTCTTATCAATCAAGCAAAAGGGGGCACATACATCAAATAATACTATATAAACACACACAGCATCTATCTAACTCTAACTCTAGCCGTTGGCACAGTTTTGTTTCTTCTCTTTTGCTATAATTTATTTTTTTATTATTTTTGTTATAGTCTTAAGTTTCTTCTTAAATGTTTAATTTATGTGTTGGCCATTGTGTGCACATTTGTAGCATAAAACCAAAGTTTAGCATTTCGTATTAAACAATATATATATATATGTATTTGTAAAGAACAACATTTATGCGGCAACTTAATGCATTTCACACACACACACACACACACATACATACACATAGAGAATATAAGGCAGCTTAAAGTAAAGTGTAGCAAGAAATCATTGTATGAAATTGCATTCAGCGTAAATTCAAATTTAAAGGGAACTAATTCATTACGATAAACAACAACAGCAACAACAACAGCAAATAAACAAATATAAAATAATATTGTTATAATTAAAAAAAAAAAAAAACAAAGGCAAACACTGGAAATTGTTTAGCGTAGTTGATGAATTTTTGTATATATACTTGACATAACGTGTAGCAATAAATGAAATTGAATTGAATTAAACTAAACTAAAACTAAAATATAATATAATAGACAACAATAGAAATAACAATAGCAACAACAAACGGCCTTTGGGGCACGCTTATCGGCAACAAACAACAAACAACTTTTTATACAACACGGCAATCAAATGGACAGATTTCTAAAATTTTCCAGCTTTTCGGCCTTTTAGGGGGGCGTGCCGCCGTTGCCGTCGTGTTTGTTGCTCTCAATATAAAAACCAAACACTGTCATATGTTTAATTATAGACATAACAAATTACAAATATTGAATAATACAGATAAACATTAGCATAATAATGAAATCGAGTCGCGACACTCGTCTATAATAATGCAAACTGAATTTAGCTGATGTATAACGAGAATCTGTCGATTCGGCGTGTATTGCATTCAAGTAAATCAATAAAATGAACAATTATGTAATAAAACAAGTCTACATTCATTTCAAGTGTCAGCTATCAATTAAATTATAATTTAAATAGTTTATTTATAGATTTATTATATTCCATGCAACCAATTTATTAGCCTTCGCATATTCATAGAAAATGAGCTCGAATAATTGCAGAAGTGCATTTATTATTCGGCTCTTCTTAATTCTATTCCCAATCGAAATCCAATCCCTAAGTTAAGGCAGTTTTATATTCCATTTGCTGCATTTCTGCCAAAGATTGTCCCTAAACCATGGACAATATTGCGAAGAATTATGCGGAGATAAATACATTTTAAGAATAGTAGACTTACCGACTACTTTTTAAATTGATACCAAATCAATAAGACTAGATATGCCCTATTATAGCATTCGTCGACAATCGCCAAGGCTAAACACTTCAGCGATGCGTATTCGTATATAGGCATAGGTCAAAACTTCCTATTCCCATAACTCGGCCTAATCTCATCCGATTTTTACGAAGTTTGGCTTTTTCTTCATGGCTTTTCCTCCAAAATAATCTGGCATTCAAATCTGAATATACATTTTTTAGTCGATTTTCATGTCCAAGTCTTACCCCAAGATTCGTATATAGGCATAGGTCAAAACTTCCCATTCCCATAACTCGGCCAAATCTCATCCGATTTTTTCGAAGTTTGGCTTTTTCTTCATGGTTTTTCCTCCAAAATAATCTGGCATTCAAATCTGAATATACATTTTTTAGTCGAAATTCATGATCAAATCTTACCCCAAGATTCGTATAAAGGCATGGGTCAAAACTTCCCATTCCCATAACTCGGCCAAATCTCATCCGATTTTTACGAAGTTTGGCTTTTTCTTCATGTTTTTTCCTACAAAATAATCTGGCATTCAAATCGGAATATACATTTTTTAGTCGAAATTCATGTTCAAATCTTACCCCAAGATTCGTACGTAGGCATAGGTCAAAACTTCCCATTCCCATAACTCGGCCAAATCTCATCCGATTTTTACGAAGTTTGACTTTTTCTTCATCGTTTTCCCTCTGGAATAATCTGGCATTATAATCCGAATACGCATTTTTTAGTCGAAATTCATGTCCAAATCTTACCTCAAGATTCGTACGTAGGCATAGGTCAAAACTTCCCATTCCCATATCTTGGCTAAATCTCATCCGATTTTTACGAAGTTTGACTTTTTCTTCATCGTTTTCCCTCTGGAATAATCTAGCATTCAAATCTGAATACACATTTTTTAGTCGAAATTCATGTCCAAGTCTTACCCCAAGATTCGTATATAGGCATAGGTCAAAACTTCCCATTCCCATAACTCGGCCAAATATTATCCGGTTTTTACGAAGATTGGCTTTTTCTTCACCGTTTTCCCTCTTGAATAACCTGGCATTCAAATCTGAATATACATTTTTTAGTCGAAATTCATGTCCAAATCTTACCCCAAGATTCGTATAAAGGCATGGGTTAAAACTTCCCATTCCCATAACTCGGCCAAGTCTCATTCGATTTGTACGAAGTTTGGCTTTTTCTTCATGGTTTTTCCTCAAGAATAATCTGGCATTCAAATCTGTACATTTTTTAGTCGAAATTCATGTCCTAGTCTTACCCCAAGATTCGTATATAGGCATGGGTCAAAACTTCCCATTCGATTTTTACGAAGTTTGGCTTTTTCTTCATGGTTCTTCCTCAAGAATAATCTGGCATTCAAATCTGAATATACATTTTTTAGTCGAAATTCATGTCCAAGTCTTACCCCAAGATTCGTATATAGGCATGGGTCAAAACTTCCCATTCCCATAACTCGGCCAAATATTATCCGGTTTTTACGAAGATTGGCTTTTTCTTGATGGTTTTCCCTCTAGATTAATCTGGCAACATTATTCTTAGTGAAAATTCACGTAAAAATGGTTATACAATTCACCTCATTTATATTTAAAAATTCGTAAGCCATATTTCTTAAAGAGTATTTATTTTTCGGCTATCCGCAAGTAGTCAGTATTTCTTGTTAATATTTCTATAGCTTTATTCTAATCTGAATTAATCTTTAGTCCAATCCAATTTGCTGCATTTCTGTCCAAGATTGTCCTTAAGCCATGGACAATATTGCGTGGAACTATGCGGAGAGTAATACATTTTGTAGAATACTTACCAACTCTATATTTTTGATTAGTGCCCAGACAATAAGACTTGATATGAATAAAACAAATGGATTTTTGTGTGTTTTCGCTTTTTTGGATGCCAAAAAAGTTGCATAATTTTATTATTATTGTACGTTTCCCGTTTGAATATAAGTATAAGTATGTATATAAGTAATAATGAAATCGTTTCGTTTAAAAATTGTTCAAAGGCAAAAATGTACATAATTAATATGCGTATGTATGTATGTATGTTGCATGTAATTGATTATTGAATTTTTCATATTTTTGTTTAAATGTATGCATATTGAATTGATTGATAATTGTAATGAAGTGCGCTAAAAAGTAAACTCTTGTGAGATCTGACTTGGAATGAACACTACACGCAAATTTATCTAAGCAATTGCAAACTCGAATTTGATATTTTGACATTGAATTTGAGTTCGAATTTCGAAATCGATTTTTGGTAAACCCTACAATAATTGGAGACCTAACTGGCGATTGCAGCAATGAGATGCAACACATGAGCAGAATTTCCGTACTATTCGATCCGAATATATATACCATAAAGTTCTATTAAGTATGGGGTAAAACAGTTCTGTCTATCGGTATTTTTGTTCTTTTTGGTTATTGTATGTACAATAAATTCGTATTACTTTTATTTATTGTATATGGGTGTGAGAAAGTCGTCGATTACGTTGTTTTTGGTAGGTATTATTCATATACATATAGTACTTATAAGGCAGCTGTTGAAAGCGAATTCGTTCAACTGGCTGACTGCGCGGTCCTCCGATGAACTCTGTTTATATAGTATATATGCTATATAAGTCGGTAGTTCTATTATATTTTGGTGTCACATAAATATTATATATACCCAGTACTTGATTATTTATGGTGTATATGTAGTATTCCTTTCTACATGGCCATATAGATGTACAATCTATAAGTTTTTTTTCTTATTTATTTTCTGAAACATTTCAACTAGATTCGGCTTATGCGCCACAGCTAACGAGCTGTACAAATTGTTCTATCCCAATCGGTACATACAGCTATAGGGCAATTTGTAAATGCATTACGAGTATGTCTGTGTACGTATATGCACGTTATATATATGCATACATATATATTATATATATATTGTATATATAAGAAATTTACCTATCCTTTGCTTGGACTATATTGTTTTTGCTATGGATAACCACGTATTAACAGCTTATAGCTAAACATTTACAAAAACACCTTCTTCTACATAACACTTCACTACTAGATTTGACGAAAATTCAAAACCAAACCAACCATTTTTGAGTATCGCAAAATGTATTATCCAATATGTCACTTCAGCCATTTTCTAGCTAAAAAAGGAAATACAATTTTTAGCTAGCCCTTGGCTGAAGAATGACAAGTTTAGCAATTTTTCAACACTGTTTCTTGCTACTTTTCACAACATTTATTATCCAATATGTCAATTCAGCCATTGTCCAGCTAAAAATGGAGATACAATTTTTAGCTAGACTTTAATTGAAGAACGACAAGTTAAGCCCATTTCCGACACTGCTGCTACTTTTCACAAAATGTATTATCCAATAAGTCAATTCAACCATTGACTAGCTAAAAATGAAGATAATATTTTTAGCTAGACTTTTGGTGAAGAATGACAGGTTTCCCAATTTTTCAACACTGTTTTTTGCTACTTTTCACAAAATGTATTATCCTATATGTCAATTTAGCTATTGTCCATTTTTAGCTAGACTTTGGGTGAAGTATGACAGGTTTCCCAATTTTTCAACACTGTTACTTTTCACAAAATGTGTTATCCAATATGTCAATTCAGCCATTGTCCAGCTTAAAATGGAGATAAAATTTTTAGCTAGACATTGGGTGAAGAATGACAGGTTTCCCAATTTTTCAACACTGTTTTTTGCTACTTTTCACAAAATGTATTATCCAATATGTCAATTCAGCCATTGTCCAGTTAAAAATGGAGATAAAATTTTAAGCTAGACTTTGGGTGAAGAATGACAGGTTTCCCAATTTTTCAACACTGTTACTTTTCACAAAATGTGTTATCCAATATGTCAATTCAGCCATTGTCCAGCTTAAAATGGAGATAAAATTTTTAGCTAGACATTGGGTGAAGAATGACAGGTTTCCCAATTTTTCAACACTGTTTTTTGCTACTTTTCACAAAATGTATTATTATCCAATATGTCAATTCAGCCATTGTCCAGTTAAAAATGGAGATAAAATTTTAAGCTAGACTTTGGGTGAAGAATGACAGGTTTCCCAATTTTTCAACACTGTTACTTTTCACAAAATGTGCTATCCAATATGTCAATTCAGCCATTGTCCAGCTTCAAATGGAGATAAAATTTTTAGCTAGACATTGGGTGAAGAATGACAGGTTTCCCAATTTTTCAACACTGTTTTTTGCTACTTTTCACAAAATGTTTTATCCAATATGTCAATTCAGCCATTGTCCAGCTTAAAATGGGGATACGATATTTAGCTGGTCTTTGGCTTTACAATGATAAGTTTAGCCATTTTACAACACTGTTTTCTGCTACTATTCTTTTGAAGCAGCAGCTTGCAACACTTTTATTTTTGCTAATTGGTTTAATTCATTTTAATATTCTCTAAACTGGTTGGTTTTAGAATTTTCACTAGTCGCTACGGGTTTGCCTGCCTAAGACCCTAATCTGGTCTGAATTATAATTAATAAATAGTACTCCTGACTTTTCCATATAGTGGAATCAATGCATTTGAAATCGCACTTAATGGTACCTAGAACTAAGTTTTTGATTCTAATCGGAATCGTTGTATGTGTTGAGTGTATGTGTGTATTTCTTTTAGGTGGAATGCGCTGCACAGCTGGGAATGTTAACTGCTGAACATACTGTTAAGGCTATGTTAGTTAACATGGCAGTGGCGCTTCCTTCTTTCTTTTTACTCGTGCAGCGCATTCAAGATTCGGCAATGCCGAAACTTTTCCTTTGGGGTAGGTTTTCTTTTGCATTTACATGGCCGACGAGATCTGCTGCGTCTGCTGGTATTGTTGCTGCTGCTGTGGCTGCTGCTGCTGCTGTGGCTGCTGCTGCTGCTGTTGTTGCTGTTGCTGCTGCGGCTGTGGCTGCATTTGCAGCTGTAGCGCCGGCTCCTGCAGCATCAGGGGCGACGGCGAGTATTGCTGCTGCTGCTGATGCAGTTGCTGCTGTTGTTGCAGCAGCTGTTGTTGTTGCTGCAGCTGCACCTGCTGCTGCGCTGCGACGGCCGCAGCCGCATTTTGCTGCGAGGACGCCTCCGATGTTTTCAGGAAATACGTTATCAAGTCGATGGGCAGCGGGAACACAATCGTCGAGTTCTTCTCTGCGGATATGGTGTTGAGTGTCTGGTCATAAATCAATGCAATATATAAGTATAGTTTAAGGAAAGCGGGTTCAATGGCCACGCCTACCTGCAGATAGCGCAGCTGCAGCGCTGCCGGCGAATCGCCAATCACCTCGGATGCCTCGCGCAGCGCTCGGGACGCCTTCTGCTCACCTTCGGCGGCAATCACCTTGGCGCGCGCCTCACGCGCCGCCTCCGCCTCGGCGGCCATCGCGCGCTGCAGTTGAACGGGCAGACGCACATCCTTGCTGTTTGCGGCGCGTCCAGGAAGAGGAAGGAACTAAGATTAGCCATTTGCACTTACAAGCCGCGGCAGGCAGACTCGTGTCGCTGTAAACTGATTTAGAAAATATGCGAGTGGCATGCAACGACTACAATGGAAAGCTTATTCGCAATCTATTCCGGCAGGGGTTACCCCCTTTCGACGGCTATGTGAATGTTCTTTTAACTGAAAACTGACAAGTTTCATTGCCAAATGAGACGCATTTGAGACTCGGCAGCCTTGGTCAGGCGCGAAACATTAAAGGTCATTAGGCAGATGCGTTTTTTTCTTCTCTAGGCCATATTCATGATTGATGTGAGCTCTATTTAATGGAATATTCCGTGAATGGAGCAGTTATTCTATAGGTTTTACAGTCCATTTTAAAAGTCTGCTATAGAAAAAATGAATACGAGCTACTTTTTGTAGAATCTTGCAAAGGGCAGTTTATTTATTTTGTTACGAAATATATTACGCAACGTATTTTGAGCCCAGAGCGTATATATATATATATTCTTGATCAGTATCAACGACCAAGTCGATATAGGCTAGTTCGTCTATCTGTTTTTATTCAAACAAATCTGTCAATATTAAAGCTACCTTTCGCAACATTCTAAAATATCTGCAAGCCCTTTTTAAATTATATTCATCAGACTCCTGTAGGAAACATTTTTCGAAAGTAATTATTTTCCTTAAAAACATTTACAGAGCTACATTTCTATAGATCTGCAAGGTATTTGTTCTTTCTTCTTTTTGTAAATGTTTAAAGTATCCTTAACATTTACAAGAATTAAATTTCCAAGCAGAATCGCATCAATATCGAACTACTCCTTACATCTTTTACCTATCACATCTTTAAGGGTATTTCATCTTTTTCCTTTTTCTTCTTTCTTCTTTCTTTTCCCACTAAAACCCACAACATTTGCCATAAAATGTCATGTTCATATTTTATTGGCCCTGACAAAGAAATTTATCGCCTGATTAATTTCATAAAAATTATTTGCCGTACGACAACAGCAACAAAATTGAAGCCTAAGACTGTCATAAAAATGTAACAATTTTTATGGACAAAAAGCGACAAAAGGTCGTGGCCGCAGCTAAGCCACAACAGCAACAACAACAACAAGAAAAACACAACAAACAACACGAAATGCGTCAAGTTGTTTTGGCCAGTGCAGCCGCTGGGACATGACCACAGAATGTTGTGGAGGTTGTCATTGTTGTTGTTCTTGTGGTTTTTGTTGTTGCTACTCTTGTTCGCCATTTTGTTGGTCATGTATTTGACAAGCTGTCAATTGGTTTAGACCTGCGCCAGCAGCAGCTGTTGACATTTCAGCTATTTTCTAGTTAAATTTTGGCTTTAGACTGTGTCGAGCAGCAGTTGAAATTTAAACAGACTTGGCTACTTTTTGGCTGCTCACTGAAACTATTTTTTGTTCTAATATAGCGTTGTTTGGCTATTGCTTAATCTTGCATTCAGCTACTAAATTTTTTAACGACTCGGCTACACTGGTCAGAAGTAGCTAGAGCTGAAGTTGAAGCTGAAGCAAGCGGCAGTCTCTTCCCCAACTGGGCTTATAAGAATTATCTACTACTACTGCTACTTTTTTGAAGCGTCCCACGGCAACACGCAGCAAGCAGAAGCTATAGCTGAAGCAGTCACTTCCACTCGTCCCAACTTGGCTTATAACAATTATCCAGCCATTTTCTAAAACTGCATTCGGCTACTACTTTTTTGATCTGTCCCTCGGCAACACTGGCCAGAAGCCATAGCTATAGCAGAAGTGAGAAGTAGTCTCTTCCACTTGTCCCAACGTCACAATTATCTGGCTTTTTTCTAACATTGCATTCGTCAGCTACATTTGTGAACTGTCCCTCGGCAACACTGGCCAGCAGCAGCTGTCGCTTAGGCTTTAGCTGGAGCTGGAACACCAGCTGGCTCATCCACTTGTCCCAGCGCGGCTAATAATAAATTACAACAAGGCAGCAACTGTGATGGCAGACAAAGGCCAGGCAACCCCCTGCCTCGGCATCCGCCCCCAACCCCCCCCCTGGTCGGTGTAATAAAAGGCTGCCAACATAATGGCACACCACCTACATTTTGACATAGAAACCTTTGTGTGTAAAGGGTGTGCGTGTGTGTATGCGGGTGTGTGATAGAAAAGTTGCACTACTTACATTTCAACACGTTCAACTTTGATGCCCCAAGCATCGGTGGCTTCGTCGAGCTGAACCTGTTTATGATTTGGCCCACATAACGTTGTGGCAGGTGTGTGTGAGCATATGTGTGTGTGAGTGTGGCGAAAATTAATGTAGGTGTATGGTGTGTGTGTGTGTGTGTGTGTGTTGAAAATAGCAGTAGAAACACATTAGTTTTTGTTTACACACATTTCTCATGCTGTTAGCTGTGATGGTTTTTGCTTTTCACATTTTCGCAATTTTCATGCTATTTTTTTTTGGGTTTTTCTTCTTCTATTTTTTGCTCATATTGTTTTGTGGGTCGCTGCAGAATCCTTGAAACCGCCAAGCAGAGAAAACTGCAGCATTTGGCTGCGTCTAACGGCAAACGAGTTGCCAACTTGGCATTCCTGGCCATGCTCGACGTGGCAGCAGCAGCAGCAGCTGCCGCAGCTGACATGAGTTTCAGCCTGATTTTGAACTATTTTTCATATGGCCATATAAAAAATAAATAAATAAAGCGCACAAATTGCAGCACAAAAATGCTGAAGCTGAAGCTGTAGCCGAAGCCGAAGCTAGAAGCAACGATTTGGGTTAAGTTGGCAGCTGTTTGCCCGTCTGCGCCGATATATGCGCTGCTCAGCACAGTGTATATACACTGAGAGAAAATTCATGCAAATTACAATCATAGGAAATATTTCATATCATGGAAAAGCTGCTCTATTAAAATCAAATTTTTACTACATATTTTTATCATAGCTTGACTTTGAATCGGGTAAAACTTCTTTGAATATTTTAAATAGTTTATTTCAATTGAGAATATTTTGGGTTGAACTTGGTTTGCTTGAAATCGAACCTTTTTTTATATGCATACGCTATTTTTATCATTTTCTAAGTATTATCTAACTCAAGGTGTTTTAGAGACATATTTTCTTGGCTTAAAACTATTTTAAATGGTTTAGTTTAGCGGAGAAATTGAGAAAGTTGTCTGAGAACTGACTGCGAGCCAATATTGTCTCTTCTGTTTTTTTAAGGTTTCCCAATTAGATTTTCTATTTCTTTCTTTTTATTTCTTGACCTAAATTTGGTTGTTAAAGTGCACCAATATATATTTTATTTCATATATCATTTAAAATATAAAAGTATCTTTATAATAGAAAGTTTTCTATAATTTAATCATTTTCAACAATTATTAATCATAGAAAATCTCAGTGTTGTAAAATGTTCTATACTGATATATATTTAACATGCTAAGCTGTTTTTTCTCTACTAAAAGAAATTTTATGTTTTAAATACAGTTTTTCCTTTCTAGTAAGTTTCGGAAATTTATCTTTCCTGAAAAGCAAGTGGAAAAGCTTTCAAGAACTGCAGAAAATTCTATGTCTAATGTAGAAAATGTTCTATGATTGCAAAAGAGTTCGCCTCTCTATGTTGTAGAAATGTTCTACGAAATGCTTTTGGAGAAAATGTTTAAAAGTTGCAAAGTTTTCTTTAATAGAAAAAAATATCTTTTGTATATTTTTATGGCTGAGTGTAGAGCACGTTTTGATTTGCAACTATGAAAGATGTTGCTGGCCAGGCTTTAGTTTATTCCCTTTTCATTTTGGCAGCTGCTGCAAATTTGCAATTAGCAATTATTATTTCGCATTCCAGTTGCGTGCACAAAAGTCTTAAAGTCGCTGAATAATTAGCAGCAGCTGCAGCAGCAGCGGCCTCCTTTGTGGCAAGTGGCAAGTGGCAAGTGGAGAGTGGCAGGTGGCACATGGCGGGGGCACATAAGTCAATTACGTGCTAAACGGGGCAAAGGGCTGGTCTGGTCTGGTCTGGTCTGATCTGGTCTTGGGCTGGTCTGGACGGGGGCTGCAGGTTAGCTGCAATTGTTTCACTCACCTGCATGGTGCCGGAAATCGTCATACGCTCGCTGAGTATCTCATGCAAATGCCGAGTTCCCATTGTGTTTCGTAGAGTAGTCTGTGCCAGTAGTCTGGTCGAATGGTGAGCATTCTCCACGTTCGCTATAGAGACGGTTGCATTTGATACGCGATAGTAAACCACTGCATCCACCGAAACCGTAACGCTATCCTTTGTCAGAACCTACAAGATGCAGTGGGTGGGATTGTTTTTTCTCTTTATCTTTATCTTTGTATTCTTTTTTTTTTTCTTTCTTTTTCATTTGCTTGTCTCTATATTTGCGTGCTTTCTTTCGCTTATTATTATTTTTATTGTTTGTTTTTTTTTGTTTTTTTTGTTGCTCTATTGTTGCTTTGCTTTTTGTTTGTTATTCTTTTATTTAGATTATGCTTGTTATTGCTGTCACACATAAGCACAAAGCTGCGACTATACAAGTGTGCGTGTGTGTGTGTGTGTGTTTAAGTCTTAGTTTTGTATACCCTTGCAGTGAGTTTGAACAGTTTGCCAGGATATATGTTACCCATTAAAGGAGACAGCTTCAAGTATAGCACATAGAGTGTATATAGTAAAACTTTATCACATAGCAAATGGAGGAACCATCGATTGACATCAGGTAAGAAGCAAACCTTTTTTGTTATTCTTAAAATGCTGTCAATTCCTTCAAACCCAAAAACAGTCTAATTATTAGTTAGATGCACTTTTCTCTAAAAGCTTTCAAGCAACCTTTTTCTCTTTTCTTTTTTACAGCTTCGGATGGAATTTATAAATTCAACTCGTATTCACTTTGAGAATAAGTCTAACGGAAAAAATGTAAATTCATATAAACTTTTTCCCAATTTTTCGACAAATGATTTATGGAAATGTGGAAAACACGTCGCAAAATAAAGTGTTTTACACACATCTTGGTAAGTCAATTAAAGGCGGAGCGGAAAGTAAGGTAAACAAATTACGATAAACATTTTCCGCGAATTTTCCACTCTATGTATGCTAGCTACAGTCAAAAATCTGTCCACGATCTGTGCAAAAATTGAATTGTTGTATGGAAATTATTGAAATAAAGCCCTCATAATGTGTATTATGGGGAGATAAATGACATCTGACTATCATATGACAAGACCCAGTTTATAGGGCAAACGTAGAAAGACAAAATACTGAATACCATTTATGTAAAGTATTCTGTTAAGTCTTATGCTAAGCATTCTGTTAAGTTTTATGTTAAGCATACTGTTAAGTAGAAGTATTAAGAAGATGCAGTCACAATCAAGGATTGTAAACAGATAAGTCCGAGACTTATCCTGAATCGTTGTCATAAATATTTTATAAGCCTTTCCTCTCATAATATGCATGTGTCTGCAAGGGTATGTAATCTTCGGCGCGCCGAAGCAGACTGTTCGTGCTTGTTGGTTGTAGTTGTATCTTTATATTTATCTGTGCTTGGCTTGTATCTTGCATCTAGATGAATAATTTAGTGGCTGCTGCTGTTGTTGCTGCTGCTGTGCACTTTTGCTTAGAATGGCATAATGCACACGGTATTCACTTGACTGGAGCGTCTTCAGTTGGCGCTGCACTTGGACGTGATTGTGGTCTTTTCTTTAGTTGGGACTAAGTGCAAAGTGCAAACTTTGATGCCAGACAGAGACGCAAGCACACACACAGTGAGTGAGAAAGAGACAGAGAGCGAGAGACTGTACAATATGCTCGACAGGCGAAGCGTAAATCGTGGCTTTTATTTTGATTATTGCTTTGACTTGTGTGTGTATGTGTGTGTGTTAAGTGTGTGTGCCATACAGAAAGCCATTTTGTATTGTTTTGCTTATTGCATTAAGCATTTGAAGCTTTAGATTTTGGCTTAAGTCGACCGCTTTGTGCCGGACAAGATACAAGATACTTATTTGTAGTTTAAGCAATTTCTTTTTGTGACATTTATTTTGTTTTTATTTTCGTGATATGAGCTCGATAGCGATACGTGGAGCAAACTCAAGAGTTTTGAAGTTACAGTGTATAAGATATAGGTATGTTTATTGCACAAAATCATATCGTATCTATATATATATATATATATGTCGTCTATACATTACATACTTATATGCTTACTTATATACAAAATGTGGCAAATGAAGAGGCAGACAAAACGACGAAATTAACGTAAAAATAAACCAAAATGCGTTAAATTGTTATTTGAAATGTTTATAGATATAACGCACAAGAGACAGAGTGAATGAGAGAGAGAGAGAGAGAGTACGACAGAGAGAGAGAGAGAGAGAGAGAGAGAGAGAGAGGGGATTGGGTGTAGGGAGCTATAGCGAAATGTTTTCTTTTGTACATGTATTTGGGTCCTTTATTCCTTGCGGCGTCTTCTTCCTTCTCACTCAGCCCAAGCTGTCGTTGCTCGAAATCAAATTCCTCTATTTTGATGCCCTGCCCCAAAAGGCGAACCCCAACTGGGACCCAAACTGAAAGCCGCAAGCCCCCCACCAAAAACTATTTGCACAAAGGCAAAAGTTTTTGGCGTTTGCACAAGTTGAAGCATTTTACGAGCCGGCTACATTTCGGGCCAATTCAGTCTTTCGGGGGAGGCGTCTAGACCGCCTTTTTTTTATGGCCCACTCTGGGCCGGGTGTCAATGTTGTTTAGTGTCTAGTGTCGTTTGGCGGCCGATGCTCAAGAGTTTTTATTTAACTTCTTTTGCGGCCAAACAAATTTCAATATTAGCATAAAAATCAACTGAACATGAGCGAAACTTGCGAACTTTTCAATGCACAGCCGGGCGTATACTTAATTTAATATGAAGCAGGCGCTCTATTCTTAAAGTTAGCCATTCGCGGGTAGTTTTTATGCCTCTTGTTTATTAAAAATGGTTAGAAGGGGTTTTATGTTTTCTTAACTATAATTATAGCCTATAAGGTATATGAGTTCTTGATCTGGACGATCTGCATCTAGATATGTCTGTGCACTTGGGAACTACAAAAACTATAGACTTGAGACTTGATATAATCAAAAATGTTAATATATATGCGAAACGAGCTTATCATTTCTCGGTATCTTTTCCAATTTTTAGAATATCGATAATTATCGATTTTGAGATATGGTTTTCTACGCATATCTCGAAGGTTATAAGCGCTAAGTACACCAAACTTGGTATAGAAGTGCTCGTATAACATATACATATCACAAATAATTCAAGTTTTAAATATCCCATCTATTTACCATTTGTGCAGATAGAGTCTTGCGCGTTGGTATACACACACTTTTCTATGCCATGTTTAAGCCCTGAAAATTGCATTAAAATTGGACTGCAAACATCGAAGTTAATGAGGAACATTTTTCTTCTAGAGTGTGGCCAAGGGATGAAGAGGCAAAGCCGCAGCGTGGGGCTTTCGGTATAGTTTTATTTCGTTCGGGGTATGTGCTAGTCGGGCACTTCAGACTAAAGCACTCTTACCTGGCGTTTTTTTTTGCCCCTATAAAAGCTGCTAGTTGAAAATTTGTTGAACAAGGTCTGCTTAGTTTAGTTGAGGTTAATTTGTTTGGCTGGCGCTTAAGTTCTTTAAATTGGATATGCATTCAGTTGAGTTTTTTTTTGGAAAAGAGGGGCTTAAAGCGTTGTCTATTCAGTTCTCTAAATCTAAATCAATTTTCAAGAACAATGGCTTAAAATTCGAACAATAGTCGAGTGTGTTCAACGTGTTTAGTGTGCGAGTGTGTGTGTGTGTGTGTGTGTGGGATAGTAGGTGAAATAAATTGGCTGTAAACTGTTGAAATTGCAAAGGTGTGTGTGTGAGTATGTGTGTGTGTGTGTGTGTGCATGGCATGTGGCTTAAATAAGAGAACAATGGAATATAATTGAACAATAGAAAAATGATAAATTTTTTTGTAATTAATAATTTTATAGTATTAAATAAATCGCTGGTAAATCGCAAACAAAGATAGATTCTTAACAATTTTCATACATATTTGTTTATACACTGTAACAGCTAAACTAATGAGCTTCGAGAAATTGTAGATATATATATGTATATATATATATATAACTGTATAATCATTTATCATTTATTACAATTTGCACAGTTTGGCCGTCAGAATTTCCGATTTCGATTTCGATTTCGATTTTCTAGTTTATTTTTTGATAATATTCAAATTCAAATGTAAATCATATTTCAACTGAAAAATAGTTATAGCTAGACTGGATGCACTGACTATAGCTTTGGCATCTATCTATATATATATTGATTGAGTGAGAGAGAGAGAGAGAGAGATAGAGATAGCAATAGTGTTGAGTTAGAGAGTGGGAAGAACTGGGTAGGGCGCTGGTTCGATGCATTCTTTTAGGGCGTTGCTGCAACAGAAGCGAAGTACGCCAACTAATTGCTGTGCATTCATATGCATATGCTATAAGATTTATATATATATATATATAGATATAGATATATATGCTAGTTGAGTACAGGCTCTACGATTTATGCTGGGGGTTGGACTTGCTCTAGCTAGACCCGGGCGGGCGGCGGCGGCGACGGCAGCTTCTCTTTTTTTATAGTTCTCGTTTTTCATGCGTGCGAAATTGATTTTACTTTTTTTTTTACTTTTGTTTGTTGTTCGATTTGGCTTATTAATTGATAGTTGTTCGAGTTAAGTTAGGTGTACCCACATTTAAACAGCCTAAACCACGCAAAACACACATAGATGAACTCGACATGGATTGCTTGCTTGATATATATACATATAATTGTATTGGTCGGCATATATGGCTATATATATATTCGCATGATATATACATATGTATATATATTTATTTGTGTATATGTATATATATATAGATATATATGCTAATTCATGATCATTATTGTTGGGGTGCGTACGTTAAAGCGTCCTTCGCCAGTGCTCAAACGGATCAAATGTTAACGGTTATTTAGTTAGTGGTAAGTACAATATACGAATATAATTCTTATGTTTGTCGAAACTAAGGCAATGTTTATACGATCATGTATGTGTGTGTGTTCGTGTGTTCGTGTGTGTGTGAGTCGAGAACTAAACTAAAACTGTACACATAAAATGTGGGATGTTTAATTTCGAGTCGTACTTGTACTTAATTTTAATCCAACAATATATGTGTGTGTATGCGTGTGTGTGTGTGTGTGTGTGTGAGTACGAGTTTTAAGAACTTGTCTTTGTTTTTATAGTTTTGATTTTTGTTGTTTTTATTTTAGTTTTTAGTTTGACAGTTAGAAAGCTTTTTTAGAATAGACATTTATGGAAATATATATATATATTTAGCATGCTCTCAAAAATTATTCGAACACTTAATCGAAGGATCGGGTGAGAGGGGGGTGTATCAAAAATTAAGTGCATTTTGGTTTGATTTTGTGTAAATATATATTTTTTTGCTTGTCTTCGGAGAGGTTTTTGTTAGGGTTGATCAAAAACAATTGTTTCGCTAAACAAAACTAACATAGCTCAAAACGAAAATCGGTACATATATATATAGAGGTATATATAGAGTAAGAGATACGGAGCGTGGGTTAGATAGAAAGAGAGAGAGAGAAAGATACAGAAAGAGAGAGAGAGAGAGAGAGAGTTAGATAAAGCTAAGCAGTTTTTAGAGCTGCTTAGCATAAGTTCGAGCGGGCGAGTGAGCAAGACAGAGTTAAAATTACACAGAGAGAGAGAGAGAAAGAGAGAGAGAGAGAGCGAGAGAGAGAGATAGCGAGGGAGTGAGAGAGATAGAGGGAGATAGACAGCTTGGGTTGTTGAGGACAGCTTTGTGTGTGCATTCAAGTGGTTAAAGGTATTTTAACGCTGAAATTTCTTTCAGTGTGTGTTTGGCCAGCTTTCTGTTGCATACTTTTCAGCTGCACAGGACCTCAGCTATGTGGCCATAGGTATGTGTGTGTGCGTGTGTGTTTCTGTCTAGGGGACTGTGTGTGTGCGTGTGTGTGTGCGGGTGGAACATTGAGCGTATACCCTGTGTTCAGTGAACAAACATTTCACATACATTTTAATTTTCAGTTTCAGCCAATTCTTTTTTTTTCTTTGGTTTGTGCTGTTCAGTTAAGGTTCAGTATTTTTTTGGATTTTCGATTTGCCACGCCCCCTTGGCCCCCGCCCACCAATTAGCAGAAGTCTTTACAGTGTGCACTAAGTGCTCGCCTGAACACAGAGACTCAGTTTCAGTTGATATGCTTAGCATTTGCTTTTTTTTTTGGTTGTTTTTTTTTTCATATTTGGTTGGGTTGCTGCGTTTCTAATTGCAAAACACAATCAGAGATTTTCAACTATGCAAATTGTAATAAGTTGAAGTTAAAGACACCAAACTAACTAACTAAAAACATTACATAAATGATAGATGAATGCGACACGACATCATTTCGTATGCACTTTCCACACACAACAACAACAAGAACAACAACAAGATGACGCTTATGGTTAAAAAAAAAGACAAGTATATCTATAAAGGGAGTAAAAGTTTCAGCTCAGCGACTGCTGAGCGCATTGCCGCAGTGTCCTTCATGCGTTTTACACAAAAAATGAGAGAGAGAGAAAAAAGAAACGGAGAAACCCAAAAGTCAACTGAACTGAATCCGAAATAAAAAACGAACCGAAATGAGAATAAAATTGCAAATGTTGGCGGAAGCTGCAGATGTGCAAAGTTGGGGTATATAAAAGCAAGTCCGAGTACTCTGGTCGGGTGTGCCAGACTAGGAGATACCCTGCAGCTCCTTTAAAGTTCCACCAGTTACCTGTGCTTCTTCTTGCCTTAGCCAGACACTATGAAAACTGTAAGAACTTGTTCTTCAGTATCTTCGGCCTTTATTGTCCAATCTTTATGAAGTTTTTTATGCATACATATGGCATGTAAAAGTGTGTGTACATCAAAGCACGATGCTTTATCTGTTAATAAGAATATATATTTTCCCTTTTGTCAGAAGCTGGGACAGGTATCGAAGATGTGAAGTATTCTATATTCATATCTAGTTTACATAATACTCGAGTTCTACATAGAAAACCATTTCTTTAAATCGATATTTATCGATATTTGGAAAAAGGTGGAAGATATCGGGAAGCCGTAGCTTTGGTTGGACATTCGGACATATAGAAGAACATGGCCTTATCGACTTCTGTCTGTTACATACAGCTGCTTTCTTCCATTATACCCCTTTTTAAGCAATTTGCTTTGAGTTCAGGGCATCATAAAAATAAAGCTATATAGGTTATGGAGCTTACGAAAGGCAGCGAGAGAATACAGCAATTGTGTTTGCTCCACGTGACGCCATCATTTAATTTGCTTGCCTGTCTCTCTATTTTATTCTGTTGTTTGGGATGTTGCACTTAAATGTACTTATGGATATGAGCTCGATATGATAAAAGCTAATAAATAAAAGGGGCTCGACAAATGCACTAGAAAAATTATGTTAAATAAATGGAATGCGCTTTTGTTCTGAAGTATTGTTGATGTGTGCGTGTGTGTGTGTGTATGTGCACACAAATGACAATTATGATAATAATTAAATATTTAAGGACAATAAGTGCCATACATATAAGCAACATTTGAAACATATAACAAATACAACAAGACTACAAACAACAAGATTAGCATATCTGTGCGTGTGTGTGTGTGGTTGTGGCACGCCCACAAAACGTAACAAATTGCAAAAAGAAAGTGAGCAAATGCAAAAAAAAAGTAAGAAAACGCAGCAGCCGCTGCTGCTGCTTGCCAGTTTTTGTTGTTGTTGCTGCGTGTGTGTGTGAGTGTGTGTGTTTGGAAAAGTATCTAATCTGTTTGTGAAAAGTTAACGACAGAGAGGTGGGCAGCGAGGCAGAGAGAGAGAGAGAGAGAGAGAGAGCGAGAGAGAGCGAGATAGAGTGAAGCTGCAGAAGAAGGAAACAGAGTTACGCAGGAAAACGCAAAAAGAAAAGCAAACTGAAATGTAAGCCAAAGTAAACAGCGTGACATGCGACGACAACAAGAAAAACAACAATAACAAGAACAACAACACACGGAAAAGAAAATACACACACGCACACACACATACACAGAGTTATGCAAAAGGAAGCGAAACGAAGGCAAAGAAAACGTTGCGTATGCGTAATTTACGCTCCAGTTGCGTGTCCTGAGCATGTGTGTGTGTGTGTGCGTGTGTGTCTAACTGTAATTGTAGCTGTGTTTGTGTGTGTGCGTGTATTTGTGCATTTGGGGCCAACACAAAATCAAAATTGTTGTTTAACAAAATTTGTGTGGCAAAAGCTAAAAAAATTTGTTATATTTTAAGTTTTTCACTTTTTACTGAGCAGCATTTAAATGGTCAAGCGTTAGCTCGACATGTGTGTGTGTGTCTGAATTTGTGTGTGTGTGTGTGTGTTTGTGTGTGAATTAAGAACAACAACAACAACACACAAACGAAAGTTGTTGCCGCTGCAGACTTACCTCCTGCGGTGGCACATCGTAGGTACGAGTACGCAAATCCACGCGTGCATACGAGTCAATGCAGGGCAGAATGAAGAAAATGCCTGCGAATAGAGCACAGAGAAAGAGAGAGCGAGAGAGAGAGAGCGAGAGAGAGAGAGAGTATTTAAACAGTTGGTGTTTGTCAAATTAATCTGCTGAGCGGCGGGCGACAAATGTGACGCCAACAGCAGCTGCCACTCGACGCGGTGTGGCCCCCAAAAAGTTGGCGCTAATTTGGAGCAAGTGCAGCTATTAACATGAATTCTAGTCGCCAGTCGACACTTGAATTTGCATAGCCAAGCCGAACAGGCTGTCCCTTCGTAACTCACCTGGACCCTTGGCGCCGCCCTGCATAAGGCGGCCGAGGCGAAAGATAACCGCGCGCTCGTACTCTTGCACCACCTGTAAATACGAGAGGAGAATGCAGAGAAGGGGCGAGAGATACAGAAAGAGGGGGAGAGAGAGAGAGCGAAATTTGAGTAAAATTTGAGCTGCAATCATGAGCACTGCATTAAATATAATATATAAAGTACACGAATTTCATTCTGTGGAATATTCCTGAATTCCTTATAAATAATTTATCTGTACAGCTCAGCAATCATTTCACGCGAAATCAAATAGTGCAGATATTCAGTCTATCTGTGCGTCATTCCGTCAGTCAGGCATTTAATCGGTAGGTCCATCTTAGTCATTCAACGAGCCTCTCAATCAGCCGGATAGTCAATCAGTCAGTCTGTCCGTTAGTCAGTCAGTAAAATAGTCCACCAATCACTGAGTTCTTCAGTAACTCAGTCAGTAACTCGGTCAATCAGTCAGTCCGTGAGTCCATCAGTCAATTATTCATTCAGCGTGTCCGCCACTCAGTCCGTCATAACCAGTCAGCCAGTCAGTCTGTCTAGCAGTCAGTCCGTCTATCAGTCAGTCCGTCTATCAATCAAACTTACAGTCTGTTTGTCAGTCTGTTCGTCAGTCAGTCACTTGGTTCAGTCAGTCAGTCATTCATCCAGTCATTCAGTAAGCCAGTCATTTATTCAGTCAGCGAATGTCAATTAGACAGTCCGTCAGTCAATCATTCAGTCAGTCAATCAGTAAACCAATCAGTCTGTCAATCAGTAAGTCATTCAGTCCGTAAGTCAACTAGTCAATCCAGACAAATAGTTTTGTAAGTCAGTCCATCAATCTGTCAATCAGTCCGTCTGAAGGTCAATCGAACTGTCCGTCAGTCAATCAGTCATCCAGCCAGTCAGTTAGTAAATCAATTAGCCAAAGAGTCAATCAATTCGTGAGTCAGTCATATAATCGGATAGTCAACGAGTCAGTTGATGAGTAAATCCAGAAAATTACTTTTGTAAGTCAGTCCATCAATCAGTCAATCAGTCAGACAGTCTGTCAGTGAATCAGTAAGTGCGTTATATCATCAGTCAGCTCTTTGACTGACGAATCAAACAAGTCAAATATGGTTTATAAACAAAAGTTATATATTCGAATGATATGCAAACTCGAGCTTGACTTCGGTTTGATTGATGGGCTTACCTTGAAGCACACAAATAGACTGAAGGGCAGCGTCATTATCACAAGGGCCACGGATAGAAAAATGAGCAATTTGCCGCATGTTGAGGCCTTGTCGCTGATATCCTCGTCCGCTGCGGAAAAGAGTGTGGCAAGAAAATGGAAAATTATAGCGCAAAGTGGCAGCAACTGTACACAAGACTTGCGAGAGACAGAGAAAGCAAATGCTGCAAATTGAGTTTAAGTTAAAACACAAACACACACACACACAAACACACACACACAAAATACATATACATTTAAGTAAATTTATATTTTAGCTTTATATTTGTATATTTATCGACGGACGCGCGACGGTCTCAGAGAAAATTCAAATTCGTAAAATGAACAGAAAAAAAACATGTCGCTAGCCAAAAAAGTTGTTAAGTTTTTGCTGGCGGCAACAAGTCGCACATTTTCGGCGGCCAAGTTTATCCCGAGAGAATCAAAAAATAGTGTTACGCTGGGGCACTTTAAAAAACACCAAGAAATAAAATAAAAAATGGCAGAAAAAAGAGATATAAAAAACTGTAGCATACTTAAGAGCGCGCGAGAGTTGGAGGAAAAGAAAAAAAGTAGCTGATAGAGAAATAATCGTAGATTATATAAAAAAGTTAAGCATTAGTTCTGTGTAGACTGTGTGTGTTGTTCTTGTTGTTCGGGATGTGGGAATTAATGTTTCTTTTTAGTTTTATTAACTGTTCTGCTTTTCTTTATTTTTCCAAATTAGTGCGACTTACAATAGAGAAATCCATGTGAATGTTTTGCTTGTGTATCTGCAAGAATACGATAAATCAAACGATTGTCAAAATTAATAGGACTTGAGGATGGGCGGGGGGCACGCTGCGTACTATTTTCTGTTTTCTAGTCTTATATTGATTTTTGATTTCGATTTTGATTCTGATTTCGATTTCGATTTCGATTTCGATTTGATGAGTTTCTTTTTCGGGAGCCGTGTTTGCTGCATGCAAAAGCCACTAATTAGCTAATTAGAACTAAAGCTAAAGTGAATTTTCAAATAATAAATGTTGCATGCCATGCATATTTAAATGCTGTTTGCTGCGTGTTGCAGTTGCAGCTGCCGTTTCCAGTTTGCAGTTTGCAGTTTGTCTTGTGGTTTTTCCTTTTTGCCATTTTTTTTTTCCATTTTCAGTTTCAATTACAGTTCATTGCGAAGTTGCAACAATGCCAACGCTCAACGTCAGCAAAGTGTTGTTAACGAGCCTTTTCTCCCATCTCCCTATCGCTCGCCTTCTCTCTCGCTCTCGGAAAAGCTGGAAAATAGCTGAAACTCTCGCTCGCAACTTTGATGGGTATTTGTGGTACCTTTATGTGGCACGTTAAGCCAACAAGCTGTTAAACATTTGCCCAGGACCCAGGACCAACTTTTATTGAAATTGATTTCGAAATAATTGCAATGGCGTTGACGTCAATTTGAATGCTGCGAATGTGCGGGTGCGGATGTGGGCGGCGGGGCGTGGCTTACTGTTGCCGCTGACAAATGAAGGTCTCCCCCGATTTGTGTGTGTGTGTGTCTCTGTGTGTGTATATCTGTGTGTGTGTGTGTGTGTGGTAATAGATTTATGGCCAAATAGCTACCTTTAAAAATAGACCAGCATCAAAATGTAATTAGTTGGAATGGGTTACATGCGCTTCGGCTTAGCCCAGCTGCAGCTCGAGTCATTTGTAAGTTTTTAATACTCTATAACAAAAAGTGCAAAAAGGTTTTGTGCAGTCCGGGATTTTTTGTGATTCCATTTTCTTGTCGGTGCCTTTTTCCTGTCGGATTTGTCAGAGCTGTTTAAGCAAAGTTCGAAACTCATTTTATCCCTGCCTCGATGTGGCACTAAGAAGAGCTCTTTTTTCAATCTTCCAAACTGTAAGGAGCACGAATGTTGGACCTCTTAATGGTTTGTTTGTCTCTAGGGTAAGCTAACCCTAACTTACATAAGATGAAAGACATATATATATATTTATTCCCTGAACTCAAACAAATGGGTGAAGGCTGCAGGCAGGGTCTTCGGAAACTATAATTGAGACTTTGCATATATATTCGCATTTTCCATTAGCAGAAGCAGTTAATCTTTTTTGTTTCGATAGTTTTTCGCTTTCTTTGATAAATGAAGTTATAAACGAAAAGCTTTTTAATGGCTTATAGCATTATTTATGGCCTCGTGAGAGAGGCTGCTTCTAAGGGAGGTAAAAGTGTTAGAAGCTCCACAAAATCTTATCAGACTTGGAATGTTTTTCCCATTTCCTTTTAGACCTGGTACGTTTTCGCCCATCTTTTCAATTAGACTTGATTTGATTTCTCCAATTTCCAACCAGACTTGGTTTACTCTCTCCCATTTCCGTAATATCGAAAAATATGGATTTTGAGACATGTTTTCTGGAGCATAACTCGAAAATGAAAAGAGGTGCATGCCTCAAACTTGGCATAAAGGTTCTTTTATGGAACACACATATTTCAAATATTTCACATTTTCAATAACGGCTCCTATTTGCCCGAAAATTTGAAGAAAATCACATTTCTATAGATAAAGCCTGGCGCTTTAGTATATACACACAATTAGGCGTCATTTTCAAGCCCAGTAAATTTCATTAAGACGCGACTTAAAGTTAATCAAGTTAATCAAGAATACTTTGCCCCACAAAAAGTGTGCTGGAAAAGAAAGAAGGAGCACTCGTTTTATTTTTTATAATTTTAGCTCCACGAATCGAAGACGTCATCTGCAACTTTTTCTATATTTAGCATAAATCGAATCGCAGCCATCAAATGAGATAAAACTTTGCATTCTTTAATAAAAGTTCGCTGCTTAATTCTCGCTGGCTGCGCAAACAGCGTGTGGTCATAATTTTTTAATGACCAGCCAGAGGCTGTCAGAGCCACCCCCTCCCTCCCCCCCCCCCCCACTCACCATCCCCTTTTAGACCACCCCCGCAGAAGCCCCAGCACGCATACGTCATAGCAGCAGCCCCTGGCAAAAAGCTTTGCGCTCGAAAATAGGTCACGTTGTTGTTGTTGTTGATGTTGTTGCTGTCATTTTTGTTGCTGCTGAAGTTGTTGCTGTTGTTGTTGTTGTCTGTGTGTGTATATTTCAGGCACTCTGATTGAATTTTGCATGCAGAATGCGTGCATGCTTTTGAGGCAGCCAAAAAATGTTCGGGGCCCAGGCTTGAGCTGGCAGCCCTTTAGCGTGCATATGAGATGAGGCATTCGACACACACACAAACACACACAAAAGCGCGCACACACACACACATTAGCATATTTTAAGCCTAGTTTATTAGATTGCCAAATAAGAGAAATATAACATAAATTTGGCCAGTCTTTGTCTACAAAAAAGTTAAAGCAAATATCAAAAATTTTGTTCAGCACACACACACACACTCGAAAATCATAAGATACACACCCACACACACACACACAGCCAGTTTTTTTTGTACTGGTTTTTTCTTTTTCTATTATTTTTGATCAGTTGGCAGCCAAATTGCATCAATAATTGATGAGCCTGTTGAGCGATGCGATGCGGCGCGCTGCCAGCAAAAATGATTTGAGTGAAGCGCTAGCTAATGAAAATTGCCATGAAAATTGCCAAGAAAATTACCATAGAAGAAAAATGGGAAAGCAGCGCTCAAAATGATGTGTGTGTAGCATACTTTTTGGGGGGCAGCCGCGCAACAAGTCAAAAAAAAAAAACAAAAAAACAAAAAAGCCAGCAAACAGCCACGCAGCATCATTTCAATAATTTATATACACAATTTGTACTTTATATATATATATGTGCATATATATATATGCATGTATGCATGTATGCATGTATGTATGTATGTATGTACAGGCAACTTCCCGGCATTTCGTAGGCTGCAGACTCACCTCGTCGCTGCTCGGCTCGATGTATGGCCTGCTGCTGATGGGACTGCTGCATCAGGGCATGATGACTGTGGGGCAGAGCCAGCAGCTGCTGCTGCTGCAGTTGTTGTTGCTGCTGCTGATTGAGTTGTTGTTGCTGTTGTTGTTGCTGCTGCTGCTGCTGATTGAGTTGTTGCTGATGCTGCTGCTGTTCTTGCTGCTGCTGCTGCTGTGGTTTCTGCTGCTGCTCCAGTTGTTGTTGCTGCTCCCGCTGCTGCTGCAGCTGGTTGCGCTGCTGCTGCACTTGTTGGTGATGCTCGCGTGTATTTAACTGCGGTCGCGTCGACTGCGGCGGCGGCAAAATGGGCTGCTGCTGCTGCTGCGGCAGCGAATGGTGCTGCATGCTTGGCGTTCCTGTTATGGGCAGTTGATGGTCCCGTTCCCGCGGCTCGCTCTCGCCACCTGCCGCTGCTGTTGGCGCTGGCGCTGGCGTTGCAAAGGTGCTCGTGCTTGTTGTCGCAATCACACGCTGCGGCGGCTGTTGATGCCGATGCAGCTGATGATCCCGATGCTCCATATCCATCATCGAGTCGGGCATCAAGCCGCGCTCACAAAACGACGCCAGTGCGGCGGCTGTGGCTGGCGTCTCTGCGTCAATCAGTGCGCTACCTTCGAGCAGGTGCAAGACCCGCCGCTCCTGTCTTTACTGTGGCACGTTCAACTATTTGGCCAGTCTTCTTCTTAGTCTTAGTCCTTTTCCTAGTCCTAGTTGCAGTTGCATGGCCAGCAGCAGTTCGTCGAGCAGAGCAGCAGCCTCAGCAAAAGCATCCCACGCACTTTTCCACACACTTTTCTTCACAGCAGCAGTCGCGGCTAACACACACACACACACACTAGTACATTGTCACTCGCTGTGTATGTATATGTGCTTCACACACTACTCTGAGCTAGTTTCCTTAGCACACACACATTCTCCTTTCCATCCAGGCTTGGTTTGTCCTTCCTTTTTTTCCTTTTTCCT
Organism: Drosophila littoralis; assembly: GCA_018903485.1. Taxonomy (NCBI): domain Eukaryota; kingdom Metazoa; phylum Arthropoda; class Insecta; order Diptera; family Drosophilidae; genus Drosophila; species Drosophila littoralis. The sequence continues at coordinate 1,283,251 of JAEIGF010000408.1, forward strand.
TTTTTGCTGTTGCCGCTGCCTCGCTCAGAATCCAACTGAAAGTGCGCCGCCAGCGCGCATCCTTTTATAGGCAGCAGCCGCAGCAGCAGAGCTTTGCGTGAGAACGCAAAAACTTTGTTATCATCCGAGCAGAGCAGCAGCAGCGCAGCGCAGCAGCAGAGTTGGAGGCGGAGGCGACAAATGGCAAATGATCAAATAGAGCTTTTTCTGCTGCAGCTGCTGCAGCAGCAGTCGCATTTCTGCTGCCCCTTCCAGCTGCCTTGTCTTTTCCAGCTTGCACTGACCTTGCGCATTGTGCGACGCGTTGGCTTTTTCCCTGGCACAAACTTCAGGAATAAAGCTTGCTCAAGCTTTCAAGCAGGGGCAATGCCCAGCCGAGAGAGAGAGAGGGAGAGAGAGACAGCGAGAGAGAGCGTGGCTGAGGCGAGAGCGAGCGAATGAGAGTTGGCGGCGAATTTTTAGCACAGTGTACTAAAAATATAAAGAAATGACTGTCGACTGTCCGTTCCGATGCTGTGCACAGGTGACAAAAATGAATAACTGACACTTGCCACACGCTGTTGCTGCCGCGGCTGCCTCGGCTACTGCGGCTGCTGTGGCTGCTGCTGATTTTCATTGTCGTGGAATGTGGCCTGTCTGTCAGGCGAGCGTCGCTTTTCTATTTTCGCAACAAACCCATTTTTGTATTTGTTTACCGGCATGGAATGATACGAGTACCTGTCCCATTATGCGTCTTTCAATTGCTGCCAAGTGTGAGGAGGATTGGGGGGGAGGGTATTCGACAGACATTCTAATGAACCTGCTCGAACGCTTGTCGAACTGTCGCTGTCGCACATTTGGGTCACAGCCGGGCCTCAGCTCTGAGCCTTTGAGCCGTCAATTACCATTTACGCTTCATTAAATGCCGCGCGCACTCTCTCTATAGCTGCCTGCCTGCAACCGGGCCAAGTATCGATACCCGAAATACAGACAGCCCAACTAGGTAGGCACCACGGTGCGTATGAGTGATATTTATGCATACACAAAGCGCACACTTGCGGCCGCACTTCAATCCAGCTCGAAGCACAGCTGGCACGCGCAGTTAATTAATCTTTGGCATTTGATTAATGTGCGATTTGATTTGGGTTTGTCGGCCAAATACCCCAGCAACAACAACAAACAGTTCGCATTAGCTGATTTACAAGCTGCAACAATTCCCATGCCCATGGCTTGGGCAGGCCTTTAAGGCTTGCCCTTAAGTCTTTAAGCCGCATAAACAAGAGCTCGCAAATTCCTAGCCCATTTTTTTTTTATAGACAAACACTTTGCGTATCGACAACATTTGAGTTAACTGACGGGCTCCGAAACGTGCCCCACAACCAAATCAAAATCGAAAGCCACAAAGCCATAAACTGATTTCTGGCTCAAATGAAGGCTGCGCCAACTGCGAGAGTCGAAGGCTGCCACAAATGGGGGGCGGAGGCAGCTGCAACATGGCCGGAAACGGAGAGCGGAGGCAATGACAATGGGCAAGGGATAACACAGCCAGCAGAGCTGGGCATTTAAGAAATGCCACAAAATAGGATAACAGAAAATAAAAGAAATTCAGGCTAGAAAATAAATTCAGGCGGGTAAAGAAATTCTGCAGGACTTGTCCGTCCAAGATTGAATACCCTTGCGGATTGTCTGTGTATTCTTTAGAGAAATCTCTTACTTCATTTATTAATGTGAATTTCTGCAGTTTTTGAGCACAAATCTAAATTTCAAAAGTTTTTTTCAGTAAAAGTAAAGTTCTTGGGTTGCACTTAATTTAAAACCTCTTAGCTTGGTTCAAAAGCATTTCTTCGATATTAGCTCTTATTTAAGTTTAATTGATAAGTTCCAAATGATCTAAGAATGAGAATAACAATTCTTAAGTTAAGTTAACAAGGGTCTTATAAAGTTATATTTGTACTTAATTCAAGCAAAATCCACATTGAATCCAGTTTAAAAGTTCTTACAGCTAGAATACTAAGACTTGAGCTCAATAAGACTAAAAAGCATAACAGAAAGAACCTGTTTAAAGGTTTTTATACTTAAAGAGTCATACTTAAAATAAGACTTTTTAAAATCTTGACTTTGTTTCCTTTTCTTTCTGCAAAATAATAATCCAATTGTGAAACGATAAAGAAATGGAGTTTAGTAATCAGATTCTGATTAGACTAGATGTCGAGATCGAGAAACAAAAATGTTGTCCAAACAAAAACTGAATATTAAACTGAATGTTCCTATGACAGCTAGCTGATTAGTGCGAGGATCCGTTCTTCTCCGACAATCCTGCCAAGATTTCTTTAGCTGATTTTAAAACTAAGCATTCAGCCCAATCTGAGCTGATCAAGAGTATATATACTCTATAAACTGGGCAACTGAAATATCTTATCAATCAATCTAAAGTGCATGAAAAACAAGAAAATATAAAAAAAACCTTGTCAGCTTACAAGTATATCAGGCCCGAATGCTGATGCCCACCAGGACTTTGAACCGCACGTCCTGTGGCCTGCTGCTCACTGAGCGAAATTAGCCAGGCAAATATGTCGCACTTAACTGCGAACGGAAGACGGCCAAAAAAGGCTGACAGAGATACCAAAACGGACACAGGCAAACACACACACACACACACACAGAGAATGTCCTGGCACGGCAATTGCCTGGGCCTAACGAGCGGGTGGATGGTGGGTGGCATTGCGCCTCGTAATTGTTGACGTTTGCGCCTTTTTGCTGGTGGGCGTGCTGGGCACTTGGGCGGAGGGGGACGAAGGCTGCGTTCCATGCGGGGCATGTGACACAAATGCGTCGAATTATTGTCAGATGAGGTCAGTGTCCCTGTCCCTGTCCCTGTCTCGAGGCTCGCAGTGAAAGTTTCTGTCAGACACACACACATACACCCACACACGTACACACATTCTGTTACATTCTGACACTTTGGCGTTTTGTTTGCCTGCGCTCTCGGTCTATTATGAAGCTGAAAGTCAAGCAAATGTTCGCTTGAACATTGCCACAACAGCAACGGAAACAACAACAACTTGCAACAACAACAGCTTGCAACTTGTGGGCTTGTTACACACTTTGTGGCACACACACTCCATAGATAACGGCCATTGCTCATACGCCACGTGGCACCCACAACCCCTTCTCAACTAACTTTTACAACTGTTGCCGTCATGAATAGTTGAATAGCGCGCCAAGCATGCCAAAAAATTGCATGGAAATTCCAAAAAATATATCATGTGCTAGTAGATACCCTGCTGACAGGCAGCTGTCAGTTCTTCTTCTTGTCTCTGACTCATATTGTGTGAATGTGTTCCTGAATAACTCGAGTGTCTGTCATGCGATTACTGAGAAATTTACAATGCTTAAAGAGGGTATTCAAATGTGTGTGTATACCAAAAATCAAGTGTGTAACTCTGGGAAAGGAGGGCTATGTAATAGGTTAAACAATATATTTATTGTTTATGCTATACAAGAGCCTGCATACTTAATTTTATAATTTTAGCCTCTACACGTTCAGAGATATTTTAGCTGACAAACTAGGCTTCAAATCGATATTTATCGATTTTTGAAAAAGTGTCTTAAATCTGAGCTGTGTTTGCTGTGCGAGAAAATATCTTCCAAAACATAAATCCATCGTTCCCATAGACCGAATTGAGCCCAGATACATTTCCAGTGCAATATATTTTAATATTATTATATGCTATTAAAATATAATTACACAATATTTTTATATTATATATATTCTTTAAGGCTGAGGCAGTTGCCTTCCTCTGCCTGTTACATGCATTTCCACAACCGCAATATACCCTATTTTATGCATTCATTCTACTTACAGGGTATATTTATCAGTTATTGATAGCTAGCTGCACATAACTGAAACTGATTGCAAGAGCGCAATTCTATTAGTTCTTTATCTTTGGCTGCTTTCTCTCCCTCCCTCCCTCCCTACCCTACCCTCCCTCCGCTGCCCCACAACCACACTCTGCCTTTCCCAATTACTTTCTTCCTCTTCTCTCTTGTGCTTCTGTTTCTCATGAAATATGAAAGCGCAGTGTAAATTATTCAGCTCGACCAGCATATACACATTCAGTTTATGAAGCTGATTGGCCACTTGCGAATGCGTGGGCGTTTGAGTTGGGCGTGGTCAGAAGTCGAAGTTGAAAGTTGAAAATTGCAGTTGCTTCGGGCTTTTGTGCCGCATACAGATAAGCCCGGAATATTCATTTGCCAGCCGGTCTCGTGTCATATGCCAGAGCTAATTGTGCCTCTTCCTTTGATTGTAAGATAGCGACTGCCACGCCCCCTTTGCTGACAAGCTGTTAAGCTGTCGTCCAAATGTGAGGCTCGGGCCAATCAATAATTCATAACTGCACATCGACGACACGTTTCTTGGCAATAAAAATGAAAAGCAAAAGCGAAATGAAAAATGAAAAATGCGAAACGTTGCTGCAAAATGCTCGACAATAATTTAGCGTGTCTGCCACTGGCGCAGGCTGCTCCCGGTCCATGTCCAGGTCCTGGACCAGCTTCTGCTCCTGCTCCTTGTCCTGCATCTGTTCCTGCCGCAGACTTCCCATCGACCTGCTACTGAGCATGAACATGAAATGACTTTATCAATGCCAACTTCCGTCCAACTCCCGCTCGCATAAACTCACATACATATAGATGCGAGTATATATGCCACACACACACACACGCACACACACACACACACACACACACGCACGCACACACACACACACACACACACACACACACACAAACACATAGATATATTTCAAATGAATGTCAGGCGCCAACATCGGCAGCAACTGTCGCACAATTTCTTGTTCACTTCTTTTTTTATATACCCTTGCGTTGGGTATTTCCGCTGTGATGCAAAGCAGGCTCGGGTTACTTTTATATATTCTCGATTAAATCGCATATATGGGCATATATGGGCACATATAGATATATATGGGCATGTCTGATATCATAAATCACCTTTCTCCCTCTCCTTCAATATTTTCTCGCCTGTGAAAAGTGAAAATGAATGCATGCTGCCTTGAAACCGTAAATTCAATCAATCTTCAGTGAGATTTTTCAATCTCAGCCTCAATCCATTTGCTTTTGTATATTTCCATACCAAAGGCCCGTTTTTGGTTTACTTAAAGCTTATGAGCAAACAATATTCAGTTTTCTCTCTCTGACAGTTTGGTCTGTGCCTTGTTGGTCAATCAGTCAGTCAGTCAGTCAATCAGTCTGTCAATCATTCTAATAAAGTTGCTCTACATATGTCTAAATACTTTTTGCCTTTATTACTGCTTTTGAAAAGTTCTTAACTTTTTAACTAAAAGAAACCCACATAGTTTATATAGCAACATTTACCTTAACATTAATTAAAGGGTATTTAATCTTCGTCTGCCCAAAGCTAACTGTCCGTTCTGCTTCTTTTTTGTTATTTGGTTGGCAACCATTTCTGCGTTTTTTTTCTCTTTTTCTGTCGATTATGTCGTGTGGCTCTGTGAGTGTCCTTTGATGTTGCGACGAGGCATGAAATATTGATGCGTATGTGTGTGTGTGTGTGTGTGTGTTTGTGTGGCCATTTGTATATGGCTATATTAAAAACTAGCGGACGTTCATTTCACTCCCAGGTTAAGTAATTTACAAAGTGGAATATTAAAAATATCCATATAAACAGAGACATATTTGATGGGCAGATTTATAAGCCTGTATAGCTTATGTGTCGGAGCGTCGAACCAGCAAGCGAGAGGTCGCCTGCTCAAATTCAGTAGAATATATTAATTTTCTCATTTATGTGTAATGCAACAAATAGAAGAGCAACAATATTGGTGTGTTTGAAAGACTTAAGACTACTTTAAAAGGAATGCAAAACAAAATTCTTTATTCGACCCGCGCAACGCCGTGTAATTTCCCCTTTAATGCTTGAGGCCTGAAACCAATAAACAACTATGCCGGGACGGTCGTAAACGATTTTACAGATAAGCCCCAGGGCAACAATTATTGCTTAACTGAGCTGGGACTGAGCTGACGCCGGGGATCGGCGTTGAAGGCAGTTCAACCAGCTGCTGACCTAAATGGCAATTAATTGAGATGGGCTTTAACGTCGTGGCTTTAAGCGAGTTGGGCGCATGTTAACCAGGATCGTCAGCAGATGATTTGACAATTGATTTCACCATACACAAAAGGGCAAACGTCAAGAGGGAGAGACAAGCGACAGCTGCAACCAGACAAACGCTGATAACGTGGCCAACTGGAAAATCAATTAATGCCCAGGCCAGCAAGCACGGCGGTTGGGTGGTGCTCCTCTTGGCGGTTGGGGTGGTGCTTGTGGTGTGGCTGACTTAATGCGCCTCGCTGGCCTGGCACGCCGTGTGCCAGACTAGTCTAACCCGCAGCCCGCACCCTGTTGCAGCTGGGAAAACTTAATTATCAGCGACGGATGTGGCGCTGCATGCAGCGGAAATGTGCGCTTGCACACATACGTCCCGCCTCCGACATTCATTCCCTCCCAGCCCCGCACACAACCACTTGACGCTGGCAAACACGCCTCGGCAATTTTAAAACATATTTCACTTGAGTGCATTCCCTTTGCGCGGCCCAAGGAAAAATGTCGCAGCAAAAGGAATATAAGGGGAAATGGTAAATGGTAAATGGAAATGACGACCACATTAATTAATTTAAAAAGACGCTCCTGGATTTAATGATGCACAAATGCGTGTAATTGATTTATTAAATGAATAAAACCTTGAGCCGCCATGTAATCAAATTCTTCACGAAGAATGTTTCCCAATATACGTACTATGCGTACTTAATTTATATAATATAATATTCGCATGTATAGTCGTGCTTCACATAGGTATATGAGTCCCTACCTCACCGAACGCTGTATTCAAATTATTTCATACTATTCAGTCACATATGAGTACTATTCGTTACTAATCTTTCTGGTTTTCTCTACTACTCACTACAACTCACTCCTATATGAGTGCACTTTATTGCTGCTCACTTTCGTTTGAGTATGATTCATTTATACTGGCTTGTATATGAGTACAACTGCTCACTCGAACATAAGTACTTTTCCCTCTGCCTCTTGAAGGTATCACTACTGAGCTCTTCAATGAGAGTTATACTCACTACAACATATCCACTACCTAAATAGTACACAACACTACTCACTCATATATAATGATACTAGTCTCTACTATTTTAAATTACTAATCAATACTCACTCGATTATTGTTCTTCCTAACCACGTATAAGTAGTAGTAGTACTCACTACTACTCATTCCCACTCAACTTCTATTTGCCATTATTCTCTATTATATTATTCACTCGAATATTGAGTATGTTTATTACTCACTCATCTATTAGTCACACGCATATAACTACTACTTACTTCGATGTGTAGTCAATACTTTATATGGTAGTACTACTTACTAATACTCATAGGTCTACTGCTTACTCGGATATAATAACTATCGACTGCCACTCATATGTTATTGCTACTCTTTGTTTCACATTTGAGTATGAGCCGCTGTCCGCTCTCATTTAAGTAATACCCACTACTACTCTCTCGCTTCTGATAATAATACTCAAAACTACTCACTTGCATTAGAATACTACTCACTTCAACAGGAGTACTACTTGCCACTGCCCGCTTGTATTTGTGCAATACTCACTACTACTCTTTCCCTTCTGAAAATACTACTCATGTGAGTATTCTTCGCATGTGAGTATTACGCATTCTCTTTCTGTCTGTCCACTCTCAAGCATTTGAGTACTCCTCATACCCAATCGTCTGACAAGTTAATCGCTAACAAAAGCTTGCTCTCTTCTTCCGCTTAACTCGTCGCTAATTTGTGATATGCATGCGAGCTTACCTCGACTAAAGCCAAAGCCGCTTGTGGAACCGGAGACGGTCGTATCGAGTGCCACTCGTCTAGGCGAGGCACTTATCTCGCGCTGGCTGCTGTGGTTGCTGCTCAGCATTTTATTGTTGTTGCTTGCCACGGTGGCACGCTGCTGTCCGTTGGTGCGCTGGTGCGGAAGCTGGTGCTGGTTGTGCATGGGTCGTGCTACATGACGCTGCGGACCAACCGCTGCTGGCATGCTGGCAGCGGTCGACTGCCACAGACTGTCCGTGCGGTCCGATATCTTGAGGCCGTTGCGCTTCGACTCCTCTCAATTTAAATTTAATGTGCAGTTTCTAGTTGTGCCGAGTGCTTACAAATCTAAGTGCATTCCCTAGCTCAATCAGCACAAATTTGGCTGTGGTTGGGACTATGGCCACCTGCTAGATCTACATATATAAGCCTGGTGCTAATTGCCACAATTTGCTGTCTCCATGCGGCAGTTGCCAACGGAAGTGGAAGTTGGCCAACTTTTCGTTTATTTAAGTTGCGCTTTAAGCAACGCCCGACACACACACCACAAACCAAGAACTCTATTAAAAAGTTTTGCGCCCAACAAAGTTTGGCCCGAGTCCGTGTCTGAGTATGAGTGTGGGAACGAGTGTGAGCGCTTGCATTTATTCAAATTAGCATGGCAACAAAGGCAATTGCATAAACATAAATGCAACCACTCGTACAACCACAACAACAGCAATAACAAGAAAGTGGTTGCTTCAGTCGGACAAGACCGACTAGCAGTTACCCTGTACCCACAATATTCGAACACGCAAAAGCACGCCAAAAGCTACGCAGTCTGTGTTGCAGCTGTTCGTCTATTTCTCCCCTCTCCCATCAAATATTATAAAATCCACTTTAAAATTCCTCTGGTGTTTAAAGTCCAAGCCTTATGAAATTTTCAGGGCTTAAATATGACATACAAACGAGTAGGTATACCAAGGCGCAAGACTCTACCCTCCTATAAATGTTCTCTTTGGGAGAAGTGGAGCAGTAGGGAAATATTCCGTGTCTGTTTATAGTCCTATTTGTCCTACATACACAATGTGATAACCCTAGCTATTATATGTTCCGAGAATTGATTAGACATTTTGATTTCGATATCGATTTTTATTGATTTCATGGCAAAAGGCCAAGTTAGCGATAACTTGACTGGAACTCAATCCTTTTGTGCACTAAGATGAGTCACGTTACAAATGTTTAGTCTTTAGCTCCTTAAATATCTGAGATCGTCGAGTTAACACAAAGAAACGAATAGACAGCTGGCCAGAGAGGACAGACAATTTAAGAACGACTTGACATATGCTCTATAAATTCGGAGCTCTCTCCTTCTGCGTGTTGCAAACATTTTCACATAACTATAATACACCCCATTTGTCAAACACTTTCAATGGGTACAGGGTAACAAAAGGAAGAAGAAGAGGAACAACAACAATTGCTATGAACTGTGGCTCGTACCCAAAATCGCCTGACTGCTGCGGCTGTTGGTGCTCATGACCCCTTCTGATGCAGCTGTGGGCAACGCGTGGCGTGTGGAAAACTGGAAAACACGGAAAACTAATTTAATAAAATTGGGCGACCCGCTTCAGGCTCCACCCGAAGTTGTTTGCTGTTGCTGTGCGGCTCACACTTTTATTATGTTTTGTTTTTAAGTTTTCTTTTTAATTTTTTTATATGTTTTTATTTTTGTTATTTTTATTCACTTGAGTTCTGCTCGAGGTGCGCTGACCACACGCCGTGTTTACAGTTCAGACCAAACTGAACCGAACTGAACGCTTGGCCAGCGGGTTTTATTTAATTTATTTATTGCCTGCTGGACTAGGTGCCTCCCCCCTTGTGTCCTGCACGTTTTGCGTAATGTGGCGCACTGTTTGCGCTCGACGGGCACGTACAATGGACTAATGGGCGGGACAGTGGGGCCTTTGATGGACGACCAATTTGTGTGTGAACAGCTACGAACGATGGGCATGTTAATGGCCCGAATGTGATGAACGTAACGACGCAGTTGAACAAGATTTTGACCGCTTACGTTTTCAGCTCAAGGATGCAGGATGTGCACTGCCTGGCCAAGCCGTTAAATGTAAATGCCAAAAAGCATCTTTTGTTGCGCCATCCGTCAGCCTCGAGCCAGATACGATATGAGCGCATACGATACGACAGTTGAGCGACAACCGCAACCCGAAAGCGAAACTGTAATTGCGGCGAGCTCTGTGGCATTGTGAATCCCCTGCCCCGCCGCCGCGGCATGCCTCATAATGTTCGACTTGGACTTGGTCGCAAGCAGAGATGGGACTGTGCACCTATCCTTTACAGACAACTATATTTCCTGCCTTATCAGCGAGAAGAGCACGATCTCTTCAGTCTAAAGTTCCCATTTTCACCCTAAGATCTTAAAACAGGACTTTTCCAATCCATCCAAACTAACACGAACTACCAAACTAACACGAAGAGCAGTCGATAGTTCCCATTTTAACCCAAGAATTTCCGAGTTCTCCGACACAAATCTGTCGCAAATAATGATATAAGAAAGCTAGAGGAAACTAGATATTTTCTTTTAAAGAAGCGAATAACTAAGAACTTATCCTTTCGATCGTTCTGTGCCTCCTTTCGTGCTCGTGTTCGTAAAAATCCCACTCACGTCCATCTCTAGTCGCAAGTCAACACGTTCAAAGGAAAGCCAAGCCAAGCCAAGCCAAGTCAGGCCAAGTTGCAGGTAGCACATCATGTGGCAAACGGCAAGCGGCAAGTAGGCCATTTTGTGGCATGTTCTTGGGGCAGTTGAAAATATGTCGTCTTTCAACCGGTTGCCCCCGTGAGCAGGCAGGCGGGCCAGTGAAAGTCATGCAAGCCCTCTTGAGGCTCTCGTCTCTGGCATTTACATGCTTGCATAAACCTGAATATTTTTGCCCCACTGCAATCCAACTGAATGCGCTCTGAAAGCTAACTGTCGGCTCGTTATCGTGTTGTGCTGCTCTCCAAAAATTGAATTGTAAATATTTAAGTAGGCAGCCCTCGAGTGAACTTGAAAAACTTAATGTTTTAGCCAGTACAAAGGCAATTTATTCAAGTTGCGCTGCGCATTCAATTGTCGCCAAGAATTGTTTAACTACCGCTCACCCAAACGACACAATCCGCTTATGAACAGGGTTAAGAAAGTCTTTATGGATGAAAAGGGTTTAAGTTTTTAATGCAAATGTTTGTCGCAGGCTGAACCCAAAAAGTGTGCAGAACGGCGAGCTGAGTCTGTCTGTAATATATATTCCCCTATGCCATAAGCAGAAAGAGCTTAATATTAATCTTCGCTATATTTTTTAACGTAAAATTTAGAATTAGATAAAGGTTTCTTAAGCATAGCTCGGAGATTTCATGAGCCAGATACTTCAAACTTGGCATATAGGTTCTGACGTAGTAAAAACTTTTTGGAAACCTGTCCATATTCCCTACAAAATTAAATAGAAAACTCATTTTAAAGCCAGAGCCTTGCGCTTTGGCATTAACACACTTTTGTATGTTAGAAGAAGAAGATATGAAAGACCGTATTTCCAGAAAATGGGCCTTAAGAAAGAAGAAGTTCAGCCCCTGCATGAAGTGCGAAGTTTGGGGCGTGTCTTGTTGTTTGTGTATTGTGTGGAAGGAACTATAGAGTATCTGCTAGTCCGGAACCTATCAACTAGTGCACTCTCTCTTATTGAAATACGAAACTTAAAGCTGGCCAAAGGATCAGTTGCCAAAGAACTACGCTTAGCATTTATAATCTACTTTTCTGGCAAAGCCTTTGCGAAAGATTTAGGTCACACATTATTTATAAATGTTATATGCAAAGTCCATAATTTGGTTTAAATCTTAAGCCAATTGATTTTTTATGCAAAACAATTGCAAAATCAGTTCTAAGCCATCTTGGTATTAAACAAATGATGTGCATTTCCTTCTTAAAACTAAATGTTCAGGCAACTTATAATTTAATCAAAGCAATTAGAAAGAGGAGGCAATTGAAGCACACTCTCGGGCTTATGCAAAGAAAACTTAAATATTATTAGTTGAGAATAATTGAGAAGGAGAAGAAATTGTGAGCAATGCGATTTGAGCTTTAGTTTGTGGTCTTTGCTTTAAGCCAAAAATGGTAAAATTGTGAATTTAAATGGAATTTAATTAAAAAATTCTTTGAAATTCAAAACCAGTCCGAATTGAGGTTAAAACAAACATTTATTACTGCCAGGCATTATCTAAATAATTTAAGTTCAATATATGCCAAACTGTTTTATCTTTCAGTCAAATTAAAAATAATAACAGAAATGCCAGCAAATTGTCCACAGCTCCATTACATTAAGGTTAACGAGCAAAAAGTGCTCGTGTGCAATTAGAATAAATTACTTTAATTAGTTGTTTGTGCTATGGCAACATTTACTTGCCGTCAAGCGACTAAACCCCAAGCTACCCATGCTACCAAAAGCACCTGAAGTTTCGCTTACGCTCGATATGCTCAATGCATTAACCAACAAGAAAGAAAGGATAGCTGAGACAAGACGAAGATTGAATACTCTGAAGCTATGACTGGGTAAATGTGTGAGGAGAATTGTGAAGCTTGTTGACGATATCTTGAGAGATATACGATATATTAGTCTGATCTAGATTACAATTTTTCTCATATGTGAGGAGCATATAGCTTTATGATATAGTGTTCCGATTCCGATATATAAACTGCCTGCGACAAGGTTCATACCCGGATAGAAAAATGACTTATGGCTGGACAAATGTGTGAGGAGAATTGTGGAGCTTGTTGAAGATATCTTGTGACAGATCCTCCTGAGAGATATATATGATATATCGTCTGATGTAGATACAATTTTGTTCATACATGAGGAGCATGCAGCCATATGATAAAGTGTTCCGATTCCGGCATTAATACTGTCCGCGACAAAGTTCCCGCCACAATTGTATTACCCTCCATTCTCTTTAATATATTGCGCAGTCTTATTGGCAAGCAATGGCCATTCTTATTGGACAGCAACCCACCCACCACTACGGCCGACACTTATTCACGAGTCCATTTGTGTGCTGACCTCTGTGCGGATGCCATGGCAACAAGTTGCACGTCCATTGACTGCAGACTAGCTGCAGGCGATACAGTTTACACTATGCAGCTTTTAATGGCCGTCAGACTAGGAGTAATTACGACAATACGTATACGCCCTGTTGCACTGGGTTGCGCATCGGGCGACGGCTGTGCCCCATTTTGGGCAGCAACACGACGCCTTTGTGCGTCAAATTAACAACTTCCGCATGAGGCCACATGCCACTTGCACCCAAATGCGTCATGCCTCGCCTTTGTGTTCGGTAGAACAGAGCGACAGAGAGTCAGAGAGACGGACACAGACAGTGGCCATATTGTCATCGCTTGGCCAGCTGCCAGCTGCTGCCAGCCAGAAGACGCTGACTAACACTGGCAGAGCCTATTATTGTGCTCTAATGGCAGCTAAAATGGCAGCAGCAAGGCTCTAGACTCTGAAATGGGACATTAATTAATAAGGGCCTTTTAGTTGGCATTCAACGTTTAACTCTGCGCATTTTTCAAAAGAAATCTTTGCAAAGGCATTTTTTTTTTTTTCATATTTCCCACAGTTATTTAAAAAAATTCTCGCATGGCAGCAGCTGACAAAAAAAGAGGCCACTTTATGAATTTTCCGCATTTAAAGTGCCATTTAGAGTGCCAGCCGCAGGCATTTACAAACACTGGCTGCCGCCGATACTTGCTAAACATCAAGTTTTACCTCGTTTTCCAATACTGAAAAAAAACTATCTACCTTGAACACATTTGCAGCATTTTTAGGTCGTGTTCTTGTCGCACTGAGTGCCAGCCGCAGGCATTTACTCATACACATTTTAAGCCTCGTTTTCCAACACTAAAATACCTGAAATAAAGGCAACTTTGAAGCAGCATCCGCTGTCAAAAGTTGTGAACAAGTTGTGAGCCTCAAGCGTGCTTCACATTTAAAGCGTTTACCAAGGCCCAACCACTGCTCTGCCATAAACCTGCTCGATTAAAACATACCACGTACTCGGGAAATTAATTAAGAAATGCTCTGTTAACTTTTGAGGCACATTTGAAACCTAACAAGGCGCATCTGCAAGGCATTGAGGTACGTTAAAAGCGTTATGTTAGTTCATGGTCTCATGTTTCCTGGCAGTTAAATCTGTAAACTAGCATAAACTTATGCTTTTCCACTTTAGTACCCCCTTTTACAATTTTATTTTTACTGCAGGGTATTCAGCCAAATCAAATATAATAAAATATTCGAATCTCTAAGCAGGAGACACACAAAAACACAGCCGTTTATCTTGAATTCATAAGCGACTTGAGAGCCGGGCCAGATATTGGCTGGGAAAAACTCTTTGACTAAGTGAAAAAGCCGATGAAAACTTTTGCATTCAAGTGCAAGCGGGTATATAGAATATTATACGCTGTGTGCTTGTGCTTGTTTTAATATACCCTGCACACATTGAACCTGACTAAGAGGAGTATAACCTTTTCTTTGTCAATGTAAGAGCAAGCCATAGAATATAATTATTCTCTATCAGGATAACCTAGTACTTATGGGCGGGTCGGTCCCGGAAACTACAAAGGCTAGAGAGTTTAGATATATTTTCCCTTATACCATAGGTAGATCGAGATTATACTGTTTTCGTCGATTAATCTTTCCTTTCCTCAGTTTCGATAAATATCGATTTTGAAATAGTATTTTTTGCGCAAAGCTGAAAATTATTTGACCTAGATACACTAAAATTTGGATACGGACTCTCGGTAGCATACCTAGATTAAGAAAATTTTACTTTTTGAATACATTTACCCATTCCCACCAAAAATGCTCTAGTTTTGAGGCATATTTTGTAAACCTAATTAATGCTTTTGCCAATTTCATAAAGATCGGACCATAAATGCCGAACGGCAGCTTGGGTATCTCGCAGTCGGACACTCCCGACCCAACTCGTGTTTGTTTTATTTTTTTGTTTGAGGCTTAGGCGATTTTCTTAACTTTAGCCGAGGCTGGCGGGCTCTTGAGGCAGTCGCAGAGCGTGTAGTGCATTGAACCATTCGCTTCTGTTCCTTCTTGCTGGGCTCTGGCTCTGGCCTCCACTTGGTCCTCGATTGGTTGGCAGCCAACGCCACGGGCTTTGGCTGCGCTTTGTGTTTGTCTTTGCAGCCACACTTGGTGGAGCAATGTGGCGAGGGGAGTGGAGGGATGGCCGGGCGTTTCATCATAGTGGAGCGAGGAGCACGGAGCATCTCGCAGTTTTAATTTCTTTTATTTGGCCTTCTGTTGGCAGGCTTTGTTTTTGCCCGCAAATTATTTGTTTTACTTTTGGTTTCGTCGAGCTGCGAAAGAAGAGTATCAGCTGCCAGCTGCTAAACGCCAAGCTAATGCTAAATAAGGAATCTAAACAGTCGAGTGGGGCGTGGCCGGGACGGCGGGAGGGTCGAGACGGGCACTGGGCAATGGGCAAGGGACGGGACTTAAATTAACTGATGATGAAAAATGCTCGGACCTTGTGTTGTGCCATGTTATCGTTGTAATACCCTAGACGTATGTCGTCGGTGGGGTATATTAGTTAGACTAGCGTATGTTTGAGAGAGAAGAAAAAACAGAGAAATAAATAAGGTCAGGGAAAAGGATTGACAGACAGATAAAGTATAAGAGCTACAGAGAGAGAGAGAGAAGGGGAGAAAGAGAAAAACGAACAGTGAGAGAGTGTGAGAAAGAAAGTGACAGAGAAAGAGAACTTATTTAGAATCTCAAAGGAACGGGATAGAGCGGGAGAGGGAGCGTTAGTCAGATAGCAAAAAAGGATCTCTTTTAGAGAGAGAGAGAGACAGAAAGCGAGAACTTACTAAAGAAATCAACATTCAGATCTAGTTACAAAAGCTGTCATCATCTTTGGTTCCCGCTCTACAGGGTATTTGGTGGCTGTATATGCTGCTGCTTTGTTTGATTTTCCATCCACGGCTGAGCTGTTATTTGCAGGTCGTCCTGGTCATTAAAGTCGAGTGCACATGATGCTCTTTGTGTTCAGTTATTACATACAGCAAGGAGGGCAGCAAATGAAGCTGTCTCCTGTCGCCTGTCTCCTGTCGCTCGTGTGTAGAAACTAATCAAGATATATATGTTAGTAGGCGTATCGGTGCAGCATTAAGCCTGAGATATTTGCAGTCAGCACATTTTGTGCTCCAGGGGCGGAGCGACACAGAGAGACAGATACATTAAGGCTGAAACAAATATCAAGTATACGCCCCGAAACCACACGGCACACACTCGGTTTAATCAGCCAAAAGACGAACTTTATGGCTAGTGAGCACTTAGC
This sequence comes from Drosophila littoralis, assembly GCA_018903485.1. Lineage (NCBI taxonomy): Eukaryota > Metazoa > Arthropoda > Insecta > Diptera > Drosophilidae > Drosophila > Drosophila littoralis. The sequence continues at coordinate 1,299,522 of JAEIGF010000408.1, forward strand.
AAATGTTTGGCTAATGTGTGGCACACACACACACATAACACGCACACACACACACACATAACACGCAGCATCTACACACATATAGCTATTGTGCATGTGTATGCAATATGGGCTGGTAATTTATGTAAATGCCTCCGGAACTTTGTGTTCGGCTAAACTAATTTAATAGCAAATCAAAATTTAATACAAAATCTAGTTTCAAATTGAAAATTCTCATATTCATACGATTCATACTTACATTTGCAAATATATTTACTTTTTCATTTGTAATTTAAACTAATCATATCATATAATTTTAGTATGATTTTATACTCGTTCGCTAACTGAGAAGTTGAGCTTGGTTTTAAGCTATGACTATGTCTAGCTAGACGCTCGGAATTCGGAATTCGGAAATAAGCTCGAGCTGATCGAGCCAGCTCGAGTTAAGTTCGAGCTTATCGTTCATACATGTATTGTCTTCCATGGGCACAACCCAACCGTTAGATCGAACATGTTGCAGGCACGAGCTGCTCGAACTTCGTTTGTATGAAGGTATTTCGGTTAGATCGTTCGTAAAATCGAACTCATAAGATACTTGAAAGCTCGAAATGGTTGGCTTTCAGTACGATTGAGTATCCGAAGATCGTTTGTATAACATTTAATATTCTAAGACAAATCGGATTAATAAACAAGTATGATTAAGCAGTTATTGGACTGCGAACGAGTACCAAGCCGTCGATTGCAACCGACTGCAGCATATTTCTTATATCAAATTTGTCAATTTTAATTCAAATTTTTAGGACTCACCAAGTCTACGTACTACAGATGAGCGAGAGAGTTGTGAGAGTTGTTTTGGTTGTTTAGTTGGTTATTTGATGATGCATTTTGTTATTTTTGGTTTGTTATGCAAATTTGTACAGAGTTCGTTTCCAAATTCGACGAATTTGTTGGGCAAGCATCATGAAATGATTACGTATTTCATTTGTTAGTTAAATATATATATATATATATATAATACAGATTACTTAAGTTTTTAAAAGCTAAGTTAAACGCATGCGACGACGCATGCAAGGCGTTTGGGGCACGGCGCATGCAATACCGCTAAGCGAAATGAGAAACGCTATTTATTTGCCGCTGCCGCTGCTGCTGCGGCTGCGGCAGCTGCTCGCCGGGCGGGCGGGCTTTTAACTATGTCAACTGCAGAGCCAGTGGGTCAGGGATAGTTGCACTCCCAGGCAAAGACCACAGCAGCAGCAGCAGCAGGAGCAGCAGTTACCTTTCTATATGTTGGCTCTTTGGGGTTGGTGTGGCTGGCTGTTTTCTTTTTTTTTAGTTCTGTACGGGGCGAGGGGGGTTGGGGGCTACACACAACATATATATGTATGCATGTTTATACACGCACACACAACACACAGCTTTGACACACTTACTTTTCATGATGCGATTTCGGTATTCATCGTCGCGCTGCATCGTGACGCTGCCGCCGCCATTGGAGACCATCGAGCTCACTTGTTCCATGGGCACAATGTCCTGCAAAACAGATCGAGATACATATAAATATATACGTATATATACATATGTATATGGGAGGGGCAGGGCAGCTGCATTAATAACTACATATATGAGTTTTTCATTTGACAAAAGTTTTGGCTGCACTGAACATTTTGCCAGAGCTGGTCACGAAGTTGCGCCAGTTGCCAAACTTAATTAGGCGGCGTGGCACAACGGGCCAAATTGCATTTATCCCGAACATGGACACCTCTTGCGGTTGACTGCGTTGCATGTCAGTTGAATCCTGCAGCCATGTCATATTTGTATACTCTTTCAGTGGGTATTTATAACTTGTCGCGGTGTAGTGGGTCGCATAAATGCAGATATCATGCTTAACAGAATATTCTTTTCTACTAAATAATAGATAGGATAAGTCACAGCCATTCAGGAAGCACCTTCTGTAAGGTAATCGCGCTTTGTGTTGACATTGATTAGATCTCTTTCTATATCTCTTTCTATGCCAAAGAATTCCAGATATTGTTCTCTTCACCCTCAACTGAATGATCCGAGCTAAAAACATTTGAGCAGACTTAATTCTTAAAGCTCTCAAAAACTTTCGCCCACATGGATAAATATATCAGCTAGTGCATTTAATCTTCGGCACTTCAGAGATACCCTGCTTTTACGTTCTTTCCGGCTCTTTGGCTATGCTCTTTATGGTTGCACTCGTTCGTTTTCGCCACCCGCGCGGAATGCAATACGTTGCGGTTTTTCCAAAAATGAAGTAGATAAATTGGTTTCTTTTTTACGGTGGGAGGGGGTAGGGCTGGCTTTCTATGTAGTGAGTGCCAACAAAAGCATTTGCTGTATGCGGTTTTAAAATGCTTTCGCTCGCTTCCAGCCCGCCAGCTCCGCCCCGTTCCGTCCCGACCGTTTTGGCTTTGGGTTTTTCAGTGCCTGCAGCAGCTGCTGCGCTGCCCGCTGAGCTGTGATATTTTCCAATGTTTATTGTTTGCATTCAGCTGACTCTGCCACATCCTTGCCCGCTGGCCCGGCTGCCCGAGCATTGAGTAAAATGGATTATTTTCTGTGCACGCGTCGACATTTATTAATGAAATTTCCACTGAGCCGAGTCTGGCCATTGTCCTGCCGGATTAGCGTTGTAATAAACGCATTTGGCCCTAACTGAACGCTGGGCATTTGCCGGCCAATGTTGGAATTAGCTGATAAAACATTTTGTGTGAAGGCTTTTAAGCAGCGCGTTGATGGGCGAGAGAAAAGCGCCACAGAGCAGATGGCTCTATATACATTTTGAAGATGTGATTGTTGCTTAACTAATAGACAGCAAATATTTCGTATGCTTATTATATGCACAGTATATTTGTTTGTCTGCATGAACGATAGCTCGGCATTTAAAGTCCAATCTAGATACAATTTGGGGGCTTAATTCATGTGTGCTTACAAAATTAGAAGACTAAAGATTAAAGATTAAAGACCAAAAGGGACGCTAGCTCAAAATGGCGGCCAAGTAAGGGCTTCCTCCTCCTTTTCTTCCAATTCCAATTGTGGGGAGCTGTTCAACTATGTTAGCTCTTATAATGTCCGAGCAATGCCTGCTAAGTTAACCATATTTTAAAATTGATATGTACTGGTACATTGCAAAGAATATTATTTTGAGTTTCAGTTTTCTGCCTTTTGTGGTTAGGGAGATAGGCGTGTGCACAGAGGCGGACAGACAGATTGACATGGCGGCTCGGGGAGGCCTCCTTCTGACTGTTACACGCATTTGTACATCATCTTAATGAAAAATGTATTTTTGCAAAACAAACTATAGACTTTCACATATCCACAAAGATATATTTCGCCTAGATGGGACCAGCTATAGCCTAAAATCAGTTGGCGTACAATTCTATTGCCTACTTTCAGGGGCAGTCATTGCTAGCAGCTCATATGTATATTTCCTGGAAAATCACACGCACACGCTGGCTGGGAAAACGTTGAATGCATTTTCAGTGGCAGCTGCAACTGAAAACTTGTGGAAGCAGCAGTCGAAATGGGGCGGAAGCTGTTGTTGGGCATGGCTGAAAAAAGGCATACATATTTCGTTGACTATATCCATCTGCTTTAGGTTGACCAGGACCAGCTCTTTGATATGATTACCAAGGATATGGAAGCCATCTAATGACCATTGGCTCGAAGTAAAGCGGACTCTGCTGGCAAATAAAAAATCCGCTTTGAATCGGACGAATTTAAGGCAGTTGAAAAAGAGAATGTGATTTATTTCGATCAAAAAGGGGTTCGATTTATACCTTATTGGAATCATTCGAGCTAGAACCATCGATTGGCCTTAAAAAGAATCGACTTCATGGACTTCAAGGCTTATTGAACGAGAGTTCACACCTATTTTCAAAGTTGGCCCTATAAAAAATAATTTAATATGTCGAAAAGTTCTAAAACCTGGCAACTCTTGATTTTATAATTCGCTGTAAAATTTTGATTTGAAACGTGATTCACCGAATGTGGAAAATGCACTCAGCTGATTGTGAATAGGGGTAGAAGTAGGAAAAGTGAGGAAAAGTTTTAATTTCCCAAGGGGAGGAAACTTTGTCCGGGCAAAACCGGTTAATAACATAGACTATAACGAATACACGAGCACTTTCGTCTGAAGTTCGCTCAGTTGTTTTTCTTTTCATGAATCGCATTCGGTTTTATAATGAAGCAATAAAATTGCAAATTTCACAATTCAATACGAAGCGAAGGCAGAGCCACAAATGATACGCAAACAAATAGTATAAATAAATGCGGGAAAAAGAAAACAACATGCAGACAGTAAATAGTCGAAATGCTTTTTTCGGCCATAAATCAAAGGCCAACAATGCGGAGCAGCGAATCACAAATCGGATGATTTATTTCGGGACGGCGGCCCTCAGCTATCGCCTTCATCTTTCGGCTGAACACCCCGAATCGACAATAACTTTCAGTTAAATCTGTCGCACAACAGACGCGACCAGTCACACACACTCGCACACACACTCGCACATACACATGCGCGCGCGCAATGCGGCTAAAATGTGCGGGGCAACGGCGTTTTTAACAGCCAAAATGGGCATCACGTATACGACATGTAACATGTAAAATGCGCAATTCAATTTTGATCTAAACACGCATTATGCAGCATTACGCATTAGCGAAGCAAGTTAGAATGCTTAAGTCAAGCGTGATGGACCGACAGATACCCTACGTCCCACAAAAAGCTGCCGGAACAAGCATTCCTTCTGTACATCTTCTTCCTAAAGCTGCAAACTATGGGGAATGAGTTCTTAAATATCTCTGATGCTTACTGACCGATCTCTTAGAAGTTTTCAGGGCATAAATATGCCCTCAAAATGTGGTCAAATACCAAATTCGTATTTTCTGTGTACTATACTAGAGGGAAAACCATGAAGCAAAACACAAACCTCGTAAAAATTGAATGAGATTTTACCGAGTTATAGGGGTGGGAAGTTTCGAACTATGTCTATGTAGGATAATAGCGGGTATACCCAAGTCAGTCAGTCAGGACAAAAAAAAAAATAGAGATTATATACAAGTATTTTGTACGAAGGAATATAACTTTTATATATGTGTGTGTGTGGGCACGTGTGTGTGTTAGTGTATGTACGCATGTATGGTTGCATTTATGTATATATGTATGCATGCAGGCTTGTTTTCTAAAGTGGCTGTGCTGCAAATTTAAATAAAACGAATTTCTATCAAGAGCTCTCCTCCTCGATTCTCAAGAATTCAAGTAGGCCCTGCTGAAATTCAACAAAGCAAGGAACGTTGGCTCCAACAGCCTGTGGAGGAAAACTTGTGGCGGTAGAGCAGGAGGCGGCGGAGCTGTATGTATGTATGCAGATGTATGTATGCATACATACATATATGTATGTATGTATGTATGTTTGTATGTATGCAGATGTATGCAGATGTATGTATGCATACATACATGTATGTATGTATGTATGTATGTATGTATGTATGTATGTATGTATGTATGTATGTATGGATGTATGTATGTATGTATGTATGTTTATATGTATGTGTGTATGTATGTATGTATGTATGTATGCATGCATGCATGCATGCATGAATGTGCGTATGGCTATGTCGACTCGGCTCTTGATGCTGATCAATTATGTCTAAAGAAATGTTTGCTGCCTGTTACGTACATTTCCCTACAGCTATGATTCCCTTTTGTACACATTTTCAAGTGGGCTAGGGTATAAATAGCAGCTTCCTTAGCCACGCCTCTGCGCCCATCGTATTAACGACTTTTGCATATTGAAAATGTTCTGCCGGCAAAATGTGACAAAGTTTTCAACGACTTTGTCGTTGACGGCATTTGCCAGCCAATGCCACAACCACACTCCCAGCTACTGCCACAGTCACAGCCCCAGCTACTGCCACAGTTTCTGGCCGAATGCCAACTGCCAACTGCCATGGAGCTGTGCTCATGTGTGTGCCCCGTTTCGTCTGATGGCATCAGGTAGGCCCGGACTAGGCTTCAATTAAAATGTCCACACAAATTGCTTTTTTGTTTGCAAATAAACAGAAGCTCGCTGCACTGCCGCCGCAGGTGCTTCAAGCCACAAAAATCTATACTAAATATATGTTAGCAGATGCCACAAACTTTGCATGCCACCAATAATGATCATGATGACGATGATGATGATGGTGATGACAATGTTGATGATGTTCAATAAATATGCTCGAGTAGACGACGCAAATTTAGGCGCTTGAGTTTTAATTAGCCACAAATGGAAGCGTGGCTACACGGCAAAAAATTAATGTACGACAACTAAGGAGATGAAAATCACAGCGTGTGATCGACTAATGGATACCCTCTACAACTTGTCTTAGCCTCCAAACGGGTTGCCTTTAGTTCTTGTGGATTTACAAGTCTATTCATGTCACACAGGAATGCCTGTATCATAAAGTAATCAACTTTTTTTAAATTAATTTTTCATGGCCAACAATTGTTGCGTGTCTGCATTTGATATAAGTTATATGCGGGGTGCATATTAAATTGTTTGACAATTCATTTGGAATTCAAAACTTTTGAATCAATACAGAAATGATATGTGAATTTCTCGCAGTGCACGTGTACTTCGGCAGGTGTCTTCCTGTCCCGTTCAGCTGAGTTTTGCTCAACTTAATGAAGTCGGCACGAAAATGGTTTGGTCTAGTTACAAGTGCAGCTGTTGGTTTGGGGGCACATTTAATAAGTTGTAACCCGCTTCTTCTTCTAGTTGTGGTGGTTCTTATTGTTATTGTGGCAGCTACTTTGCGATGTAAATTAACGGTTAAATTGTGGCGACAATGCGACCGCGAGGAACTGAGCTAACAGGGCGCAGAAAAGGAGGAAAGCCTCACACCGCGCACAGCTGTAAGTGAGACAAAGGCTCACACGGCAGACACACACATACACAGATACACAAACACACAGACAACACATACACAAACACACACACACACAATACACACTCACCACACACTCACACACACGCACGCACACACACATTGTGTGGCTTAGTGCGAGTGAAAGTTTATAGCATGTCGTATTGAATAATTAACTTTTATTGATCGCGATTGCGCATACAAACACATATATCCACACACACCCTCATGCACACACAGACACACACATACCTACTTAAACACACCCACACCCACAGCAAGACAGACAGTAGCTTCCCTTACAAGTTTATTAGTTTACAGGCTTTGTTTGGCGCCAGTTGTGGGTCATAAAAGGCTTGTGCATGGCCATTGTTAACAAGTCAGCGTGTGTCAGTCGGCAATGCACGACTAGCAGATACCCTCAAGCGCCAGCGTCGAGCTGCCATTACAAAGCATTTTAGCCTCCTTTTATATATGCATAGATTTAGCCGCGCTGTGCTTCTTCATTCCTCTCCTTTATCTGTCGATCTCATAAGCTCCGAGATATGTTATTAAATATAAATCGATTTTTATCGATTTCATGAAAATTTGTATCTTAATCTTATAAACTCCAAGATATGCTTTTAAATATATATCGATTTTTATCGATTTAATGAAGAGTTGTCTCCCGATCTTATAAACTCAGAAATGTGCTCTTGAATAATTATCGATTTTAAACTATTCTTTAAAAACTAGCCGCAGTTATCGATGATACAACAAGCCTGATCTATGAAAGTAGTTGAAGGAGGTGCTTTTCTCTTTCAAGTCCCAAACGGACGACTCGGTCCTGATCAAGCCCTGGTCGAATATGCCTTCTGCTGCCTGTTACATACACATGCACAAAACATGATACCCTTTTTGCCCATTTGCAATGAGCTTGTGGTATAAAAATGCACGACACTTGATTATGCTTATAAGTACACAACTGTGCAAGTGTGTGTATTAGTGGACATGTGTGTGTGTGTGTGTGTGAAATGTTTATTTAGTTGTTGGGCGCTAATAAAGTTAATGTGCCCGCTAAACTGCTGGCCCTGACTTGTGGCTGGCCCTCGGATGACCCGCTCGAAGTGCGCTAATTGTCTTTTAAGTTGTTGTTGACTTAATTCTCAGGCGGCTTTGCCTTTGGCATAGTTTACTCGGTCTGATATGGGCTGAGATTGTGTTCCGAAGATGTTGCCAGTGTGTGGCACGAAATACACAAGGGAATTGTCTACTGAAGGCTCAACAACTGCTTATCAATCAATAAGGCTTGATTAGTTTTGGATAGGCTAATGATAGTGCCAAGGTTGCAAGGCAACCGCTTCGAACCCTTAAACGCACTTTCAATTGAACGGCTTTCTAGAAAACCAAGTCGGGCGTGTCCGACTAGCAGATACCCTGAACTAAGCGAAATCTTAAGCTGGCCGTCTTGAATTGAATGTTGGCCATAACATAAACACCAAGAGTGAGAGGTTTGTCTGTATAGCTACTTGAGGAGCCTCCCGGTTCTATCAACAGCTGACTTCTCTATCGTCTGTAAATTTGCGAGGCCTTGTCCTCAGTTTGTAGCTATAACATCTTGAGAATTATAAGCAACGAATGCGCGACAAAGCTTGCAAAACCAAAACCTACTCCTGAGCTCTTAGCCCTGTGGCATGCACTGTGTTTGCGAAAGGGCAACGTTCTCTATGCAAACAGCAGCTCTGCTTCTTCTTCACTTTTCCTATCAGTATGTACTGAAAAAGTAGTTCTGATTAACTTGGCTATTTATAGTCCGATTTTCAGGGCTCACATGTAACTTACAGAAGTGTGCGCAAGTTATGCTTCAAAAACCAAACTCTAAAATCAATATTTAACGATATTGAAAAAACCATAAAATCTTTCTGTATTTGGTATATAAACCTATATAAATATATAAGAATTTCAAGTATATAGTAGTATATTCTATTATAAATATAAGTAATTCGTTGGATATATGCAAAACTAAAGCCTGGACTCAAGCTTTTTGGTTAACATTCAACGAAAGGAAGAATTTATAACAATTTTTTCTTGGGTTTCTGGAAACCTAGCTGAAGAATCCATTATTTCAAAAAGCTTGCGTTAAAATCCTGTGCCCAGCCATAGACATTTAATTTCTTTCCGGGCTCAGCTTGAATTGCCGTGTAAGCTTAAGCTGTAAGCTTGCTCTCAATCCACAGTAAAGCCTGCCTGAGGGCGCAATCGTAAGGCGGAACTGCCAAATATTTGACTAAGACTTGCACTAAAAGCAATTCGCGAAAAGCAAATGTTGAAAACTGCGCAGCCAACTGTTGGCTAAGAGCGACGGCAAAATGCGGCAGCAAACTGATTAAATATCCGGCCCACATCTCGTATTCGCGCATGTTAGGCTCGAGGAGTCAGCATAAATGCGAATACTTGTAGAGGGAAATGTAATTTGAACAACAAAGCAAACAGCAGCAGCAGCAGCAGAGCAGCAGGAGATGCAGATGCTAAGCAGCAGAGCTTAAGCGCTGTCAGGCTAAAAGGACGAACAGGACGTCGAGCAGGTGGCAGGTGGTGAAACAAAAGCCGCGTCGCGCTCTGCCTCAACAGGATGCATGGCATCTCTGGGACAATGCCAGGCAATGCGATTACCCGCAGCGGAATGCACTAGAATTGCATTTGTTTTGCGGTCGGGTTGACAACTTACCTCGTAGCGCGTGTCGATTTCAGGTAACTTCTCCAGAAACTCCTCAACCATGTTGGCCAGCACGTGCGCTCAGCACAACACACACACAGGCACACACACACCCAAACACACGCAAGTCAATCAATTGGCTTCGCAACTAATTAAAGCTGAAACACCTGTTGTTGTTGTTGTTCGTCTTCTTTTTGCACTTGAATGAATGCATTTGTTCGATTGGTATTTGATTAGCACAGTTTGTTATTGTTGTCAGGCTTGTGATTGTCTTTTAATTATGTTTTTTTTGCTTGGTCACTTGCCACATGCCACTTGCCACTTGCCACTTGATTTTGGGCGCTATTTTTAGCTCATGTACACACAGCTACGTCTAAAGCAACAGCAGCAGCAGCAGCTGCCAGAGAAGCGGCCGTGTGTGCGACAGATTGTTGGCAACGAACGCTGCACGTTCACCGTTCAGCACTAACAACAAACTGCAGAAAAACAAAACATTTTATAGGCGGCCGAGGCAGCTAGCAGCACGAAGAGCACACAGACGAGCGGCAGCAGCAGCAGCAGACCAGCAGAGACGAGACCAAGTGCTAAAAAAAAAATATATATATATATATGGCGAATAAGAGAAATGGCCAGCCAAAAGCCAGAAGTTCGAGCGCAGCAGCAGAAACTGTAGCATACTTATGAGCGCCGGCGCGCTGCTGCAGGGGCAACGACTCCTGCGCTGCGAGAGTGTGCGTGCGCGCGCGTGTGTGTGTGTGTGGAATTTCGTACTCCGCAACTTGACACACATTTAAAGTTTCGGGCGAGCTTTTAGAGCAAACAGCATCCAAAACAGAGCAATTTTTAGCACAACTCAAGCAACAACATGTGGAACGCAACTGTTGAAGCTGAAGCTGAAGCTGCAGCAGCAACTGAAGTTGTCCGCCTATGTGTGTGTGTGTGTGGGTGTGTGCGTGTGTGTTTGGGGCATGCAGCATGTTGTTTGCATCCACTTGTAAATAATTTGCAGCTAACGAAGGCGGCGCCCACACTTAAAGCAGGCAGCAGGCCTGTTCTCCGAGTTCTTGTTCCTGTTTGCCTTGTTGTTGTTCCTGTTTTTCTTGTTGTTGTTGTTTTAGTTTCCCTTAGTCAGTTAAGCGGCAAACGTTGAGCGCCACTCGTGCCACATTGTTTTAGCCGGGCCGACCAAATATAACAGTTATATAGCATGAAATCTTAACTAAACAAGGCTATCAAAATGCACTGTGAGCGAAATTTAAGCTATAATTGGGCGAGGGTCTCTATGTTGAGGCCCCAGGTTCGCCCGTGTGGTTGGCGGGCATTAGAATACCACCACAGCATGTCATCGCTTGTCGTACGAGATGACTAAGAGAGACATTTTTCCTAGGTCCTGCCCGGCCAGCTGCGCTTTTACTCCTCTGATGGCTGAAGGCATTCAAAGTGAAGCCTTTCGTACAACAACGACTAGATATTATTCTGAAGTCCACTTTCTCTTATAACACGAGCACAAAAGATAAACTATAAATAAAAAATGCAACCTCAGGGATACTTTCTAACAGAAGCTTGGCTTCGGCTTGATTCAAAGTCCTTTTTTATATAATTTTTTTTCTTCTAGCTTTGAACAGCTTTTTGTGCTCTTCATGGGGAAATTCTTATTAAAAAAGTGCTTCACATTATTGGTTTTAAAATTAGATGTTTCATTCAACTATCGATAGTTTCAGATAGGGTTAAGATTATTCTATATATTGAGATGTTGTTATTATAGACATTGAGCAATAGTTAATGTAACTATAGCTCGGACTTCGGCGTGTCTTTAGTTTTCGTGCTTTTGAGGCACGGGCAGACGTATTTATTTTGTGACTTTGGAAAAGAAAAGAAACTCGGCCCTAGCTCAGGGCCCATTTGGCCTCATCTTTTGAAGAACGCCATAAACTTTTATCTATGATTTGTTTCTACATTAAATTTGATTAATAATGATGTAAATTACAAAAGTTACATATTAAGAAAAGCTTTCAGATTTTATAGAAACAAGTTATAGATAGATAAAGGTTTATTGTGTTATTCACAAGATGAGGCTAGAATAGATATATATTTAGACTCAAGATAAGCCAGGACCGTACTTCTTTTCTTTTTTCAAGGAATACGAAACAGAAACCACTGCTCAGGCCTCAAATTGCTGACAATCAAAAAACAATTATTAAAGTTGAATCTCTTAATTAAGTGCAATATCAGTAACAATTCCTAATTTCATCCACATTCAAAAAAAGGCAACTATCTCAGCTGGCAGCAAACTTACCAAAACCATTGTGAAGAAAGCCTGCCCGTTTTTTTTGTCTACAGCAAAGGAAATTCCTAGAAACGTCCTATTTTTATGTCCGCACGCGCTGACCAGTGGGCGCACACTGAACGTGTTGAATGCAACAATTTGTGGCAAAAAGACACGCAACCACACTTCATTAGCACGCTGAAAAGGCCAAAGGACGACGCACGCTGTCATGGCGGGGGCGTGTCAAAGTCAAAGGCAACTGACGGCAAAAACAAACCTTTAGTGCATGCACTCAACATCGAATGCAAGGCATATGCGCGCGTGTGTGTGTGTGGGTGTTATTTGTTCAACGTGGCGTATGAAATGATTAGTTGAAATTTTCGCATGTCCTTGTAAGCAGCTGTTAAAAAGTGTGGCGTTCGGACGTTTAGTTAATAATTTATATGCTTCGCCTCTTTGACAGCGTTTTGTGACGGCTGTAATTTGCATTTTCATCAATTCAATTAACCCTTAAAGCCCAAAATGTAACATTTTCAGCTTTTAAATATGCCGCGCTCTGAACACATTCTAAAGCTGGGTGCTATGCCATGCACTTTCTGTCTTTTTTAGTACACTACCTGTTACGCTGCTTGTTACGCGGTGTGTCAAGCAGTGCATTTATTTTAAAATAAGCTTATAATAGAAGCTTTCAAGTGCACATATGTACATATATGCTCTCTGCTGTGCTGCATACCAAGCAGTTCAGTTTTAATTAATATCAACATCTGTGCCTATTTTTGTTTCTTGAACTGTTGAACTTTTAAATTGCATTCGACCTCTTGGTTAACGTTTCTAACGCAACATTTATTTTCAATTTTCAAATGTTCCGCGTAGTTCAAGCATTCATAAGCTGAATGTTTTTTCCTAGGCTTACAGTATTTAGTACACACTGCTACGTTACCTGCAAAGCAGTGCAAGTTGCATTAAATTGCCGAAATTTTTGGCGCCTTGCCAAGCAGTGCACTTTCAATTCAAACTCAAATTCAAATCTTTTTGTCCGTTTTATTTCATCTTTGACATTGTACAATTTGTAAGTTTTGGTTTTCTTTCATATATGTATGTGTATGTATATATAATTTCTGACAAACTTGAACATTTAGTTAATTTCATTAGACATTTATAAATTTCATTTGTTACAAATTTTCTCTTTCGTTCGTTCAATTCATACTCCCTTTTGATATTTGTGTTAACGTTCCTGGCTTAAATGTTCCCTTTTTTTTTGTAACTCACTTTTTGCATTTGTATGTTTTGTGTTTGTTGTTATTCAATTATTCCTATTACACTTTGAATAAAATTAGATAGTTATTTGTTATAGACGAATACAAAAAATACATTATTGGTAAATTGACGCCGACATTCGACTTTCGATTTACTAAGTACGCTCAACAGATTTCCATATGACATTCCATTAATATACATAATAAATTAAACAATTTATTACATTTTATCAGACTAAACATTTTGTTTTTCGCTATGTCATGTTTTGCTAGAGTTTTACAATTCTTTATATATATATACATATATATATATATATTTGTTTTTATTTTAATATTCAGATTAAAACACGTTTAGCTTAAGATCTTGGTGTTATTACATGCTATTGTTGTTGTTGTTGTTTAAAGACTTGTGCTTAAATATGCGCATATACGAATGTGTGTATGTTTCAGTATGTGTGTGTGTGTGTGTGTGTATTTATCACCCGGAGAGGCTTTTGAATGCTTGTCTTATCGTTAGCTTTATCGTAATGCTTCAGTTATGCTATCATATATGATATACGAATGATTGTAGGCAGGTGGTTGGTGGTTCACTTGACTTCAACTTGAACTCTTCTCTTCACTTCTTCTTCTTCTTCTTCTCTCCTCTGACAAATGCTAACTAAGTTTATTAATTTATAATCTAATTGCTAGAGCCTAAGTTAACAACTTAAGTTAAAAGAGAAACCCTGAACTAAAAGCAAAGGAAAACAGCCAAAACAAACTCTCATTTCAATTTATGCTTGAAGCTAGCTCAAGCCCGTCTCTTGGGCCGCCTCCTCGTTTCTTTGGGTGCCATTCTGTGCCACATACAGCTGCCACAGGCGTCTAATCTGTTCCGGCGAGATGCTGTGGCCCGTAAACAGAAACTCCAGCTGATTTGGATCGCTTCGCCCGCTGAGCAGACGCTCACACGCCGATTCGTAGAGCACATACGGCTTCAGCGTGGTGATCGTTGTGTTCGTCTGCTGGGCCAGGACTCCGGTTATGTGTACATCGTCCACCCAGAAGTAGCCGGCATGCTGGGCCGCCTGATAGAGGCGCTGCACTACGTCCGGCGAGTAGACAATCGCAAAGCCCGGACAATACGGCGGGTAATAGTCGTCGGCGAATTCTTTAAAGCTGACGCGCCACTTGGACTGCAAATGGAAAGGGAATCACAATTAGTTTGGATTTGAGTCTCTTAGATATGGCTACTTACGCGATAGGAGCGCTTCACTCGGGACCTTAGCTCGGGCCGGCAGAAGAGCAGATCGTGCGGCTGCTGGAGCAGACCACGCAGCGAGCTGGAGTTGGTGCGATTCGTGGGGGACAGCAGCTGGATGAGAAGCGGCGTATTCACATAGACATCGTCGTCCACCTTGATCAGAAGCTGGGCGTGCGAGCAGCTGCTGTTGAACCACTTGAAGGCCATCACATGCTTGTAGGTCATGTTGCGGTACGCATCCTGAAAGTTGCCCTGCACCATGTCCGCGTGCAGTGCGTTCTCCTGCTCCAGGGCCAGCTGCAGCTGTTGATCCGCCTGCGAGACGGCGCCCAGCAGAAAGACAACGCGCAGCGGCATTGGGGCAGACGTCATGCTCGATCCGCCCCACGTTTCGCGTATCAGCGAGCGTTTCTCGGCATTCCACGGCGCCGTGTGCACCAGGATAAGCGCCTGGATGTGCGCCTCGCACGCAGGCTGTGCCATCAGATATGCAAAGTGATGCAGATCGATCAGCTGGCTGGCATCCGGGGCTAACTGCGTGGCTGGAGCTGCGGGAGACGACGACGGCGACGCTGAGAGCGAGGCTGACGGCGATCGACTGGCCGCAGTGGGCGTGGGGGCGGGCGTGGCCGCGTTGTCTAGACTAACTAGGCTAGGGCTATAATAATAATAACTACTAAGGTTGCTAATAAGTTGCTGAGTGCGACTAGGGTCGTGTATTTGGTTTGGTTTACTGCCATTGGCACTCGGTTGCGGTTGCACTTGCAGTTGCATTTGCTGCTGCATTTGTGTGGCTGGTATCACAGAGCTGACGGCGTACGCCTCGTCCGTGTCCGGCTGGTGCACGGCAATTAGCCAAATGCCGAACGCCAGGAAGAAGCAGATGAACAGAAAGCGTTTCACCATCATTCTAATGCTGTTCCAGCCGCTGTTGTTGTTGCTGTTGCTGTTGTTGTTGTTGTTGTTGTGGTTTCTGAAGCGATTAACTGCATCCATTGGGCTGCGCATCGCGTTGTACTTTGCCATCTTTCTGTGCGCACCTCAAACGGAAGCGTTTTCTGCGTGGCTTTGCCATTTAATTGACAATCGATGTGGCTGCAACGGCACAAAATTAAAAACATATTACATTAATTAAATGGCATACAAATACAGTGAAAACTCTCTAAGGCGGAAGGGAGCACGTTATCTGCAGTTGTTCTCTGTCTTGTTTCTTGACAAGCAACAAAATATGGCTAAATCATGAGACAAGAAACTGAGTTAAACTTTTTACTTTCTTTCTTTTTTAATTTCCTGTTTAGATATATATATTTATTTATTTATATTTTTTATAGTTTCTGGGATTTAATTAAATCATAAGACAGGAAAACTGAGCTAAACTTTTTCCTTTCTTTTTTTATATTAAATGTCCTGTTGAGTTATAGATTTATATTTTTTTATATTTATCCACTTTTAGAGCAATAAATTTAAGTTTAAAAGGTTAGTTCTAAAGAGTCAAAAAATATTTTTAACATAGAGCTCTTAACTAAACGCAATTTTCATAGATTCAATTCAAGCATAAGGTTTAGTTTTTTGTACCAGAGTCCAGCGGGTATTCGAATCTTGTCACAAAATGTGTAACGCATAGAGGCTAACAGCTCCTACTCCATAAATTGTATATATTCTAGATCTGCCGAGTTGATATAGACAAGTCTATCTGTAAGTCTTTCCGTCCGTTTGCCCTTCCTTCTGCCCGTCCGTCCGCCTGCCCCTGCTTCCATCTTCCATCAGCCTGTTTCTATGCGAGCTAGCCTCTCAGTCTCAGTCTCTCAGTCTCAGCCGGATCGGACCACTATAGCATATAAGTATCTACCATAGGAACGATCGGCTAGAAAGTAGGTTCTTGTAGGAACAACAAAACCCAACCTTAATTTGTTTAAAGGCACATTTCAAGCCATGGTTTGCGTCCGCTTAAGAGTTTAGTCCTTTGGTTGAGTTTTTACTGTGCGACTTGAAAAGCTAACTTAATTTTTATTTTGCTGCGACGCTATCAATCAGCGATTTATCTGCAACAAGCGCACAGGTGCGAAGAATAAACATTAATTTAATTGAGCACGCCATGACCTAAGCACCCGCCCCCCTCCCCCCTTTCCACCCTCAAGAAGGTTGAGCAGGGGGCACACACACACACAGAGAGAGATAGAGAGAGAGAGAGAGAGAGCGGGAAAAGACAAGTTAATTTCGCCAGAATGTGTGCTCGCAACTGGCGAAAGGACGCGCAACAAAAAAAAGTCCGAGTTCGAATTCAATCAGCCAACCGCAGCCCTGCTATCGATGCGCACAGTGCTGGGCAGTTTAGCCGTTTTCAAGCTGACGTTGGCTAGATATAGCCAGAAATTTAGGCTGCAAAGCGGCAAGAAGTTTAAATTTATTTAGCTGATGTAGCGAACTTTTGCCATGCTCGAACTTTCTGCTAGACATGAGAAGGACGCGGCTTAACCAGCTCAGCTATTCGAGCTGATCAACAATATAGAGTATATATATATATATTCTGAGAGAGTATATATATATTGTAGGAGAGTATATGCATACATATATTGTGAAAGTGAAAGAGACTTCCATCTGCCTGTTTATAAGAATTTGCATAACATCATAATACACAATTTCAATGGGCTGAGGTCTCAATAAAACAAAAAACAAGTCAATTAATCTACAAATAGGTCAAAGTTTGAACCAGTTGTGGTTCGAGCCATAACCTTGTTACCAAAGACGTGGTAAGCCAGGCTCCAGAAACGAACCCAGATACATTAATGTCTTTTAAACCCTTTTAACCCTTTGCAGACAGTCTCACAATTTGGCCAGAAGCAAGTGGAAACTTGTTGCTGATACGTTCAATCGATAAAAGGGGTTAGTTAGCTTGAAGACCTGCGACTTGGACTATCTATGCGCTGTAGGGAAAGGTCAGCGACTGACGTCAAGGGAATCGATGCGCTTCGCTTTGATTTGCCGCAACGCATACACACACCTGTCATAATTAATACGCATGCAAAACGGAAAGCAGCTAATAGACAAAGAAAACACCTGATGGATTCCGTCGAGTGCCTGCAAACGCGGTCAGCTGCACCCGACTGGCTCCCCCTCCCCACTCTCTTTGGACGGCTTGCTGGGTATGTACTCATGATCGGTTCGCTGCGCTTATCGCGGCACTTTGACGCAACTTCAGACTGGGCTGAGTTTTCGGGCACTCGGATTTTGACTGAATGTGCCGTCCGAAAATGGTCGATAATGAACGCGGAGCACTCGAAAAGTGGTCGAGGCGTCATTAGTCAAAAGCGATAATGAACGCCCAAAGCAGCTGAACAATCAGAAAAAAATAGAAGGAGCACACGATACGTTCTGGCTAAAGATTAAAAAACATTGCGTACATAGAGCTACTTTTTATTGTAGCTCGATTCTCAAGAAAGTATTTCGATGTTCTCCGCAATTGTTAAGGTTGGGTATAATTTTGTTTTGTTTTTTTATATCGTTCGAATCGCATCATATAACATTACAATCGAATTTTGATAAGATTGCGCTCATATATGTGTGTGCCTAACTGAAGCACGACACAATTGTTGAATATAAATGTGCATGCTTGCATGCATGCATATACATATGTATTTATGTATGCATGCATGTTTGTTTTCTAATACCAAACGGAGACAAAGCTTATTTGTCGCTGTGCTGCAAATTTAAATAAAACGAATTTCTCAGAGTGCTCTTCTCTTCGATTCTCAAGAATTCAAGTAGGCCATGCTGAAATTCAACAAGACAGGAAACTCCAGCGACCTGTGGAGGGCAACTTGTGGCGGTGGAGCAGGAGGAGGAGGAGGTGAATGTAGATGTAAGTATGTATGTATGCCTGTATGTATGCATGCATGCATGCATGTATGTATGTATGTATATATCTATGTATGCATATATGCATGCATGTATGTATGTATGTATGTATGTATGTATGTATTTATGTATGTGTGTGTGTGTGTTTTTATGTATGTATGCATGTATGCATGCATGTATGCATGTATGCATGATGTATGTATATATGTATACATGTATGTATGTATGTATGGTGTGCATGCATGTAGGTATCCGGATATGTATTCATACATGTGCGCATGCATGCATGTTTGCACAAACATGCATACATGTATAAACAAATAGGCAACCTCTTTTCGCAATATCCACCCTCCTTGTATGAAAAATTTGAATCAAAACTTGAGTGTGCGAAGTTTCAGACTTACACATGTTCGCAAAGATCCATAGGAAATTGCATTGGAGGCGTGTTTCAAACATAGCATAATTCCCCTTGTATCTGCAGCAAGTATGAAAGTGAAAAAGTTGTTCATAGAAGAGTTCTCTTCTGTGTAAGATAGTTTCTATATATAGCTACATGATAAAGTGCTCCGCGACAGAAGAGTTTGTGTTATATGAGCCTACCGCAAAAAGACGAATCTTTGCCAGGTTTTACCAAGCTACCCAGCTACAAATAATGGTTAAATAGAGTTTTATAATTGATAAAAAGTGCATGCACAATATATATTGCATATATATATGCACATGTGTGTAGATTATTGTCAGCTTTGCCTAAGCTGGGAGGTGCTTCGCCAGCTTTGGACCTGTTCGCATTCATTTCCGGCCGGCTCGTCATAAATTTAATACATATATTATTCAAGATTTACGCTAAGCGGCGGCTGTCGGGAGCACGTCGTGACGTGTTGCCACAAAAGGCAGCTGCGCCGCCGTTTGCCAGTCGGGCACGTAGCTGCAACTTCACACAGACTCGGGCACATGCACGCAGCCTTGTGCGTTAAGTGTAATTGAAATTTGCGGCGTCTAGATTGTTAAAAAAGCAATTCCAAAGAAATTCACCACACACAACACATGTCCATATATATACATGTGTTGTATGCACTCGCCTGACTCTATTAACGTAGGTGTTTGGCCGATTTTGTTGATTAACGCATTGGAATTTTCTGTAGCTGTTACCTTTTGGGCTGTGCGTTCCCCCCGCAATTGTGAAAAATTGGTGGAATTTGCTTAGGTTTGAACCAGCTTCTCATTCACTCTCGAAGCTTTGCGCTAAACATTTGTAACATAATCTGAATCTACTAAAAATCTTTCTGCAAATGAACGACGCATTGGAATTTTCTGCTTTTGAGTTGCAAGAAATTCCACCCGCAATTGTGAAAAATTTGTGGAATTTTCTTTTGCTTAGTTCAGCTTCTCATTTACTATCGAAACTTTACATTAAACATTTGTAAATTAATGAAAATCTATGAAAAAAACGCCTGCTAGTTTCATTTGTAAGTTCAAACCAAAAATAGATGAAAAACTGACAAAACTGATGAATGAATGAAAAGTATTTTGCCTACGGAAAATCCGAATACTATTTGCCAGTAATAAACGCAAACGAGCTCAATTGGCGGCATTGGGCGGTCGTGTTGTGGGCTGCGGCTGCGATAAGATATGCATTTGCCAATCAATAAGCGATAGGCGATAAGCGATTGCCAGCGATAACAGAGATCTGAGAGGGATTGCTTAATTACTGCAAAGCAATTAACGTTTATTATTGCCAAATTACAGTTGCCAGGCGTTTGGGGCAATTTTCCGAGCTGCCTTGTGTTTAATATTGCAAATGCTGATCAATATCTAGATTGGAGCTGCTTTTTAAAGCCGTTACAAAGTTCATGGCAAAGGTTATTAAAGAAGCATGAATAACAGAGGAGTGCGACGGGGGGTAGTTGGGTGGGGCGGGGGGACAGGCAATAAAATTTTAACATTCATGTAAATGCGCGGCTCGGCAGTCGGGGCATGCCCAGCCGCAGACAAGGGTTGCGGCTGCCGGTGCGACGAACCATGGCATAGGGCGCCTAGACACGCAACAAGCCTGCCCCGCCCTGCTCCGCCCAGCCCAGGCATGTCCTGCCGTGGCCAGGACAGCAGCCCAACAACAAGCTGCATAACAATTTAGCGGCGCCCCAAAAGGATGACGTCAGCGCGCGGTGAGGAAGAGAGAGCGCTGGAAGAGGGAGCGTCATATTTTCTTCGCCTGTGCAATGTGAGAAACAAGAAATCATTTGGAAATATCTTTGGCGAAGATTAAAATACCCTTGAAGTGGGACCGATTTGTGTATATTATATATATATTATCTATATATGTCGGAGCAGAGAAATCAGTTGGCTTACAATTGGGTCCCGAGCACGTCCGTTCACTTTCGCATAGAAAGATTTTCTAGTCCTCATTCCATGTTCCTCTCTATCTTTTAGTTCTGTTAGTGAACACTGAACACTGAATACCTAACTCTGAACGCTACACAACACTTCTTTGCCTCACAGCATGCTTTCAGCAGCAGCCCTTATGCAAGTAGGACAGCAATATTGAATAACAGTAGCTTCTGTCGAATTCTCTGTTAATTACTAGCACTTAATCGTTAACATTCAAAAATAATAATAACAATAATAAGTAGGATATACGTCATATATATTTATATATTTTTATGCCCAGTCAATTGTTTCCATAAATCATTCGAAGATCTATTTTTAAGGTTTTCCATTCAAGTTTTCTGGTTTAAAGTCCAGAGCTCAACTATCCGAGTTCTGATCTGGTCAAGACATATATTTTTTAGTACTAGCAAATACCTATAGTATAGATTGGAACCAAAAGATCAAAGATTTGTCCTTTTCCAAAGTACGGCATTCAAGTTTTCCGGTTTTAATTTCCAGAGCTTAACTATCCGAGCTCTGATCTGGTTCAGATATATCTTTTCGTACACACGATGATCTATAGCATAGATTGGAGCCCTTAACCAGTTCTGACAAACTTAGGTAATACGTGGAATTGGATTTTCTGAATGCCAATCGATAGTATTTGTTCGTGCGAGTGAAAAATTATGAATCACTCGAAAATCAGGCTCTATTTACCCGAGTTATAGTGCATTATATATATGCATATTATATAAATATATTATGCATATTATTCCTAAATATTTATCACAAACTTGATCAAAATGAGGAACTCGTTAAGAATGTCCAGAGTTCCGATTTGTGCGACT
Organism: Drosophila littoralis; assembly: GCA_018903485.1. Taxonomy (NCBI): domain Eukaryota; kingdom Metazoa; phylum Arthropoda; class Insecta; order Diptera; family Drosophilidae; genus Drosophila; species Drosophila littoralis. The sequence goes on from JAEIGF010000408.1 coordinate 1,320,958, forward strand.
TCGAAAAGACTTGTCTGACATTATTCAACCGAACTATTCCAATTATGACATATTTATAGAGTCCTTTGTCAGGGCATAAACATGAGTTACAAGCCCGGAGACTTTGACCTTTGCAGGCGGCAAATTGCAGTGCCAAGAAAGATGGCCCGGTAGAAAAGCGGCAGGCTTTCCCAAAGGGGAGAGAGCGAGTGAGAGAGAGAGAGAGGAGAGAGAGGGAGTGAGGGTTGCCCAAAGGCGAATTCTAAAGATTTGCAGAGTGTAGCGTGATTTAATAATTAAATTAATTTCGTGGCAATTTTCAAAAGAGATTGGCAAGCGATTGGCCTGGTTTCAAGTATTAAAAGAAACTCAGCGCAGCTTTTGTTAAAAATTGGCTAATACAAGTGTTGCCAAACTGACGAAACGCACTGTAAAAACAAATGCTATAGACTAACTATGCAACAATAAACTACTCTAGAGAGAGAGAGAGAGAGAGCGGGATAGAGAGAGAGGGAGACAGCAGACTTGGGCAAAGAAGGGGGCCAGACACTTGGCCCACAGTTGGGCCCAAATGTTCGAGCCTGGACTTGACGTGGATCTGGGCTGTTTGCCAGTCGGAATTGGCATTGGAATTTTCCGCTTCTTTCGCAATTTATGCATTTTGCACTCGATAAAAAACAAAAACAAAAAAAAACGGCGCCAAGCGATGTTTTTCCCTATTTCAAGTCGAAGGTTAGATTATATCGCTGCAGTTTTTGGGGCAACATTGTTGTTGTTCTTGTTGTCGTCCATTGTTTATCGAGCCCCCCCCCCCTTCCTCTCCCCTGGCTGTCCCTCTGGTTTATAAATGGCTTTCACTCACTCAGCAGGCAGCAGGCAGCAGGTTGGCAAAATAACTTGGCTGCCGGCCAAAACGACAGGCCAGGCACACTTGCCCAGAATGCAGGGTAAACAAGTGTGCGAGCATTTTCATCGGATTTTCTCAATAGCATTTTGATATGATGTGCTACCTGTGCGTGTGTTTGTGTGTGTGTGTGTGTAACTGTGCGTGTGCCAATGTAATTGTTATAAATTCTGGCTGGAAATGTGTTTAGCACCTCTCCGACTAGACACACACAGACACGAACACACACTGGCACACATGTATGTTTATTTGAGCACACATGAGATTAATAAACATGTTTATTTATTTATTTGCACAGCTATTGCCACTTGAAGAGCTCTCGTAACTCGCGAAAGCGAACACAACTGCAACAAGCTGTTATAGCATATACATATATAAATTTAAGTATCTGTATCTGTATCTATATATGAATGTGCATTTAGAGGTAGCCACTAATTCAGAGCTGCGTTTAGAGGCAGCTACTAGATTAGAGCTGCGTTAAAAGCGAAATCGAGCTGAAGCTGAAGTGTTGCATGCGCGACTTACAGATACCCTTCGTACAAATGGAAAGTGTGAATACATACTTAGAGACTAAGGCCAAATAGCTTAGCTCTACTTTCAAAAAAAGTGTTATATCAAGGTGCAGGGCGGCAATGGGCAAGATAATATGCCTACTCTTCACGGAGTAATACATGCCGAGTCTGTATTCTCTTATCATTTCTATGAAATGCCGAACAAAACCAAGTCTGAGCATCGATATTTATCGATACTATTAAAAAGTTCTATGCTCGTTCTGCCTGTTGCATGCTGCAATAGATGTTCGGAATTTGAAATCTCAAAATCGATATTTATCGGTATTAAGAAAATTGTGTTGGATAACGATCAAAAGTTATAAACTCGTTTTACCTAAAAACCAAACAAGTATACATTTTTTGAATTCTCAAATCTCAACATCGACATTTATCGATACTAAGGAAATGGTGGAGGATTTCAGAAAATTCTAAGCTCGTTCTGCCTGTGACATACGAGATTATATTTATCGATATTTATCGATACTAGGCAAATGTTCCAAGCTCTTTCTGCGGCAGACAAGAATTGAATATTGTATATATATTGTATATTGTTTCAAATCTCGTGCTTCTGCAGTTTTTGATCAGACATGCGGACAGTCAGATCTACTCGGCTTGTTCACCTATATACATATATACCAAAAATATATATACTCTAGGCGCTCAAACAAGTTTCGATCTGCCTGTTATACCCCTTTTGAAGCTTTTCAATGGGTATAGCAAACGAATAGAAATCGAACGGAATTTGGAAATCGCATTAGGCAAGCGGAAAACGAAAGCGAAAACTAATTGGCAACTTAATTGCACAGTCTAAGAGCTGAAATATGTTACACTCAACTCTCAAGTTACCTTTGCCTTTAGCTTTCAACTTTCTATACATATCCCAAAATCAGTTCAACATAGAAATCAGAGAAACTCGTAACTCGAGCTGATAATACAGTTTATCAGAAAACAACACTAGCTACAATTAAAAACATATTCCTTTGGTAAAAATATACAGAAAGCACAACAGCATTCACCCAAGAAACAAGAAACAAGAAACAAGAAACAGGAAACCTCAACATGTCCTCCGGCTCGTCCCACATTGATCCCATCGAGATTGAAGAGCCCCGCGCGTCGCCGGACGAGCGAGGGGCCGAGGAGCGCAGGCGGGAACCGCGACGAGCCGCACAGATGAGGAACTCACGCGCAGAGTTTATGCGTCCCAATATCGAGATGGTTCGCCGCGAGGCCCAGGAGCTGTATCGCCGTCGTCGGCTCAACGGTGGCAGACAACGCTCGAGTGGGCAGCAGACCGAGTCGTTGCCGCGCCCGGCCCGAGTGCTTTCGCAGGGCGGCCATGTGACTGTGTTGCTCAGGCTGTTGCCGCGCAACGCCGGGCATCTGGAGCGAGACTCTGGCACCACAATACGCATGCGCATCGACATACCAGAATCTCCAAGCACTTTGACAGCCACCCTAAGCGCCGATGCCATTAACAGGCCCAGTCCGAACGGCGGCCCGAACGCATCAACAGTTCTGCCCCGCCCTTCGAGTCCGAGTTCATAAAGTGGAATATGGGGGGAAACGCGTGTGTTTTCAATAATGTTGCAATAATAAAGTAAGAAAATGTAAAGTCGGGTATGGTATACAAAGATAGTTGCTTTTAGCCAGGTCAAGTGTTTAAAACGAGAAGCGAGCCGTATTTCACGCATTTTCCGACAGTGGAAGTGGATATTCACATGAGTTAGAAATATGGGGGGAAACGCGTGTGATATTTAACAATTGCAATAATAAAGTAAGAACACGTACAGTCGGGTATTGCATACAAAGAAAGCAGCTTTTAGCCGGGACAGGTTAGAAAAATCAACACAAAACGAACCTTATTTCACGCATTTTCCGACAGTGGAAGTGGTTATTCACATGCGTTAGAAGTATAACATTTAAAAATCAAGCTAAATACCCTTGACAAGTAACAAAATAGGAAAATATCCTTTATATTTAATGGTCTTTTCATGCAAAAACTAAATTGTTGTGTGATTCTTCTTAGAGAAGCCACACGCTGAAAATACAGTGAAAACTCCCTTGTGCGACTATAGAACAAATATTATCTAAGCAAAAGTGGTATCTGCGTCAATCAATTTTAAATTTGTCTGTCTCTGCCTCTGCTCATCCTGTCTCCCTCTACGCCCTTTTGAATCGTTGTAAAAATATCAACTGTATTTCACTCATCTTCCACCCAACTACGTGGAATTTGCCAACAAGTTTCAGCTTTCAATTTTGGCTTAATCCCAATACATATATCAACTAAATATATGCATTCGACAAAAATAAAATCGTAATTCCTTTTACAAAGGAAAAACACAAATAAGGGCGTGAATATATATGTATATCTTGTTTTCCTTCTCGTTAACATGCCGCAATTACAACATGCAATGCAACCCGCCTTGCCCCGCCCCGCCCCGCTTCCCGCTGCGCGTTTGTCGCGTGGCGCTACTTTTTAAGCACTCCACAAATCACAAAAAATGCAAAATAATAATGACAAGCAGCCAGCCAGCCAGCCCGTCCGTCCGCCAGCTGTGCACCGGATGTGTCGAGCGTTCGTATCTGTGTATTCTTTTCTGGATGTATCTGCATCTGCAATTGTGTGGGCGCAACAAGCAGCAGGCAGGCAGGGGCCGCAAACTTGTTAAGACGTCGGAAGCAATCTGCCAGCATTGTGACACACTCACACTCGCACACACACTCGCACACACACTTGCACACACGCATTCTAGTGTACTTAACTATGCGTCATAGATCTGAGCAGATTTCCACTTCAGTTTCCTGCGCCACATGCTCGTATCGCCAACGAAAGTGAATTCGAGCTGCAGAGTTTCAAATAGTGCCCAGATAAAGTCGAAGAAAAGGCAAAACAAGACCTTGAGATACCCTGTTTCCGGCGCCTTGTGCAGAGCCTATCGCTCATTTGCTGGAAACGTAAGTTCAGCAGAAATATTTGTGTTATATCATGCTTTATATTGTGCAGGAATTCCAGATTCCATATCATGTATACTTTTCATAAGAAGAGGCTTAGAATTTCTTCTTTTTACTGCAACTGAACTGAAAACCTAGTTCAGGTGGCAAAAAAGTTGTATTTCCCTTGCTTTTGTCTATGAATAATGCCTAATATGGATAGCACGAAAACTTTTCGTCTAGCTGGTACTAATTTCATTCATTCATTTCATTTATACCCATTAAAAATGGGTAAACGGGGTATAATGTATTTGTGCAAATGTATGTAACAGGCAGAGGAAAGCATCTCCGACCACATAAAGTATTTATATTCTTGATCAGCATCAATAGCCATGTCGATCTAGCCATGTCCGTCTGTCTGTCCGTCCGTCTGTCCGTCCGTCCGTCTGTCCGTATGAACGCAAGGATCTCGGTACTTATAAGAACTGGAGACTTGGAATTTGGAATGTAGCTCCTCCTAGTGCCCGCGCAGATCGAGCTTGTTTCCGATAATCGATAACATACTCCGTTTCCAAGCAATCGATAAAAATCGATAACGATATCCTGTTTTTTGAGCAATTTCGGTAAATAATCAGAGCTAGAGTCACCAAACGTGACATGTAGCTCCTAGAATAGTATATATTTTTGCATTTGGTGTTGGAAGAAGAGGGTTCAGGGTATCCCCTTGTCAGGAGCTCCCGACTAGAACCTTTTACTTGTTTTTAATGTATAGGTATTATTACTAAAGCGTGTGGAGCTGCCGACTCGAGCTTATTGTTTTCTTTGTGAACAAGAAGTGTAAAAAGTAAAAATTGTAGCTGGATTTGAACCGGCAAGCTTTCGCTTATTAGTTCAACGCTCAGAAACCTAAATTCGCAGGCTCATGACGTAGTCGCTGTTTGTCCTACAAACTTTGAACACTTTTCTTTGAAAGCAAAGGGAAAGTCTAGTATAAATATACGGTTCCTACCTCCAAGGGATAACACATCAATAAGTCAGTCAGAACAAACAGTTTTATATATTTACAAACATAGATGGGTGCAGGATACAAACAAGATAGTTAGCGAAGCAAAGAGAGAGAGGGGGAGGGAGAGAGAGGGGGAGGGGAGAGAGGTGAGGGAGGCAGAAAGTGGAACCTAGTCAGCTGACAAATGCTTTTTCCTTGATTGACAGCGAACGTCGTCGCAAATTGCCAATTAAAAAGTGGCAAGAGCTAACAGAAAATATTAGATAAATATATATACATACATATATATATGTATATATGCATTTGCAGAGTATGGTAAATTGTGGCTGGGATAGCGTGAGGCACGCCCAAGTTGCTGCTAAATAAATTATGAAAACATTTCCTTGTCCTTTGGCTGCGTATGAAAATTTAATTACGCGCGCATTTTGTTTACATTTTCACGGCTGTCGCCGCTCACAAGTCGCAGCAAATGGGCCAATGACCAGCGGCTCGCCTGCACCCTGCACCCCGCCCCGCAGCCCGCTCCAGGCCCCAAAACGTGTCTCATGCACGCACCATAACCATAACAGGCGGCTGCTCAAATTCAGGGCGTGGCCCTTGATTGGTGTGCATATATATTCATAAAGACGCGGCTCAAGAGTCCGAAACCCCGAATTCCAGCTCAGTCTGTGACTCGTCGAGACGCATTTGGAATGCCAAGCGCTGACTCAACAGCAGCTCGTTTATCAATTGGCTAATAACGCAGGTGATAATGCCTCTGGTTACCCAAGCATCAGGTTTCCCCATGCATTATGCAGCCAGTTCCAGAAAAAGCTCGAGATGTGTTATATATAATATAGTCAAATTGTAATATATGGAAAAGTCTGGGATTTGCTTACAGGGGGCCAACTATTTTTATCTGTTGTTTACCCGCCATATAAATTTATGCTCAATTGCAGCTTAGCCTCGGCAGGCGAATAAAATCTCGCAAGTGCACACAAATTAAACAAGCAAGAAGCATAGTCGACTTGCAGATACCCTGCACTCAAAAAAAAGAAGAAGAATGCATTCCTATTCACATGTATCTCATATACTATATGAGATCGGAAATATATGCCCCATCAACCACATTGTAGTCGACTTGGAGATACCCTGTAGCCAGAATCACACACCTATTGAAAAGTATCCCAAAGAACATGCGAATGAACACATCCGAATCGGGAATATATATATATACACTATAAGATCGGGTATGTTACTTGCAGCTTGTCAGTTAAATTTAATCATTCCCAGTATACCCCATTCCATACACTTTCAATGGGTATTGCGCATAAATTTTACAGGTAGCCAAGTCAATATGATGATAACAAAAACATAAAATAGTCCATATAAACTCACACACACACACACATGTGTGTGTGGCATAGACAAATGTTGATATTTGTTTAAGTTTATAGATTAAACAAACCATAAACGGAATGCCCGAATTTGCGAGTACTTTAGGCAGTTTATTAATGTTATTAACTTTAGATTTTTATGAGGGGAAAGATTAAGTGAAAAAGCGCCCTAAACAAATTATAATAAAAAAAACAACAAAATTTGGCACCCTTAAAATACAGCGAGAATCACAGATATGCGGGGAAAATTAGAACTCATAAATGCCAAGTTTGATGAGGAAATCTTAAGATTTCGTTTAGATTGGAGTAGCGGTTATTGCCCGGCCTTGCCCGTGGAACATTTTAGAAAAATGGAAATCTACCCATTTTGATCTCCGCTTCTATTAACAATCTTTTAACTGTGTCGCATCTTGAAGCTGAAGAACAAACTTTCGTTTATGAAACCTTTGATTCGCGTTTGCCACTCAAGAATGTATCATATTAATTCTCACAAGGATCTTTAAAAATGAGTTTGTGGCCGATCGGAGATTCATACAACCGTTTTTCGCGATTTTTCCACTCATGCCGGTGGAATTACCCGAAACCCCGTTTTAACGTGCACCTTCATCACATAAAGTAATCGCAGTGAAAATTTCAGCTTCCTAGCTCTTACGGTTTGGACTGTGCGTTAATCATCAATCAGTCTATCAGTCAGTCAATCAGTAAGTCAATCAGTAAGTCAATCAGTAAGTCATCCAGTCAGTCATTCAGTCAGTCAGTCTATCAGTCAGTCAATCAGTCAATTAGTCAGTCAATCAGTCAGTCAATCAGTCAGTCAAACAGTCAGTCAATTATTCAGTCAGTCTATCAGTCAGTCAATCAGTCAGTCAGTCAATCAGTCAGTCATCCAGTCAGTCAGTCAATCAGTCAGTCAGTCAATTAGTCAGGCAGTGAGGTCAAACAGTTTTATATACATATAGAGATAGTGGTCCACTCCGGCCTATTCCATATCAACTGCCTGCAACAGAAAGTTTCATGACGATATCTTTAACTGAGAGACTTGTTAGAAACATGCGTGATAGGCTATGTACATATATGCTATAGAAGTCTGATCCGGTTGACTCTAATATGTTACTCCAATATGCTTATTATTAATTTGCGTGACATATTTCCTCCGAAAATGATAAGAGCTTCCTTCAGTTATGATGTCGAATAAATACGGCTGTCAATATGTTATTTGTTGTTATCAGACATAGTTGTGCTTAAAATACGTATTTACCATAAGCTCGGGTATGTTTTAATGGGCTATCAATTGCCGGGGAATGCGCCTAAAGAAAACATTTGTTAATTACCCGAAAATAGCGGAACCCCTCGGCGAACAGGGGCTTAAACACAGGCGCTGATAAGTGCCGTTAGAACTGCTGCTGATTGGAGCCGAACAGCAGCAACAGGCAGTAGCTGCGCGCGCGTGTGTGTGTGTGCGTGCGAGTGTGCCCAACTTTCGGACATGAGTCATTCGCGCAGGAGAGCGCGCGTTAGCTGAAAGTAATCTGAGCGAAATAGAAAGCCAAGACATTGTGACGTCACAAGCAGCAGTTGCTTTGCTTTGGGGTTCAATGTACGAGCAGCTATCTGTGGAACATGTTTTTAATGTGTGTTCTCAGCAGAATCAAAGCAAATAAACAAATTTTGCAATTGCAATATTGAAATACACACACACACACACACACACACACACACACATACACACATACAAACAGATAAAGCAAATGCAAAACATAACAGGCAATAAGAGAGTGAGCGAGCTAGAGAGAGAGGGCAATTAGCGCGCACAACTTTAGTCAGGTGTTAGCTGAGACGAGAGATGGAAAGGGTAACTGGGGGGGGAGCGCAAGCGGAAGCTTTACACGGAAGCTGCTGAGCAGCGCTTGAACACGTGATGGGAGAAAGCGTCAACGTCAGCAGCAACAGCAGCAGCGCTTTTAAAAATATTAATTGATATGCATTTGCTTATTGCGAAGTAAATATGTACATATGTGTGTACTTACACACACAAAGAACACGTGAGCGCGTGCGTGTGTGTGTGTGTTAAGTAAACATTTGGCGACAGTGTGCAGCCAAGGCCAAGGCTTCGGCAGCAACAAACAACAACAAAAAGAACAACAACAACAACACTGTCGACAGCGCTGCCAGCGTCTGTGCCTTAGCAGCTGAACTTGTTCAAGGTCAGCCCCATAAGGCGAGCAGCGACACGACGCGACGCGACATGCAAAGCTGCCAAAGTTAAAGTGCCAAAAGGAAGCCAGCGAGCAGCAGAAGAGGAAGCAGAAGCAGCCGCCAATGAAATTCCGCAAATAAAACAAATTGAACAGCAGCAGCAACAACAATTACGGCAGCTAAAGAGAATGTGCCAATAGCGACACATGAAGCATTGCCAGTGTTGCCACATACTCTTTTTATGCCGCCAAATCTGGCCTTTTTCGGCTAACGGAAGACTTGATCATTGCAAGCCAACTAACAAAAAAATACCAAATATTGACATATTTGGTCTGCTATATTTTAAAATATACCGCACCTATGATATACATGAGAGTATTTTATCTGCGGTGTGCGGAAGCCATGGCGCACTTCTTATAGCTTTTTTGGTGCCCAAAAAGCTGGCAACACTGAGCGAGCATAGCAGACAGTTAGCGAGAGTGTAGGTGAAAGAGAGACAAACGCTGGCAGAAAGCGCGTGAGAGCGGGGCGGCGGGCACAACAATGCTGTTCGATGATGCTTACGCTGCTGATAAGAAGTGACGACACCTTCGCAGCGGGCGGCGGCGGCGGCAGGGTACAGGTGGCAGCCAAGTCTATAAAAATAGAATATAAGCAATGTGCATATATGTATACGCCCAGTGTATATGTATATGTACATATTAATATGAATATAAACATCATTTTCACGCGTAATTAAATTTATAATTTACATGTCGCACTTAATGGCGCATTGGAGCTTTTTTAACCGTTTGGCTGCGACGTCGCTGCCGCAGACGCTGCTCTTGTTGCCGTGGCGCTTTTTATTCGCACATCAAGTGGCGGCCGCCCACACACACATACACGCACACACACAGCGACAGAGAGGCAGAGTAAGAGAGAGAGCAGATTGACAGCCGCTTTCGGGACATCGCAGATAAGAAAGGAAGAAAGGCAAGAGAGAACAAAAGTTGCAGTCGGCTCCAACCGACTAAGCAATACACTGCACAGTGCAATTTTGCGATTAGTAAGGGAAATCCCTTATATATACATTATATATGTATTTCAACTTTCACCACGCTCTTAAATTTTGTTTAAAATTTGACAGATTATTTTTGCTGATCCACAATATATAAATTTCAACTCAACACAGAAGTCAGCCTCCCTTGTGTTTCTAGTTGAGTGACAAAATCGTAATGCCCTTTGCAGGAAGGGGATAACAAGGCAACTGCGCTTTTTGCTCTTGTTGTTGTTGTTGTAGCGCTGCATTTTGAATTGTTTTACGCACACATTTTATTTTATAGCAACAAATAGTCAATTTATATTTTGTTGAGCGCAAGGAATTAATTCAGGCAACACGTTTTTAATATCATTTTGAGCACATTGCACTTTGCAAATTGGAATTTGCAATATATGTACATATATAAATATTTCAAGGCGGCTGCTGTGAGGGTGGAGCACGCACGCACACACACGCATACACAAGCGCGCACACACACACACACACACGCACACAAAGAGGGACACTCACAAGGATGCTCCGTTTGATGCTGAATGCTGCGCGTCGCTTTGGCTCGGCGAATGGAAATTTTCACATTTTCTATTGTTGCTTTGAATCACTTTGTCACTGTGTGTATGTATTTGATTGGCATATTTTTGTGTGCACGTTTATTAACTGCTAATTGCAATAAAAGAAACAAAACGCGCGCGCAATTTTCACAATATATATTGCAGAAAGCAAAAATTTAACTTTTTGTGGCGCACGCGCTTCACTTTTGTCCGCTCTTTTTATCCGCGCTTGAGACGTGCGTACTATCTCTTGGAGCAGCCGGCGCACCACTGAGTTCGGTGTTACCTTAGTTCGTACACATACGCATGCATTAAAAAAATTTAAACAATTTAACGCCAAGCGGCAGACGCGAGAGAGTGTGAAAGAGAGCGAGCGTCGACACGCACGCGCCCACCAATACTTGAGACTCGATATGTGTTGTCGATATATCGATAGACTGCCTTACCCAGTAATATTTTCCCAGGGCTTCATCGAATTATGTATTTTTAACGTGAATGGTCTCTTGATTAGGTAATGTATACATTTTTTTTTTTACTAAATTACATGTTGTTTTTACACGCGTTTAATGTTATTTTAATATTTACTAGTGCATAACATGAGGTCTTTGCGCTAAAAATGCTAACAAAAAAATGTGTAGGCTATGATAAATGCCAATTGCGCATGATGCTAAAAATGACCAAAAAGTATGCTTTAAAATAGCCCGCTGCAGACAAATTTAAATTTTGTATGTGTTAAATATATATAAAATTCATTTATTTCAAAATAAATATTTTCGTAATTGAAAAAAACAAAAAAATAGTTGACTGACGGCTTATATTTTTTAAATGATAATTTTCTTTAAACGTAGCGTTTAATATATACGCCAGAAATACGAAAAAATTTGCACTGAAGTTTACGGCAAAAATACCAAAAAATTTGCCCTAAAATATACTAGCAAATTGTCAGTTAACATTTTCCCGCTCTTTGGAATATTTTAAGTGTTTTCAGTGTGTTACTTTTTTTTTGAAATATCTTTACAAATATAATACATCTAAATATAGTCTAACAGCTATAGTTGTAATGATAAAGTGAGTTGTACATGGAAGCGATCACAATTGAATATGCAGGCGTTATATACTTATAATTAAACTAACAATAAGCATCTTTCAGGCACTTTTCGCTTTGCGTCCCAGCAAAAGGCTGGACAAATTGCTGTAGGGCAGCTCAAAGGCCAGCGAGAAAACGATGGAGGCCAAATAAACGATGACTGCGAAGCCACAGGTGACCACGCACTGCAAAAGATATATATTTGTATATCAATATTCATTTTTTGTAGATATTTAGATTTCAATCTACGCACCAGCATGAAGGGATCCGCATGCGTGCTGGCGCTGGTCAGGCTGTAAAAGAGGGCAATCACCAGGGGATTCAGCAGATAGATGGCATAGGACAGCCGGCTGACGTGCTGGAAGCCCTTGGCCTCCAGCAGCCGCGACCACCAGACGCCGCGACCCTGCGCGCTGCCCGCAATCATCCAGCAGACGCTCAGCGAGAAGAACAGGCGGCCCAGCACGAACAGCGTGATGGCCATCAGCGGGCCCAGATCCCGCCTGATCGTCGAGTAGATGCACGCGAAGAAGACGAGCAGCGCCAGGTGCCACGAGCAGCGTTCCCTCAGCTCGCTCAGCGCCAGCTGCGGGCGTCGCTCGAGCAGCAACCAGGCCGTGATTGCGCCCAGAATGTATGGAAGAATTCGTACAAAGGGCGATGTGTAGATCTCCGTGCCGGTGGCAAAGGCGGCATCGAACGACAGCTGAAACTTAATGGTCAGCCCGATGCCATAGGACCACGCGATGGTGGACACCAGAGCCGCAAACACCAAACTCTTCGTCAGCCTGGGATGCCTGCGAAGGGAGAAGGGTAAGTGCTAGAAGATAATATCCTGTGCTGTCCGGAAACAACTGATTCGGAATCTTACTTCGCATACAGGAAAAGCAAAACGTTGGCTAGTATGAAGAACTGCATCTCGCAGGCGAGGGACCAGCTCCAGTTGGCGCACATGTCGCGATGGTCGAAGAGATTCTGTATGAAGAGCAGATTGCGCCACCAGTGCCTGGAGCACATCTCGTCGAAGCGTTCGTTGATGTGATAGACGGACGTGTCGCCAATGTAGGCATAAACCAGATCCACCGAGGCCATCACCACGAGGTAGAGCGGACCCAGGCGCAGATATCTGTGGAAGAGCAGCTTGCCAAAGAGCCGAAGATTCTTGAGCCAGCTATTGCGACGCACTGCGTCCAGCTGCGCGGCGTTGCGCAGAAAGTTGTACGTCTGCAGGAAGCCACTAAAAGCAGGAGAAGGAAGATTAGGGAAGGATTACGCCAGGAAACTCCACCCACCTGATGGTAAAGAAGACATCGACCAGCAGCGGCGCCGAGGAGACGTACTGAAAGAAGGCCTGCTCCGCGTAGGTGATGAGCACGGTTTTGTTGTGGACGGTGAAGTACATGAACCACACCACATGGAAGATCATGATCCAAATGGCGCACACGGAACGCAGCCCGTTCATTACGGGTATCTCGCGTACGTTGTTCTCGCGCACCGCAAAGATCTTGGCCCAGTTGCCGGGCAGATCGTAGCAGCTGACCAGCTGCTGGAGCTTCTGCCAGCGGAGCAGCGCGTGCAGCGCACGCCAGAGCTCGGATTCGGCTGGCGCCAGGCCGAGATCCTCGCCAGCTGGCGGCAGCTTCTTGGCCGCCAGCAGCTGTTGGGCACAGAGCATCAGGCCAGCCGTGGCCAGGACGCAGGCGACCAGCAGCCGGAAGCTGGAGCGCTGATAGAAGACATCGCGCAGCTGCAGATCCTTCATGTACAGCACCTCCGGCCGTATGTCGAAGATGTCGTTCTCGGCGAACATGCCGCGCGAGACATACTCGCCGGCCAGCTGCTTCACCTCGTCCGATGTGCACGCCCTGGGCAGGCACAGGCCAATGTGTATGATCTGCTCGGACATCAGCTTGATCTCCACCTGCCACGGCGAATTGTGCCGCAGGTAGATCACACGATAGTCCATCTCGAACGGCGACTGCTGTGTGATCAGGCCATGGTGCATCACACGATCAAAGTTCTTCGACAACGTTATGCCTACCGGACGCTGGACGCCCTTGCAAGCCTCCCGACTGCCCAGCCAATAATTTTGGCCATAAATGAAACCCGAGGGCTTTGTGCCCGATGCGTCGAGCACTGCAAGAAACGAGAATGTAAATTGATTAATGTTATAAACAAAGGCATGAGTGGAGGAATGAGGAATTGCTGCAGGATTTGAACCAGCGATTTTCCGCTTCTAGTCAACCAATGTGGTTTGAACCAGTATGTTTTCTTGGAGCAACTAATTCAGCGTGATGCTCTGCTCAATAACTCAAAAAAAAAAATCATAAAGTGCTGCAGGATTTGAACCGGCAATCTTCCACTATAGTTAACAAATGTAGTTTGAGCCAGCAAAGCTGGATGCTTAATATTTTACTCGGCCGTTTTTGGAGCAACTAATTCGGCTTGAGGCTCAACTCGATTAGTAAACAAATCATTGAAAATTTCCGCGGGATTTGAACCAGCGATCTTCCGCTTCTAGTCAACAAAAATGGATTGAACCAGCATGTCCGGTAGGTAAGTTTGTCTTAGTTCCGATCGTTTTTGTAGCAACTGGTTCTCCATGAGGCTCCGCACAATAACTGAACAAATCTTTGGAAATGTCTGCAGGATTTGAACCAGCGTTCTTCCTCTTATATTGTAGTAAACTGCGTTACCTTCATTCGTTCACTTCACGCTCGCAAGTTTTTTGGGCAAGTGATTCGGCTCTCCCGCTTCAAGTTAGCCAAATTGAAATTCCAGGTTCGAACCGGCACAGCTCAAAACCGGTTTGCATCTTGTTTACGCTGCGTTCTCTTGGGGCAGGCACGTGTTTTGGGTTGAGTCATGGGGCTTTCCATTAATTGTAACCAAACACTAACCAAACAGTTGCATATTTTGTCAATAGATTTGTTTTTGATGCTAATTGACAACTAGTCACCGATTCATGAGTGTTTGCGTTTTTAATGCGGATGCTCAGACGTCTAACTACAGTGACGATTTAGCATAAGTTATATAAACTTGGATGTACATCTGTACATCTATGTGTAATTGCGGGTATTACCCGGCTTTGGGTGAGCCAAGGATTGAAAAGTGAGAAATATTGCTGATATATTTTCTCTTTTTAACAATGAGAAAGGGTCATTGAACAGTTTTTCACTCATTTTCCACCTCTGTAGGTGGAATGGTTTCTTAGTTATCACGGTTTTAAGAAGCTCACAACTTGACCTGTGTCTTGTACATTAGTTAGTCAATCCATTATTCAGCTTTGTATGTAAAACAATTTGACTTGATTGACTGATTGACCGACTGATTGAACGACTGATTGGCGATGATTTGCCCAAATCATACGAGCTAAGAAGCTGAATTTTGTTCTTAATCTTTTAGTTTAAGTTCCCCAAAGTGTCTACCAAGACGAGACTTACGAAAAGTCGTTCAGGTGTCTGAGCGTCGGACTGACAAGCGAGAGGTTGCTGGTTCAACTCTCCAAATGTAAATTTTTTTATTTAAATTCACAAACGCAAAAGCAAATGTGTTCTGCTAAGTAGATAAGTTACATACTAGCAACTATACATTCTTCCCCTTATTTTTCGCTTGGTAGAGATCAGAGGGAACTGATCGCTTCCAGCGCAAAATAAAAACATATAACGATCGAACTTAATTTTTAATTTACTACAAATGGGAAAATATTTTATTTGAGTAACTTAACGCACTAGCATTTTGAAAGTAGTTAACTTGACCCTGACAACGCCGGGTAATTGTTGCTAGCTTGGCATAAATATTTGGCCGCACTCACCTTTCATGGCCCAGGGCTGTTTGCTGAGTATGCCGCGCTGCACCTGCCGCAGCTGGGCCTGGCACAGGGCGCTCGCATTGCTCCCGTTGAGCACCTTGGTCAGGCCAAAGATGACCGAGGTGCGGGTCAGATGCGGCTCCAGCAGATGGCCGCCGCGCGAAATGCCCGCATCAAGGTCGGGCAGCTGCTCCAGCAGCGAGTCGTTCAGGTGTTGCTGATAAAACTGCAATTTCTTCTGCTGCTGCTGCCAGTCGGATGCGGAGCTCTGGTTGTTGGCCACGCCCTTGGCCACGCCCAGCAATGCCAGCAGCCAGAAGGTGCGCCAGTGCTCCATGCTGCTTGGCTCCGGCTCTAACCTTGCTTTATTTGTTGTTGTGATTAGGCGCGTCTCTCAGTTTGTTGTTTGCCTAACCTGGTTACTTTTTGGCCAGCTTGAAGGTCGTCGTCGTCGCAGCTTGTAATCTTTTCAATTTAACTTTGTTAAATTAGCTAATTATTTGGACAGCAGTTTTTAGAGAGTCGAATGCAAGCTGAAAGCAAACAAAATAGAATACGAATTTAGCTCACACGTTGCAACAAATCTAGCCTTTTTTAATGTTATTTCTAGCTGTTTTTCACGTGCTCCGGCTAATTAGAATATTGCGCATACGCCGCTTGAGCCGCTGCCTTCCACACTTTTGCTCAAAAGTTATGCAACAATTAACACTCCATTTGCATTAATCATAATTTTGTTTTATTTCATGGCATTTTTGTATAAATAGATATACATATAAATATTTATTGGCTCTTTCACAAACCCATCAACGAAACGTAGTAAAAGTTTTTGGAACGCAACCATAAGATAAACAAAGCTAAAGCAAAACAAAAACAATTAAGAGTGCGCCAAGCGAGGTTGACTGGCTAGTTAATACCCTGTAAACTACAAGGGTTGTGCTGTCTTTGCCTAACCCCACACTTTTGAGAAATTCCATCTTCGATAACTTTTCTGTTTATTGTTCGATGCCATTTAAGCCTGTCACGAATCGATAGATAATTATCGATTTTGGGCAAATGGCTAGAGTTATCGTAAAATTGTAGCTAGCTTATATATAAAGTACATAACGTATATATAAGAGGAGTTGCTACATTTATTTAATCATTTTTTACATTATTTACTGTAAAAATTTTTCTGTAAAAATCGATATTTATCGAGCTAGAGCTATCGTAAAAACTTAAACTCATTCTGCGTTTAGAAAACGAGAAGCTACATTTAAAAATTATATTTTATATATAATTTTCTGAGAATCTTTTTGCATAACGCTCAGTCTACACTTATCATAATATACTAAGCATATAGTAAATTCCAAAATTTTGAATGGATCGTTAACTTCAGGATCATCGCGATAGACAGACAAAGTAGATTGACTTGTCTAATCAAAATTGCATCTGTGCCTTATTTAATGGACATTTATTTATACAACAGCCAATATACCCAATTGTTACCCATTTTAAATGGCCACAGGGTATTCAAACAAATCAAACTCAACCCAATTTCGATAACAACGCAACGACTAAGGTTCAATTGAAAACAACAAAAACAACAGCAACAACGATGACGACTCCCGCCGCCAACACCAACGACAAGTTTTGAGCTGATTTTTGAGCGCATTTATTAACTGACCACTGGCGCCAGTGTTGCCAAATGTCGCTGCTAAAAAGTAGCTAAATCGAATTAAGAGAAGCTAAAAAATAGATAAGTAGAGCATAAAACTGATATGCTAGTGATGACAAAAAGTAAAATATCGGTTATCTTTTATCGATAGACGATAAACAGGGTTGCCAGGGCTTGCTATGGTTGCTAAAATTAGCTACATTTTTTATGGCCTGTTGGCTATAAAGTAGCTGAATCGACAACATATTTGCGTATATGCAGCACTGATTCAGACTCGAACTCCGACTCAAACTCGAATTCGAAGCAGAAGTGATAATTGCCAAATGTAGCTAGAAAATAGGTTAATTGACAGCCCTGACCCAGACTCGAAGTCGGACGGACTCCAACTCGTTAAATTCAGCTAGAAAATAGCCAAATTGACATCACTAACTCAGACTCGAGCTCGTAGCAGGAATGATAATAGCCAAATATAACTACCAAATATCTAAATTGACAACATTGATTCATACTTGAACACAAATTAGGGGTTATATTAGCCAATTTCAGCTTTTAAATAGCTAAATTGTCAACACAGTCACAGACTACGCAGACTCGCATAAAAGCCAAATTCAGCTAGAAAATAGCTAATTTTGCAACACTGACACAGACTCGAACCCGAGCTCGGACTCGAACTCGGAGCAGGTCTCCCTGTTGGGCTTTCGTTTTCGCTTTGGGCTCAAGCCGAGCGCCACACGTAATAATTCCAAGTTTATTGCTTATTACAGCAAGAGCGGGGCGAGCGAGGGAAGGGCCGAGAGAGAGAGGGAGAGAGAGAGAGAGGGAGAGGGAGAGGGAGAGGGCATGCTGCTTGACCGAGAATAATTTGCTGGCAGGGAAAAGCAGCTGGCATTGACTAAGGTCGCGTGCTGAAACTGAACCAAAGACTCCAACCACAAAAAAATGAATGATAATAAACAAAAATTTTAAACGTGAAAAAAAGTATAATTTGCATAGTTAACGCGTTTGCATTCCGCTTTCCTCAGCGCGTTTTGTTTGGCTTTTGCATAATTTGAGTCCAAGGGGGGGCGCTTCTTGCAGCTGGGCAGATGTTGTAAGAGGTAGGGAGGGGAAAGAGGGCGGAGAGGGAGAGGGGGGGGAGTCGTATTGTCTTACATAATATTGACTCAAGCAGAAGATATTAAGCTTCGAGCTGGAATCAATTAACAACTTTTTTTTTTGGCACTTGTTAACACTGAGCACTGAGAACACTTTGCAGCACTTACTCTTCTCTTATTTTCGGGCTATTTTTCGGGTTATTTTTCTTTCCGTATTCGTTTTAGCATGTGGCTAATTTTCACGTAAATTGCGGCTCATTTTATGCAGCCATTACAGCGCAAGAGATCTCCAGATCCGTGTGCTTTTTTTTTTTACTTTATTTTTTATATATTTATTATGGCATTTGTATCTTGTTTTGTGCCCGACTTTCGTTTTCGTTCAGCTCCGGCCAGGCCTGGCCCTGGGCCCTGCAACCCGTTTATTGCGCTGCTTCCAGCTCTCGACCGACCGACCAAAATCTTCGTGCTCCCCCCTCTCGCTTCTATATATTGTATTTGTATGTATATATTTGTATATATACTTCTTCTTTTCGAGGGCTACGCGACGTGCAACGTTTTGGAAGCAACTGTGCGACGCTTGCATTTTGGCCCAAAGTTTTATAAACTTGGTCAGTAAGTCGCCGCCGCAGTCGCGGTCGCAGCGACGTCGGCGTCGATGGCAGCCGCAGCAGCTGTCGAGAGATAAATCAACAATTGGTATTCCCTCTCAAGATCAACAAAAAGTGCCCCGTCTCCGCTCTTCCTCTCCCCTGCCCCTCTCCCCTTGTTCATCGACTAGTGTCCGAGTCTTTTCGGGCGGCGCTTTCGTAATGAGTCGAACGAGTCAATTCCGATCGGTATTAGGCGGCGGCGGCACGCACCTCACTTAAAGTCTTACCTGTGCCGATTTAATAGTCTTCGATGTGAGCGAGAGACCCTTGCATAAATCAAAGTGCTCAAAACCCACGCCCAAAATCCGATATTTCTTTTCGCATGTTTGATAGATGATGTCGATGGTGCGTTGATGACGCCGATAAATCAATAGATCCACTTGCGGCTTTCTACGGGGGCGAAAGGTTAAATAAGACTAAACTTAAATATCGACTATACTTTATATAAAGTTGAATGTGTACTAAATTTAGTTATTTATTTGTATTCATACAGAAGTGTCTTGTGATATCCGCGTTTGAAATTTTGAAAAAGTGCACATTTTTTAATAGCGCCTTTCTATGAAATTCTCATGAGTTCAAGTAAGGCCCACAGGCTATGCTGGCAATCGAATAAAATTCTCTGCTAACACTCACACCTTTATTAACTGTTTTAGATATTCGTTCTCTCTCTCTCCACTATCTAAGCTTGTTCAAAAATTATTTCCAGTTCTTAAAGTCAAGTTATCAACTAAACAAGTAATTTTTGGTTCAGTGCAAGGTCTCACATTAAAAAGCCTGAGCTTGGAGCCTATTAATAAAGATTTATTCCCAGTGAAAAGTGTAGTAGCTGTATTTACAGTCTACGAATGCAAATATATATTATATATAATCATATGCTAATGATGGATCCATAAAACTTTACCAAATGCCTTTCGTTATATTCAAGATTCGCATTTAAATTTACGTTTATTTATTCTCAAACCCAACTGATCGTAAGCTCTCATTGCAATACGAAGTCGACGTTTATTAATTCTCAAACCCAACTGATCGTAAGCTTTTGTTGCAATACAAAATCGCCAGATGGCGCTGCGCTGTAAACACGGCCGGCTGCTTGACAGTTAGAAATGAGCGTAACCGCAGCTTGCAGCTTTAAAGCCCGCTCAAAGCTCAGCGCGAGGCGCTGCGCAGCGCAGCGCACCTGCTGGCGCTCAGTCGTCTCGCGCAGCTTGTGGCCAACAGTTCGAAACGTGAAACGCGCGCTGCTTAATTTTTAACGCCCACCGCCGCCCCCCACTCGCAGCGGTTGACAGTAAGAAAGAGAGAGAGAGAGCGTAAGCGAGAGAGAGAGAGGCAGTGCGAAGAGAGCAACAATCAACAAGACGTGGGTGCTAAACGCGCGCGCGCAACTGAAAAATTCACGAAATTCATGAAAATATTTTAGTCAAGTGTGCGTGTGTGCGCGTGTGTGTGTGTGTGTTGGTGTTTGTGTTTGAAAAACGACAACAAAAAGCAAGTGCGAAAGAAAAATTCAAAACAGCTAACAAGTTTTTTTTTCTGCGCACAGAATACAACGACAAAGTAAACAACAACAACAATAACAAGAAGAAGAAGAAGAAGCAGCAGCAGCTGTTGTTATTGTTTTTTGGCAAAGCTTTAAAGCGGGTCAAATGCATAAATGAAAAAAATAAATAAAACGTGTACGAAACGAAACGAAATTGAAATCAAATGCAATAAATTCAAGTGAAATGTGGCACAAATAACACCAAAAGTTTATGAAGTTTATAATAAAAAAAATATCACGAGACGCGCGCAAAGCATGGAAATGCAATTACGAAACGCCGAAAATAGTGTAGCCAGTGTTGCCAATGGCCAAAAAAGTAGCCGAAGCCAATGTTGAAAACAGCTAAATCAGTTTAAAATTGCAACTGCTTACGGCTGAAAGTAGCCACAACTAGCTAGAAACTAGCTAAATTGGCAACGCCGCGCGCAGCTAAGGCCTGCTGCCGTCCCGCTCGCACCTGCGGAGAGACTAGCACGAAAGCTCGGCGTAGTATTTAAACAAAACAACAACAGAAAAAAAGTGTAAAAAAGGCTAAAGTTCTAATCACAGGCCCGGAACCCGATATGCTACTGCACCTGGCGGCATTGTTTTGAACACCTTTTGCGCATCCACAAATGGCCGCTAAAGTAAGACAACAAATTTCGTATGACTTTATGGGTCATAAATACTTTGTTCAACTGACAGCCAAACATACATTTTGTCGATCTCACCTAACTGTATCTGTACCTGTAGCTGTAGCTGTATCTGTATCTGCATCTCAACCTGTATCTAGCTTGTATCTAAAACCGCAACAAACTGTGCGGTTTTTTGGTTCTCACGCCAACAGAAAATCAAAAAAAAAAAAAACAACAAGCTGCAAAACAGGCACCTTTGAACTTTAAAACAGGAGTGCAAAATGCAAACAGTCATCCATGAGGCACAAAAAAAAAAAAAGAACAGCGGAAAATGCAGACAGTGCCCACAAAAAAAGGTTTCGAGAAAAACCAACTGTTAAAGCTCAGACATTGCACAGTGGGTCAAAATGTGCGAAAAAGCATAACTTTTACTTAAAAACATTTCGAAAATACAAATAAAAAACTGTGTTAGCTAGATAAGTGCTTGCAGCGAATGCTGGTCGCTGGTTCGAATCCCTGTTTGGGATGAGGAGGAAAATCGAACAGATAAATTGTATTTTAAGGGAGCTAAATTGCTCTAGCTAGGCTTTATTGACACGTTATGCCCATTTAGAACTTACAACTCTTACAATATGCTGGTGGCTGGTTCAAATCCCTGCGTAGGATGTGCAGGAGAATCAAAACGTTAAATTGTGTTCTTAAGGAACTAACTTGCTCTAACTAGGCTTTAATAACATGTTATGCCCATATAGAACGTACAACTCTTACAATTTTAATTACTTCCATGGTGGATTCGAACCACTGTGCGCACTGATTGCGCTTTGTGGCCATGTGTCCAACCTGCAATGGGCATGGGGACTTTAGTAAGTTGCACTTGTTGCTGAAACAGGTTTTTCGCATTTGTTGCTGTTTTTATTGTTGTTTTTTATGATTATTGTTGCTTGTTTTTTTATGACTCTCAACATTTTAATGGCGTTCGCGGCTGCATTTTTCATGTTTTTCCGGCTGACCTCCGTCTCGATCTGCACGGACCAGTTGCCAGGCCGACAATTGGTTCGACTTCTGGGCCATTCTAATTTGCCAATTGCCACCGTTTGTTGTTTTTGTGGTTGTTTTTTGCGCCTAACTGGAGCATTTGCTAATGCGTTGGCCAAAGGTCATGGGTCGCGTCTATTAGTTAAGGCGGCTGACACGCCCACAGTCGCAGCAAGAACTTCGCGTGTTGTTGGCAGCTTGTTTAACAAGCTACTATTAAGATAAAAGACTTTGGCCTGACTGATTACTAGATCAACGAATGGGCGTCGGGCCAGCAAGCGTGAGGTCGCTGGCTCAAATCCTAGAGGCCTGATGGGGCTATCATGTCTGCCTTCAGTTAGACCACGCCGGATAATTTCTTAACGTTTGGCTTTCCACCGACTGGTGATCAGTTTCAGCGTCGGACCAGCAAGCGTGAAGTCGACGGCTCAAAGCCAGCAGCAATTTTCGCTTTTATAGGTCAAACAATGCATTCGACTGGCTGGTGGTAAATTCGTGCCTGCCTTCAGTTAAACGACGCCGGGTAATTTCTTTTTGTTTAAAAACAAATTGATGATAAGACGTGTAAACAACGTGAAAAACAACAACTGCAACCGCTGCGACAGCAGCTGGCAGTGAAGGCAACTGAAAACTGTGTGTGAGAAACTGTGCGCAATTGAAAATTGAAAAGTTGTTTGGTCGGCCGCCGACAAGTTGGCCATAACCATAACACAGTGGCAATTGGATACGGCCCGGCCAAGAGAGAGATCAGACATCAACAATTGGTTAACTATTAGCTGTTAACAGTTAAATGTTAACTGAAAACGGATCAGTCCCAGCGGCAACCGGACACCAGCTCAATGATGCTTAATTGTGCTTCTTGTTGTTGTTGTTGTTGTCAGCTCAATGGAGCATTAAGTTGCATTTAGTTGTTGCGTTATGCAACAGCGACTGCCTCACACTCAAAGATGCTGCCATAACGCATTTAGCGGCTATTTCAGGGACGCTTTTGCTGCGCACTTTACGCTGTGCCTCTGCTTCCTCTCACTGCTCGGTGCTTGTTGTCCGATCTTGCTCGAATTTTCAGCGCCTAAATATGGCATATAACTGTGTGTAAATACAGAATCCCAAGACTCTGCCGACAAGTCTTATTCTGTTCACATTCATGGATAATCTCCAACGCGCATCTAAAAGAAGAGTATATTGTATGGTATTAGTACTCCATATATATTGGGAATAAAGCTCGGCGCTTGTTGTCCGATCTTGCTCGAATTTTCGAGGGTTAAATGAAGCAGAAGCCCAAGACTATGTTTCCAATGCTTTTTCTTTTAATCTTGAGGGATATAGTGCATAGCATAAGGTAGTACTCCGTATATACTGGGAATATAGTTCGGTGCTTGTTGTCCGATCTTGATGAAATTTAAATATGGCTCCAAATCTTCTTCTTTGAATGTTGGGTGATAGTCTCCCACTCGCTGTGGCAATGCTGCTTCTTACCCTCACCATGGGGAATCCTTGCTTGAATAGATCGGCGCTTGTCGTCCGATCTTGCTCTAATTTTCAGTGCCTAAATGTGGCATATAGCTGTGTGTAAAGAAAGAAGCCCAAGAATATACTTCCAATTCTTTTTCTTCTAATTTTGAGCGGTACTCTCCCACTGCGTCTGGGTATAGTATAGGGTAGAGCTCCATTTGACATACCGAGAATATGTATTTTCCGATTGTTACCTTTGCACACAAACATCACAGCTCACCCCCCGCTTTCAATGGGTTCAGCGTAACAGATTCTCTCTTCAATTCGTAGTTTATCACTTCCCCATTTGGATATTATCGCTGTTAGCTGGAAAGCTGCTCTTGGCCAACACATTCGCAGCGACAGACTCCCGTTTTCAGAGTCGCATTCAATTGTTGACCGCAAATTGTGCATTTGGCTTAATGACTCGCTGGCACGTTAACTGTCGTTTTCAGTGAAATTGCAGTTAATTAATTCGTAATGCATTTTTAACTGTTGCACAAGCTGCTGCTGCTGCTGCTGCCAACTTTATCGAGGTTCAATTTCAGGCCGTGGTCAAAATTGAATTGCGGCCAAATGTAAATGGAAGTGAAATTATGGCATGTGCCACAATTTGGCATATATTTCCATTTAATCAGACACAAAACTAACGAAATAACGTGTAAAATTTAAAATTAACTTTAATTTAACATATAAGTAAGAAACTAAAACTAAAAAACTCTTATAGGTAGACCTCTGCGATTTGGTATATGCACATGTTTGTATGCCTTACTTAGGCACTGAAAATTTCATAAAGATCGGACTCTAAGCACCGAAGTTAACCAAGACTGCATTCCTTATGGAGTAGGGCTAAGGGAAGAACAAGCACAGCCATGCTTGTATGTGTGTGTATGTGTGTGCTTGTGCATGTATCTATGTAAAGAATTTTGAAGTCTTGTTCCGACAACTTTCGCATCTCTTAGTTGAGCATACCTTGATCGTGCTGCAAATCTCTTTAAATCGATTTCTAATACGTTTTCCAGAACATTGTTTTGTTTGTTATCTTCAAGGCATTCCAGCTGTGACTTAACGTGGGCGTTCGTTTCAGCTTCTGTGGAATTTCTAGACGCGCCCATGAGTCAGGGGCGCAGCTGAAGCGAAATCTCCATAAACAGTTTAGGTAAACTGCATTTCTTTAGTTAGTGCGAGCTGCACGTGCCAAACCTTTAACGAGCAGCTGCTTTAGATACAGCTCTTTCTGAAGTCATATCTGTATATAGTATGTGCGGAAAAAATTTTTCTCCATAGCCAAAAGCCTTTTATGCGTTGTGACAGGCAGCTCCAGCTTAAGAGAATATTGTGTTAAAATGCTTGTTAACTTTGTCATCAACTTTGATAAGAACTTATCTACTCGGCAAGACAAGCATCTCAGCAAAAAGTGATCTAAGCAAACTCACTTTTGTTTAACAATGTGTTTAAGCTTTAACAACAATAACAGTTCACAATAACATAAACAGCTGAACATATGTTTAGCTTCACGTTAAACTGACTACTTGCTGTACCAATCACTTTAATATTATGACAGGGAAATCAATTACAATGAATGTAAGCAGAAAAAGTGTGCTTGAAAACATGTAAAAGTGCTTGTTAACTTTGTCGTCAACTTTGATAAAATCTTATCTAATCATTTTGACAGGCACCTCGGCAAAAGGTATCTTATGTAAAAGAATTTGTCTTTAACAACATGTTAAAGTGTTTGTTAACGGTGATTCATATTTGAAAATCACCATCCAGTGTACTTATATGACAGGCAGATAAGTTAAAAGAATATAGGGGAAAGAAAAAGTGTTAAGCAACATGTCAAACCATTTGGTAACTTTGACATTAGCTTTTGACAATTATGTACATACATATTTAGACATGGATCTCAGAAGAAACTGTCATAAACAAAGAATTTGTACTAACAGCATGTTAAAGTGCCTGTTAACTTAGACATTACCCTTGACAATCAGTTACATGCATATTTCGGCAAGTATCTCGGCAGAAATTTTTATAAGCAAATAAATTTGTGTTTAACCACATGTTAAGGTGCTTGTCATCTGTGATTAGTATTTGACAAAAGTCAAGTAAATGACAGGCAGATAAGTTAATCGAATATTGGTAAAAGAAAAGGTGTTAAGCAAACATGTCAAATCGCTTGTTAGCTTTGACATTAACTTTGACACTGACTTAGACTTGGACTTTGACAAAAAGTTACATGAATATTTTGAAAAGCATGCCGCCAGAGCCTGTCATAAGCAAAAGAATTCATGTTTAACAACATGTTAAGGTGCTTGTCAACTATGATTCATGTGTGTGGCATTCGACAAGCTGAAAGTGTGCATTTCATTAGAACGATACGTGTAAAAATCCGATACAAATTATAGTTCTCTATGGAGGCAAAAACATAACAATGGAACATTCTTACGTGCGCTGCGCCTCGTGATGGCGGCGGGGTTCAGGGTCAATTGTTGCGAGGGAATTGCACGATACTCGGATACTCTCGGTTGGCATTATTTGTATTATTAAGTTGTGTCGCAAATTAATATTTGTTCTTCATAATTATTTTATTACGTACAAAGGAAGTTGACGACATCTGATGTCGATTTTGTCATGCGTGGCTTGGAATTAAAAACAATCGAAAATAATGCCAAAAAAAATTAAGACTGCGGACTCACCTTCATGGCTGACAAATTGTGTGTGTGTGTGTGTGTGTGTGTGTGTGTGTGTGTGTGTGTGTGTGTGTGTGTGTGTGGATGCGGCAGTCGTGAGCTGCCATATGCTAGATATAAGTATTCCTCTAATTGCCGATGTGCTTATGAGCTTAATAACTATATTTTGTAATGCGCCGAGCTCTGACACGGAGAGGAAGCTAAGCCGAGAGCTGGCTAATTGAAACTTGTTGTTGTTGGCCGGCCAACCTTTGTCGGCGCTATTAGATATGCCAGTTGCCCGTCTATAATTAGCTAGCTAGCTAGATCTGAGACTACTTGGCTTTCTAATAGTTTAGTAAGCATTAAGATTCTTGGCGCCTATTAAAGTCAAAGATGCGCCTCGTGTTCAGCTCAGTACATTCCTCGCAACACTGCGCTACAAATTTATGTGCAATTTGCACGATTCTACTGGGGTAAATTACCCGGTCTTGCCCGGATCAACTGAGTCTTAAGTATCGCTCGAATCGCCACCCTGCTTCAGTCTAAGCTCATAATAAATATTCTGTCTTCCGTCGTCTTGTTTTTATTTTATAACCAATTCATGAATAATAACAAATTATAGAAATATAAATATCTAAAATTGCCGCTTGACTTGAACCGGCGACCTTCTGCTTGCTAGTTCGACGCTCAAATATTAAAGTCACGCATGCTCATAATGTGAAGGTTCTGTGAAAACTATTTTGTACACATATTTTTGTGCAATTTGATCCAATTGAGTTTGAAAATTAGCTGTGCAGCCCGTTTATCGCATTCTCAAAAAATTTCCTCCTGGTTTGAACCGGCGACCTCCGCTTGCTGGTTCAACGCTCATATATTAATTTTGAGTATATATATTTTCTTTGCATCTTGATCCATATGAGTTTGAAAATTAACTGTGCAGCCAGGTTATCGCATTCTCAAATAAATTCCCCCTGTCTTGAACCGGCGACCTCTCGCTTGCTGGTTCAACGCTCATATATTAAAGCAACGCATGCTTTTCAACTGTTGTTCATACAAACTTTGACCTTCTTTGTCCTCCACTTGAAGGACGAGGACGTAAACCCCTTCTTAGTCTGCACTTTGGAGCCAAAAGAAAGGGTATATAATATATGTATATAATATAGACTTGTGCAATTTGATCGACTTGAGTTTGAAAACTGATAGATCAACTAGTTTATTGCTTATAAATGTATTAATTACTGTTTATTTTCTAATGTCTGATGTCTTGTTTGGCCGCAACACATATCAGTTTATTTATTGCGTCGGGCTATTTTCTGGTTCTAACCGATCGATAACAGTCGACAATTTATGATCGACAAGCGCAGTTAAAGCTGCTCAGATTTATTTTCTATTCCTGCAACTCTTTTGCCTCGGCAATCAGTCGTTGTCCAGGGTATTACAGCAGCTTGTTTACATTCGCTGTGTTTAGATGCTGTTTGGCTGATAAAATTGTATTGATATTAAATAAACATTTTAAGTGCTCGGTTCGTGTCGCTCCGCGATTTCGCATGTTTAATCAGCTGCGGCCCATTGTTCCACACAAAGGCATAAGCTGATTTGTCGGTCCGACTAGATGATGATAAATACGCCACCTTATATAAATAAAATGTAAACTAACAACAACAGCAGCAAAAATGCCTTGTGGGCGTTTTTTTCTTTTCTTGTCATGAGCTTGGAATTAAGAAAAATACTTTCGCACGCCGCAAAATGTCTTGGCCAAGCGCTCTGGAGCTCTTCAATCAGGCTAACAATCAGCGCAGCACTTCGAGTACTTCAAACTCAAAGTCATCCAATTGTCGGGCACTTCAGAATTGTTCTGTTCGCCTTTGACGTTGATTGAGCTCCGCTCAAGTTAGGTTTTTTTTTTTTCCCAGTCCCGAAGCCAAACTTGAGACAAAAGTTGCCGCGCCAAAAGCCAAATTGTCGGCGACTCATTTGGGTCCGCGGTTGTTGTAAGCTTATTGCGCGCATGTTTTTAAGTTTAGAGCGCTGATGTTATAAACAAATTAAGAAAATACAAAAAAAAAAAAAAAATACCGAAAAGAAGCAAGCAAACAAGCGCAAGTCACGATTGTTTGACAAAAAGATGCCCTGCAATTGTGGAGCTAGTTTACAAAGACATTAAAAGTGAAGTTCTATTAATTTATTGTTTCTTTAATATGGAAATAACATTTAAATATATATTAATATATAATATATAAGGCACTTGATCAGTCGGCTCGGCACAACCAAAAGAAATGGTCCATGATTCGGTTCACGCTTCGAACCAGCTTTCTGCCTTTCATTTCGGCGCTCGAAGCTGGCTTTACACCGTCTTGAGCCCAGCTTCTGATACACAAGATGCTGAAAAATATATTTTAAAAACTTTAAAGACACAACGCCCGTCGTTAAACTGATATATTTTATATATTTACGTATAATTTATGAGCATTAAATTTATGATTAATTGCATAGCTCTGTTGAGAAGAAAGAAACTTGCTTTTAGCCATGAACCAAACCAACGCAAAAGTTTGTTGGGCTTAAAGCCAGATTATATATATATATACCTGCTGTCTCCTACACCCAACTACCCCACTAAATCCCGCTCAATGCCTACAGGGTATCAGCTACAAAATCAAGAACGGCCATGTAAAAAAAAGTCAATGGCTTTCTTATAATTAAACTGCGAACATAATATATATACACACATAGTTTTTTTTTCTCGTTAAATTAATGAGCAAAAAATCAGCTGAAATTTAATAATAATAATATGTATAAACAAAGCGCAAAAATGATATGCTAGCCACAATAATTCGAGATGTTGGGTTTTCTTGCGGCTCATCTGTCATGCAAATCTCTTGGATTTAATTCTTCTTACACGCATCCTGCTCGGCTCCATACAATTAATCACAGTAGCGAACGAATCATGCGAAGATTTCAGAAAAAAATAACACTTTGCTCGTACATTGAACTTTGGGTTCTATGCTTTGGGTTGCTTGTGAAAGGCCTTTGATTAATGTAAGCGTGGCCAAAGATAGAAATGCCGCATAATTTTGGGCCAATGCTAATGTTTGGGGCTTCGCTTTTTGGCGCTTGGCTCATCGACATCTGCATGACAATTGGTTATTGTTGGCCAAAAAAGATTTCTATAATTTTTGGCATTACGCAAGTTGGGGGCGGCTAGCCAGGGGGGCGGGGCGGGGCGTGGCGCACCCATGCGGCTGCATTTTATGAACTGTTTAATGCCGCATACCAAAAACAAATCGAGTGAAATTTGCCAACGTAATTTTGCGCAAGCCAACAACAAATTGTTGTTGTTGTTTTGGTTTTTGTTTTTAATTGATTTCTCGACAGGCAATGACACACATTGCCATAAGCCAAACGATTTGTATATATGTATATATGTATACATATATAAACATATAGTTGCTTATGCCTATTTAAACGGCAAACGCAACTGTCAAGCGCCATGTACAACTGGGCGTATGCGTGTTTTTTTTTTTTATCGAGCCGACCTCAGTTATCACTCTTACTTGTAATGATGTGTTCATGTTTATGCCACGCTCCGATGGCCAATGGATCGGCAAGGCTGGGGATCTGGGTCTGCAGTCGGCCATAGATCCCATATACCATAAATATATAACTGAATTACCAGCTGTTGCCCAACTTATTTGTGAAATGCTGTCCGCTTAAAGACTTGAGGCTTTGCTGGAAATCTGCAGCTACTTTTTATAGACATTGGCGGGATTTCACTGTGAAGCCCACACTTAAAAGTAGCCTCAAGTTGTTTTAGCGGCTTTTGTATTAGTTTGATTTGCACTTGGATAAACTCTTTTAAAGATTCTAGGGATCTGCAGTCGGCCATAGATCCCATATACCATATATGCCCATAATGCCCAACTTATTTGTGAAATGCTGTCCGCTTATAGACATAAGGCTTTACTTGAAATCTGCAGCTGCTTTATATAGACATTATCTACTAAATTTGTTGTCTCTAGATATTTAAGTTTGTATTCCAAATCGTGGAGGCTCTAGCTCTTTTAGTTTTCGAGGTATGCCCCCAAACTTGCTTTGCAAACAACTTTTTCTTAATATATCGATATAAAGACAAACTTATCTTGCGAGCATCTGTTTCTTTTTTAATTTCAAGTACATACCCAAAGTAAATCCCCAATATTGAGAAATTCATTTAAGCAATAGACAGCATTTTCCACTAAATTAGTTAAAATCCCCAACTAATACTATGCATAAGTATTGGCTCATAACTCAAATGCAGCCATTGAATAGATAAGTTATGTAGCTGGAGTTTCACTAATTTGAATTCTACTGAAAATGTAAGCTTTCATCTATGATTATGGGCTGGCTGTAAGCTAATATCTAGATAATTGGCTGCTATTCTCTTGAAATCCTCAAATGCAATGCATGTGGCTTAGTTTGAGCCATATTGCATGCTTGTAAGCATCGGCTGGGGGATAGATAAGTTGCATTACAAATCGCTCGATTTTCACTAATTGAAATTCTCTTTCACATTTCCGACTTTTTTGCAGCAACAGCAAGGCGTACGATTTCCCAAGGCAGCAGCACAGATAAGTCGCCAGCAAGACTTGAATTATTGCACGCAACTGCAGCAGCAGCAGGAGGAAGAAGCAGCAGCATTGACTGCAACTGCAACTGCAACCGCAAGACGCACATATTGCAACGCAGCTTCGGCTACAAACAATTGTGGAAAAGTGTGCAAACGAACAATAGAAACTAGATAGAAAATCAGCAAAAGCGGCAACAAAACAGAGCAACTGGCAACTGGCAACTGGCAACGGGCAACGTGCAACATATATAAACTACTTTTTTTTTTTTTGGTATATGCTTCGGTTACGATGTCGTTGATGAAAATTCATCGAAGCAATGAATCATTTTGGCGCTGTGGATCGTTCATGTTGCTGCTGCTGTCATTGTTGTTGCTGGCAGAGGCTGCCGCGACTGTCGCCAGCGAAACCCAAACGAGTGCAACAAATGCTGCAATTAGACAGCAGCAGCAGCAGCAGCAGCAGGGGATAGAGGCTGCCGCAGCAACTTCGACGGCAACTGCTGTCAGCGAAAGCCAAATGCCAGGCAGCTCGGCTGAAATTTTGAGCGCCAGCGATGTGGGTAAGTTACCCTATATATGTATATAAGCTACACATATTGCACATACGTTAGACAATAGATCAGCTGCGCCCCTTGGCAGCTAACCCGGGAAAATTATGCGCTCGCATTTCGGGGGAAAATTGGCCAAAACGAGCCGAAATAAATCTATGCCAATTATTGACCAACTGCCAGCAGCAGCAACAACAAAAGCGGCGCAACAATCACCGCAACGACGCAACTTGGCCAACAGTCGCAGTTGGCTGGCAGACAGCAAAAGCACCAGAAACACAAAAAAAAAAAAAACAATTGGCCAGCTGAAAGTGCGGCAGAAGAGGCAACAACAGAAACAACAACTGGCATTGGCTAATCTCTGCGCAGTTGAAAGACAGCAAAACGTCGTCAACATACTTATATGTAGCCCAGTCTAAGGCTAGGCTCTCAGTTATTTACCTCTCAAGTTTTTCTATCTAGCTGTTGTGATGCGGGTCCAAAATATACGTCGATATTTTGAATCGGTTTAGAAAATCGACAAGAAAAATATTGATCAGTCGAAGCAGCGATAGCTACAAATTTCCAAATAATTTTACATTTTTTTAAACTTTACTTCTCCTGATAATAATATTAATAAATAATTATAGTTATTAGCGATCGGAGAACATTTCAATGAGATTCACAATTATTTACAAATTTGTAGTTATCGATTAATCGATTTGTTCCGTGTTGATTTTCTGATTCGATTAAAGCTGTGAACTCCATCGCTTATTTGAAAATTTGTAGTTATCGATAAGTCGATCACTCGATTTGTCCTTGGTGATTTTTTGATCCGATGCAAACTGCTATATTTCAACGCGCTTTTAAATTATTTGAAAAAGTGTAGTTATCGATTTGTTCCTTGTTTGATTTTCAGATTCGATTAGAGTTGTGAGCTCTGCAATTTACACATATTTCAACAAGCTTTTAAATTATTTCAAAATGTTAGTTATCGATAAACTGATTCATCGATTTATTGCTTTGTTGGATTTTTTGATTCGATGTAAACTTGATTCAACAAGCTTTTAATTTTAAAATTTATAGTTATCGATTAATCGATTTTCTGATCCGATTTTCGCTGTGAACTCTATATTATTAGCCCGAGCAGGTTTTATGTGTGCCACAAGCTGGTTATGTTTTTTACAGAACCTAACAGATGCTCCTTAGGATGGCTTAGGAGTTTCTTGGGAATCTATCGATAACATTTTTCTCTCATTTTGAGACGAAACATCGATACCAGCTCGTTAATAATAGCTTTTGTTGTCTTATGTAACCACATCTATATATATACTTACAATCTGCTCTTTTATCTAACTAGCTGTTCGAAAATCTTAGTTTTGTAGTTGATTTTGCTCTCGATAGCCCCAATAACAAATTGTCTACTTCGATGGGTTCGGCATGCCGCAAATAGCCTTCATTTCCTTTCCTTTGCGGCTTCGACTGCGGCTGCGGCTGTTTCTGTCTGTTGCATGTGAACTTTAGAGCCAGACTTTGTCCGTGGCGCGCTCACATACGACGACGCTCGTTAAATGTTATTTCTATAAAGTATTTTTTTAAGCAATTATTCGTTAGGTTGCGCCGCGTGTGGGCGTCAATTGTCAATTGTCTTTGTGGCAGCTCGAGTGTGTGGCCAGCTCGGCGGTAGGCCTAGTTGCCAAGGCCCGCATTTTCACTCAACTAAAGTAAAAAAAAACCCAAAAAATAAATACAATTACGAGTGCGACAGTCGCGAGTGCCCCACTGGGACATACCCTGTGCCCAAGTCTGAACTCTGCCAACATACATTCGTACTAAGAAGCTCCGGAGTATTCAATTTGTATTAATTAACATTTGTGTCTTTTATCTGATCGTGCTTAAAGGTTCCGGGCTGAAAGATTACATTGAAAGCTTTGTGAATACCAAAAATCATATCGTTAACTGTAAATGAACTCCCTCCTAAGATAACGTTAAAAAAAATGAAATATTCTTGTTTTGGCTATGATATAAGATGAATCATATGCCACATTTGCCTTCTTGCTAATAAAATCTCTTAAAATATATGGGTTGTATATCGATAATAATCTATTTATATCTATATAGTTAGCATTAAAAGATTTGTATGTAGATACTTAACGGTTTTTACTAGATTTATCGACATTTTAACATAATCTACTATTGGCATGGGATTAAATATCGATTTTTATCGATTTTTGCAAGAGTTATCGATACAGTTAAACTAAAGTGTTCTGACGTATAGTGTTTGGATATCGACCGAGTGTCAATAGTAATGATCGATAGTTATCGGATTGTAATAGAGTTATCGATTATTCTGAAGAACTTATTCTGCAATTGTTATACCAGAAACAACATTCAGTAAAATTTGATGTATTTACTCTTCAAGCTTACGAGCTCAACGACTTCATGTAGACAAAAGAATGTCAAACAGACTTAGATTACTTTGGGTTGACTCTTGATGCTGGTCAAGATTAGCTCAGGAATTCCTTCTATTACCTGTCACATTTGCAGTAAACCATTCTACCCCTCTTCGTCTCTTATCAATGGGTATATTGTACAAAAACTGTTTAAAATTATAAATTTATGCATGTTTATTCATGAGCTGAGCTGTGGGCTCTTCTTTTATTATGATTTGAATTGTGTGTGTGTGTGTGTGTGTGTGTTACCCACTCACATATTTTTGGTTAGCCACAAGTTTGGCTTACATAAACAGGTTGTAGCCGAAAGCCAAGAAAACTAAACAAAAGTTTAATGCATTTTGATTATTTTTAATGTATGCGCGTTTAAATCTCTCGGTGCTAAAAACCCATTTCCCACTTGCCCCCCCTCTGCACAACACGGCGATGAATGCGCATATATTTTATTTTTATTTTTATTTTTGGGGAAGCTTCGTTTTGTTACGAAATGCAGTTCTTCAGCTCTTGAGCTGGAAGTTGTTGCGGCTGCTGTTGTAGGTGTCGCTGGCCAGCCAAAAAAATCCTCAACATAAACATCAATATTGGTGGTATCTTGCCTCTTCCTCTCCCCCATCTCTCTCTCTCTCTCTCTGTCTGTCAGTCTCTATTTGCGGCTCTTTGCTGTGTGTGCTCATTATTGTTACCTGTTGTCTGTTTGCCTGCTGCGGCTCATGTGCGTTCATTGCGTAATCCGACACATTTACCTGGCGTATTCAAGCGTTGGCAGCCATTCGCCAGCTCAAAGACGAGCAGAAGACCGACCGGCTCATGAGCCGCATGTGCGCTAAATCGGTAAAGTCAACAAAAAGCCCAACAGCAACAGGCACAAAGGCAGCTGGCAGTGGCAACAGGTCTGCCAGGTAGTCAACCAGCTAGCTGCCAAGTGCAGCTGCCTGCAACGTCTGCTGCATCTGCAACTCGTACTCGTACAGCCTGGCGTATGCGCAATGTGGGCGTTCTGCCACATGCGGCTCATGCGAGTCATACGACTCGTATGCCAACTAGTTGAAGCTGTGCTTATTTTGTTTTTACGCGAATCTTAAGTGGGTGTAGCTACACACACACAAATATAATTGCATGTTGTGTGGGTGCTTATGATTCATTGTCTTCGACCATTACACACAGAAAAAACAAAGGAAAGAATTGCACGCAGAAGCTTAAATACCCTTGGTAGAATATGGCTTACGCCTGTGCATATATTTGGGGAGAATTTTAAGACAAATAATTGCTGAGTTTGAGAATGTTTAAAATGAGAAGGACACTTTTCAATATCATTTTGTAAACGATTCTTTCCTAAGAGCTATATGATATGCTAGTACAATATAGATAAGACATTGCAGAGCTTGGTAGAGTTAAGATATCTCGAAACTTTATTCATGAGCGATCAATCGATATGGGAGCTATATGATATAGTAGTTGGATTCTTCCCTGAGAGCTATATGTCATAGTAGACCGATGTAGATATGAGTTAAGATATCTCCAATCTTTATTTATTTATTTATCATATCAATCGATATGAGAACTATATAATATAGTAGTTCGATATGAACAAGACCTGGCTCATATGTGTGTAGCATGAGAGAGCTAGGTAGAGTTAAGAAATAATTTAATACAAAAACTTAATGTATGACCGTTCGATCATATGGCAGCTAAATGATATAGTAGCCCGATCCTGCTAGAGAAAGTCGGAACTGAAAGAGAAGTGCGCATAGAAAAAGACAGACTGGCAGATGGTCGCAGCTATAGCGACTCCTCTGTTGACGCAGATCAAGATTATATAGATATAGTTAAGCTAGTCGCAGTTATTTCTTTTAACTGTCACAAACTTGATGACAAAATTATAATACCCTCTGCTTGGAGTATAAGCATGGTAAAAAATCCCAGTTGCTTGAAACATGATTTTCAGCTCTAGCCCTGCACTGCCCAACTCCCCACTCAGCACCTGCCCCCTCTGCTCCCCACTCAACCCCTGCCCCCTCTGCTCCCCATTTGCTCCCCCTCTGCTCGCCCTGCAGGCATACGTAATCGTGTAAATATTTCTCTTGAAGCGACTGCCGCGTTACGTGTTTTGTTTATGTTTACAGGCAAAAAGCAAAAATAACAAATATTCAATAATGATATTATATTTATTTTTGTAGACACTTAAGAGTGAAGCAAAGCCTTAAGACCTCTTTAGCGCTAGGGAAAGTGAGGGCAGCTTTAGACCCGGAATCCATTGAAAATGCTTAAAGAGGGTAACAAGGTGTTGGGCAAGTGTGTGTAAAAGGCAGAGGGAGGCAGCTCATAAGGCATATATATTATTTATATTATTGATAAGCTTCAACAGGCAAGTCGATCTAGCCATGTCTGTCTGGCTATCCGCATGTTCATCTGCAGAAATACGTCTATCCCAGAGTCTAAGGGCATCATAGCTTGAATTTTGAATCTACCTCATCCTGGCGCACGAACAGATCGAGTATACTTTAAATCTTCGATAACTCGCCCCTGGAAACTTATAAGATCTAGGGACATTCAATTGGGAAAGAAAACTCTAGTATTCTATATACAGATGCTGAATATTTCGCTTCTTGGAAACCTTCCCCGTTCCCAACCAAAAACAAACGCAGTTTTGAAGATATAGTCTTCCGCATTTCCCATATGGTTATTCAGAGGGAAGAAGAAGCACACACACTGTGGGCGAATGTTTCATTCGCCAGCTAGTCGTTGTGACCAGGGTATCTGCTAGTCGTGCCGCCTCGCGTATACTCACTAGTTTTCACTTGTTGCCAGCGCAATTTGTCAGCAGTTTTTCAAACCTTTTTCCCTTCCATTTGTGCATTTTGTGCAAACATATTTTCACAACTCGCCAGCGCTTTTCTCAACTAACTTTGCCAACTAATTTTTCATTTAAAAGCGCATTTAAATTGTTTTTTTTTATCTTTGCGGTGGTTTGTTGTTGGGCGCATAAAGGAAAAGGAAATGAAACGCGTAATTTGTGTGCGGTTCGCGGCGGCCATTAAAACAAAAAACAGTTGGCGATTTTTTAACTCTGGTATTCGCTTGTTTTTTGCGCCTTCTTGTTGTTTCTTATTTTTGGCTGTTTACATAAAATGTTTATAATTTCATTTTCATTAGCCTGGCGTTGCAAAATGCGGCTAATCAAACGAACAAACGAACAAACTAACAAACGAGCAGGTTTATTGAACTCTTGGGCTCCGCATTTTGTCATCGACTTTGGCCAATTTTCCCCCCTTGTTTTATGGCCCATGATTAATTAAACGCAGCTGACCCAAAGTCGCGCTGCTTATGTAAGCCGGGGGCTTACATGATTTAGTTGGGGGGGAAACTTAATTTGAGGCACAAAAGAAAGCAAACGGCCAACTAATGATGCCAAAGTTGCACGCGGGTCGCGGCCAAAAGGGTCTGAGAGATGAAAAAAAAAAAAAAACAAAGTGAAAAACAAATCATTTTGCATTGCGTAAAACTGTGCAACAAGCTGCTGATGCGAGAGCTGCTGCTGCTGCTGCCTCGAGACTTGCTGCTGCTGATGATGACGAGCATGTGCCACGCCCCGCAGCCATTTGCAACGCCTCAATGCACAACAACAAACAACAACTTTGGCTATTGAAAACTTTTCAGACCGAGCCAAGCGACTCGCACTGAATTCGTAAAGCCAAAGCCAAAGCCAGACAAATAAACGGAAGCCTCAAACCGGGCACTAAAAAAAAACAACAAAAAAACAAGCTAAAACACAAAAAATCTGCGAAAAAAAAGGCTATGCAATTACTCAGTGCTGCATTTGTTATTGTTGCTGTCAACATTTAACATATTGTCAGATGGAAGTATAAAAACATTTAAGAGTGCGCTAGCGGGGAGCAGATACCCTGTACCCAAAAGAGATAATATATATGGGAAATGTGTTCCGATCTTTATGAAATGCTCAGGGCTTAAATGTGGCTGAACTTGTCGTGCTCATCAGGAATACATATATATTTATGGGCTGGCAGAATATATCCTGTACTCAAAGCCATAACATGTATAGGAAATGCACTCCCGATTAACCCCGGTGGTTATAGTCCGATCTTTTGAAATATTCAGAGCTTAAATGTGTCCTAAAATGTCGACCTGATGAAGAAAATATATAGCTCATGGGCTAGCAAATGCTTTCTTCTGTCCGTTACATACCTATGCCCAAAGCTATTATAACCCCTTGTTACAGGGTATTTATAGTCTATAAAAAGATCAAGGCATACATAGCGCTTAACTTGACATGCTGATCTACAATATATATGGCTTCTGGGCTGTCAGATGCTTCCATTTGTTTATTACAACATGTGCACAAAACTATTATACCCCTTGATACGATTTGTAAAAAGTTATATGGTATTTATAGTCCAATCTTTATAAGAGTCACGGCTTGAATATGGCCTAACTTGTCGGTCTGGTCATATATCATATCAAATAGATGTAGCTTTTGGGCTGGCAGATGCTTCCTTCTGTCTGTCACATACATGAACACAAAACTCGTATACCCCTTGATATGCCTTTTAAATTGCTACAGGGTATGCAAACCAACGCCCCATTTTGGCGCGCTTTGTTTTTTCGCAAAAAAAGGTCACTAAGGCAATCAGTTTTGATTCGGCAGTTGGTTGAATTCTAGATGCTAGGGTTACGACCAGGAAACAGCATTTGGGGCTCCTCGAGGCAGCGACCATTAGGCGGCATTTCACGACATCGTTTTCAGCTTCATTTCCGCATTGACATCCGCAAGGTATTTGTGTTTTCTGTTGTTGTATTTATTGTTACCTTTGCCATTTCTTTGGCTTTCTCACGTCGCTTTTGTCGTCGCTGGCAGCTGTTGCATTTCCTGCATTTAACTGCACCCATGAGCAGAGCCCAACCAGCTCCAATTCCAGCTCTTACTCCAGCTCCGAGTCTGGCTACAACTCCTTCAGCCGCTTTTGGGAAAATGTCACGCACATGAACTGCCAACTTTGGCAGTGTTCACTGTGGCTGTTGCTTCACTGTGGCTCTGCCAGCCTTTCTCTGGCTGCCGCCCTCCACCTCGTAGTTGACTGCTTTTGGCATTTTGTTGCATGTTTCGATTTCACATTAGAAATGCTTTCGATCGCCTCAAGCAAAACGTGTCTTGTGCCTTGCATGCGCGGCGGCCAACAAACAAGTTAATGCCATGAACGTGACCAGAGCCGGAGGCAGTGGGCAGGCAGTGCAGCAATGCGCTGTAGGGTGCAGCGCGGCAAAGCAAGCGTGCTAAAGTGCCCGACTGGGAGATACCCAGCCAAAGACAGCAGCAGCTGTGCTTCTTCCTACTCTTACGGCCACTTAATGGCAAACTGTATTATTAAATAACAGTTGTAATTATTATCGGCTCTTTACAAAAATCGTAAAAAAGGCTTGCACTGGGAGTTGGAAAATCGATATTGATCGATCTTAAGAGCGTAAAACTTATCGCAAAACAGAGACTTGTCTTTAGCTCTTCAAATATCCGAGATATGCTCAAGCTCATAATCTCAAAATTGATATTTATCGTTTTAGAGTATAGTGGGTTGATATCGATATTTATCGATTTCGAAAATGTTGAGGACTATCTCAAAACAGAAAAAACGTATCGCAAGAATACAATCGAAAAAATGTATATGTATCGACTTAGAGCACAGGCTGGTAAAGAATCGATACCTATCGATTTCGAGAATATTGGCGGGCTATCGCAAAACAAAAACTCTTATGTTTAGTTCTTTCAAGATATGCACAAAAACAGATTATTAAATATTTAATATCGATATCGAGAATAGGGGTTCGATAAATCGATATTTATCGGAACTATCGGAAACCAAAAAAACACTTTACTGTAGCTCTTGTAGTCTTCATGCGGCTGTTATACCTTCGTATTTATTCTCAATGTTCACAGGGTATTAAAGAAATTGCAACGCAAACGGCAAGAAAACTGCAACGAAAGCGCGCGGAGAAAGTTATTTTTTGGCCAAGGCGGCATTTAAAAATTGTATTTATGAGCTGGCTGCAAGCCAAGAAAGCAAAAGTGAAGCTGAGACCGGAGCTGAAGCTGAAGCTGGAGCAGTCGCCACATGAATTAGCGGCAATGAATTAATGAAAGTTTTACTCAATATTTGCTTCGATTGAATTGTATTTGTGTGCGTGTGTGTGTGGGCCTCTTGATTTGTGGCGGAAATGATTCACAATTAGTCACATTTGTTGTGTTTGCAGCTCGAAAGGTATTTGTATACAAAACTGAATTAGCTTGTAAACACGCTCAAACACAAGACGCGCTCACTTTCAGGG
Source organism: Drosophila littoralis (assembly GCA_018903485.1). NCBI lineage: Eukaryota > Metazoa > Arthropoda > Insecta > Diptera > Drosophilidae > Drosophila > Drosophila littoralis. Next base: position 1,361,055 of record JAEIGF010000408.1, read on the forward strand.
CCAAAGCGTGGAAGTCAAGCATTAAATTTACGTTAGCATTAAAATCCCAGGTCTCTATTTATTCTAAAAGTCCATTCATACTAATCAAATTCAATTTTAACTTTGGCCAACATTTGCAAACAATTCTGAGAGAATTTTAAAGCACATTTTTTGCAGATTGTTTCCACTGTGCTAAGCGAACATTTTAAAATACAATTAATTCTATTCAACACGGCAAAATTTTCCTATACAGTGAAAGCTCTGCTAACGGACAGCTGTTTTTTTTTGTAGGAGAAATTACCCAGCGGGGCTCAGCTTAGGTGAAAAATGTTGAAAATTTCACTATAATCTTTGTGTAGCTCAGGTTTACTTCAGATATATACAAATTTTGGCTTCATTTGGTTGTTGTTATATATTTTTTAGCATAAAAATAAAATTTGAACAGGCAACTTCTCGCTCGTTGGTCCGACGCTTCGACTGCATGCGATAGATGCATGTGAGGATAGATTTTCCTGTTTGTATTTTCCGCTCATTTTGTTACTTTGAGAGCACTTTCCAGTGTTCGTTCCAGGCAGCTTTTACTGTATATGTAATATTTCCCAAATTCGAACCACTCTTTTATTTTTTTTTGTCATGTGCAACGTTGCGTGTGATTGACATTTGTGTCATACGTAAACGTACGCATGTGTGTGTGTGTGTGTGTGTATTTTCCACTCATTGCATGTCATTTCATAATATTTAATATGACACCATTTAATAAGTAAAATCTAAAAGTTATTTGTCATATTTCAGTCAGTCAGTCAGTTAGTCAGCTTGTCAGTTAGTCGATTAGCCAACCGGCAGAACAAAAGTCTACCCACTCGTGTTCGCAATTTATTTTTAATTAAAAGTTCTAAAGAAAAGACATGCGATTCATTCAAGCGCCAAGTATTCGTGTATATGTGCTCATAATGAGCCCGCACTCTTGTAATTGTGTTTGTATTTGTATTCGCATTCAATTGTATTTCACGTAATTCGTAATTAAAACTTGACTTTTTTAATTCTGCCCCCATCGACTAGGCCCAAAGCAAAGGCCAGCCGCCGGCTCGTGGGAGCCTTGTGGCTTTGTCCAAGTGAAGGCCCAAATGCCTGCGAATAGAACCCGGGCCCCTGCCCAACTGAATGGTTGCCCATTGTGCGCTCAGATCAGCCAAATTGACGGCAATTAAATTTCACATCAACAGCAAAATTCTGGCCGCAAGTTTAAGCAAATATTGACATTAGTCAGCGCCGTGTCTGGTACATAAATAATATGATCTTTTTATACCCTGAACCCATTGAAAATTGATAGAGAGGGTATAAGGGTTGTGTGCAGAAGTATGTAACAGGCAGGGGGGACTTCTTCGTACCCACAAAAATAAATTGATATATTATATATATACTATATATTTCTGCTTAGCTTGAACAACCGAGTCGATCTAGTCTAGGCAAAACCTAAAAACAAGAATAACTTTGCCTGATTTAGATGGTAAATTGAATTAGAGGCCAAACAATGAACACAGAACCAAACCTCGCGGAAATCGGATGAGATTTGACGAAGTTATGTCTATATAGGATACAAGTGTTTTGTACAAAGGGGTATAAGTATTATATGTGTGTGTGAGTGTGGGCGTATGTGTATTAGTATATGCATGCATGTATGTGTGCATCGATGAATATATGCATGCATGCATGTTTGTTTTCTCATACCAAACTCAGACCAAGCTTATTTGTCGCTGTGCTGCGAATTTAAATAAAACGGATTTCCACCAAGTGCTCTACTCCTCGATTCTCATGAATTCAGGTAGGCCTTGCAGATTTTTATGCATTTTTAGTAAGTGCCTGACAAGTGTGTTGGTGATGAAGTCAGGGGTGAGTATGCTTGTATACCTACACACATACCGAGTGTGTGTATGTATGTATGTATGTATGTGTGTATGTATATATGCATGTATGTATGTATGTATACAAATATGTATACATGTATATGCAGACAAGCATGCATTCATACATATGCAGACATGCACACAAACATGTATGCATGCATGCATACATGTGCGCATGCATGCATGCTTGCATATACACAAATCAAACATGCATACATGTGTATACAAACAGGAGTACTCCAAACTTAAAACCACGCCCAAAAAATCATTGAATTACATTTGTATCGAGGAAGCAAGGATTTTGCGAAAAGTGTGAAACGCGTCTCAAATGATTTTTCGTAAAGATGCTTGCAAGCATAGGGCACCTTCTAGTCGGTCACTTTCGACTCGAGCACTCTTGATTTTTCGGCATTATGTAAGCACTTGACTTGGCTAAGCTGCTTAGAATTTGTGTTTGTGCCAAAGGAGAATTTTTCGTGGAGAGCCGCAACGTTTCGGCGCTTTTTGCGCTTTGTTGACCATTTTGTGGCTGCGGTTCGTTCGTTTTGGTTCGCTTCGTGCAGCCGCTGCCCAAAAAACAAAATCGTGTCTATGGCCAAATTCAAATTAAAATTCCACAGCGCATGCCAAGCAGCAGCAGCAGCCGCGGCAGCAGCATAGCTAATGCCAAGAAGTTGCGCGGCCAAGTGGATTGACGATTGTCTGTCCGACTGCAGCACGACAAACACCGCAACAGCGACAACTACTTAAGCGAATATATATGAAAAGTTGAAAATACACCGAATTTCGAATGCTCTCTACTTGCTGCATATGTCCTACTTTATATCTCTTTTCTTTTCTTGCTGACTCTCTCACTTACTTACGCTTCTTTGTCTCTTATTCGCTGCTCTCCTACTCACTTATTTAATTTGTCTCCATATTGCTCACTCTCTTCTTCTGCTTTTTTTCTTCTCACTCTCTCTACTCTTATCTATCACTCATTCTATCTTTTGTCTTTATTATTCTTCTTTGAGCTGCGAAGACATTCGGCTTACCTTCGTTCTCTTCTAGCCTTGCTCCCTCTCTATCTCTCTCTCTCTCTCTCTTACCTTCTTTCTCTCTCTCTTCCCCTCAGTATTTATTTTGTGACCAATAAACTTTAAACAGCAACGTCATGATCTTTCTGCACAATAAATGGAATGTCATAGTCCATATACATTTTAGTAAGGGTATTAAAGTAGGCACAGCAACGCCCGCGTCTCGCAACATAGAGCAAAAATGGCAGCTCGCAGCTCGTAGCTTTTGTTGTTGTTGTTGGTTCTGTTGAAGGCAGCGACGTGACGAGACGCCCAAATGGGGCGCACTGTTGTGTTGTACAGTGAAATAGGCAGACTATGGAGCGCACTCAATGGAGCAGCCAGCGAGGCTCGAACCCAAAAAAAGAAAAAAAAAAATGACAACGAATATATAAATCCAAGTCTGCCGTGGCCAAAAGGCGGCAGCGAGTTTTGTCGCTTGTTCTAGTCTCGCCGCGCTTGAGATGCCAGATGCCTAACCTTGGCCTAAACTGCAAGCCAATGAACTAAATGCTTGTGAAAAGCAGCAGCAGCAGCAACAACAACAACAGCAACAACAACAATTTGTTTGTTAACATTGTTGGCTGCGAGTCGTTTTGGCAGCTTTTAATGGCAACGTGAAAATTAAACAATTGTGCAAGCAGCCGCTTGATAATCGCCTCAATGATTCATGGCCCGAGCAGCAGAATAAGATTTGGCCAACACAAAAAAAAAAGAAATATGCCCACTAACAAATGCACTGCACAATGGGCAGCTGTTTAGCCCGAGGGGCAGCCACATCGCGTAGCTGCCACCAATTTGTGGCCAACTAATTATTCAGCTGCTCAGCTGCTGCCCCACGGTGCAGACATGTCAAGAGGCTACTGCGAACCAGTTGGAGCGTAGCCGAAATCTAAAATATTTCTAGGCTGAACTGATAAAAGTGCTCGAGCCCGACTGGAAGATACCCCGTGTGTCTACTTTGACATGTCTTAGTCTTATAAGTAAAGGAATATTCGTGCTCAAAACAAGCTATGCTTGTTCGAAAGAAGAATTGTACAAGAGCTTAGCCAATGAGTTGTCAAAGTGACACACTAATTTTGATTATAATTATGACGGCTATCGAATACCCTTGTAGACATATGGCTTACTTTGATATGATATATGATATTAGACCCACATTGATAAGATTTGGCTTATATGAATATAAGCAGCATACTTTAATCTGAGAGGAACTTCTACAATGTTTCATTATCAACTGAGCGACTAGTTTGCATAGAAAGAAACGGACGGACAGACGGACATGAATGTATAGACTCGGCTGATCTATAAAGACGGACCTGTGGAAAGGTTCAAGGGGCTTTAAAAGTGAGGGATCAGTACGCAGACTCCGACTACTTTACAGAGTCGGAGATGTCCCCTTCTATGCGTTACACACTTCAAAATAATACCCCCCACAAGGGTATCAAAAGATTCTTTATAGCTCTACGGTCTTTAGCTCTTGTAGTTTCTGATAGCGACAAGTTCTTCTCTGATATCGACATGACAGAGGACAAGCGGATATGGTCTACACATTTGTTGCTGATCGTGAATATTTTTTGTAATATATGCTTATTTGTACTCCATATTCAATTTGTACAGGGCAAAAACGCGGCTCTTAACTCAACTCTTGGCCAGTTGCCAATTGAAACGAGTTTCTGCTCGTGTTTGTCTGTGGACTTAGCGCTGGGTCTGAACGCATTAATATTTATTTATTTATTTGATTTATTTATTTTGCGATTTGATTTTCCAAGACGCGTCACGTTTCTCGTCTCAAGTTAACAAGAACTCTCGCAAGTGGAGTGGAGAGCTCTTTAGCATACTCGCTGCCTCGGCTTTACTAATCGTTGCCCTTTTTCTCCTGCAGATGCGGTTGCCGAGAAGCCCACCACGTACCGGCCCGCGGCTGGCGGACGCCCTTCGATGGCGCCACTCAACTCGGCGCTGGAGCGGGATCGCAAGCTGCGGAATGTGTTGGCCGCGCGCCGCACCGCATTGCAACGCGGTGGCTTTCGCACGCGGATCGGCACCACCGGACGAAGCGCCACCTCGCCGGCGGCGGCTGCCGTGGAGAGCACCTCGAAGTCGCCCAGCGATCCGCGCTCCGTCTGCATACGCAACTGCACCAAGAACTTCACCCGCCGCACCACCGCCAGCTGCATGCGGCAGTGCGCCAACTTTACGCGCATGGCCATGCCGGGCACCGCCAGCAACAGCTCGTCGGTGGTGCTGCGGGCGCCCAGCAAGGCGGCCAGCACGGCCACGGGCGAGCGCGACACCAACGAGATACTCTTCAGCGATGAGTCCTCGCACGGGCTCTTTGTCGTGGCCAAGGAGCAGAACGATACGCTCAACCACATAGCGGATGTTGCCAAGCTGCCGGCGACTGGCAAACAGCGTGGGCGTGGCAAGCCCATGCTGGCCGCGCTGGAGCAGCAGGAAGATGTAGACGAGGCGGACGAGGACGAGGCCGAGCTGCAGCCCTATCTGTACTTTGGCGCCAAGCTGCCGCCCATCAAGCCCGGCGCACTGACCATCACCCCGGCCGAGGGCGACGATCAACATCCGCGCGTGCTCGAGGTCTCCGTCAGCCAGACCACCAGCCCCACCAGCACCACAGCAGAGCCGACGGCCAAACCCACCGTGTCCACGCGACGCCCCCTGACCGCCGTGGAGCGCAGTCGCAGCCGCTACAAATATCACATGCGCGAAAGGGGCGTGGCGCCCACTGCACCACTGAACCCAACGGCTGCATCACCAGCTGCCCCGCCGCCAGCCAGCAGCCGCACACGCTACGTGGGCTCGGGCCGACCCACAGCGGGCCTGGCCGAGAGCTCGGTGGAGCAAAAGCCCGTCGAGCCAGCGGAGCCCGAGCTGCTGCAGAAGCCCGTGCTGGTGCGTCGAGTGGCTGGAAAACCACAGACATCCTCGACACCACTCATCATCACCGTGCTCAGCGCCGAGGAGGAGACAACGCCGGCGGCTCAAGCCGAGCCGGAGCCAAGCACAAGCAGCAGTACCTCAAGCACCACCACGACAGAGCCACCCAGCACCACGAGGAAGCCAACGACAACAACAACAACGAGCACCACCACAACGACAAGCACCACCACGACCAGCACCACCACGACAAGCAGCACCACCACGACACCTGCCACAACGACAAGCACAAGCACCACCACAACAACCACCAGGCCAAGCACCACCACAACAACCACTCGGCCAAGCACCACAATCGCAGCCCCAACCACAACCACCACAAGCACACTGGCGGCCAAGACGAAGACCATCATCGAGGAGGATACGGAACGTTTGCGCGCCTTGGGCCCTTCGCTCACGCAGGAGATCAATATCGAGGATCAGAATAATCTGATCATATTCTGCAACAGCACCGCCAACTGTGCGGCGACACCGCGCACACCACCACAGCTCGCGGCCACCACCGACTCCAGCTCGGGCTCGAAAATATTGCGCACCACGGTGCTGACATCGGTGCGCTCCACGGTGAATCCGCGCACCACCAGCCCGGCGCCGCCGCCCAACATCTTCATAGGCATTGTGGAGTCCTCCGCCTCCGCCTCGACTCCAGCCGACGTAAGCTCCACGGCGATTGCGGAGGAGCGTGACGTGGGCCTGGAGATGAGGCGCATGAATTTGGTCACACTGGTTCTGGTCGCTGTGGGCGTGGTTCCACTGGTGGCCATTGTCCTGTATTTGGTGCGCAACTATGTGGTGCGTCGCCAGGCCAAACAGGACGATGTCTTCGACGTGTGCATCACGGATCAGCAGCCCATTAGCCCTGTCAAAAAGGTCGACTCCAAGTATCAGCTGGAGCCGGACGATGACGAAGTCGACCATCATCAGCAGCAACAGCAGCTGGGCATGCCCATGTCCAACTCGCAGCCGCAACAGACTCCGCGCGACTCCAACCACAATCGCTACGATGACAAAACATCCTTGGCCAGCGAGTACCAGGAGTTCGAGCGCACCAACATCCGCCTGAAGAGTCTGCTCGGCGAGGGCAACTTCGGCCAGGTGTGGAAGGCCGAAGCCGACGATCTGAGCGGCCATTTCGGTGCCACACGCATCGTCGCCGTGAAGACCATACGCGCCTGCAGCGCCCAGGTCAGCCTCAAGGACGAGGCCAACATTATGCGCAAGCTGGGCTCCCATCAGAATGTGGTCACACTGCTGGGCGCCTGCGTCGAGAGCGGTACGTATTGCAGGAGAAAATTGGGAGCCGACTCGCAGATACCCTGCTGAGATATGCTCACAATTGGATGGGTTCAAAAAAGTTGTTCGTTTGTAAAGTCAACATTTTAGCTTTCTTCGTTACAAACATTCCTAGGCAAAAAGACGCACACATGTATGCATGCCTTGACAGCGTAGCTGAGCTTCTTTTTTTCTTATGCCCACACTATGGGAAGTACATGCTTAAAAAACTTCGAGGTTTATAGTCCGATCATTATGAAGTTTTCAAGGACTAAATATACCTGCAAAAAGTGTGTGTATACCAAAGCACGCGGCTCTAGCTTTGAGTATTTGTACTCTACTTAATGAGTATTTTTTAATTCTGTGGAAAATGGAGTAAGGTATTTCAAATGTGATATATTTTTAACCCAAACACCAAGTTCTGTGTATATAGCACTTAAATTTCTCGAGTTATGCTACAAAACCCAAATCTCAAAATCGATATTTATCGATATTAAGATAATGGGAACATATATCGAAAATATATGATGAGCTCTTTCTGCGTATGATATAGGGGAATATATATTTAAAATTTAAAGTCTGTAGGTTCTTTAGCTGCTGAGATCGAGGCATTCATAAAGGCAGACGGGGGACTTGGCTAGCTCGTATTCCCTATCAATAATATGTGAGGTCGAAGATGATTCCATTTCCGTCTTCAATACATATTCGCCTTTTTAGACATTCTTAATGGGTTCAGGCATACTTAATCCCATTTAATCCTCATACGTTCTTCATACGCAGAGCCGCACATGCTGATCATGGAGTACGCGATGCGGGGACGTCTGCTGTCGCTGCTGCGGGCCGCACGCAGCGCGACGAATATTCTGCCCGCCTCGGTGCCGGGCGGACGCAGCCTGGCGCCGCTCTCGCCACGCACCCTGGCGGGCTTTGCGCTGGACATTGCCTGCGGAATGGAGTACATAGCCGGGCACAGGGTAAGCTCAGTTTCCAACTAACCGAAAAGATCACAAGCCTAACTTCTACTCACTTTCTATCGACAGATTGTCCATCGGGATCTGGCGGCGAGGAATGTGCTGCTGGATCACAATGGCATGTGCAAGATCTGTGATTTTGGCATGTCCATTGATCTGGATGCGGAGCGCATGCGCAAGGAGCAGGAGAAGAATGCGGCCAACGATATAATGCGCAGCAATGCGCAAAAGTTTAAGTTCGACTTTGGCAGTCGCTATATATTGCAGCATTGGCAGCACACCTTTGGCCAGGGCCAGCAGGGCGGTGGCTGCTCCAAGGATCAGTCGGAGAAAAAGCATCATGGCCATGATACAATTGGCAAGCGACATGCTCTGCCCATACGCTGGATGGCGCCTGAGAGTCTACAGTTTCACATGTTCACCACCGAAACGGACATTTGGGCCTTTGGCATCGTCCTCTGGGAGATTGCCACGCTGGGTAAGCTGAAGCTTAGTTCTTTATAAATATTTCCTCTACTCACTTCTCATTTCCTGGGCAGGCTCCACGCCGTACTCTCATCTGACGGGCCGCGAGGTCATACGCCGTGTGCCACAGGGCCTGCGACCCGAGCTGCCCAAGGAGAGCCGGCACGAGTTCTACAATCTGATGTCGCGCTGCTGGCACAAGGAGCCGCAGCTCCGGCCCACGTTCGCACAGTCGCGTCTGGAGATCACACGATCGCTGCACAAGTGGGTCGATGATGATTCCGCCGCCTCGGATTATATGGACGTGAGCGGCTTTAGTGAGGATCTCGAACATGGCGTTGTCTACTTCAACCACCGCATCTCGGAGTTTGAGTGCGAAATATGACGTTGACTGAATCACCCCATCCACCAATCCACCATCAACAACCACCTGCACACTAGGGCCCGGCATCGGTTAATTCATTTACCACAAACTCGGGTACTCAATCGATTTACACGAAAACAGACAAACGCGAGCCTTCGAGTATCGAGCTAAACGAAGACATTTATTCAAACGAAGTTCGAGCTACTCGAGCAGCTGCAACATGTTCGAGTTAACGGTTTGATACCATACATGTATGATGGCTAAGCCCGAACGAGTTAAGAACTAGTTCGATCAATTCGGTTTAACTGAATCTTCGGTCGAGTCGACCTTTTCAATTTTTTGTTTACAGCTTAAGCTTATTTCCAGCTTGATTCGTTTGATTCGATGCAGGGCTCTATTGCACTCCATAATCTCGTCGCCATTGCCCACCAACTAATGTGTACATCAGGCTCATCCGCACACACACACACACACCCACATCCACACACACTTCCTGTACCATTTCAAAATTCGCGTGCTTGTCGAGCAGTATTATTTGTATCTTATATCTGTATCTTTGCCTCTTAGTTTCGTTATGTTTTCGGGTTTGAGAGCTCTCTCTCAATCTTTTGTATATATTGTATGCGTTGCACATGATTTATTTTATGATTTTATTATTTAGGCCCTATGTTTAATTAATGGCGCTACTTGTGCTTAGTTGATATTAGTCACTTAGTTCTTCTAGTCTATATCTAAAATTCATTTCCCAAGTTGAGCCGCCCAACGTAATCCGTAGCCTTAGTCGAGTTGACTGCACCGCAATATATGGCACAGAGTTTAGTTTTGAAATTTATTCTTCTCAACATAGGACTTAATATTATTGTTATCGATATAGAAATATATAATTGTACAAATAAATTAATTAAACACGAAATATAATAATTATATTTACACCAATTAACAAACTGAGATCTATATACATTTGTTACAATAATGTAATTACCGAGCCAATTTTAGCGTAAATTTTGAAATTGAAAAATTGCGTTTTGTTAATTGTTAATCGATGCATCAGATCCGTATGAGTTATATTCCAAACCTGACTTTATGTACACTAGGTATTCGAATTTTAACAATTTTTAAAAACTTTATTCGTAGATCGGTCAATTGAAATCTTATTTGGAAAAGATCTCACATTTTGGAAGCTCTATAGAATAGATTGGAATCAAAAATTGTCGATTTCTGAATCCAAATTTCTTAAAAAAAATCAATTCAAAATTAATCTCTAGCGCTTTAATATTAAACTCGAGAGTAGGGATCGTTCCGGATCATTAAAAAAAATTGTTGATTTTAGAACGATCCGAACTCTCGCCCAAATTTTGATGTAATCCCTAGCCATTTAGGTACCGTATGAGTACAACAAGCAATGTTATACCCAGATCAGACTCACAGTTAACCCTAGTTGTAAATATGTAATAATATGAATACCTCGGGTAAGTATAATCGGATCTGCGGGAAATACTCGCTAATCCAGTATCTATAGAGATAGTTAAAATATATTTTAAGAGAGCTTGAGAGTTGATTAGACGGTTATCTAATTGAGAATGTATAGATTGAAAAATAAGGTATATATGTTCCATTAGCCATTCGCATAATTGTGACGACGCTTTTTAGTTTCTTTATCTAAAGGGAATGCAACTTAAACATTATGTCTAATAGAGGGCTAAGTTAAGTGAAGCTTCAAGCTAATATGTAAGCTAGTTTTTAACTTTTTCTATTGAGCTGGCAGCGCTGCTCTCGCGCTCATAAGGTTGCCACCCTGCTCAACTTAAGTCTAAAACGTACTTATAAGCAGCTGGCAACTACAACGAGTTACGATTGGAGCTAGTTTTTTCGAACTAGCTCATAATTTAAATTTGTTGGTTGGGCAATCGAAAACGTAAAATCAAGTAAACATTTTGTTACTTTTTTATAGGAGGAGATATATTTATTTATTAATTGATAAAATTTCAATGGATTGGATTGGGGCTGGATTAAAAATGACAGAGAACTTGTGCTTAAAAGCATAAATGTATAATTACCAAAAATCGATGCTGATTTACCTTGAGTCATCATATAACCGGAAGGCCCCGCACTCATCAGTGCTTGGCATATTCTAAACGAGACTTAATGCATAATTAAGCAAACGCTATGCATTTAGGCAGCATATTAATGAGTTTCAGCTCAGTTTAGTTTCTGAAGTTCACAGTTGTACAATTTCCTCGTTGTTGCACAATTGAGGAACTAAGCGAATCGAGTCGCAGCGGGATCATCAATCAAGGGATAAATTTTATGAGTGCCAGCAATTTGGCTGCTCAGCAGGCACAACAACAAAGGGAGTCGACGGTAATTTGCAAATTAGCCAAGCTGAATGCAGGCTTTTTATGGCCACGGCAGATGCAAGCGGGAAAGTCAGCAGAAGAGTTTTTCACGTCGCGTTCGTTTGCATCGCTGATTGATGACGCTGCAATAAAATAAAACGCCAGCGATGCGGTAATATGTTTAATGGACACAAACATAATGTGCGTAACGGCCTAAAGAGCCGAAACACGCATTGCGTGAAAAATAGAAAATCAGAAAAAAAGTAATGCTGAAAATGCAGCCGCTGTGCCAAGAAAGTGTGAAGAAAATTTCAAGTGGCAATTGAAAGTGAGCAAATGCCAACTTAAGCGTCTTTAATTTCCACTAGCCAAATGATAAAGCTATAGCCATAAAAGCGCACAAAACCGAAACCCAACGAAAATGATCATTAATGGAGCAATAGCCGGAGTTTGCAGTTCAATTAGCGGGGAGTAAGCCGCTAACTGTGCAGTTTAAGTCACGGCCGAGGGCAGACTATGCAAAAAGAAAACAAGTTAAGTTGGGCTAGTCGAAACCTGACCTGACTGGAAGATACCCTAAGCCCAGCGATAAGCCTTCCAGCTTCCTTCTAGGCAGTCACGCGATCGAGGTATGATAAAAAGACCAAATGCCAATGCCAAATGATATTATGATCGAAATCGAAAAAAGTTAAAATATTTTTCATATTTTAAGTATCTGCATATTAAAGTCAAAGATTGGCGGACATACTCTGAGAACTACTCAGCTCCTAAGCTTGAACAAGAATATATACATTTTATGCCTTATGGTCTCGTGCATGTCACGTATCTGTTCAAAAAACCTAAAGACCCTTTTTAAGACATTTTCAGATTATAGACAATAGAAAAAAAAAAACGAAAGTTTGCCGCCTGCCTTTCGTCTGCCTGCCAAAAGTGGCAGCTTGTTAAATTGATTTACGCTGCGGGCCCTCGCCTGACCCCCGACCCCCGACCCCTGGACCCAGGCTGCAGCTGATTGCAGTGTCAGGCAAATCGGTAGTTAACGACTCTTTAACTATTTAATTTAGCTATGCATATTTGTCAGGCTTCCGCGCGTTTTGTTTCCTGACCCACAAAAAAAAAAAACGAAAAAAACAAAAGACTTAAGACACGAACTTTGTAATGAGGCGTGAAGAAGCGCGCAAAAGCTTCCGCATTACGTGCGAACTATTTAGCAAATTGAAATTGTGTATGTTTTTAATGCCAGCTAACGGTTCAGCAAACTGCAAAAGAAAAGCAATTAGACAATTGGCAATTTAATGCAAACACGTCGCAGCAGCAGCAGCAACAGAACCAGCAGCGCAGTCGGCAGCAGCAGAGGCAGCGCTGTCAGCAGCAGAGACAGCGGCAACGGCGGCGCCTCAGCAAACAGTCGGCGGCGAGTGTTGAAAGCGTTAAGACGTGCAAGCGGCAGCTGTGCACAGTTATTCACAGTGTTTGCTCTACTCTCTTGCTCCCGATCTGCTCTCTATCTCTCTATCTCTCTCTTTCTCGCTCGCTCTCTCGTCAGCGAGAAGTCGGGGAAAAAAGCTGCAGCAGCGGCAAATAAAGGCGCGTGTGAAATCTGTGAAAATTTGCCTTCAAACAAAATCAACAACTAGATGAAGAAGAAGCAGCAGCAGCGGCAGCTGAAGTTAACATAAAAAGTGAAAATTAGTGAAGAAGTTCGATTGCGGTTCTCAGGAAATAAACGGGGCAAAAACATAAAGCCGCAGCTCCAAAGCGAACGAGGTGATTTCTTGCGACGCGCAGCCCCATTTATAAATTAATCATAAAAGTAAAACAACAACAACAACAAAATCGAACACCCAAAATCGAAATTGGAATCTTTAAATGCTGCTTCTTTTTTATTTGTGTGTTTTTAGCCAAATATGTGAAATGGAAACAACTTTCTAAAAGAAACAAAAACAACAACAGCAACAACAAACGAAGCGACGCACCAAAATTTGAATTCTTTTTATTCTTTACGGCCGAGGAAATTGTGTCAGCTTGTTAAGCTGTGCGTGCTGTGCGTCTTGTTGTTGTTGTTGTTGTGTTTATACCCTGCGCCCATTGAATATGTATAAAAAGGGTATACAGGTTTTGTGCAAATATATGTAGCAGGCAAAGCTCATATGCATTCGATTAGGACGTCGGGGGACTCGATCTAGCCATGTCTGTCTGTCTATAGATTATATCTAGCTATGTCTGTCTGTCTGTGAATTATATATTCTACAACACCTTACGCATAATTAGTTTTCGATATCTTCTCTCACTTATCGATAGATATCGATTTGAAGAAGATTCAAGAGTTAGACCAAACTTTATGTATAGATTCTAAAAATAGTTACCTTTGTGGATACTTCCCGCTCTTCCCATCAGAAGTATAAAAAGTAATGTTTGGAGCTAGAGCCTTGCGCTGTGGTTTATCCACCCACGCATATGCCATATTCAATCCCTGAAAATAACCTAAACATCGGACCATAAGCTCCTCAGCTAATCACAAACATTTTATCCATAGTATAAGGCCAAGGCAAGAAGAAGCATTGCTTAAGGTATTTTCTAGTCGTGCATGCCCAACTTGAGCACCTCAAATTTCTTGTTGGTTTTAATGGCGTCGTTAACAGCGCCGCTTTGCCCTAGTGTCAAGTTCGTTGCCTAAGTCTTTCGTTTAGGGCCTGCAAATTGAATTTGTGAGCACGCGCCATCGATTATTTTTCGTCTTTTGGCTGGCTGAACAGTGTACACTGTCCAATCTGTGAGCTGTCTAGATCAAGTTGCGTTTACTAGGTTAGTCGGTTAGTTGTTGTTGTTGTTGTAGTTGTTGTTCTTCTTGTTGTTGTTGTTGTTGCTGCAGCAGCCACAAGCTGGTGTCTGCTTATAGGATTCTCGAGTCGCGACTTTCTTGCTGCGGTTGTTTCTCTTATTGCAGCGCTTTAATTTGTTGCTTGATGTGTTTTTTATTTTGCTTGTTTTTTTTTTTCATTTTTTTTTCGACTGGCCCAGTTTGAGCGTCAGTCGCAACGCACGCGAATTATAAGCTAATTACGAGCTGCCAAAGAATTTGCGAGTGAAATTGCATTCAGCTGCATTTGCAGCATCTCCCAGCTGCAGCATCTGCGCAATTTGTTTATCTATTTACTTTTACTGAATGTGGGCGCCTGGGAACCGTATGGCCTGTGGGAAACATTGCGGCTTATTGGCTTAATTTGATTTATGGCATCACTTTCCCAGTGCCCAGCGTATGTTCATATGCAAAAGGCCGCACAAAACCAGAAGCGCCGAGGTCGGTCTCTCCCCTCCCCCTCCCCCTCTCTTCCTCTCTCCTGCTCTGTTGCCATTAGATGTGTTGCCAATGCCATTGCGCAGGTGTGCAAAATAATTTAAAGACACGGGCACAACGGCAACATCCTCACGACCTGCGCGCCGCTTTAAGCCAAAACAAACGATGCGCACAAATCTCAGCTCGTTGGCAGCTGGGGGCGGCCGTGCCGCCAACTGAGCTAGCGATGGGCGCGTGACGTGTTTTACTACACATTCCAAAAACGAACACGAAATAAAACTTATATATGCCAAGGCAAGGCTAACTAAGCCCAGCTCAGTTCAGTCAAAAATATCTATTTTGTTTCATTTTTTAAAGAATTTTTAATTAGGCTTAATATATTTATATATAATACTACTTAAATTGTATTATATATATTTTCTCATGCTAAAATCCGTTCGCTGAGTTGGAACACAAGGTATTTGCCAGGTCAAAGTGGGCTATTGAATGGGCTTGAGTCGAAAGTTAAAGCTGAAAATATTATTCTTACTTAGAGAACGTGCTCTAAGATGTGCACGAATCACTCACGAAATATAGAAACAGACAAACACGACCCCTGCTCATCTTTAAGTTGAAGATGCAACCTGAAGATCTGGCAGCAGCTTTTTATTTACTGGCCTTGTGGCTTGTTTTGGCAGGCTCCTTGCCAGTTGCTGTTAATGTCTCTCTGCTGCCTTTTCTAAACTGTCAACCAGTCGATAGATAAAGCCAAGCCAAAGTGTCGGCAAGTTTTCACTTTTCAACTGCGCAAAGGTCAGCGCAAAGGCAACAGCAGCTGCATCTGCTGCTGCAGAGGCTGCCTCTGGCCATGCCTTAAGGAGCCGCTGGCTGTCCGTCTGTCCGCCTCCCTCGGGCCTGGGTGTAGTTAGCATTTGAATTTGTCAGCTCCCATCGCATTGGCATTCACAGACGAGCACTTTCGAATGCAATTGTTTGCATTCCGTGGGCGCGCGCGCGCATTTGCATTGTGATCGACCAAAAACAAAAAAAAAATACAATCAACATACATATCAATGCGGGTTCAAGACAAGGGCACGAGCATGTCTAGCTTATTAATCAGGAAATCGGTTTACAAAACACAGTAGCGTCAGTTCTTTAACCCCAAAAGTTGATTCATATCGACTGTGCTAGAAATGGCGCACATTTAATAAACTTATATGAATCACATCTATATACATAAATCTATCTGGCATTTCTCGGCTTGCCGGTCTACGTGTTTTGCTTTAAATTGGAGACGTCTCAATATATTTTTAATATGGATATTTAACAATAAGTTGAAATCTATCAACTTGAGCAACAAAAGTTGGCATCTACGTTGTTCGCCCATTAAAAAACAACTTTTATTCTTCAATCCTTGGCCATAATTTTCTGTCCAAGAGGTTTGGATTATCCAATAAGTGAGAACACAGGGAAAAGGGAAAGGCAAATTGCGCAAAGTTCCTTAGAAAAAAGATTGTAACTGATTAGAACAGAAATTACTTGTCTAGGTAGAATTGGGGCCCAACTTGCGTTGTGTTTAAAAAGAATGTGAAGAGGAAAGCAACAAGAATAAACGCTTTGAAGCTGAATATGTAGCCAATGCCAAACATTACTACGATATTGGCCAACTTGGGTAAGGCCAAATACTTCACGATACTGGACTTTAAGTCCGGTGGTTGGAATACATTTAAATTCTCCTACCAAAGGGAACAGCAAAGCCTATTGGGCTTTAAGTGGTTGCAATATTCAATTGATATTGGGCGTGCCGAAGACAGCTGTGCTTCATTATTTATGTTATGTCTTGTGCGCAGCAGAATATTGTTGCACAGTGTAAAATTATTGTTATCGGCCGCAAGGTCTTTGCCTAGTTAACTGCACAGATCACAGCTTGCAGAGGTTGCCTGATTTATGACTGAATACGTGAAGTGGCAGGAGAAGCACAAGAGCAACTGCTGCAACAACAACAACAACAACCGCAACACTGACACCGACACTTATGAGTTGTTTGGTGCTTCACGCCTTGTTGAGCAGGCGAAGATGACGTTGGCCACAATGCGGCGATGGCTATGACTGTGACTGCGACTAGAGGTATATCTATGGCTATGACTATGGCTATGACTATGGCTATGGCTATGGCTATGGCTATGGCTAAGGCTATGGCCTATAGCTGTGGCTATGGCTGTGCCGCTGGCGATTACCTAAAGTCGCAGCGGTAGCTGCCGTAATAGCCATTGCGACGACTTGATTATGATTGCGGCTCAGCCCCTGGCGCTGACGCCGTGTGTGTGGTGCGATGGTGCGGTGGTGCATTGTGGTGTTTACGGTTTTATTACAATTGTTAATGCTCATGTTAATGGCTTTTACTTTCGGTGGAAAGGCGAACGACAACAACAACAACAACAACAGCAGCAACAAATTCAAATCTGAGGCAATGAAAGCAAAAGTTCGTTGCCTAAGTCTTTCGTTTAGAATGCGCGCTGTTGAAAGCGTGCGACGCATAACAATAAATTATTTTTTTTGGGAGTTTTTTGATGCTTTTATTTGTGGAATTTAATTGCGTCTTAATAACTGCAATCTGTACGCCCATTTTTCCTCCAACAACTTTCGTTTGTTTCGCAGCGAAAATGAAAGCGGGCCGCGCTTTTGGCTGCCTCTTCTGGGCGTTGCTTTATTGTGTGCTGTATTTGGATTTGGTCAGCGCCAGCGAGGATGAGCTGCTGGACTTTGATTTTGCCGATGCCACCGAAACGGACGCCAGAGCCAACATAGAGGCCTGGCAACTGGCCGATGAGCAGCAGGCGGAGCAGGCGGAAAAGAAACTAGAGGACAATATGCTTGACTTTAGCGTGGACCTGGACGAGCCGGAGCCAGAGAAGCAGCTGCCCCAGTTCGACTGGCGCGAAAGAGTGCTGCGCACAGCCCTCTCCAAGGCGCTGACGGATCGTGTGCTGCGCCAGAAGTTTGCCGAGGTGATGCCCATTCTGCGCGTGCTGTCCTCGCAGCAGCGCCTGGCGCTCTCTGCCCTGATCTCGGCGCAAATGAACGCCAAGCGCGGACACGAGCTCAAGCTGGAGCAGGTCTGTAAATACATTTAACTAAATCACATTTGTCTCACCTTTCTGTCCGTCTTGCAGGTGCGCATGATGTTTGGCGACGACAGGAAGCTGCTGCTGCCCGTTGTCTACGATCTGGCCAATCTGGTGAAGAGCTCGGCGCGCAAGTACATCCGGCTGGGCAACGAGCTGGCTGCTGCGGCGCTGCGCCAGACGCCGCTGCAGAAGCGCAAGGATGTGCTCACCTTCGAGGAGTCCGAGCAGGACGACAGTGTGGGCACCATTGATGTCGGCGCCAAGCCCAGCCAAGAGCCGGCCAGCTCGCTGGAGGACTTCTTCGATGAGATGCAAGCGGAGGTGCTCGATCCGCAGATGATCAACGAAGCGCTCCAGTCAGCCACGCCTACGGCTGCTCAGCCCCAGCCTAGCGCCAATCGCACGCGGCGAGTGCGTCGCACGGCGGATGAATTTGTGCACAAGCTGACGCGCTCCGTGCCCGTCTCGGTCAGCGAGCAGCAGCTGCTGGGCGGCGCCGCGGGCCGCACCATCAAGCTGAACACGACGGTCTTTCAGCAGCCGCCCAGCGCTGCAGCGGCCACCACGGCCGCCACAACGGCGCCCAGCACCACGCAGTCCTACGAGCAAATTGAGGATCTCGCCCTGGCCGGCCTGAATGGCACCGACGCAGACGAGCGTCTTTTTCAGCTGAACAATGACAGCGGCAACAACAGCAGCAGCAGCGCTGAGGAGCCGCTGCCCAGTCCCGAGGAGCTCATAGCGGGTCCGCGCTATCGGCGACCCAGCTCCAAGCTGCCGGCTATTAAGCGGAAGCGCGTCCAGAGCTCGGTCTACAGCCGCGGCCGGCCCAAGGGCTCGGCCAGCTCGCACAGTCCGGTGCTGGCGCCACCGCACAAGAAATGCGAACGCTTCACCAACAACATGTGCATACGCACCGACGACTATCCGCTGTAAGATCCACTTAGTTAGCCGGCTTTTGGTACCCTTTCCCGGGTTGTAGCCCGCCCCTAGTCTAGTGTAGTAAGATTTTTAGCCTAAATAAACGTAATTTATTTTGTTCACCTCCTCAATCCAATTGCACACATATTTTAGTGGTTTCGGTGGTTCTACTAATTTCCCTGCTACCAGCTAAGAAAAAAAACCCTCTCTTGACTCTCCACTTTCACCTCAACGCAGCGAACAGATCATGGGCAGCATTCGCCGGCACAAGAATGCGATGAGCGCTCTGCTGGCCGAGTTCTACGACAAGCCCAACAACAATCTCGAGTTTGGCGACGAGTTCGACGACTATCTGCTCAACAAAAAGCGGTGAGTGAAAGATCTAGCGATCATTAGCAAACGGCATTAGAAAAAATAACCTCTCTCTAAATATGTCTTCTAGGCGCGAGGACGAGGGCAGCGCCGGCGGCATGTGCCAGAGCGTTGTGCGCTATGCCCGCCCACAAAAAGCCAAAGCCGCCTCCGGCGAATGGAAGTTTATTGTCAACACGGGTCAGCACACACAAACGCTGCGGTTGGAGAAGTGCAGGTGAGCTAGCTATAAAATTGAATTAGTTTCAAGTTCATTATGGTAAAAAATAGAACAAATAACTAAATTTGAACCGACGAACTCTAGTTTAATGGTCCGATCAGTCAGTCAGGATAGTATTTCTATATATACATATATATAAATAAGTTGCCCCACAATGTTGTGGAAATCCACAAAAATCGCTTTCCAAAGTTCATCAACCCAAAATGAGCAAAAGCGAATTACATAAAGAGTTTACTATTTTTGGCACACTAAGCTAATGATAGAGCTATCAATCATCATCATCATCAACATAGTCTGCATTGAAATTATAGTTGATTTCGTTTTATAAATAGCTGAAATTTGGACTAAAGTTAAAGCCAATATATATTGTGAAAATATATTTTGCTTTCTTTATGTCGTATTTTATCATAAGACCATTATCTACCACATGAAATGTCTGTCTTTCTGTTGAGGAGCTATGTCGTAGGCAAGCAGTGCAAATATCGCCTCTCTATGTGATTTTCAAGAATTTAAGTCTTTAACGGAAGAAAAAAGAGAAGGAATGGAAGAGAGTAGGAGAGGGAGATAAATAAACATCATAATTTCTGCCATATAATTTGTTTGATCAGATAGCATTATATACATGCTTTGTCAATTATTAGCATTACCAAGCTATTAGTCATAAAGTCAGTTTCATTAGACTTGACAGCAGCATTTCGTATGCATAAACTGTTCTAATTGCGCTGCTTTCTCTGCTCGTTAGTAATCCTGGCGAAAGCTGTTCGTATCTGGCGCAAACGTATCGCTCGCACTGCGCGCAGGTCTACAACTACCATCGGCTGCTGAGCTGGGACAAGGTGCGTGGCCTGCATGTGGACATATTCAAGGTGCCCACCTGCTGCTCGTGCCAGGTGGACGGCTATCGGCAGCAGTTTCCGCCGCTCTCCTCCATCCAGGCCAAGGAGTACTCGCCGGCCGGCTACAAGCTGGCCAGCAATGGCAATGGCAATGGGAACAGCAATGGCTACAGCACCATCAACGAGGAGGATCTGGACTACAACGACGAGAGCGACGAGGACGACTTGGGGCTCAGCTATGCGCCGTACAACAGTCGCGACAATAACGAGCTGAGCTACTTGAGCAGCAAGAAGGTGCGCTCCAAGCTGCCGGCGCCCGCCAGCGTGGGCCCCTATCTCAGTCCGCCCGATGATGAGGATCCCTTTGCCACTGGCTACAAGAGCCACAAAAGCAGCAGTTCCAGCTCCAGCTCCGGCTCGAAAAAGTATTACAGCCAGCTGAGCCGCCGGCGGCCGCAGCACAATGAACCGCGCGTCGACATCGACCTGGATCTGTCGCCCAGCGAGACACAGGCCGGACAAGAGGTAAACGTATTTGGACCAACGCTGGCTGGGGAACAGCCGCGCGTGCCCATCAAGCGCAAGCGTATTTATAGCTCCACCACCCACACAGCCGCAACCGTTGCCAGCGAAGCCGCAGGAGGATCAGCTCGACTACGCATACCCATACACATATCCAAATCACAGAGCACAGCCGCAGCCACAGCCGCAGCCGCAGCCACAGCCGGCAGTCTACCAGCCCGCACAGGAGCCGCCGCTGCAGTCAGCGTCGGGGCCGGGGTCGGTGTCGGTGCTGCCGCCCATGCCCACCAAGCGTCTGCTGCATCCGGCGCAACTGCATCATCTAACCCTGCCCTCGGCCAGGGTCAGCGCCACAACGCCCCGAGCAAGTCGCGACCACGTTTCTATGCGCCCGCTGCGACGACGCCCGCAGTCGCTGCCACCTCGAGCCCAGGCAGCCCAGCGGCGCCACTACCGACCACCTACGTCCAGCAGAAGCAGCAGCAGCAGTCGACGACACTTCCACAGCCGCCACATGTGAGCTTCACCTTTGGGGATTCGGGCATCAGCAACGGCAACGGCACGAGGCGCATCAACTACAGCTACCATCCCATCATTGATTTCTTCGAGAAGAACAGACGCGCGGAGGCAACAACAGCCGGGGCTAAGCTGCAGGCGGAGCCGGAGGAGGAGGAGGAGGAGCAGCGCCTGGGCATGGGCGTCTATCAGCATGCGATGCACGCCTCGCACGAGCGCCGAATGGGCTTTGGCTTTGCGGCGGCTGGTGCAGCTGGTGCTGGACGCTTTGGCTTTGCCAATGACAATGCATGGCAGCCGCTGGTTGTGGCCCACTAAATTTAAGTCGCATGCCCCCACGCCCCCGCCCCCCTTTCACTCAAATACCCTGCCTAACCGTCGCATGCGGCAGTTTGTTGTATTAATTCGTTGTTGCCTTAGCTTGTAGTTGTGCCTGGCGGGAGTTAATCCTATAATTGTCTAGTTATTGCAACTGAACGACGTAATCTGCCTAATCTTACCTAACTTTATGTTTAACAGCATCTAATTAATTTATGCATTAATTATTTATTTATTTATTTGTAGTGCGTAGAAAACAAAAAAAAAAAAAAATTGAGGGCTTGTTGAGTTGTAGAAGTAAAAATAATTTATTAAACTATAATAAATACAAATTAAAATCATTCGTAAATATATTTACATTTTTTCAAGTTTTTTGTTGCACTTTTTAGCAAGGAAAATTTTTCAGCTTGAAAGAAATATTTACTCAAATAATAAAATACAAAGAATATGAAATTTATTTAAACATTTTTGTAGCTGCACTTTCCATGAGATTTTCTTGAGATTCAAAAAAATATTTATTCAAATACTACATATTAATGTCGTTTCCATACTCCTTCACTTATTTTTATCCTTGCAAAATTTTAAGTTTTTCTTTAGAGTTTTAAAAGCAAACTAATTAATGAAAATATTTAAAATTAAAATCAGCTTTAATCAAATAATATTTTTAAATTGTTGTTTGTTCAATTCAAGCCCAAAGCTCGCTTCATTTAAACCGAATTTCCAGTTAAAGCTTAAGAAAATTATATTTAAATTAAAATCAATTAATTAAGCCTTTTTTTGTTAAATTTGTTACAACTTTTCAACGACTTCTAGTTGTTAGCTACGCAATGTTGCGCACATTTTTTTAATTTAAATTGTTTCATTTCCAACGTTTCGCCCGGCAGCTCGTGCATAGCTGTCAGCTTTTGACAGTCAGCGCTTGGGCGCGCTTTTTAAATGCCGGTCAAAATGTGATTTGGTGTATTTCAAATGCAAATATTTTAATTCAATTTGGATTTGATTAAATTTAGTTAAACTTGAAATAGAAAATTAATTATGCATGCTTTCTCCCTATTAAGTTCAAGTTTAGGGTCAAGTCAAGTGCCAGCTACAGCTCACTAATGAGATATGAGTTTGGACATGAGAGAAAAAACAAAAGCACTTCAATAAAATTAATTTCAAACTAGTTTTGAAATGTGAAATGTGCCAAACTCAAGAGCTGTTCGCTTTGCATATGCAAAGTGGGTTTCTAAAACAAAACTGGCGGGATTTTGATAGGGGGGATGAAGAAGGGGCCAGACTTGGGGCAACGTCTTTGACCGGTTATAACATTGAATGCAGCAGCAATTGTTGCGACTTGCAACGTCACAGTTGCAGTTGCAGTCGACAGTTTCGCTTTCATTGAACGTTGATGAAGAAGTGGAAGACGACGAAAGACACCGCGTCATGGCAAATAGTAGGAGAAATGAGCTGGCAAAGAAAAGCGGCAAAGCGCAATCAAACTGGAAAATTGGCAAAAACGCTGAGCAAATTTTATAAAGGCGCAACGAGGCGAACGCCTGGGCGCAGTTGTGGAGCAGCCAGCAGTCGATGTCGTTGTCCGGATCACGCGAAAGTGAAAAGTCGGCCTTGAAAGTGAGAGTGAGAGTAAAATGCAGTCACAAAGGAGATGCGCCTGGAGCCTACTCAGCCTGCTCAGCCTGCTGCTGCTGCAGCTCAGTGTGGCCTTAAGGGTTGAGCCAGCGCCTGGGAATGCCACCACCTTGTCGCCCGTCTATCGCGTATCCCGCCCGCAGAGCAAGCAGCCTGCCCAGCGCGTACCTCCACACCTACAGGACATACGGCCCGGCTATGTGGACGAGGATGCGGGCGATGTGATACGCATTATCGAGCCGCCGCCGCACTTCCAGCAGCTTAAGCGCTTGCAGCAAAGGCAGCCGCAGCCTCTGCCAGTGGGAAAGAGGCCACAGGCCGTCGTCTGGGAGCAGCCGCGTAAGGTGAGCACAAATCGAGCCAGCGGGGATCTGCTGACGCAGGAGACGCAGCTGGCAGCTCAGTTTTCAAACAACAATCAGCTGCAGCTGCCGATGGAAATCCTGGCCTCGGTGCGCAAAACGGAGCGTCTGCTGCAGCGTCAGCGCCAGCCGCAGCTGCCGGCGCTGCGCCAGCGGCACATCCAACGCCAGACGCATACGCTCATCGCCCAGAAGTCCCTGGAGCAGCAGCTCCACCAGCGCGGCCAGCAGCAGCGCCTGCGCGCCGCGCTCCGGCCGGGGCACAAGCGCAGCAAGCGGGTGAGGCGGCAAGCGGAGGGCGGTGACGAGGGGGGCAGCTACGATGTGGCGCACGGACTGCAGCTGGTGGCACACATCGGGGAGCTGCTTAAGAATGCCACGCGCTATGTGCCCGATGAGGAGCCCGAGACAACGACCATAAAGGCAACCAACTGCGACAGTCGACGGCGTCGCCAGCGGCTGTTTAGGCTGGGCGCAAAAAAGACGCCCGCAAGGGGACGCAACTTCCGGCATGAGGCAACCACAACAACAACAAAAGCGACAACAACAACAATAAAATCAACGACAGCAGCCACTTTGGAGACGATTTCCAGCTCGACAACTTCCGCAACTCCATTGGCCAGCCGCTTGGTCAACTCACGCAAATCACAAAATAACCGCAATCAGCCGCAGCCGCAGCCGCAGCAGCTGCTTGCCTCGCCCTCCTCCCGAAGCGCCGACTCCGTGCTCTATGCGGATGTCATGGCAACCATTCGCAATTTGTGGCAGGAGCACGATCTGACCGCTGGCCCACAATTTGTGGCCGCTCAGCAGGTGCGCAACAACAGCGACTATCGCGCCTTGGATGTCTATTTGAAGGAGCTCGACGAGATCGCCCGAAGGCTGCCCTCTGTGGCGCCCATCACGGGGCTTAATCGGGAGGAGTTCGCGCTGGCCACGCCCACGCCCAGCTGGTATCTGATCAACAAGGAGGGCATGATCTATGAGACGCGTCTCACAAGCGAAACGAAGCCAAGCTCCACGCTCTTCCATCTGTTTCCAGATATGCCCAAGGCAAAGGATCCCATCACGACCCTGGACCTGGAATAGCCCACTTGAATTTAACTTTTATTTATTTTCCTTTAGCTGTAAGTTAGTTTAACTTCGACTGTCGCATAAATAGATTGCTAACTTTATAAAACTTTTAATTAAGATATATTTTTACCCTCTTCTGGGGGTGGGAAGTTTTTTCCCTATGTCTATAGTATATTTGGGAGTACCATTTTCCCATGCATTTTGACCAAAAATAATGTTGATTTAAATGCCAAATTGATCTAGAGGTTAAACCACGAACAAAGACCCAAACGTCATGAAAATCGGATGAGGTGTGTATAGTATAATACCGGGTATACCCAGTCATTCAGTCAGTAGGTCATTCAATTATTCATTCAGTCATTCATTCAATAAGTCATTCTGTCGGTCAGTCAGTCAGTCAGTCAGTTTGTCAGTCTGTCAGTATCTTGTACGAAGGCATATAACTTTTATATGTGTGTGTGTGTGTGTGTGGGTGTGTATTTAAGAGTGCATGTGTGGGCATGTGTGTGTGTTAGTGTATGTACGCATGTATGTATGCATTTATGTATATATGTATGCATGCAGGTTTGCTTTCTAAAGTGGCTGTGCCGCAAATTTAAATAAAATGAATTTCTATCAAGAGCTCTCCTCCTCGATTCTCATGAATTCAAGAAGGCCCTGCTGAAATTAACAAGGCAAGAAGCGTTGGCTTTAACAGGCTGTGGTGGAGCAACTTGTGGCGGTGGAGCAGGAGGCGGCGGTGTTGAAGGAGGTGGGCAGGTAAGTAGATGTATGTATGTAGATGTATGTAAGTATGTAGATGTATGTATGTATGCATATATGTGTATGTATGTATATATGTGTTAATGTATGTATGTATGTATGTGTGTATATATGTATGTATGCATGTATGCATGTATGCATGTATGGATGTATGGATGTGTGGATGTATGTATGTATGTATGTATGTATGTATGTATGTATGTATGTATGTATGTATGTATGTATGTATGTATACATGTATGTATGTATTTGTGTATTTATGTATGTATGTATGAATGAATGTATGTATGTATGTATGTATGTATGCTCCCACCGCGGCAAAGACATTAAGTGGAGTTGGCAATCTTATAAACTTTATTTAGGGCGAATGTTGAATGCTTGTTTGTGTATGAATATGTATGCATGTGAACATATGTAAGTGTACATATGTACGTGTGTGTATATATGTATCTGTTTGCGGACAGGGTAACTTCTGGTAGAGCACTGCCGACTTGAGCATAATTGCTTTAATTTAAATATATTTTTAAGATTTCAATAACTCACAAAAATTTGTAAAGCCCTTGTTCCATGCATGTTTGGGGTGGGGAGCCTAATGAGTCTTTGGAATATCTTGCTGGCCAACCAAGCATTTAATTTGGCTAATTACAACGGCTGCGTCGCAGGTTCTTGGTTAATGCGGCAATTTAGATAAGCCAACTGGCAATTAGCTGGCTAGCTACCTAGCTGGAACCTTAGCTCGTTCTCCTAACGTGCCAGAGCCCATTGTCTTGAACCCTGACCCCGCACAACATACAAATTGCTGAGAAACAACACTCAAAGCATGAACACGGCTGCAAAGCTGTCAACAATTAGCAGTTGGATAAAAGAGAAAGAGAAGTGTAAAGAGAATAAAGAAAAAAGATCATAAACTATTTTGACCTCGTTACCCAGTAGCTTCTAACCAGAAAAGAGACGCAACTGAGCCCAATGAACTTGAATAGTGTAAATAATAAAAACATGTTTCTATTTATGACTAGCGGACATTACCGAGCTTTGCCCGACCAAGTTATTTTCCATCAAATTTTACACTTTTTTAAAATACTTATTTCATAGATATCTGAAAATGGGTTTAAGTCGTATAAACAAGTTTTTCCCACTTTTATAAAGCTATTCAATATATGTATGTATATTTTCACCCATTTTCCACACTTATGGGTGAAATGTTGGAAATCGCTGGTAAACGTATTTATTAAGTTGTTTTATTGATCTAAGGAAATAATATTAAAATTTTTCACCCATTCAAACCTTTGATTCACATTTTCCACTAGCAAAGGTGGATTCAGCGAAAAGTGTGAAACACCTAAAAAATACGTTTACACAAAATTCTTTGAGAGCGGTATTTGAGAACCATTTTATGGGTAAGTGAAATTATTCATGGAAATAGTTGACTTTATATGTGTGTATATAGAATTGTAGACTTCCGTTTAAAAGTTATTTTCCAAAAACTTTGCCCATCTTATTGCTTTATGGTCCCCTTTTTCGCATATTTCGGCTCACACATTTTGAAAAGTTCCAAATGGACGCGTTCTCATTTCCACATTTATATTTTTTGACGTCTTATGTTTAACTAGAGTTCTATTTTTATTGTTTTAGAATGTTGTTTAGCAACTTTGCCAAAAGTATAATTTATTTTAGAGCGCGTGCTTAGCGCTATGTGTTGGTGGACTGGACAGCCATAAATAAAGCCTTCTAAAATTCTTGGATGCCGCCAAGCGTGTTCTTGTTATGTAATCACAGCTTTCTCTACGTCAGAAGGTTTTTGAACTGCTGCAGATATAGATTTATGGATGCGAGCCAACAATTGCAATTAAATTGAGTAAATAATATGTAGGCTTTTAAGAATTGATATTGCTTGCGACATTGACCCCACTGACCAGAGAGAGGCAGACAGAGAGAGAGAGGCTGAGGTGGAGGGTAAGAGGTAGACAGAGTTAGCAGCATTGTAATTAGTAATCGGTCATGCAAGAAATAGTAGCCCCTCGAGGCCCCAAGGCACGAGTTGCGAGTACCAAGCACTGAGTACGCTTCATTGAGAAGCTGGTGTGTGGGTGGCTGCCCGCCGGTGGGGCATTGTTAGAGGCACACGCAGCCATGGAGTCGCCCAATTGGGGGAATTTTTTCAGGTTTTTTTTTTCTTGATTTTTTTGATTTTGTAGGCAAATTTTCGTAGACAATTGTTTTGTCGCTGCGCTTTGATGGGCGACGTTGCAAGAATCGCTGGCATTATATAAACATGCAGCACGGCTCCAGCGTCAGTCAGTTGTACACTTCAAGTGGCAAGAAGCAAAAGAAAACCCAAAACCAATCCGACAATATGTTCAACTTGCGCTCCGTCTATCTGCTGCTGGCCTGCGCCCTGTTTTGCCTGCTGCTGAGCTGCTCGGAGGCAGCGCCACGTCCGCAGGAGGAGCAGAGTGCGGCCAGCGATCTGGAGGCGGGCGTCGAGGCTGAGGAAAAGGATCTGCAGGGCGCCGCCTCCTATGGCTATGGCTACTATGCCTCACCCTACCTGGGCGGCTACTATGGCGGCGGCGGCTACTGGCCCCACTACAGCGGCAGCTACTACGGCCTGGGTGAGTTCGGTGAGTCCGTGGATTGGCCAAGTTGTCAAGTAGTCCATCTAATGTGTGTGTAACTCTCTGGTCTTTACTCTACCTACAGGCTATCCCTACTACGGCGGCTACTATGGACTGCATAACCATCATCATGGACACTATGGACACTATTTTTAAATGGGAATCAACCTCTCACCTCATAGCTCATGCTCAGCACACAGCGAGGCTGCGTTCGTGACCAAATTCCTTAGTAGTTTGCACTTTAGCTTCAATTTAATTGCACAAGGATAATTGCTTTAATTAAGCAACAAAATCACAAAAAAAAGAACGAGAGAAATGAAAAACAAACAATATTAATTTACGACCTACAGAATCTAAAGAAGAAGCAGACGTAGTGGCAACACCCATACATTCAGAAGTATTATATACATATATTAGATGTCATAAAAACCGAGTGAACCGTTGCTGAAAACGCCGAAATAAATAAAAATAAAATGTAAACATTTAAAATTCAAATGTGGTTTTCGGCAAATATGTGCAGAGCCCATAACTCGACTTCGACTGCGACTTCGACTTGCGCTAATTAACTGACTCTTCAAACAAATTAAGAGCCGAATTAATCAGCGCCAGCGACGTGACGAGCCACAGGCGTTGCCCATTTCTATGCAAATGAAACAAATTAAACTCGTGTTCTCGAAGTGCTCGCAAATCTGGTAAGAACTTTGTCACGCAATTCGTAGATAGCCAGTAGCTGCTTACGCTTCGTTTTGGGGGCGTATGCGTAATTTATGAGCGTAATAAAACGGAGAGTCGCTTCTTCGGGCACATTGTGTAAGCCCTTTGCAGCCGACATTTGGTCAGCGTCGAAAAACAACTAGCTATTGGGCCATAAATAAACACAGCGTCGAGCTTTGTCTGTCTGAGCCAACTGTCTTTCAGTCTGTCTGTCCGGCTGTCTGTCCGTCTGTCTATCCGGCTGTCCGTCTTTCAGCTTGTCTCTTGAACTGCAGCGACGAAAGGTCGCGCGGAAGTGCTGCAGCCGAACGGCAAGATTAACGGGCAAAGGTGACAGACAGACAGACAGGCTTATAACCGTTTGATTCGATTCGATTCGATTCGATCGTACGGATCAGCTTTGCATAAAATTTACATGCCAAATTAATGATGAATGGGTGCGCGGCAGCTGTGAACCTTGCCAAAAAAAAAAGCAAGCCAGAGTGCGCCAGTTGAAAGTGACCAACTAGGAGATACCCTAAGCTCAGCGACGAGCTGCTTCTTCTTTCCCTCGTCTCGCACTATGTATGCTTAATTAACTTGAATGTTTGTGGTCCGATCTTTCTGAAAATGATATGGCTTAAATATGGCATACTAAAGGGTAATAATGTGAGTTAGTAAGTTGTTCAAGTTAGTTTTTGCTCCAATTTCGGAGAGAAATGTTAGGAAGTATTCAAACGAGGGCCTATAAGCCAAGTTAAATGAATTTAGCTCCGAGAATTTTCGATAAATTCTTAAAAAATCCAAATCTCAAAATCATATATCATAATATATGTATCAAACATCAAGTCTTAAGCATTTGTAGTCTGGAACGGACCTGGACTCAGACTATGTGGACTCCATTCGTAGTCCTGATCTATAATGTGTATATCTACTTTGTAGGCTCTTGTGTCTCTTAGATAGTTTACTTATTTATTCCCACTCGATTCCCACTAACTATATTCATCATTTTTTGCTCCCAGCCCAACTGATTTGCTCATAAACACGATACCCTCTTTAACCATTTTTAATGGGTATCAAAAACACACAAAACTCATAATTGTCGCGCTTAAATCAAGCCAAGAATTCGATGCGTTATTGACCTTTGGTCACATTTATATACTTAAGTTAAATATGACTTTTTTTCTCGATATTTGTTTGCCTCATAAATGTCAATATCAAGAACATTTCAGGGTATTCATTCGAAAACGTTTTGTCTCGTGTACGCTTTGTATTCATATTTGCAGACAATGCTGTTAAATTGGCTATTAAATAATCATTTGTTGAGTGGCGCTCACGTTTTGTATATGCTTATTTTGTATATTTTTCTCATATTTCTTTCTTTTCATTTGGCTGAAGCGTGGCCAAGCTGAGCATTTATCATAATTGATGTTTGCCAAATTTTCAAATTTTTGCAATTCTACTTTAGGCAAGCCGCCAAAGCCATAAATATTAGTTAAATGTGGCAATAAACTTGTTTTTAAATACAAATCAAACTCAAAAAA
This sequence comes from Drosophila littoralis, assembly GCA_018903485.1. Taxonomy (NCBI): domain Eukaryota; kingdom Metazoa; phylum Arthropoda; class Insecta; order Diptera; family Drosophilidae; genus Drosophila; species Drosophila littoralis. The sequence continues at coordinate 1,391,151 of JAEIGF010000408.1, forward strand.
AAAAAAACATTAATTTAAAACAATAACATTCCCCAGTGCACTTGCTTGGGCTTCAAGTCAACAAACGGATGAAATATTCAGATTATTTTTGGATCATTGCTCATGAATAAGTCGCATGAATGGCCCAAATTTTGAGAGCATGACTTGCCCAATAATCATATTAAATGGGTTTTACACACTCATTACGAAAGCCAAAAAAAAAAAAAATAATAAAGAGGAAACAATGCAACAAACCGGACTAGCAAATTGTCCAAGTCCAAGAATAATCGAAAAGCGTAAAGTCATGAGCAGGTTTTCCGAGATGTGAGCTCTTTAAACGTTTATAGATATTGTGTCTGCTGGGTTATATGTATCCCAAACAATTGTTCGACTCGAGTTCAAGTGCACGATCGCCCACATTTTGATTTATTTCTTTGCGTGTAGCTGCGTGGGCTATGTTATAATTCAATTAGACGCTAATCGGGTCATTAGCGGGACGCCTTGAACAATCAGATCTTGCTGGCGTTAAAATGCAATCAGCCCTCCTGGCTTGTCTTATGGTAATTAACATATATACGATTATAGATAAATAATCAATCTATATGCAAGCGGCATTAACTGTTTAGAGTCGGCTTAAAGTTGTTGCGAAAAGTTCCTGCTGCGACAAGTTCGTGTCTTAAGTCTTTCGTTTGACTGCCTCATTGATATGTGGCGCACATGGCGCAAGGCAGCAGCCACAACAACAACAGCCACAACAACAACAACAATAACATTTTTGACTTCGTCTGTGTCGTGCTCGTCTGCTTGCCACCAAGGACACGGCTGCATACGCACTTGAACCCCATCCTGTTGCTGCTGCGACTGGCGACCCTCAAAACTGGCCATTGAACTGGCCGCAAAAACATGTTTGGCTGTTCCGCTCGCTGCGGCAATTTGGCGACTTTTGTGGTGTGCTGCCGCAGGTGAGAATCGAGCTGGCCGCGACCTGCGGTCGGTCTCTCGGTCATGCCAAAAGGCATTTAAGTTTCGTCTTTGACCTTGCACGCTGATCTTCATGCGATCTTCATGCGATCTTCATATGTGTGAATGGCGCACCACAGGGCGCGGTGTGCGTGCGTGCGTGTGTATGTGTGGGCTGTTGTTCTGCTCTTTTCTGAGACGCCCCCCCCGCACACCTTAATTACCTGTGTCCCATGCTCGAGTTGGCAAGAGCAAGGGCAATCAATTGTGGCCAACGTAGCTCTAAATGCATCCGACCAGAAACGCGCCCCAAAACCAAACAAGTGAGAGAGCTCTAGCCGAGAGTAGACGACTTGGAGATACCCTGAGCGGACGTTACAAGCAGCTGTGCTTCTTCTTACAGTACTCCACACTATAGGTGGACAGACAGACCGACATCGCCAGAACTATTAAGTTTATCTTCCTGTAAGGTTTTAAGCTCCATGGGCCTTACCTCAGTCTGTTACATGCACTTGCACATAACTATCATACCCGCTCTGTCCATTATCAATGGGTATCCGCAAACTTTACCAGCTCGTAATTTTATTACCAGCAATTCCAAAAGTCAAGCGCTTTAATTAGCCTTTAACTTCCGCAACATTTGCAACATTTGCGTTAAAGAATGTTTTTTTTTTTTCGGTCGGACATGGTATTTATTTTTGGCCATCCTCCATATCTAACACGCTTGTGGGTGCACTCCTCCCGAGTGAAGTGATTTATGAACGCACCGAAATGTTCATAAATAAAACTTTACGGCATTCGTTTGATTTGTGAAACCATTATTATTTGGCTTTGATTAAAGCGTTCGGTGCCGTTCAGTGAGCCATATAATCAGAGCTGCGGCTAGATTAGCGAGAGCTAAGAAGGAAACAGAATAGACAATAGCTGTCCGCCTGTCCATTTTGGCACATATTCTAAATCATAATATTATAATCATTATTTTGCGTCAAATTGCCGACGGGAAGTCTCATTTGATTTAAGGCCATAGTTCTGCTAGTTAGCTGTGGAAACTGCGACATCATTCACAGTCACAAAAGGCGGCACATCAAATCCTCCACGCTAAGGTCACGCATGCTGTAAACTTTCTAAACGAGAACCAGAATCGATAAACAGAACCCGATCTGTGCTGCCTGCAGCTCCGCTTCCTTCTTTGTAACAGGATCAGATGGCGCATCTCCCAGCACTTAAAACAGATATTTCATTGTGCAGCCGGAGCCGGAGCTGAAGCCGAAGCTGAAGCTGAACCTGATGACTCTGATGCTGATGCGACCTTGAGGCAAAAGTGCAAAAATTGTTGACGTTTTGCTGTTGTTGCTGCTGCTGCTGCTGCTGATCTGTTCATGTTGTAGGATGTATGTAATTAACTTGAACTTTTTGTTGTTGCTGTTGTTGTTGTTGTTGTGATTGTTATTGTTGCCGGTTTCAGCTGCCAGTCGCTGTGGCTGCTGCTGCTTTTATGACCGAAAATTTATACTGCAAATAAAACCAAAGTTCGGCTGCCTCAAAAGCTAATCGTTGAAGAATGTTTGCTATAAATTAAATGCTCAAATTTCTCAAATTTATTGCAGCCGCTGCCTATAAACAATATAAAAAAAAGTCAATTAGAAATGTTACATGTGTTTTTTTTAAGCTCTTCAAAGTTTATTATTTCGTTTACTATTAGTATTATTATTATTATCGGTAATATTATTGTCATTATTGTACTCTTTTTCATTATTATTATCAACATTATATTATTATTATCATTATTATTACTCTTTTTTATTATTATTATTGTTATTATTATTAATAATGTTATTATTATTATTATTATTATTATTATTATTATTATTATTATTATTATTGTTATTATTATTATTATTATTATTATTATTATTATTATTATTATTATTATTATTATTATTATTATTATTACTATAATTATTATTATTAGCTGTCAATCTATTGGATTCAAACCAGGATCCTTTTTCTTCAGCTTTAAATTGTCTTGAATTGATTTATATATCATAAATGGTTTATGTATCGGATAAAGGAACTCGCAGAGAGAGAAAATATTAATAATGTATCAACTATAAATTTATTTGACATTTATAGGCAATTGTTGTTAGTCCAAGTTGTGGGTAGAGCATATCAGCGTCGGCCTTGCGCTGTCAGATTTCTCCGCAAGCTAATTTATTTATTTTGTCGTTATATTGTATCATTTTTCATCAATATTAAAAAAGTATCGCTGAGGTTTATTGAACTGCTTTGCGGATTTGAAGTGGGTGAAAATGCCTGCTGCTGATTCATTTGTTGTCGCTGCGTTTACATTGCGGTTTGATTGAGCAGCGTTTATTTATTTATTTAATTTTATTTGAATTAAACTTTTTTTGTATGCCAGTGGCGAAATTGTTGTAGTCGCTGGTCAGGTGTCGAAATCCATAAAACCGCCAAGTGAACTTATTATTTATGTGCCAGCTGCGAAGCATCTTAACTAGTTCTGGCCAAGCACATCCTGACAGCGACTGTCACTGGGATCGCATACAAATCAGCGTGGAGTTCGCAAAGAGAACCTGTCCACTTAGCCGAGCCGATGCTGGCAACTAAATTGCGCAATTAAATGCTTGTATTTTAAGTATTTTCTATTTTCATAAATATTTAAAACCGTTTTCAGACAAGCTGCGACTGTGTCGAATAAGCGGCTTTAGTTTGGCTTTATATAATAGATTTAGCCGTGTATTTAGAATAGAGCATCTCGACTCGTCTGTCTCCTGGTTTAATTTTTAATTAACAGTTTAGTTTGTTAATGGCATTTATTTGCTTTGATTGCCACAAATATCACAATTTGAAAGTTGAAATACTTGAACCGTGCTCGCAGCGGATCGTACAAATCGTTTGGGATTTCGATATGCGTATCTTCCGGTTTTTCGACCAAATTATTATTAATAATAATTCAATTTCTAGCTTTTTAACAAGCTGCACGCAACCAGCATATTTCATCTTCCTCTTCTTCGTAGTTTACATAGATTATTTCTTTTGTTTTTTCGCTTTTTAGGGCTTTCAATTAAAAGCAACTGCCACGCAATCCATTAAACGTTCGGTAATTTGTCAGCAAAGCGATTAATGAATGAAACAACATTAATTAACAATTAAAAGTGTTGCGAGCAAGGTTTTTAGAATAGTATGAACTCCCCCCAACCCCAAAACTGGCTGCACTCGCTTCTGGGTGCAGTTTTAATTTCATGATTTTAGTTTCAGTTGAGCCGATGATTGATGGATGTTGGATCAATTGTGGCTTGGCATTACCTCTCGATTGCCAAGCGACAAGCCCCAAGTAAACCCCAGAGTATCTGAAAGTGGAACTAAGTGAATTTGGAGTGGAACTCTCAGCTAAGGTCGATTGGCAGCTCTCAAAATGTTTGCCAAAATATAACTAAAGCCAATCAAATCAACCAGTCGTACTCGACTGGTAGATACCCTGTAGGCAGGCTGTGTGTAGCAGGTAAGACATATAAAGTATTTATATTTCTGGTCAGCTTCAACAGCCTAATGTCATGTCATTCTTTTTCAGATCTTCGAGCTCATGAGATCAAAACAGGAGTGCTCGAACGTCTTCGACCCTGAACCCTGTTGTATTATCGCAGCCAGAAGGATTCATTGCCGACCCTTTAAGGTATACATAATCAATTTAGCCATGCCATTATTTTTCAGAGCTGCGAGCTCATCGATAACTCGCTTCATATCTACGAAATCGTTCAAAATCCATATCAACAGCCCTTTCTTATCATAGCTCGGTGAGTTTGGAGAAAAGAACTTGGGTCGAAAGTGATCTTTATCTTAAAATATTTTTATTCTTGCAGCCCCTCTCCCGTTCCAGCCAGAGCTGTTGCTGGCTGCACGCGTGCCTTATACCCGTCCAACCCATTTGTCTACAGGGTATACAAAGTCTTAGCTTTGCTTTGGACAATTGCATTGTGATTTCAGCAAGTCAGCAAGTCGGAGACACACTCAAGGTCAGATCGAATTTGAAACAGTAGCCCAAAAACGTGAATCTTCTGTTGCACACACGAGCTGTGTGGCAAATCGATCAGCAGGCAGGAAACTGAGCCGCTGCTGCTGCACTTGAAATTAGTTCTCGGCCAGGCCCAAGTCAACCTGCCACCACCTGCATCACCTGGCGAGGTGGCGCATGCGTAGCCGACGCGTTGGATACGCGGTCGGAGCCGAAGTCTCGGCCGTCTTCGGGCTGGCGCTCTTATAAATAAGCCGTGCGTTGGCGCAGTTTTTGTTATTTGAACTTCAAATCTGATCGAGTTCGCATCGTCTGCTGCCAGGCGGCGTTTCAAAATTCTCGTGCGTCGTTCTCACTAGCGAAACGCGCGCGTTTATAGCCGCGTTTGTGCTTGTGTGTGAGTGGGCAGCTGTTGCCATAAGCAGAAAAAGAGACACAGTGCTTACTATATAGAACATATGCTAATCCATATATAAACTATATATATATATGTATTTTTAGCTGCTGACGCAAGTGTTGCTCTAAGCTCTATATATCGTTTGCCCCGCGCTGTTGCAGCCCAGCTCAAGCATGAGGATGGTGAGTTTGAGTGTAAAAAAGAGTGTGTGTGCTGCATCTGAACAATCAAGCAATAACAATATCAGCTGAGAGGCACCTTAAGGCTAGAATGCAAGAAAGGTTCACACTTTTTTGGGGTGCAGTTCCAGTTGCAGTGGCTGGCAGCTGGCATCGACTGCGACTTCGGCATCGCATTTGTCTGTCAAACAAAATTGCTCAACCGACGAAGACGAAAAGACAAAAAAAAATCAAGTAAGAGTATTTTAGAGGGGAGCACCCGACTAGCAGATAACCTAAACATACAGCCAAGCTGTGCATTCGGTGCTTGAAGTCCGATCTTTATTAAACTTACAAAGCTCTGCATCTGTGTATTCTATACGAGGTCTCTTATAAGCTTCGAGATATGCGGAAACACGAACATGAATTTGTTATCGATTTATAGACAAACTTAATGAGAAGGAGAAGCTACGTTCCAAATATCAAATCTCGAATTCTTACAGTCTCTAAGATCGACGCATTCATATAGAGGGAAGAACCCATCGATCGACTCGTTTGTTTATCTTTCTCTATCGTTATCGATTAATATCGAGTTCATGGAAGCGACTCAAGCTATCGGTACTTTTAGACAAACTTAATCAAAAGGAGAAGCTTCTTTGCAGATATCAAATGTCTAGCTCTTATAGTCTCTGAGATGACCATATAGAGAAAAATAGGTATCGATCGGATCGTTTGTTTCGTTGCCTTCTTCTGCCTGTTGCATACATTTGCCCAAAGGCCTTATACCCTTTTTGGGCATTTTCAATGGGTTTTAGGGTATGGAAAACGGTTTCTAAAAGCGACAGCAAAAACAAACAACTTACGAGCAAGCCGACGATTCGTTTACGTATTGCCATGCGCTGGCAAAATTTGCATAAACGGAGCTACAATTGAGGAAAATCGGTACAAGTACAAATTAAATAACAGAAAACTGAGAAAAACTGAACAACAAAAAAAAACTGAACAAAAAACAGGTGGCAAACAAAACGCGACCTGCCGCAACAGCCATTAGGCGTTGCATGTGGCTGATGACAAAGGAAACGAGGTACCCTTAAGTCTAATAAAAAGTCAAAAACTTTACAAAGTGTTACCCAAAACTCAGTTTCGACGCGCCGCTGAGCAATGCGAAGACCGGAAACGCTCATAAATACGCTCGTTTCGTCGCCTCGTCCCCCCTCCCCCTTCTCCACTTAGCGCTCTTCACGCTAAAACGCACCTGTTCTTGGCCGATGCCACAAATGTTGCAAGAGATTTGCCCAACAATTTGCTCGACCAGCGACCACGTTGCGTATGCGCAATGCGGCAAGCTATGCATTCGCACCAGAACAAAAGTTGTCATCGTGCTGGCTTCTGAGTGCTGGGTGGCGAATTGTAATTAATGCCAGCTATAAAAAGCCACAACCAGATTTTCTTCAAGGTCGCCGACACACGCACACACACAGACTGTTTTTTGTTAAGGGAATTTCACACGCCTCAATTGTGACAATTAACGCGCCCCAGAGCTAGTTGTTGTTGTTGCTTTGTTGCCATTACGCATTGTTGTAAAAATGACTCGTCGTGATTTAACAATCAGATTCTCTGTCTCTCTCTCCCGCTCCCTTTCCCTCTTTCCCTGTCTAGTCTTGTGGGTGCAGCTGTTGCAACAGTTATGAGAATTACAGAATTATGCCACCTCAAATGAGTTGGCAATTTGTCAAAAATTTTGTAATTAACAGGGCTGCAAAAAACCAAAAAAAAATAAAAATTATGTGGGCTATTCGGTTCAGGGTTAGAACCAGCAACCTGCCTTGAGTAGCGGTTCGTGCAGCTGATTTAGCACAGACATGAACCCAGCTTATATATAGACGAAATTTTAATGGAACAATTCAATTCCGTAAGTCAATTTCATAGACAAGATGGGGCTGGGTATATCTTAAGAATTTATTAACTTTTTTCCCAAGCATTTTCAGGATTTGGTTCTATCAATAAAATGATTAGAATTCCAATTTTGAACCGGTTCGGCTTCCAGCCTTGGCAGTTAAACCAGTTTTATAGCCATAAATAATATCCGAAAATCTTATGTGTAACTCTTAATTAGAGCGGATATTTACAATCTACAACAGCTCATCTAGAAACCGCTTGCTGTTGCCCAAAAAAACGAATTGTTTTCGTTTTTTGAGCACATTTCCATATGTGTTAAATTAAATTAAAAAAAAAAAAGAAAAAAGGCGAATCACATTTGCGGTACGCCTTCTGCTCGGCACGTTGAGAATTTATTGTATGACACCTGAGTCACAGCCATATACAAACATTTCAGCAAAAAAAATATTCACTTAATTGGGCTGTGACTTAATGGTCAACATATCACAAAGTTGTTGCTTGCTCTTTGCTAAATGCGGTTGAAAAAATTATTTAAGCCATAAAACTATAATAAATGTCGCCCAGAACAGAGAACTCTGAACCGAGACAACTCTGCCAGCCGTAGCTGAGGAAGCAACAGTTGCTATACCCTTTTACAGAGCATTCCAATAGATTCTTGAAGTGTGTAACGCATAGAAGTTGCCTCCTTCGCAGACCCCATTGGAGATCAGAATCAACAGTCGTCTGGATATAGCTCAGACTCTCATCGTGAAACTATATCACGCAGCTTCCATAGGAATAAAACTTTATCATCTAGCTCTAAAGGAAGAAATGCTCTTGAAATGTTCCTAGCCAAACCTAGAGCTTCACAACCCTTCCCAAATTTCTGCAAGTGTATTAAGACTAAGCAATTACAAGCTTCACAATTCTTCTCAAACTTCTGCAAGTGTATTCATACTTCGGCGTACCTATAATAGTTGTTCTCTCCAGTTTTTTATGGGTCCAGTGCAATTGCACTTTTGTCGAGACGAGCTTGAGTTTAAGAACTGACAGCTGACAACTTGGCCTCAGTTGCTGTGCGGAGTGGCAAATTTTTTTTAATATCTTTTTTGCTTACAATTAATCAAAAAATGTCTGTTTCAGCGCGACGAGTTGCTTAAGTCAGCCGCATGTTGCGTGGGAGTCTGAAACTATTTTTATACATATTTATTTAGATGGGTTCTTTGCTTTGTTTCTGCGTAACCGAATCGCTTGATAGCTTGTCGTTAGGAGTTTATGGCTTTTGAGAGCTCACTCAAGGTGGTCTCTAATGCCCCCAACAAATTATGTGCTTCAGAAATTCCGGGTTCTTTGCCAAAATCGAACGCCAGACTTGTTTGCTTGTCTCTCACAGATCTATCAGCTTGATCGGATTGAAACTATGTTATAAAAAAAACAAATACTCTTTATATATTTCTGTTGCCTTTGATCCTGTTACCAACAACTGACAGATTTGCTGTATACCCAACGGCAAGGGTATGGCTTCTAATGGCAACAATTTGTTTTCTCCGTTTCCAAGGTTGACAAAAAGTTGTCTCAAATTAGTTGCGAGCCATTCGCCGCTATTCAATTTAAATAAATCCGACAGTTTACTAATTAAGCCAACTTTAATAATCAAATGCGAGCTGATGAATTGCTCGGGACGGGCCGTAAAAAGTTCTTTGAACTGAGCCGAGCATCAAAAAAGAAGAAAAATACCACAAAGTTACGTAACATCGTTAACACTTACGTAATTAGAACATTTGTCGGGTCTGACTGACATATGTTAATTGCAGACGCACTGACATTGAGTCGCAGTCCGAGGCTTCGGCTTCGGCTTCGGCTGTGGCAGCTGCTACCAGTTTCTGCTGCCCCAATAAGCCGGCTGCGAGGCAGGTTGGCATGCGGGCGCCTTTGGCTCATAATTAATGAACAGCCTGTCATTGGGGGCCATCATGCGGCATTCCACGCCAAACACTTAAAACGAATTGCGTTTAAATGCTTTTAGCTTGTTAATCAAAACTCATTTACAACAAATGGAACACGTTGCGAGCCTCTGCGAAGCAAGTGACCCGTTTAGACGCGCGGCCACAAACCAATTAGGGCTCTTAGCTGTGCCAATTTTGACCTCAGCTGCTTGTGTCCAAATTAAATATTTCAAAAATATTTCAAAAGCATTCGCCAAATTATGTGCGGAAACTTGACGTGTTAATCCACGCTCCATTCGAACACCATTGATGCTGTCCATCAGCTGTCCAGTAAAAATATTCAAGAGCTCGACTATTAGATTTTATTATTTATTTTATTTTATTTAATTTTTTTGCAGCAACTTCGCTTTTTGTGCATCATTCTAGGCGCCGTGAGCGCCCAGTGCTTGTCTCCATTCTCCACCCAGCAGGATGGCCAGCTGCAGGTATTGTTATATTCATATTAACTTCCACTTGACACACATCTGATGCTCACATATTTCAGGACTTGAGCCATGACGTGCATGGAGGATATGATTACCCGCAGCCGAAGGTGCCCTTTACGGATGGTTATTCCTATCCACGCCCATCGGTGCCCTTCCCACCGCAGCCCCAACCACCGAGCAGAGGCTACGATTACCCCAAGCCGGCGATTGCCTTCCCGCCAGTGACGAGTCCTCCACCACCACAGAAGATACAGAGTGGCTATTCCTATCCACGCCCATCGGTGCCGTTCCCGCCTCCAGAGCAACCGAAGTATATTCCGCCGCCGCAGCAGATTATTCCAGTGCAACCCAGCAAAGGCTACGATTACCCCAAGCCATCAATTCCCTTCCCACCGCCGCCTCCAGTGATACCGAAGAGTCCACCTCAACCACAATATTTGCCACCCGCTAAGCCAACAAATCCACCTCAACCACAGTACTTGCCGCCGGTGAAGCCAACCAGCCCACCACAGCCTAAATACTTACCTCCCGCCAAGCCAAGTGGAGGATACGACTACCCGAAGCCGGCAATTCCATTCCCACCACCCGTTCAACCCACAAGCCCACCTCAGCCTAAGTACTTGCCGCCCGTGAAGCCGACCAACCCGCCGCAGCCCAAATATCTGCCCCCAGTGCAGCCCAGCAAGGGATATGATTACCCCAAGCCAGCAATTCCGTTCCCACCACCTGTTATAGTCAAGACTACACCACAACCTCAGTACTTGCCGCCCGTCAAGCCAACAAGTCCACCTCAATCTCAATATTTGCCACCTGTCAAGCCAAAATCAGGTTATGACTACCCAAAACCGGCAATACCTTTTCCACCTCCGGCACCGGTAAGACCGACAAGTCCACCACAACCCAAATACTTACCTCCCGTTAGGCCGACCAGCCCACCTCAGCCCAAGTATCTGCCTCCGGTGCAGCCAAAATCAGGCTATGATTACCCAAAGCCGTCAATTCCATTCCCACCACCAGTTATTCCGAAGAGCCCCCCAAAACCACAATACTTGCCGCCCGCAAAGCCAACAAGTCCACCTCAACCACAATACTTGCCCCCGGTTAAGCCCACAAACCCGCCTCAACCTCAATATTTGCCTCCTGTTAAGCCAAAATCGGGATATGATTATCCAAAGCCAGCAATTCCATTCCCACCTCCGGCTCCAATTCCCACTAATCCACCACAGCCCAAATACTTACCTCCCGTCAAACCCACCAGTCCACCTCAACCCAAATACTTACCTCCTGTGAAACCCACCAATCCACCACAGCCCAAATACTTACCTCCCGTGAAGCCAAGTGGTGGATATGATTATCCAAAGCCTGCAATTCCATTCCCACCACCCGTTATACCCAAGACCACACCCCCACCACAATACTTACCACCCGTGGTGCCGACCAGCCCACCTCAGCCCAAGCAGCAGGGCTACGACTATCCGAAGCCAGCAATTCCATTCCCGGCACCCACCCCGGCCCAGTATCTGCCACCTCCGGCACCCAAAAGCGAGGGATACTCCTATCCAAAGCCGGCGATCGCCTTCAATTTCTAGGTTGCCCGTTGCCCGTCCTGCCCAGCACTAATTAATTGACGCGATTGCCTCTCCGTGCCCATAGGAACTTGCGATATTGAATAATTGTAATTAACTATAATAATATTATTTAATATTTAATATTAATGATGTACCCGAGTCCGCGCCAGCGTGCTCTGCAATCGAATTTTAGTCATTAAAATATGTTTATGAAATCTACAACTGTGCGATTCTGCCGAAATAAAACGAACGATGTCAATGCAAATGAAGCTGCCAGCTCGGAGGCGAGGACCTTTGGAATAGTTTCTCTCAAATTTCAAATAAAATTTAAATCAAATGTTTTTTTTTAGGAATAAATCTTTAATACATGATGAATTTATCTCTGGGATAAGCCAAGTCCAAAATGTCAATAATGTCTATAACCCATAAAGTTTTCGTAGAGTAAGAAGTGTATGGTATTTGAAGAACATTCAAAAGGTATTTGAAAAATGTACAAGATGAAAAGCTTGTCAATTTTAACATTATTTTTAATCGAAATAGGAACTTCTCCAGAATTGCACATGAGATTCCCTCTTGTACCTATTTTAAATCCAGAATCGATTTGAAGGAAAAATGTGGACTCTCCTATTTCAAATATTTGATTTAATTTTTTTCGGATTTCATTACCGATTTTCGGAGCCTTAAGATACGTTCCTATGTCCCTTGTGAGCATAATCCAAGAAATTACAGATCCCTCTCATAAAATATCGAAAATTTGATGGTCCACGCTATTTTTGTTTAAGAAATTAAATATTGTTTCCCAAAGTAGTTGCTAAAGCAATCTGAGGAATAAATCATGTCAACAAGCACAAATAAATTTCAATATTATCAAATATGTTTTATAATAATTGAGATAATTAATTTATAATTTAATTTAAGCTTGGTAGAGCATACTTTCGGGAGGCTACAAGAATTGCACCCAAAAATATGCTAGATATTTCTCAGATTGTGCTTCGCAGAACTACTTTTAATATATTTTACCTGTAGATTTATTGTGAATGGTTTTTACATAGGTGTAAAAATGTATGTTGGATTATTCACAGGCTTCCCAAGGCAGATGCTAATTGGATGAAAATATGAAAAACAAAGATCGAAAGAAATAAAAACTTAATATTTGATCGAACGATCGCCATTGATCCTATGTTAGTTACATGATATATAGTATATATGTATATAACAAATATATATTAAATAATCATGTTTTGAATCGTACAATTCAAGTGTAGTTAAGGAATCCTGATGAGCAAAAGCCATTCCATTCAAGAACCTAACTTTTGATATAATATGATATACTACTGTCTTCTGATCCGACCGATTTCCCGACGGATCAGTGTTATACTTGAATGAAACTGAATTCGAAAAAGATAAATGAAAACTAGTTTGTAAATCGTTTTAAAGGCATTTCTTTATTAATTGCGTTCCCTGACAATTGCCAGACAAATCATAAAATTCAACTTTCAGTTAAAGTTAATATTTGGATTTGTTGGTTTTGCTTTGGGAGCCTCGATAGCGATCCATTTAGTATCTGCGGCGGCGGATGACGCGACGGTGGGTCTTGTAACGGTAGCCATCAGACGAGGAGAAGCTGTGGGCTGGTGCTGGCTCGGAGGCAGCGGTCTCGTAGCTCTCGACAGCGGGAGCGCTGTACGACTGAGCGGGAGCCGAGTAGGACTGAGCGGGAGCCGAGTAGGACTGCACTGGAGCCGAGGCGGCGGCAGTGTAGACTGGAGCTGGAGCCGAAGCTGCTGGGGGCAGATACTCGCTGGATGGAGCAGAGGCAGCAGCCTGCACAGGGGGCAGGTAGTCGTTGGAGGGCAGATGGCTCACATCACGACGGTGGCGACGCAGCACAACGCGACGGTGGGTCTTGTAGCGGTAACCATCAGCAGAGGAGAAGCTGTGAGCAGGTGCTGGCTCAGAGGCAGCGGTCTCGTAGCTCTCGGCAGCGGCAGCGGGTGCGCTGTAGGTCTGGACTGGAGCCGAGGCGGCGGGTGTGTAGCTCTCAACGGCAGCTGGGGCGCTGTAGCTCTGGACGGGAGCGGGAGCTGCGTAGGTCTGAACTGGAGCCGAGGCGGCGGCGGTGTAGGTAGCTGGAGCCGAGTAGGACTGAGCAGGAGCAGCGTAGGACTGAACTGGAGCAGAGGCGGCGACCGAGTAGGACTGGGCAGGAGCTGCGTAAGACTGAACTGGAGCCGAGGCGGCGGCAGTGTAGGTAGCTGGAGCCGAGTAGGACTGGGCAGGAGCCGAGTACGATTGGCTGGCAAAGCTCTGGACTGGAGCCGAGGCAGCTGTCTCGTAGCTGGGGGCAGCATAGGAGGCAACCGGCGCAGACGCAGCACCACGGTTGGGTGGCAGATACTGGTTGCTAGGCAGATGGCTGACATCCGCGGCAACGGCGGCGACGAGGGCACAGATCAGTAACAGTTTCTGCAAAGAAGAATTAAAAGGTAAGTTGTGAGTGCGGGTCGCCAGCCTGCGAAGGATCTGGTTGCGTACCATTTTGCTAGCTCGCTTCTGTAGAATCCAAGAAGAAATGATGCTGTTGCCAGGTTTGTGCCGCATATTTATATGATTCTAATCGTTGTCGCTGTGCTACCAAAATTAGCATTTGGCTTTGCATTAAATTAATGTATTTTGCATTTATCTAAAAAAAAGACAGCGCCGCAAAATTAATCTATTATAGTTTTTTTCTTCTTCAATCAGGTTTAATACAAGTTTTTCGCTCTACACTTAAAATACATACATAAATATATATACTTTATTTTTTGTATTTGCAGCGAATCAATTGGTCGGTTACCCCCGATCCCCGATGGAATATCGTATATGGACGGGCTATATTAATATTGATGTCCGCATCCACTTGCAGCCCGTGCTTTAATTGCCAACAGAACTGGCCGCAAAATAATCCGTTCCAATTAGCATTGCCCGCGAGCTGGTTTATTTTTTGCCTTCCTACCAATTTCTCTCATCTAAGCGCGTGCCGCCTTTTTGGTTAATTAATCTGTAATTAACTTTCCATATAATTCGATTATTGCTCAATTTACATAATGCCCAAGACGAGCATGCGCAGCCGAGCCAAATCTCTGCCAGACACTTTGGCAGACAGTGCCCCAAAAAAGTGTTGCATAAGCCAAGGCGGAAGGTTGAAACTAACTCTCGTGCAAACTTGTTTTGAGTCCAAAGGTAAATCTTAAAGAAACAGCACTCATTTTTTTATCACTCAATCCATTAAATATATTAATAAGCTTGTCCTGATTGACTGACTGGTTGATTGACTGATTGATGATCAACATACAGCCTGACCCGCAGGAGCGAGAGCCTCCTCGCCTGTAATCTAACTGAAGTTCTCGTTTGGGTCAATTGTGAGAAATTAGATTGGAATAATTCGGAATAATAATAGGGTATGCAAAACATCAAAAACAACACAGTCAAGAGTTTACGTAGTTTTGGTTTTTGAGCATATTTTATTTGTCTACTTGACTTGTTAATGTTCAATTGGAATTTGAATGGGAGTCAACATTAAATACAATTTGTACAGTGTTGTGTTATGTATTCTTTGACAGATCCACAAAGTGGACTCCCGAATAGATGGAAGGAGGAAGGAAGGGAGGAAGGAAAACAATATTTGAGGGGGAATACCAAGTCTCGTGCTGGCATTTGGAGAGGAGGTGCAAATGTCGGAATAATATGAATAAGACAGCGGCGGTAAGTTCTTTTCTAGTGAACAATATTTAAAAAAGATTAAAACATTATTCCGTTTAGGAAGTTCGTGTATCCGAAGCGGAAGACCAAGCGACATGCCAGAGCTTCAATAACGAGAAGCTGATAATGGAAGACATCCGATTTTCTTTTCATTATCTTGAAATGTGACGAGCATGGGTAAGTATACTAAAAAAATTAACAAGTGATTATGCTCCTATAAAACGTTGATCGAATAAGATTCAGTTGAAGCCTTTATGTTTTCGTTATATTTTTATTTCGTGAACGAAAAGAGGAAATATTCTTATGTATATTAAACTTGCACTCCAAAATGAGTACAAGTCGATCACTTAGTGAATCATTTCAGATGAGGGTTTAATGACGACGACGGAAGACGACACGACGCTGGGTCTTGTAACGGTATCCATCATCAGCAAGGTTGCCCTGGCCGACCTGAGCGTAGCTGGCCTCATTGGCAACTGGAGCCAGGTACTCGTTGCTGGGAGCGGCAATGACTTGGGCTTCCTGCTGCACTGGGGGCAGGTATTCGTTGGAGGGCAGCTCGTTGACATCACGACGGTGACGACGGAGGACCACACGACGCTGGGTCTTGTAACGGTAACCATCATCAGCAAGGTTGCCCTGGCCGACCTGGGCGTAGCTGGCCTCATTGGCAACTGGAGCCAGGTACTCGTTGCTGGGAGCAGCGACGGTCTGGAAATCCTGCTGGGGCGGCAGGTACTCGTTGGAGGGCAGCTCGTTCACATCACGACGGTGGCGACGGAGGACAACGCGACGGTGGGTCTTGTAGCGGTAACCATCATCAGCAAGGTTGCCCTGCTGGATTGGGGCCTCAACTGGAGCCAGGTACTCGTTGCTGGGAGCGGCAATGACTTGGGCTTCCTGCTGCACAGGGGGCAGGTACTCGTTGGAGGGCAGCTCATTCACATCACGACGGTGGCGACGGAGGACCACGCGACGGTGGGTCTTGTAGCGGTAACCATCATCGGCAAGACCACCCTGCTGAACACCGGAGTATTCATCAACGACGTTGGAGACTGGGGGCAGGTACTCGCTGGTGGGAGCGGCGACGATCTGGGCATCCTGCTGCACAGGGGGCAGGTACTCGCTGGTGGGCAGATGGCTGACATCACGACGGTGGCGACGGTAGACAACGCGACGGTGGGTCTTGTAGCGGTATCCATCATCGGCCAACTCATGAGCGGGAGCAGCCTCCTGGATTGGAGCGGAGATGGCAATGGGAGCTGGGGCAGCAATCTGGACTGGAGCGGGAGCGGGGGCAGCAATCTGGACTGGAGCTGGGGCAGCAAACTGGATTTGAGCCGGGGCGGCAGCCTGGACGGGTGGCAGGTACTCGTTGGATGGAGCTGGGGCAGCAAACTGGATTGGAGCTGGGGCAGCAGCCTGGACAGGAGGCAGGTACTCGTTGGAAGGCAGATGGCTCACATCACGACGGTTACGACGGTAGACGACGCGACGGTGGGTCTTGTAGCGGTATCCATCATCAGCAAGATTGCCCTGCTGGATTGGGGCCTCAACTGGAGCCAAGTACTCGTTGCTGGGAGCAGCGATGACCTGGGCCTCCTCCTGCACTGGGGGCAGGTAGTCGTTGGAGGGCAGCTCGTTCACATCACGACGGTTGCGACGGACCACAACGCGACGCTGAGTCTTGTAGCGATATCCATCGGCGGCAAGATCGCCCTGGCCAACCTGGGCGTAGCTGGCCTCATTGGCAACTGGAGCCAGATACTCGTTGCTGGGAGCAGCGACGGTCTGGAAATCCTGCTGCACGGGCGGCAGGTACTCGTTGGAGGGCAGATGGCTGACATCAGCAGCGACAGCTGCGATCACCGCGAAAGCAACCAGGAAAAGTTTCTGTAAAGCAGATGCGAGAGATTAGTTAAAGCTGTGGACCATATTCCTCTGATGCTTGATGGTGATCTTGATGGTGATCTTGATGGTGATCTTGATGGAGTATGCAGCTTGAAGGCTGTGCTCGAAAGATTTAGCGTACCATGTTGACTGCTTGAGTTGCTTGTTCACACCAGTTAAACCGAAACTCTAATGAAGAAATACGCAGAACCTTTTGGTATTTATACAAATTCTTCTCTCTTGGCCCGCTTATTACAGAGCGGCCAGCAGCTCTTCCCTGCACTCGGCGTCGCAGTCGCAGTCGCTGTCGCCGTCGCAGTCGAAGCCAGCGTCGACGTCGCGTCTTTGATCGCGTCTGTAAATTCGCACGGCCTGCACGAGTTCTAAGCCTCTCCGATGGCTCCAATTAACTGATTCGGATGGCAACTTGACCAACTCGCTCAGCGTCAAGCGTGAAACGCGACTGCGGCAGCGACGTCGACAGCGACAGCGGCAGCGGCAGCGCCGTCGACGCCAACGCTTACATTCGCACAATAAGCTTAGCCAATTCGCTCGAACAGATTCTCTTAATTGTTTTCTTTAATCTTATGCAAAACATTTGATGGACAACACACACACGCACACACACACGCACATTCGTCTACAATAGAAAAGATTTGATTTGATTTTTGTTTTATTTTTTTTTTCATTTTTTTTTTGGGGGGCTTTTCATTCAAGCCGTCAAAACGCGCTCGACTTAAATTCGAAATGTGCTCCAATAAAAGTCGCCCATTGGATCGATATAATATAAATACATATGTTCGAGTACTTATTATGATCATATGTTGTGTTTATTGTGCCTTGGGTTATTGTTGTTATTGTTGTTCGTGTCGTCGCCGTTCATTAATCATTTAAAGGAACTGGCATTCGATTCAATTCAAAAAGATGTTCATAATGATGGCATATTTCATTTTGGTTTATCTGGTGCGTAAATTAAATGCCGGATATAATACGTTGATATTAGCCACACGCTTGCATATATTTTCCGACATATTCACACTTTGACAATATGTTAAAATTGTAAATACAAATAATACCGAACATTTTCAATAGCCCAAGCAAAGTTGTGCCACATTTGCAAAACGCCTTCGAATAGACCGCTCGCTTTCAAATCTTTTGCAACTGAGCTTAATTTGCTGACAATTCTTATCTACAATCTAACTACGAATCTTAAAAAAACATAAGCTATAGTAAATTAAGCAAATGCTATATGAACATGCCACGAAAAAATGTGTACACTGAAAGAAACATGTGTAATTTTCTGCTAAGGTCATTCGGCCATGATGGAAAGGGAGAAACTTTTAATCCAAGTTAATTAATTCTATAATTTCTGGAAACACAATTCAGAGAACTTAATCTTAGAAATTTTCTTATTATATTAAGATCTCTTTGCGCTTTCTTAACTTAAAGTACTTTGAACTGGATTCAAGTCATTTCTGCCTTTAATTTATATTCTATACTGAAATCAAGGATAAACAATACTTAATTTTTAAATTTTCTTTTTAATTTAATTTATATTTTATAGCGAATTTTAAGTAATTTTTTCTAGTTGTACATTTTTCTCTGTGTTTATTTACGTTCAATATTGAAATCAAGGATAACTTATGCGGAATTTAAGAATCATCCACATGAAAGTTATGTTAAAATTTAATGAGCAGTATTTTATGGTATATTCGCCTTCTCTATTAATCTGAGAAAGTTCATAAGTTCTTTAAGTATTATTAACTTAACTCAAGTCGTTTCTTTTTCTAGATTTACATTCAACGTGGACACCAAGGACACCCAGTTGCGGATTCGAAAAACTTCAAGAACGAAATTCATTTTAATTGGCGTCGATTTTCTCAGTGTGTATATCAATATATCTCAATCTGAGCAGATTAACTTCCTCTGCAGCAGCTGCTCAACTATTGGCATGATTAATGATCTGTGCAAATCGAACATGAAAAGGAATTGCAAACATTTAGTGCTATGTGTTTAGCTAAGCTCAATGCTAAACTGTGCCATCTCGCATCAGGCTCGTTAGTGGCGCCAAGAACTAATTGGTTCCGTGCGATTGAAGGATGGGGAAGACCAAAACAGCATCCGCTCCGAAGCTATTGATTCTGAGAATTACGCCAGCTGAGGCATATAATGATCATAATTAAAATACAAATAATTAAAGCCTTAAGTGAAGGCTAGAGTACTTGAGATCTTGATCTTGAGTGGGTGGCATTGCCACGTGATCAATTTTGTGGACTCTTTACGTTGGTTTTTTGATTTTTTGAGTGAGATAAAATACAAGTTCGGCTAATTGACTTGTGCTATAAACCAAATGTTATGGCCATCAAAATTTACATTTATTTTCAATGCATCCACACACACACACACACACACACACACACACACACACACACACACGCACATATCAAGAATTAGAGTTCTTGTTTTCGCATAAAACAAAGCCAAACAATGAAAAATAGAAATACAAATTTGATTTCCTGTATGCGTGCAACATTTAAAAAGTGCCAGCTCTCAATTGATGTCTCGCCAAAATTTACAATCTATCGGAGCTCATTTACTAGTCTACTTTATGTGTGCGGCTTGTCTATTTAATTCGAAACTACTTTTTCTATTTCTATTTTATTGTGTTGTGCTCGGTTCTATTCTAGCCGAATCTAGTACTGGTTCAGTTGGCCGTAAATGTTGCGACCGCCCGATGCTGGACAATAGATCAACGTCGGTAATTATTATGGCGCGGAGTCTGTCTCTCATACGGCAGCAGCCCGATGAGCCGGTCCAAGCACTTAAAAGTGCCATTTCGGAATTAATGTTTATGCTGAAATGGCATAAATATGCAAATTAGTGAATGGCAGTTTGGCTCGTCCCGCCGCATCACACAGAATCGAGAACACACAAAATAATACAAAAGCCATCATAATGCCCATTAAACATAAAATGGTCAGCCAAAAAAGTCAAAAAATAGAAAAAATAAAAAACGTGTGTGCACATATTAACTTGTCCAGCTCCAGGTCCAGCTCCAGCTTAAATCAACGCATCCCATTAAAAAGTATCTGAAAGACGGCAGGGTACGTCAAACAGGGAACGATGCTAACTAATTCGCAATCAGGTAAGACTAAGTCGACCTTTGGCTACGCTTTAACTATACTTTTGTTATATAGTACAATATTTATTCTAGCTTTTTTCAGCAGTGAAGCGCTCAGCGACTGTTGCCAGGCCAGGCATTTTTTGTATTTGTGTTTTTATTTTCATTTGGTCTTTCTTCAGCGTCGTCGCTCTGTCTAACAGAAATCTGTTTGCTTGGATCTATGCAAATTCTATTTTAATTAATATTATTTGCATGGGTTTTAGCATTTCGAGAGGCAGCAACAGTCTCTTTTCTCGTCGCTTCCTTCAAGCCACACTCACACGCGCGCCTTAATTTAGTTTTCTGTTCGTATACCCTAACCAAAAGAGGGGCTAACAGCTGTGGCCATGCTGGCTGTTAATTAAGCATGTCTTGCTGCAATCATTTTCAAATAGGCAGTACTTAATAATAATTAACACTTCAATTAAAAACCTGTTTTTAATCGATTCACTTAACATCTATATTCAACGCTAACTGCGCTGTGATTTTAATAGAGTATACATGTTTGGGCTTTGTATGGCTTACATTTTTCCATATGCCCTGGAATGGCTAAAAGGGCATGTGGGTTTTGGGCAAATGTGTGTATCAGGCAGAGGAAGGCTTCTCAAAATAAGGGTATTAAAATATCTTTAAAACTATGACAGAGGGAAACTTTGAACGTATGTCCTCTTAGTCTAGATCTAGATTGTTTAAAGTCAAGTAATCGATCTCTTTATTCCTATCCCATCTCGAAGCTAATAAAGTTGAAGACAGAAAGTTTAGGATCTCGAGATACAGTCTTGGGCTTTGGTATATATACACATTTATGTGCCATATCTGAGCCCTCAGAATATCTTATGGATCGGACTGCAAATACCCAAAACGTGTGTAGTTAAGGGAAGGACTCATGCAGCAAAAATATATCAATGAGTAGATATAAATGAAATAGTTAATATCGTCGGGTTTCAGGGTATCTGCTAGTCGTGCATGGCCGACTAGAGCACTCTTAGTTATTTATTTTAGTCTTTTTTGAAGTACACGTTTTAGTCTTTTATGATAAATTAAGCTTTTGTTTTAGATGCTCGTTTTTGGTTGTGTTTAATTTAAATGTATGATAAATCATTCGGGAAACCAGTTTTCTTTCGCGCTTCAAATATTGCGGCTGCGACTAGAAAGTGCCGACAGCGACATGGATCTCATCTGCAGAGCGAAAATAAAAAAACGGACAAGAAAAAAAGACAAATATTCATAAATAGAATAATAATAATCGCGCACACTTCCAACACGCGGCTGGCTCATTAAAAATTCATACGCGTGGCACAAGAAATTTGGCAAGTTCCTTTCAAATTTGCCTTTTTTTTTTCGTGTTGACGTGTGATAGGGGGCCGGAGGGACCAGCAAGGGGGCCCCTTGGAGTCTCAAGTGTGAACGAGGCATCCAATTGTGCGTCTGCAATTGCTCGAGCAGAACGAATTAATCACTTGGCAGTCGAATGTTGAGGTTTGCGGCATGACGTAAGCCCAGGGCAGCCCTTTTGGCCAGTTCCCACAGACAACTTACAAGCTTACAATAATAGTAAAAAAACAAAAATAAAAAAAAAACAGAATATTAAACGATGTGCCAATTAAGCGGGGCGTGCTCAATTACCGAGCCATAGAAATGGCAGACCCGGCTGCGGATCATTGAACTCTCCGCCTGGCCGCTTGATCTCGAGCCGCACTCGCTTTGCATAGCTTAAAAAATAAATAAATAAAATAGAAATAAAATATACTTAAGGGAAAAAAGGCTAAATTCGCACAGACCATAACAAAAATCTGTATACAGCCAACAGGCCAAAGTTTCGACGGAACAAATTTATGCAAAGACCCAGCTGGATGCTTACCCCCGCCATAAATAAAATTAAATTAAACATTGTTCACTTAATTTCAGCTGCATTTACCAAAACTACACTGAGATTTATGGCAGCTCTTGCTTGTTCATAATTAGAAATTCGCCGCGCCTGAGGTCAGCTACCGATGAGATCGCATCCGATAAATATCTAGACCCAAGCTAATGAACCACTCTGCATATGGATTGCTTGCAGCCACAGTCGCAGCTACTGCTACTCCTACTGCTACTGCTGACCCACAGCATCGCTGGAGACCTGAGCAGACAATGGGCAGCCGCATCCGACGATGATTTGGCAGCTCGCTGCCAAATATTTGACTTCGAAAATAAATATTACCTGGAATACATTTGTTTGCGGGCCCGCCTTAGTTTACCAGCTTAACGTATATAGACTTGGTGGATCTTACATTATATTGGCATAATAGAAGCCCACGTTTTGTAGTCTTTTCTTTTAACAGTCGATTGCCTAGATTTTATTTATATTTGGTCATATGCACATATGTGTATATATATATATTTATATGTATTTGTATTTATTTGTATTTATTTATTTTATTTTTGGCTTATTGAATTTGCATGAGAATCGTGTCTAAATGAACGCATTAATTTATGCTGGCAATTGGTTTTGTGTGCTCATCTTCCTTTCTATTGTGTCCAAAAACTTGCATGACCTGTGTATCTATTTCCATTGAGCCGCAAATGTGTGCGTGGCTCTGAACTAGTTTCCTACACAAACATATCTACACTCTGACGTTTATCGTCTATTGAAGCGAGAGAGCCGAGTAAATGAAAAAGAGTTGGCACAACTATGGATGCACAACTATCAAATTTATTGGTGGTTCACGAATCGAGCCACAAGCTCGGCTTATGATGCATTGGTTCGTTAATTCGTCAAGTGAATTAAATAAAGGACTTTACGGTTCGAACTAACCAACTTCTTTTGGGTTTCCTAAGTAGGTGCCCTAGATTTTCTCAATCTTTGATCAAAACCTTGCTTCAAGCCTTGGATTATAGAAATAATAATGATAGAATTTAATTAGATTTTTTAAATAGTTTTAGAAACCCGGCGCTTTCAAGAAGCCATCGAAATACCAGAGGCAGCAGCGACCCGACAAACCATTTAATAACTGAATAAAAATCAGGTATTTATTTATTTTTGTATTCAAATTTGCCCGCTCTCTTGAAAATATTGCATGTCATATATATTTTCATACAGAACTAAGGGCCAGATTTGCATTGCATTCAAAATTGTCAGCCATCCAATATGGTTAGATAATTCGAATGTTTAGGTTCTAAGCTATTTGCATGGGGGCTGATTCAGCCCTCAAAAGTTGTATTCTATGTATTTTTTATTGATGTGTTTTTTATTCCATGTATTTTTATTTGATGTATTTTCTTATTCTATGTATTTTTGAAAAACCTAGCTTCGGTTCGGTCTCAATTTGTTTGCTTTAAGGTTTCGTTCATAGTAAAATGTAAATAAGAATTCCAGCTCTTACCCGTTCGGCTTAAGCTAGCTTAAAGCCTTGATTAATCCTCTCATCAATCTATATTATTTCTTAATTATTTATCAGACTCCATAAATATGTGCCCAGCAACAGCTTTTTCAGTTTGCTTGTCAAATGTCATGTAGTGCAGTGTAAAGCTCTGCTGAAAAGCTCAAAAATGTACGTTGAATGGAGACTAGGCTAGAATAGAGAGCTTTTAAGCTGAGCTCTGCTAAAGCGGAAACGGAACTTAAATTTGCTAGCGCCTCCCAAAAGTAGGCAACATTATTTTCAATTTGATGTTTGCTCTTTAAGCAATTGCCATGATATAATTTTTTAAACATATTATACATAATTGAGAATTAAATCGGAATCTTGGGCTCATTTAGTGTGCCTGGGATTCTGGTAGTGATAGCCATCCTCGCGATACTCCGAGGCAGCCGCCTCATGGTCCAAGCTGGCGCTGCTCTTCCGGCGAGATCCTCTGTGCTCGGGCGATGCGTAGCTTAGCTCGGGCGAGCTGGCTGCAACGCCAATGTCTGTGGCCTCGTCATCATCGTAATAATCCCCACCATCGGCCAGGAACACGCTGCGCTGATTGCCATTCACTCTGACCAGCCGGCTTTGGTACGCCGGATAGCTAGAATAGAAGTTGCCATCGATGATGTTCGTGTCCTGCTGATTGCCAACTGCATTCGTTGGTCCCTGCAGAGCTGGCTGGCCAAACACATGACCCCGCACCACATTGAGGCCCTGGTAGTTGGAGCGACTGCGTTGACGTCCACTACGCCGGCGAGCATTGAAGCGTGCCACAGCCGCAGCCTGATTTGGATTGCCATTGCCCGCTGCTTGAGCTGAGGCGGGCAGCTGGCCACCGAGTGCTGGATCGAATGGCTGTGCTCCTGCTGCCAGCTGGCCGCCCAAAACGGGATTCGCATTGCCCACGGCTGGCGCCTGTCCGCCTGCAGGCAGCTGACCGCCCAGAGCTGGCGCCTGTCCTCCAGCAGCTAGCTGTGCGCCCAGCACAGGATTGACTGGAGCTCCATTTGGAGCCACGCCTTGCTGACCAGCTGGCGCCTGTCCTCCAGCACCAAGCTGTGCGCCCAAAAATGCACCGAACTGATTTCCATTGCCGTTACCTGCCGCCTGAGCCGTGGCGGGCAGCTGGCCGCCAAATGCAGGATCAATCTGGATCAACACAGAGCCGGGTCGCCGAACAACTCCACCTGCCTGTCCGCCAACCAATGGATCCTGTCCGCCAACAGCCAGCTGAGCCGCCGGAATGAATAGATTCTGATTGCCAAATCCTTGCAAGCCGCCGCCATTTTGATTGCCAGCTGCTAGCTGAGCGCCCTGCGAGGGATCTATAAAGAGATTGTTTCCGTTGCCCAGATTGTTGGGCCCATTGCCGCCCGCTGCCAGGCCGATTGCGGGTAATTGCCCGCCACCAGCCGGAAGCCCAGCATTGACTGGCAACTGTCCACCACCAGCTGGAAGTCCAGCATTGGCTGGCAACTGACCACCAGCTGGGAGCCCAGCATTAGTTGGCAACTGTCCACCAGCCGGAAGGCCAGCATTAGCTGGCAACTGACCCCCACCAATTGGGAAGGCATCGGCGCCCAACTGAGCGCCAGCTGGATCAACCACGCGGCAGCCGATGGGCGGATTTCCAGCAACTGGAGACTGGCAATTGGGCAAAGCCGTGACAGGCAGCTGGGCGCCTGCAGTGGCAGGCAGTTGGCCACCTGGCACAAGGGGATCCGTGCGAATCTGGGAGCTCAGCTCGGAGTCCTGGGACTGCACATTGATCTGTGTGTGGAACACGGAATTCGGTGCACTCGCATAGAGCACGCGATTGGGACGCCGACGACGCGTCACAATCTGGGAGGGAGCCGCCGTCAGGAGTTGAGCGGTGCGCAGCTGTGGTGCGACCTGCTGGTAGTGTATGTGCTTGGTCTTTAGCGAGGGCTGCTTGTCGTAGTGATGGTAATGATCGATGCGTTTGGGCTCGTGATGCTCGTCGCCCTTGTGGTAGACAACGTGCTCGCTGGTGTGCTTATCCTTGCGGAAGAAGGGCTTCAGTGCGTGTTCGTCCGGCGGCAGATAATGCTGATCCTCATCGTCCTCGTACTCCCGGTGGTGTCTGTGATGCGTCGATGGCGCAACCTCCGTCAGCCAACCGATCGCCAGCAGGCACAGTAACAGGCTTCTGAACAGCTCCTGTGAAGAGAGAATTAATAGAAGCTCGTCTAGAGGCTCCAAAGTGGGTATTCCATGCTGCGCTTACCATGGCATCTGTGCTCATCTGGCTAGCTCCACTTCAATTATATACCCAAGCTCTGATGACTTTTGTGGAATTGCACTGCACTTCCAATGGGAGGGATTTGCGTGCTGGAACCTGTTATCGAGCGTGAGAAATTCTTCAGGCACTTTTAATGTGACCCATTTGTCGTGCCTCCATTGAATACTCGCAATTAAAATACAAACGACGCTTCTAAGACAAAGCCAGCGCCTGGCTCAATTTATGGAGCAAATATCAACGAACGGAATCAGAGGTTGTTAACATGCTTGCAAAAAAAATTCAACACTCGACGAAAGAAATTAGTGCACCTTTCAGAAACAACCAAATGGTTAACCCGATCCATAAGTATGAGGGAGGTTAATATGTTAACAGGAGCTTCACCTTGGGTGGAAAGGAAGTATGAAGTCTGATCTTAACAGGAGGTTCCTTTTGGGTGGAAAGGGAGTACAATCGTGGGATTAAACTGTGATCATAACAGAAGCTTCTTCTTGGATGGAAAGGAAGAAGAAAAGCGAGAAATCATAAGACATAGGTCAGCCTATAAGAGGCTTAAGAGTGTGCGCGTCGGACTAACAAGCAAGATGTCGCTGGTGAAATGAATCATAAATTCTCAATTTTCATATATGCTTATTTAATTTCTCATGATTCACACAAAAAAGCCTTAATACTAAATTTAAAAGCAACAATGAAAGTAAAAATGAGTGGCAATTAACAATAATAGTTTACAAGTAACATCTTCTAGTACATATTATCATGCCCTTCCACCCAGTATTTAATAGGTATTTAATTTATGTTCATAATCGGGTTATACTTTTTATTGCATATAGTCTTTTAAATCCTTCGAATACGCAATTCAAGCGCGATGCCTGTAGACGCGGCGACGCACAGTTCTGTACTCGTAGCCGGAGTGAGCGACAGCCGGAGCAGGAGCAGGAGCAGATGCAGCTGCTTCATAGTGGGAATCTGAGGATTCGGCAGCTTGGAAGCTCTGAGCTGGGGCAGCATGTGATTGCACGGGAGCAGAGGCAGCAGCATGATGCTGAACATGAGCGACGGGAGCTGGTGGAGCAGCATGAACTGGGACAGCAGCTGGGCGGGCAGCCTGTGGAGCAGGTGGCACATACGCCTGAACTGGAGCAGGAGCTGACTCAGCTGGAACGAAAGACTGCACGGGAGCAGAGGCAGCTGCATGATGGGCAACAGGAGCCGCAGCTGGTGGCACGTAAGTTCGGGTCAGAGCTGGTGCAGACGCAGCAGCATGGAAGACTGGAGCTGGAGCTGGAGCAGGGCCAGGAGCAGAGGCAGCAGCCGCAAAGTGATGAGCCTGAGGTGCCACAAAGGATTTCACTGGAGCCGCAACGGAGGCAGCCACAGCGGAGCCGGGCGCCGCATAATTGTAGCCAGCCTCGGCGGCTACGCAACCCACCAAAGCCAGAGCCAGGACAAAGTGCTGCTGCAAGGATAATCGATAAACTGTGGTGAGCTTAAAGTCCAGAGTAAGTCCCATAAATACATACCATATTTGAAGTTCTGTCTACTGTTGAGACAATTTAGCGAATAATAACCAATAAGCAGTCGAGCACAACTTTTATACGTGCATTCGCCGAACGGAAGTAATGCACATCATCAATCAAAGCGGAGGCTAAATGATGTTCTAGCCCATTAAATTTGGCACACAAATATTTGCCAAATTATCCACTAGACTGTCCAATATTCCTCATTCATTATCCACTAGACTCTCCAATATTCCTCATTCATTATCCACTAGACTCTCAAATATTCCTCATTCATTGCTGTCAGTCGTAATTGGAATTGCCATTCATGAATATTTATAGCTCAAACCTGATTTCACTACCCAGCACTTAACTCATTTCATTCATTAGGCCCGACACCCATTCATAAAGTCATCAAAGGGGGTAAATTGTTTTTGGTGCAAATGCATGTAACAGGTAGACGAATGCCTCATTTAGATCCTGTAGATCAGGTAGAGCATGCTTGAACTGTGAACTGATCAAGTCAATTCCGACTGTTCATCTGTGTCAACACGCCTATCTTTTTTACATCTACAAAATGAAAAGTCTCAGAATATTAACCATATATTTATTATTGTCTATCATAAGCAAAACGAGTTTATATATGGTTTGCCTCAACATCTAAGCCGTTTTTTAGAATATCGATAAGAGTCTATAAAGATATCCTGATATAATATCTTAAGATCCTATAATTTTTAATGACCTGCCTGAGCTTTGAGCTAAAGAAAGTATTTACACACACTCGGAAGTCATATTTCCGCCCCCAAAGTTTCTTGAACCCATTTTTTCCTAAAGGAAGAAGACCCTCTGGCGCCTTCTTTAGGGTATCGGCTAGTCGGACACTCCCGACTAGAGCACTCTTACTATTCAATAGCAAGTTTCATTGTTATTAATTTCGATAATTAACTGGATCGTGAACCAAGTGACATAGCATACATATATGTTATAATGCCCCAATAAATCGAAGCGAAACGTTTATGCAAATTTCGCTAGAGCAATAGATTAATGTCCATACCAGCTCGTACGCTTGATTAATTTATCAGAGTTTAATGACTAAAAAAGCCAATTCTATTGCATTCATATGCTTAGACAGAGGTTATTGTCTTCTTTACAAGATATCATATTTGGGCTGAGCGATCGGGCGATAAGGCTGATTAAATTTATATCTAAGATGGTTTTCTTGTTTCGTTTTGTGTTTTCTCTTTATTGGTAAAATGCTAATTGAGTTGAAATAATTCTGCATTTAAAGAACTCTTTTCGGGCGATTAGCATTTGAATATAGTTTGCGGTCTGGGTTAAACCGCAAACCAGTTGACGTTTACGTCTGACGGAATATTTTAGAATTGGCCACGCAAATCAATATCGTACTGCTCGTCCAGGCCGGATGCAGCTGCCTGGGGCGGCAGATATGTGCGGGACGGCGATCCATATTGTGCCTGAGACAGGATCGATATAGCTGGCCGTTGCACAGCAGCGGGCGGTAGGTAGACATTGAGAGGACGCACCACCGGACGCACCACCTGCTGCACCACCGGACGCTGCACAACCAGCTGAGGTCGCGATATATATTGCGGTTGTCCAATCTGAACGGCGGGCGACAAGTACGTGCGGTCGGGTATCGATACCACACGGCTCACCTGGCTCACCTGGCGGTAGGCAGCTGCCGGTGGCAAGTAGACATTCTGTGGCCGCTGCACGATCAGCTGCGGCTGGGCCACGTATTGGGGTGGCAAGTAGGTTCTGCTAGGTATTGTGGCAGCAACGCCGCCCCACAACAACACAGCCATGACAAATATAGAACGCTGAAAAAGGGAAAATATTTCAATATAAAGTAGCTGCCAAAAGAGAAGAGCTCAGAACTCACCATGTTGCTTGCTCAAAGTGCAATAATTAAATCGTTTCCAGACTCTGGAATGTTTTCATATTTATAAGACAGCTGCCCAAGCCCAAATCGCGTGTACTTAGTATATATTATGACAGAGTCACAACAAATGCGCGCCATAAAATTAGTTTTAATCGCATTTCAAAGAAGCGCAAATTTAATTTGAACAAGAAAGAAGAGACACATTGGCACGCAGAAGATTAAATACCCTTATATATGCTTAGGAGTTTGCGGATATGTGAGGAGATTTGTGAAGCTAGCTTTGGCTGAGTTTGCTTAGCTGACAGACGAACATGTCTATATTGACAATATATATAATTTGATGAGAATATATATCCTTTATTGACTAATATATATATATATATATATACCTTATGGAGTCAGCAATTGCTCCCTCTCTGCGTCACACACCTCGTGGCAATACTGCAAAACTCTCGCAAAGGGTAACTAGAAGCAGCTCAAACAAGTCAATCGAAGCCATAAAATATAACTGTTAATTTATATATGTATATATAATATATATTCTCTTATTGTCGCATTGATATTCTTTCACTTGCTTTTATTCTAAAAATTGGGATTCGTCTCATTGTTGTACAAAATTAATCGCCAGGCAGAACATAAATCGAAACCTGTTGAGCGTCTAACAGTGCCAGTTAACAGCCTTAGCAGAGCCACAAACCACGAATGTTAACTACCTGGCAGAGCTGTTAAGTGCATGTTAAATTTGCAGTTGAGGATTTATGTGCGAGGCGTATACGTAATGTGAAAGAACATTTGTTTAGTCTAGCCTACCTAGATTGTTAATACGATTAAATAATTAGTGTCTGGTCTGACAGTTAACAGCCTAAGCAGAGTCACAAACCCCGAATGTTAGCTACCTGCCCGAGCTGTTAAGTGCATGTTAAAGTTGCAGTTGACAATTTGTATGCAGCGTATACGTTATGTGCTCTAAGGCAGCAGAACATTTGTTTTGTCTAGCCTGGCTAGATTTTTATTACGATTAAATTATTAGTGTCTGGTCTGATATTTTATTGGTTTTTATCAGAATTTGCAAATATATCTTTAGTCTATTCTTGTATAGTTTGTAAATTGGCTGTTTAGTTTGATTCGAAGCCCGTTTTTGTTATCGACAACATTCTTGGACAAGCTTTGATTGGGCAAACAGAACAAGAATCTTTTCTAATCATGCCTTAGAATATAAATTTATGCACATTTAATACTTGAAAATTCACAAAACTAATAGAACCGGTTGCATTGAATAGATGCTTTGTATTAAATGTGCTTCCACTCATTTTTGTGTTTCTTTAGAGCGTGGTTTTAACTTGGTTTCGTTTCGTTTCGTTTCGTTTCGTTATGACAACGTTTTGGTAATCCAGCTCTATTTCAGGCGCTGACACAAGTCGCAGGCATTTGCATTACCATGTTTGGGATATAGGCTTTACATATAGAGATATATATACTAGATATTGGGCTGTCTATATGTGCTGTTGCTTCTGTTCATTTGTACAATTGTCACACCCATAAATAATTATACACTTATATGTTTTTAACTTATATTAATTTATTGTTAACAGCTTCAAACTCGTTTCATTTGTTTGGCATTTAATGTGCCGCTGCCTAATTAAATAAGCGACAAAGTTTTCGATGAAGTAATCGAATTGAATCGAATTTGAATATAGACTACAATCCAGAATTAGCTTCCATTTAAATGCCGGAAATTCAGTTCAAATTAATACAGTTAACGGACTGCTAGCCGCGATTGTATTGGCCAAGAAGATGATATCAAAGTTGGGGCCAGGAAAGCAAAAGTGATTGAGCTATGATGAGTAAACCCCCTCAGGGTCGGCGAGTCTCGGGTTTCCAGAGTGATTAACCGTTAAGCATGAGCTCTGCGGACAAATTGCAAGAAGAAGATGAAGCAGAACAAAAATATGTGCACAGACGAAGCTGTCTTAAATTATGATTAATTCCAAGAAGTCGGAATATTTCGATACAAGAAATTATGAAATTCAAAGAGTGTGTGTTTCGGTTCTCATAACTTAACTTAAGTCAGCTATGTTCAGGGGAAATCCCAACAAAAACGTGTTCTATTTTAAGCCCAAAACCGGCACGCTTTATTATGGGCACTTAATGCTAAGATACCCTGTAAAAGGCTGTGATATATTTACTGTTGCATATTAGGTGAAAGCATTTACACGAGTCTAGATGCTGCAGAAAATTATTTTAAAAAATTCCACCAATTTCTTAATTTATTTTCCCATTGAGCATGCCCTACATGTAACATGTTGCGAGGTATTTGTAAAAATTACTTGTATTTTTTTTTTTAAATCACAAACGTGTTTCGTTTAAGTCTTTCGTAAAACTGTATATTATGGAATACATTTAAATTTTTAATATTTTACACACACCCAAAAATATATTTTCAAACCAAAAAAAGAGCCGAAATCGATGTAAAAAGAACTTTGGCTAAGATAGAAATGAAATATGAATAATTTATATGATATGTTGACTTAGTTCAATGCTCGCTTAGCATTGACTGCGGCTTGATTAGTCGCCGTCGCCGTCGCCGTCGACGTCAGCGGCCAGCATTAAGCTTAAGACGATTCGAAGTTTTTGGCGAGGCCAATTTTAAGTTGAGTTAATTGCGTGCTAATCGAATAGTGAGATCCCATTTATAATATGTATGCGAGCCAAGTAAACAATTGCCAAAAAAAAAGTATTCATTAAGAGCTGCTGCAGCTGAAGCCCGCTTGTGGGTCAAATGTGACAAGGAAAGTGGCTCGCAGAGGTCGGTTTGGGGCGTGCTTCCTTTCAAACTGGTTTCACACTCTATATACTTATATGACCCACTGTTCGCACGCGAAGGTTGCCCAAAAGGCAACCAGTCCAGGTCTGGACCTGCTTGTGAGTAATTGAGGGCCCAATTGCGTGTTCGATTACGAGAGGTTGGCGGAACTGACGCGTTCTCATGCAAATTGTGTCGACGGATTCTCATAAATAAAACATCATATAAAATCTCGGGTCTGGGCGCATTTATATCGCTCTTGTGTTTCATTAATAGCCATAAAGTGGCAAATATTTTGATTTTATATGTGCACGTCAGTCGAGCTTTAAAAATAAAGAGCATCTCTGTTCGTGTTCACAAGAGCATAACTGGCGGATCGGAGCGATAAATCTAGCAGGAATATAGGCTTGAATATATGACACTTTTATGGAGTTGTCCTCTATTATAAACTTCATGGTTTAGCATATTGTTTTCGCATTAAATTATGTATAATTTAGCACACTTGCCCTTTTGGGTATATTTACCCATTGCCTAATGAAAGCGGCTTGCAAATCGATTGACTTGCGTCGATAATTATATATAATATTATGCATATTATTATTATTATTATTCGATTGGGATGCATCGATATTAGCTTATAATATTAGGGTTGGGTCTGAAATCATGTATCGTCCATCAAGTATCGATAAATGAATTTATTATAGTGCTAAGATTGCAACCAACTTATCGATTAACAATTATCGCTTAATATATATAATTTTATATATAAGCACTCGATTCCATTTATCGATTGTCAAGTATTGATATATTATCTAAGGGCTCGAGCCCTTATGTAAGCACTCGATCCCATTTATCGATTGTAAAGTATCGATATATTATCTGAGCACTCGATCCCATTTATCGATTAAAATGTATCGATATGTGCATATTATATTATCTAAGTTCTCGAGCCCATTTGTCGAAGATTGCAACTTCTTTATTGATTAACAAGTATCGATAAATACATTAAATATTTCTTCTGCTTGCTCAAGAAGCCAGCTGCAAGAGTATTTAGATATCGGTGCGTCACACATTCCATGACTGCTTGTATTTATTTAGTAAAATTTGACTGCCTGCTGATAACTCAGCGCTTCATTGTGCTTAAATCTATAACGCTGGGGATCTGCCAAAGAGCGAGCAGAATAATTTTATGAGTGTCGTTCTGTCATAGCCGGTTAACCAGCCCAATCAGGTTCGGTTAATTTTGCGGCAGCTGTTGTTGCTATTGTCGAGAAGATTCTGCTTTTGCCGAACATATTTTGGATTGTCGAAGCTATCCTGAAACGACGTTGCCGACGTATAAATAATGTCGTACTCTTCATCGGCAACACAGTAATATTTCAACCTTCGTGTTGTGAATTTGTAGCTGAGCAAAATGGTAAGACCAGAAAAATGAGAAATATAAAAAAAAAGTGACCATAACTGAGGATAATAGAGACATAAAAAGATCAAAACAATCTGCCTTAGAGGCATTTAAAGATCGCGCCTATAAAGATTATTGAATCGTGCTGATCGAATTATATTCGCTTGATCCGACTTACAGAAATTCCTGATCGCCTTCGCCCTGGTGGCAGCCGTCAGCGCTGACGTTTCCCATCTGTTCTCGAACAGCGACAACCTGCAAGAGGATGGATACCACTACCAGCAGCCAGCCAAGCAGTTCGTCATCGATGTGCCGCAGACCTATGAGCAGCCCGCTCCAGTTGTCTACGAGCAGCCAGCTCCAGTCGTCTACCAGAAGCCCGCTCCCGTTGTCTACGAGAAGCCCGCTCCAGTTGTCTACCAGAAGCCCGCTCCCGTTGTTTACGAGAAGCCAGCTCCAGTTGTCTACGAGAAGCCCGCTCCAGTTGTCTACCAGAAGCCCGCTCCCGTCGTCTACCAGAAGCCCGCTCCCGTTGTCTACGAGCAGCCTGCTCCTGCTGGCATCCTGAAGGAAGATGGATATCATTATGGCCAGCCCGCTGTCAAATTCGAACCGACTCAGGAATACCTGCCCCCAGTCGTCCAGAAGCCTGTCTACCAGCCAGCTCCAGCTCCAGCTCCTGTCTACAAGCCAGCTCCAGCTCCAGTTGCGCCTGTTTACAAGCCGGTTCCAGCTCCTGCTCCCAGGCCCGTGATCCCAGTCGCTCCCAAGGTTGTGATCCCAGCTAAGCCCGTCAACGAGTACCTGCCCCCAGTTGTCCAGAAGCCTGTCTACCAGCCAGCTCCAGCTCCTGTCTACAAGCCAGCTCCAGCTCCTGTCTACAAGCCAGCTCCAGCTCCAGCTCCTGTCTACAAGCCAGCTCCAGCTCCAGTTGCGCCTGTCTACAAGCCAGTTCCAGCTCCAGCCCCCAAGCCCGTGATCCCGGTCGCTCCCAAGGTTGTGATCCCAGCTAAGCCCGTCAATGAGTACCTGCCCCCAGTTGTCCAGAAGCCTGTCTACCAGCCAGCTCCAGCTCCTGTCTACAAGCCAGCTCCAGCTCCAGCTCCTATCTACAAGCCAGCTCCAGCTCCTGTCTACAAGCCAGTTCCAGCTCCAGCTCCCAGGCCCGTGATCCCGGTCGCTCCCAAGGTTGTAATCCCAGCTAAGCCCGTCAACGAGTACCTGCCCCCAGTTGTCCAGAAGCCTGTCTATCAGCCAGCTCCAGCTCCTGTCTACAAGCCAGCTCCAGCTCCTGTCTACAAGCCAGCTCCAGCTCCAGCTCCTGTCTACAAGCCAGCTCCAGCTCCTGTCTACAAGCCAGCTCCAGCTCCAGTCCCTGTCTACCAGCCAGCTCCAGCTCCCGTCTACCGCCAGCCAGAGCCTGTTGCTCAAGGCCCCAAGGGCTACAGCTACCCCAACGATCCCCAGCCATCTTTCGACTTTTAGGGAACGTTTGTTGTAATTAGAAACTATCCTCCTCTAGTATTAGACCCTTTTTTCGAATTTCTGATGAGAAGTCACTTGAAATAAATAAAAACGACAATGAAAAAAATTAAATAACTTATTTACGCGCAACTAAAATCAGTTAAAACATAAATTGACAAAAATTGTATTTGTTAATTATTCTAATCCTCCATTTTTGTATAAAAAAGTAAAATGCTTCGACTGAAGCATTCCCAGTCAATATTACCTTCCGGATAGCTTTATTTAGCTATATTATTTCTGATTTGGCCACACTTTTTATAATGATTTTCTCGAAATTTGATTGAAATCAGTTACTTTTTAGCTAAAGTAACTTTCCTTAGCTTCATTTTCCTTTTAATTTCATATTAATCAACCATCAAATTCTTAATTTTATTTTTCTTTATTTCATATTGTTTCAAAACCTTTTTTGAATTATTCATTTTAGAAATTGATTAAGATAGTTTGTACTTTTCATCAGGATTAAGTTCTTCTTTTCCTTTCCCACAGATTTCATATATATAGTCCATTTCTTAGCTTTGTTTTGAGACTAAGTATATTTTTTATTTTTTGAAAACTTTGTTTCATATTCCCATTTCGAAATTTAATTTAAATCAGCTGCTTCATCTATATTAAGTTTTTTAAGACACCTTTTTATATTTCCATTTATCAATATACTTAGAGGTTAACTATATTCTATTTTATTTCAAAATAGTTCGATGATTGCCATTTTAATCGTTTTTTTTTTTTTTCTCATGAGAAGATTTAAAATCCTCTCTTTTTAAGATTAAAATTTCTCTATTTTATTTATAATTTTATTCAAAATGCATTATTTATTTGGTGAACCAAATTAATTTCATCTGCAACTGTGCCCACAATAACATCATTTAGGTTTTAATTATTTAGTGTAACTTTTTATTTTTTTAGCCCACATTTATGCTATATTATCTTTATGTATACTATTCGTCTAAAAGTATGCAGCGATAGGTATAGGTGTCTATTTTGTTATACGCCAAACCAAAAGGCGGTCAACTAAATAAATATGTATGTTGACCAAAACAAAGAGTCAAGAACTGCGGCTATGAGCAGAAAGCTCATAAAAACTTCCTGCGAGCAGTTGTGGACCGAAGAGAAGTTAAACAAATTTCAAGTCGTGTTAAAGTTTCTTCCAAAATCTGGTTTTCATGTGCTGCAGAGAGTGAGAGTGTTCGAACTGCTGCTGGAGGAGGGTCAAAGGTGCAACCGGAGCTGTTATCGAGAGATGCGAGAGCGACAATAAAATTGTCCAGATTGACAGAGACAAATTGAAACGGAAATGTGTTGAAGAGTGTTGTCAGCAGGTGCTTTATGGCAAGCATAAATATTGAGTTGGAATCGGAGTTGGAGCTCGAGTCGATTTGGCGGCTGGCACACGTGATGGATGCTGGCAGCGCATAGAATCATTAATTCAATGTGAAGTCAAGACAAAGCCACAGTGTGAATCAACTGACTGACACTTGACCCCACAAAAGCCAAACGATTCGCGGCCTTGACAATGAGGCGCTGTTGTAGCATTTCGATTTTCGATTGGAGTGAACGCAGCAATGGCCCCAAACCCAGAGCCACAGCCAGCTCATGTTTATCTAGGGCCGCTCCAACTATCGAATTGCTGTCGCTCGACAAGCAGCATCAACAACAACAGCTTCAACAACAGCAGCAGCAGCAGCATTAGCATTAGCATTAGCAATTTATAAACTGAGCCAAAAACAAACACGATCGACATATAGAAGTATAAATAGTTGGCGTCTCGGCGGCTTTGCCTGCATTCGCGCGAGCCACGTTGCTGGCAGCTATAAAACATAAAACATAAAACATTTAAGTAATATATTCTATAAGGTTTTTCAGAATGGTAAGCTCTGCTTGTCCGCATGCACTATTACATTTTTTATTCAAATTGTTGACTTTTAGCGTCTCTTTATTTGGTTTCTGCTGGCGGCGCTTTGTCTGCATTGGGCCAA
This sequence comes from Drosophila littoralis, assembly GCA_018903485.1. NCBI lineage: Eukaryota > Metazoa > Arthropoda > Insecta > Diptera > Drosophilidae > Drosophila > Drosophila littoralis. Next base: position 1,428,099 of record JAEIGF010000408.1, read on the forward strand.
GGCGGATGTTTCGCAGCTGGTTCAGTCGGGCAATGGATTCGTCTACGATGTGCCCAGGGTCAGTGAGCTGGAGCTGGAGCTGAACAATGAGTTTCCCACGGGCCAGGAGTTCCCACAGGACGCCATTCCTGTCGCCCCCTCCGATGCGGAACTGGGCCAGCTTGAGGAGGAGCCGGTGGCGTCGGCAACCAGCGACGAGAGCGCTGCCTATGCCTCATCCAAGAGTCATGGATATGCCTATCGAGTGCCCAGCAGACGCTTCAAGAGCTAAGCTCTCCCTCCATTTAGCTAGATATTACTTTGTACCAAAGTCCTAACACAATAAAATTTAAAAACAATATCAAATATACTCTTGCAGAGCTGTTACGATATAGGATATAGAGCTATAAGATAAAGTATTCTGTTGCTGTTAAGAGTTTGCTGATATGCTAGGATTATGGTAAAACTTTTCTATCTATTGGTTCGATCTCTAGACGAACTCTAGAACTCTGTCGACTGCCTGAAACTTTGATTAAGATATTTTAGCAAAGAAATTAGATATCTTATCGATAACTTCTTTCTCATTTAAGCAATATATGTAAGTTATTCCAGCCTTCAGATAACTAGAGTTTCTAAGTAACATCAAGATCGCCTTAAAATTAAGTGCCTAGTCTAACGGACTCGGCTGTTGATACTAATCTAGAATATATATGATTTAGTTATCTGCGTTGTCTCCTTGCACAGGTCGTGACAAAAGTATAATACCCACTTGTATTAAAGCCACGTTCAGGGCAATTGTTTATTAGCCTTTCACCAGCCAAGGGCCTAGGCTTGCCTTGGACGGCGCTTAGAATAGAAACGATATTGAAACACACAAAGATGTGGCTCTTGCTCTCAATCCTATGCTGTTTGGTTTCTTTTATTTGACTACAACAACAAAAAGACAAGCAAATAAATAAAAAATATTCAAACAAAACACAAACCGGTTGCAGCTCGAGAAGTCAACGACAAATTTGCACATGTTGCTGGAATTTTGTACACTTGCGCCTATAAATTTGTGGGAAGTGCACAATTAATTAAATTATATTCACATAAATTACTCAAAAAATTGTGGCTAAATGCGAGCAGCGCGAAACAAGCGCAAGCCACAGCAATCGATTTTCAAACATTTCGGTAATCGATCAAGCCGCTGGCGGTTCAACAACCCGCATTAATTAGCTAAGCCAAACGAAGATGTCTTGAAATCAAAGTATACAAACAAATAAGGCCGTGCAAGAGGAGTGTGCCTGACTAAGCTATACCCTTCACCCACTATATTAAATTGTTGGTGTTTAAGCTCTTATAATCAATAGGATCTTTCCCAAGAAACAGGTGGTCGATGTTAATTATTATCGATTTTATACAAATCGGAGAAAATTATCGATTATTTATAACATACCAAACTATGTGTCTTTAGCCCATAAAATCTAGGAGATAAGTTCTAAAAGAAGTTTTCCATTTTTATCGATTTCGGTTTGTGGTAAGATTTATCGATCAGTTATAACATGTCCCGAGATCATTTACGAGATAAGTTCGGTTAAGGTTATCTGAACGGCGATATACATCCCTAATAACATTTCCCTTTTCTACGAGATAAATCGTTTTCGCTTCGCATATAACCTACGAGATCAAATAAAAATGTCATCGATTTTTATCGGTTGTGGTAATGCAAAGGGTGCTATCGATCATAACATAATCGCCGCTTACAGTATTTTATACACCATAATCTACGAGATACATTTTTTTTAACTTTTGTAAGCTGCGGGAAAATAGGTAAAGTTATTAATCAATAGCGCGTGCCATAGGACTACCCACCTTTCGAACTGTAAGTCTGCAACCCATACATAAATTAACACTAGAACGTAACACCCATTTTCAATAAGTATAGGGTATTCGAAAAGTGATAGTTGAAACGACAGCACTAGAACTAGATGCCAGAGCAGAGCTGCTTTAAATACAATCTTAACTGATCTTCGATCTGCTCGTAAACTCTTTTGTGGCTCCCAATTAAATTAGTCAACTCGGTTTAAATGCTGGCAAAATGTGTCTCAGTTTACGGCGTATCCGCTTACGTTTGCCCTCAAGATTCACGTGGGCCGAGCCGAGCTGAGCTGACAATTTAATAGGTGGCACAGTTTTGATGTGTGCCTTAAGTACTTGTTTAATCCGAATGCTTCCGCAAGCTTTGAAGCGACAACTTCATTGTGTGTGTGCGCTGTTGAGGGGGAATGGGAGGGGGAATGGGAGGCCATGAAATGCTGACCACTCCAACTTCTTGAGACGGTAATTATTATAAATGAAGTCTAAATGATTTATGACAGGCAGCGCAGTGCCCTTACAACGCGACCAGCGGCCAGCGGAACAGTGCCCAGCTCGGAAGTGTGGTATTGTTATTTGGCAACGAGCATAAATAAATGGCTAACTGCGGCACGCCGAAATTTAAATACCCTTGCAGATAGATGGCTGACTGTTGGGCAGCTAAGTGTGGAGCTCATAATTGTTGAGTGTGTTGAACATATTTTGAGAAGCATAAATGTTTACCATAGAAAATTCCAACCAACATTCAATTCCTATCGACCCTTCCCTCAGAGCTATATGATGTGATTGTCCGTTGTTGACTTAAGTTGAAAGAAGCATAGTGCAAATATTAAGTAGGAAATTTAGTTGACAACGTTTTGATCAAGTTATTCAACCGACGGCGGGAAGTTAAGGGTTCGAATCCCTGGAAGATAAATGACTGAATAAATACCCATGCCTAACTTTCGGAACGATTGTAAATATGACAGTAGTATATTGTTATTAATATTTATTATTATCATTTTTTATTATTATTTTCTATTATTTCTCATGATTAGTATTTATAATATAAACTTTATGCTTTCAGAGACGTCTTCTTCCATGCGTTGCACACTTCATGCCAAACTTATAATACCCTCTGCGAGCGTATAACAAGAATACAGTTGCTTTGAGGCCGACTTATGACGACGTTGATGAAAATGCTCGGAGAGCATTTATCTTGACGCCGTTTGTAGATGGCACCAAAAGAAAAAACAACAACAACAACAATCGAGTCGCGAACAAAACTTGGCTTAAATAATGCATAATGACTGCAGACAAAGATACAGATACAGATACAGATACGGCAACACGCACAAAGAATGCATGTGTATGTATATATATATATATATATTAATCGATTTAAATAATAATAATAATTGGCTTTTTGAGCCACCATGGACAGTGGCTCACGAAGTTAGAATTGTGAGTATAAATAAACAGGTGAAGCTGTTATTGGTCAATCATTGAACGTCTTCGAGTCCAAAGTGTAACATGGTGCGTGCTGCCTTCGGCTGAACTACTGCTGCAGCTCCAATCTGAACTCTGTTGTCTTTTTCTTTTAGAACGCATTCCTGAGCCTCGCACTGGCCGCCTGCCTGCTGGCCCTGGCCGCTGCCGATGTCTCCCACCTGCCGCTGGAGCAGCTCGAGCAGCACCTGGAGCCCGAACACGGCTATGGCTATGACTATCCCAAGCCGGTTGTGCCATTCGTCATAGCCAGCACGACGACGCCTGCTCCCACGCCCGCGCCCACCTATCTGCCACCACCCACGCCTGTGCCCACCTACCTGCCACCCCCACCACCCACGCCTGTGCCCACCTACCTGCCACCGCCACCACCACCCACCACAACGACGCCTGCCCCGACGCCAGCCCCAACTTATTTGCCGCCTCCACCACCCACCACAACCACAACCACGACGACAACGACGCCTGCGCCCACGCCCGCGCCCACCTATCTGCCGCCCATCATTGTGCCGGAGCCGGAGCCAGAGCCGGGCTATCACTATGACGCACCCGCCGAGCCCTTCATATTCTAAGCCGAACCACTTTCCACCACTTTGTTTGTTGACCCGGAATGCTGTTATTTCTCCCGTTTGCCTAGTCGTTGGTATTATATAAGTTCCGATATGTTTAATAAATCACGTTTGTTAGCTAATTGTTAAACTGATATCGTTCAATTCCCAATCACCACCAATTGTCCAAAATAACCCAAATTGAACTGAAAATTATCTTATTGAACCTCGGCGGCTGCTCTGCATATTCATGAGTCCCAAACGCGAGGGGTCTCGTGTGTGTTGTTGTGGACCCAATTAAGAGCGAAATTCGTTTTAATTATTTTCACGACGATTTAGACGTGGGGTGCCAAAGCATAAGTCGGCAGTGCTCGACTGGGAAATACCCTGGAAATGCAGTGAATAGATCGACGAGGTGTCTTTTCTTCCATTAAACGTAGTGAAGACAACTATAAGAAAGGCATTTGTGATTAACTGAGATGCCTGTAGTCAGATCCAACTGAAATGTTCACGTGTAAGATTTGGTATAAAAAAAGAGTGCAAGGCTCTACTTTTTATATAAAATTGGAATGGGAAGAGGTATTTTAAAAGTGATATATTTTATATTTCCTAACACTATGCTAGAGCCTTCAACCAAGTTTGGCGTATCTAGCTCTATCCTCGAGTTATGCTTAAATAACCATATCTTAAAATCGATAGCTATAGAAGAAATCGAAACTAACATAATAAACTCGTTCGCTGTTTGGCATAGGAGAATATATATACATCCATTTAAAGACTTTAGCTCTTGTAATTAAAGAGATCCACGAACTCACAGCGAAGGACAGACAGCTGGAGATGGCGGCCTGATCAAGAAAATATATAAGGTAAGAAGATTTCTCTTACTGTGACACACATTTCCATTGAAACCCTTCACCTTTTTGACCATTTTCAGGGTATCATAAACACACGGCAATAATTGGCCACGGCTTCAAGTTCAAGAAAACCAAGAAAAGTGTGAAGCAGGCAAATTATGCGCTGGCCTTTGTCTCTTCGCGACGACACTAACAACAAGTATGTATTAATTATTTCCCAAATATTTAGCTGGAGCCGCAACTTTGGCCACTTTCAGCTGCATCGTATAAAAGCCTAAGCCCCAACAAGCTGAGGCATTATTTCCAGTTGTCAGCAAAGCGCAGCAGCAACTGCTTTGGACAGCCACAGGCCACAGTTATTCCCATTAAAATGGTAGTTAATCTTGTGCCTGAATCTCGTTTTCCTATTACTAATCGCATCTTGTTGCTTATCTTCCAGAAACCCTTGTGCCTCCTGCTGGCCGTCTTGGCCATTTGCGGCAACGGACGCGCCGACGTCTCCCACCTGTTTGGAGGTGGCAATCATCAGCACCATGATTCACACCACGACTCGCATTACGATTCGCACCATCACGACTCCCACCATGACTCCCATCAAGACTCCCATCACGACTCCCATCACGACTCTCATCATTACGATCCGCATCATCACGACTCGCACCACCAAGACTTGCATCAGGATCCCCACGCGCACCACCAGGACGTGCACTCGCACTCGCATGCGCAGGATTCCCATCGCAATCACGGCTTGCACATCGATCTGCATTTCGATGCACTGCGCCAGCATCAGCCGAAATCTGGCTACAACTATGTGGCACCACCTGCACCACCTGCACCGCAGCCAAAGCCGGAGTATTTGCCACCACCGAAGCCAAGCAACACGTATCTGCCAGCGGCTAAGCCGGAAACCAAGTATCTGCCACCTAAAGTGGCGCCCAGCTTGCCACCACCGCCGCCACCACCACCAGTGAAGACTCCCAAGGCGGAATACTTGCCACCACAGAAGCCACGCTCCAAGTATTTGCCACCTGCTCAACCTGACAACAAGTACCTGCCACCCGGGGAGCCAGCTGGCAAGCCGGAGACCAAGTATTTGCCACCCAAGATTCCACCAAGCCTGCCGCCACCACCTCCACCACCAGCGACAGCAGCGCCCAAGGCCACCTACCTGCCGCCTGCGGAGCCAAAGGAAACCTATCTGCCACCCGCCCCACCCAAGTCCAACTATCTGCCGCCTGCCCCACCCAAGGCCATCTATCTGCCGCCCGCACAGCCGGAGTCGCAGTACTTGCCGCCCGCTCAGTCTGAGGCACGTGCGGCACAGCCGGAGCCAAACTTTCATATTCCCATACCCTCGTATGCGCTGCCCCTGAGCCAGTCGGCATCGCTGCCAGCTCCCACTGGGCCAGGCAATCCGGGCTATCAATACAACCAGCCGCTGCGCCGCTTCAAGTTTTGAGCTCTACAAAAGTGGAGCCACAAATTTAATTTTAAGTTGTGCGAATAAAATATATTACAAAATCAACACATTTACAAGGAATATGCTGTTATTTACATTGATCGATCGCTTGTAATCAATAATTATCTAGATCTTCAGGAGGTAATTTAAATTATTTCAATTAAGCCAAGAGTTTCTCATTTACAGCTCACAGCATGGGATTGATATATGATGCAAGCCAAGGCTAATTGTTAAAGATATTACAGATATGCACTAATAGAGGCAAAGCAAAAAAGAATTGCTGTACTGTCAGATACCCTGTTAAAAAGTACCCCAAACTTATATCTACTGTTTAATACAAGTCTTGGACTTTAAGTATATATAAGTGTGGGGTACAGACTAAGTTTGAAATAGTAATGTCTACTTTAAGCTTCAGCCAAAAAAAAAGATGCGGTGGGGTTCAACCCAAGGTTCGAACCGGTAACCTCACCGCTCAGTACAAAGAATAGCTCACTGAAAAATTTCTATATACTTATTTATTTTCTGATCATCGACAAACAAGCTCTTAAATAATAACTTATAACTAATTCAAGACTAGATTAAGGATGAAGAGTAAGGAGTTAGAACCGGATAATTCTCCGCTCAGTACAAAGAATCAATTATTGAATAACTTCTGGGTTTCTTTTCTAGGTCCAGCTCTATACAGGACTGACTGTCGCAGCTTCGGATAGAGGTTGGGGTTTAAATCCCAGGCTAGAGAGCTCGAAAGTGTAAGGTATATATAATTGAATTTTCCTGCATGAAAAGATGAAATTGAATATTTTGTAGCTAAATAATCTGCTCCAATTCAATGCAAAAGTCAGCCGTGAATTACATCAAACGCTTTGTCGCGCTGCGAACGCATCTTTCGACACTCGAAGCGAAAGCGATTAGAGCTAATTGGCCATTGTCTAAGGTCAGCTTTCAATATATTGGCTTTCGATATGCCCCACTCAAAAGAAAAGGGTCATAGAGCCGCCAAAAACAAAAGCGCCCAATCAAACGCCGTCGCAGTCCACTTTAGAGACCCGAAGCACGCGCTACGCGCCGCAGCGCGGCCTCAGCTTCGACACTTGCAGCTATAATTATTGTGGTGTAGGATTGAAAATGAATAATGATGGGAATGGATATTGATTGGTGTCTGTTACACAAAGCATTAAACAAAATCGCTAATTGCCAATTGCAGCCGGCAGCGTCTTGGCTTTTGTTGACCTCTTTCAGTCCCGAGATGAGCGGCCGCTGTCGACTGAGGCCAATCGATTGTATTGGCCCTCGATCTTGGCCAAAACTAGTGTAGCCCGTAAAAAAAATCAATAAAAATGTTCGCAAAGTCTTTACTATGTGGGGACTTCCAAAGCTAAATAATTTTAAATACTCATTTTCAAATAGGAGGCGTTAATAGCTGTCGGCTATAAAAACAAGAGTAGGCATAGTTGTGTTTGGCGTGCCGCATGTTTAATACCCTTGCAAAGAGTTATGGTTAAAGGTTATGGATTTTGATCAAAGACTGATATACCCTGTAAGGCTGTAAGCAAGGCTGTAAGCAAAGAAAAGTCAAAGGCTTGGTGAGATTTCAAGCCAACTCCTTGTCTTAAGGTTCGCTTCGTTAATCTAGTTTTACACACCTTGACCCTTGAATCAAACATTGGCTTGTCATAGACTTTCATAATTGTAATGCAACAATTACATTTGGAGTCTCCCATTTCTTAAGTATCTAAAACATAACATACTTCATGAAGAGCAGGCTAGGGTCGACTGTAAGGGCATCTATTGCCTATGTTGATACATTTGCACAGATGTCCATTCCTCGAGCTTATAATTAAGTGCAGATTTAATGTCCGCTTCGTGCAGAGCAGAAACAAAGACCAAACGCATAAGGCGATTGAAAAAGAGAATTAATAGAATTTATATGCGAATAAAGGCAGCTCAGGGGTGAGACAAGATTCGCTGCGACGACGCATCAGACGAAGACTGAGATGGAGACTGAGATGGAGACTGAAGCGGAGACTGTGACGGAACCGAGCTGATGATCGCTCTATTGCTTGCTCGGTTCTCGCTGTTTGTATAAATAAAGAAGCACTTGCCGGAAACTGTATCATTTCAGAGCAAGCATCGCATCGAGAACGTTGTCTCACAGTCCAGCCAAAATGGTTAGTTCGCGATCCTCTCATCTAATCCGATCTGATCTATTTCTCTTGTGCCATTTAGAAAGTCCTTGTGCTAACTTTGCTCAGCCTGGCGCTGGTTGCCGCCGATGTCTCGCATCTGTTTGGACACGATCATCATGAGCATCACCAGCACGAGGAGCACGCGCATCCTGGCTACAATTACGAGCCACCGAGCATACCCTTTGAGCTGCCAACGCCCGCCTCCGTTTACCTGCCGGCAAAGGAGCCGGAGCCCAGCTATTTGCCACCAGCACAGCCCAAGCCAACCTATCTGCCGCCCACACCACCCAAGCCAACATATCTGCCGCCCGCACCTGTGGTGCCCCAGTTGGTGCAGCCGGAAAGCAGCTACTTGCCACCTGCCCCGGTTGTGCCCACCTACAAAATCCCCATTCCCTCGTATGCCGCACCCCTGGAGCCGGATAACACATATCTGCCACCGCAGGAGATTGTCGAGCCGCACAGCGAGGATGGATATCATTACAACCCACCCGCCACGCCCTTCTTCTACTAAGCCCATTCTTAGCCCATGTTAGCCATGTTTGCCACCTGATATTTCCTAACCCCATGTGTGTATATACTTATATATGTTTTATGTCTATCTGTAAATTGTACTTTTAAATTGTCCAGTTATTTATGACAGAGCCCCAAATGCAACTAAAAAAAATATAAAGCAGTAAAAATTCTAAAATCAATTGAATTTGCGCAAAAATTCCTCTTTGTGATTTTGTTGATGCTTTATTTGGCTTTTAAGTATCTTTCAGTTAAAATTAATATTTAAAAAGTCAAAATACATAAATATAAAAACATAAGTTCAAATTATCTACTCGAATTTCGGTTGAATGAGAAAAGTTCTCCACATATTATAATAAATGTATATAAAAAAATATATATACATATAAATATATATATATATGTAATATCAATATGCATAAATATAAATATATATATACAATATACATATCAATATGTATTTATTCAACTAGTCACAAAAGAAAAAGAAGCCTCAGCCTTAACTTTGAACTTGAGCTGCAGTTGTGTTGGTCAAAAATCGTCTCTGTGATATTATAAATTTGATAACATTATTGAAACTTTAGTCAGCACATGAATTTGAATATTCATATTTATTATTTATAGCTGCCGCCCGAAAAATCAATAAGAAACTCAACGTCAAGCTCTGAACTTGAACTTCTGTTGTGGGGGGAAAATCCTCTTTGAGATACAATTACGAGTGCTCAGCTCGAGGGCCGCGACAGCATAATTACGCGTCATCGAATACAACCGAATGTATATAATACTCAAACAAAGCACTCACCAAAACCGTTTCATTCATTCATTCATGTGGGCTGTGCTCGAGATCGAGATCGACCCACAGCCGAGTCGGATCGTGATGGTATGTCCAAAATTCTTCGGCGTATTGCGTGCTGATTTATTGGACCGTTTGTTCGTTTGTTAATTCGCGTGAGTAATTGAAGCCAAACAAGCCGAAATGCTGATTCCGTATGGCTTTTACCCCCCGCCGGTGCCGATGATTTATGGCATTCGCCTGGTCAGCGGATCACAGACGCTGCCATTGTCTCGGCCAAAAGGTGCGAAGAGGCGGGCCCTCTGTCTGCGTGAAAGTGAAATGGATGAAACTAATGCCAGCAGGAAATACTATAAATAACGACCTCAGCTCAATTTGGCTGGCACTTGCTCTACGGCAACTGGTTGACAAAATTAAAACATTTTCTGTATTCAAATTGAGCTTATGATCTAATGCCGAATTATGCGCGGCTGCGGAACCAGTTCGCCAGCCGATCCGCACGCTCCTAATGCTATGCTAATTAATTAGATAATTTCGCTTGAATGCCTTAAATGTTTTCTTATTGTCTAGCTCTGCAATAGTTATTGTCATCAGCACTGCATAAATATAAATATCCATGGGAACATAAGTTATATCTGAGCTATTAGCGCTTGAGATTCCTAAAAGCCGAATCAAGCTTTTGCTGTTCACTTTGCAACTGGTTTCCCATAAATATATTGCATAAGGCGAGAATTTGATAAGACGAGAAGAGAAAGGTGTCTACGTGTTCCAAACATCTGCGATAAACAGTGCGTATGAGCAATATAAAGATTCTTTCTCAGCAGCAACTTTGCTTAAAGTATAAAAATCCCCAAAAAAAAAAAACATTAATATTCAAAAAAACGAGTTGTTTAAACTGAAGCCAATTAATCGTTCAAATGCCTGATTTAATCTTTTATATTATTTTATAATAATATAAAATATAGACATATATTATTATATAATTGATAGTATTCATAATTTATAATATAAACATTCTATGTTCAAAAAAGGCTTATTTCAGAATCGATCACATCTCGCAAAAATAGGTTTGCATCCATTTGCCACTGTAGAGATTAGCATAAATCTAGCAATATATGGCGTTCATAGATGTGGCTTTGTTTAACTGAGATATAGACATTTGAAGTGAGAAAATTGTTTATTTTAACAACAAGGAAATTTTCGTGAAAATTATAACGTAACCCCTTACCATTTCTGATATATGGAATTGATATAAGGGATTGATATAGGGGATTGATATAAGGGATTGATATAAGGGATATGTACAAGTCCAACAAGCTATATTATTCAAAGCTCTCGATATCCTCTAGATATATACATTTAATGTTTTAAAATGGATTTTAAAATCGAGATAATTTTCGCTTAATCCTTCCTTTTATATAAATATCGATAGCAGGTATCTGAACGGATCAATTTTTTGTACATTTTACTTACTTTATCCGAGACATTAACATTTGATCTTTAAATTTGGTTCATTTCAGAATGGAGAATAGATCTTAAATATCGGATATTTATTTGATGTTTACCATATCCTTGCGCATTCTGCAGGGATTCGGATCTTAAGGTTCATCAGGACTCCTATCTTGGTAAGTTTACCAAGGAGCTTGAAATCATCTTCCAACCATTGACTATTTCGTTCGCGATGCAGATTTTGCTGGCAAATACAAAACTCGCCGACACTCGATCGAATTTAATGTAGGGCAATCAATTTTGGACCTTCAGAGCTCGAACGGATCAGTGCTATCAATTGGTATGTAAGACATATATATATATATAGATATGTTGATATTTTTCAATTCTCATTCTCAGCTAGTTAATATAGACTTTAAATGCATAAAAATGAGATGAAGTCCGATGTGGTCTTTGTTTAATTCGAATATATAATCTACTTTTAGGCTGTTCTTAACAGAGCCAAAAGATATGCTGTACGATCGTTATTCTCATAGTATAACAGTTTGAATTCAGGCTGAATTTGGAGAATCTCTTCAATTCCATTCGTGAAGACATGTCAGAGCATGCCTTACACGAAAACCAATCAACAAATTGCTTTCCTTTACGCGTCCGCGTAATATCCCATTGTGAGATGTGCAGATCATTGCAGAACAAAGCATTGGCCCGGATGAGATATCAAAATGTGGACATGTTCATGTAAGAAAATGTAATTAATCAAATCAAGATTGAAGGTCAGCTTGCGGCTGTCGTAATTATCTGAAGGAGCCTGCACGCGGAAGTCTTACAGCTATCTGGACGCCCATTCAGCAGCCGTTAACACCACGGCATTGTCATAAATCGAATCAAATCTGTGATCGATTGTGGCACAATAAAAATGGGCAATCAATTCATCAATCAAAAGCACTTGGCCGAGAGCCAGTTGAGAGATGACCACCCGAACAGACAAGCGGAGCCGTTTGAAAGGCTCCTTAACTCATTTGTTTGCACTTTTGGAGACGATCTAGCTGCGAAATCTAGACAAATAACATGAGATCGTAAACCGGTTAATTTAATTTATTTTGAAAGTATTTTAGCAGATTTGCGTATTTGTCTTTGACGCGCTGCTCGTTAAACGACATTAACAGAAAGAAAAAATCACCATTCCAAGTCGCAACTAATACAAATATATATAAAATATTATGGCTCCCGAAAGTTCACAAGATAAAACAAGACTACGGAAGTGCACGACTTGTACATACCCTGCTGCCGTTACAAATCTGACAGCTGCCTTCTATAAGAATACAGAATACAATACAAAAACATACAGAGACTTCTCCTTGCCCCACATGATATATGGGTAAATGCATTCGCTCCTAACTTCTCTGTTAATAGCCTGATTTATATGCAATTTTCAGGGCTTAAATGTGACATGCTAAAGAGTGAATATTCCAAAGAGCAAGGCTTTGCCTTTATTAATAGGTTACTTATATAGTTCTAAGGGGAAAGGGGTTCTATAGGGTTCCAAAATGGGAGTAGATATCGAGTAAGAATTAGAAAATTCAAAATTATACTTAAATCGTTGTAGCCCTGATAAGGAAAGAGTCTACCCAGTCAGCTCTCATCTTGTGACTCTTATTATAATTTAGTATAAATTATACTAACATCGTCTTGCCATTGAAAAGTAGAGTCTGCCAAGTCAGCGCTCATCTTGTCGCTCTCTTTAAAAACCATTGCGCAGATAATTATTTTAATTATTTAGCTGGCAGACAGTAGACAGTAACAGCTTCCGTATGCAAATGGTACTCAGTTCTCATAGAGACAAGTACTGCACGATGGTCTTCATATCATCGGGTTTCGTGATTAATGATGAGTAACTACTGGTCAGTTGGAGTTCTCAGCGGGTCCAATAAGAACGCCTCTGCGTGCATTGTTCGACACACATTTCTTGTATATCTCTTCTTGTGTTTGACTTTGATGCGAGCTGTGAATGGCATAATTACAGTCATGCTTCGATATGGCGTATCATGCACAGACCTTGGCCGTGCAAATGAAAGATTACCATATATTCATGTGTTTCGTTTTCTTTACAAATAATTTATCTTTATTTATTTGAGTTTGCAATTCAACAATAACTAAATACTTTGTTTCGATGCGATTTCGTCTTCCGAACTTCATTTGTCTCTTTGTACTTTGATGTTTAGTTTGTTTGTTTGTTTGTTTTTTCGTGGGAAAAACGCCATTGATTAGAGTTTGGTTAGTTAATTGAGTAGTAGTTGGATGGAAGCTGAAGAGTTTTCTGATATAATGTGTGCTTTGGGCTACTGCTAACGATGCCGATAGCAGTTCCATGTGTGCAGACAGTAGATGCAGTAGATAAAGTAGTAGAAGTAGTAGGAAGCGTGAGCGGGAGATCGGGAACGGGAACGGGAGCGGGATCGGGAGTAGGAGAGAAGAAATATATATATGGTATGTAAATTAAAAAAAAAAGCCAAAAACAAATAAGAAATCATATAGAAATTATATATATTAAATAGACAAAGTTAATTGCTAGGCATCCGCCCCTCTTTTAGTAGCGGCGCTGACGATAGAAGCGCCTTACATAGACTGGACGACGGTATTGGTAGCCGGACTGGCTGCTGTACGCATGGCCGGGCACCTGGTGCTGCTGGGCCGCCAGGGGCGGCAGGTACTGGGCGCGCTGCACAATCGGCTGCTGGGCATAGGCGATTGGCTGGGCCAATGCGATGGGACGGGCAACGGGACGTGGCAGCGGCGCAACGGATAGCTGACGTGGGGCGGCGATGGGGCGTGGCGCCGGAGCTGCAGCCGGGCCTGGTGCCGGCTCCTCGATGTCAATGTATTCCGGTTCGGGTGTGGCAATGTCCTGCGGATTGGGTCCCTGCGTGGCCGAGTCGGGCAGCTGTGCGGCAGCCGCGCAGCCAACCAGCGCCAAAGCGATGAACACGAAGAATTTCTGCCGGAAACAAGAGCAAACATTTTGAAGTACACTTTAATTTTGCGGCCATTTAGGTTTATTTTAAGCTCCAGACTGGGCGCGAATGGAATGCACGAGTGCCGCCACTCGAGCCCGTCAGTTCGCAATGAAGCTGTACACTTGAGTTGGGGAGCACTTGAATTGAGTTCGCGTTCTAAGCTTTTCACACAAGGTTTATAAATAAATATAAATGTATGTATATTCGTTTTTGCTTTGGTCACTTTAGTCCTTAGTACACTATGAACACAGTTTATTCCTTGCTGGAGGATTATCGCATACCATTTTGTTAAATTAAAATATATTTATATTTTCGGTTTGGTTACGCAAAAATTTCTCGTCCAGAAGCGCACGAGCAATTTACACTCAAGAAGTTCAAAGCACAAATGATGATGAGCTGGGCAGTTTCTATGAAATTTATACTATATCTGGCCCGTCCGGTTCGCTATGTGGGTCTAAGAGAAGCAGCGTAAAGCGACGACCGCCAAAAATAACAACACACACATACCGTGTTATAAATAAAGTAACAGCAACAACAACAACAACAACAGCAGCACCAGCAGCAGCAGCAGCAACAACAACAACAACAACAGCAACTTTAACAACATCAAACAAATTCAAATCAAAATTTAAATTATATAATATGATATTGGTTGGATAGAAACCACATAACTAGAAGTGGTCACATGTCTGAGCATCTGCCGAAGCGCTAGACACAGTCACAATCACAATCACAATCACAGTCACATTGACAATCACTTTGTGTGTCGTCACGAGCCGTGACGCATCAGGCGGAGACACAACAAACCGACAAAGGTCCAAGCCAAAGAAGTTAGTTGGCCCCTAAAGAGTTAACTCGATCGGACACACTCTCTTTCTCTCTCTCTCTCTCTCACTCTCCCTCTCCCTCTCTTTCCCTGCCATTCTCTCTTAAGTGTGCTGTGCGGTGCTTGGCACGGCTCGTGGCTCATAAGTGGAGTTCGTTGCCTAAGTCTTTTGTTTTATTCGCTCCAATTTGCATAACATTTTGTAAGAATTATATTTTTAGCCAACACTTCGATGAAGTATAGCCCTCTAATTATGCAGATAGCTTGAAGTTTTTATTTTCTATTCTACTTTAGTGGCACATAAATCTATAGGGCTGTAAACGAAAATAGTGGGCGTGGCATATGTTTTGTCAACACAACAACTCACAAGCAGCTTACATTGTGCTTAGCTGAGGCTGGGGGAATATTGTCTTTTACGCTATGCTGCCAAATCTTTTGATAAACAAAGCTGAGGAGATTGTCTGTCCGTCGACAATTGTTTGTCTGCGCACTTGACCTCTGCTGCAAACAAATAGACAACAAACTAATAACAAATTTAACGGCTTTCGGGGCATTCGAATAACATTTCCGTTTTCGTGCATGTGTGTGGGGGAAATACATTCACCACGGTCTAAACTATAGATGAGCATGGGTCACGATCTCTACATTCGAACCGAGCTAAGAAAATGCTATTTTGAGCTCAAGCCCAGCCGATAGTTCGTATGTAGAGCAACCTGCATTAAAAGTCATAATGGATAATATCTTAAATTTCGTGCTCATGTTCAGCCGTGTCGTAAAAAGCACGGCCCGCGCCCATCTCTAGTTTAAAGTAGAGGCTTTCAAATGCAGGCAACTCTTTTTTTGGCATCAAGGCTGGCCTACAAACCTCTGAGCTAGTCGGCCATTTTGTGGATGGGAACATAAAAATGAGTTAGAACTTGGTCTCCATTGTATTGTGAGTGTGACATCATGTTGCCTTTCACCTGTTCGGCGGCTGGCGTTGTGCGCCTTGATTAATTGAATCTTTGTCATCGAAAACATCGAAAACATCGAAATCTAAGCAAACAGTCGAACGATGCGCATTTTTCAAACATGCTGCGCGCACCGAAATTAATAGTTGTTTTTACGGTTATTAGAAAATTGAAAAGTAATTAATAACGACTTTGTTGGCATATTAAATTTCGAGCCAAGCAACTGAGCATCGATAAATCTGTCATTAGCCACGGTTTCGCATGCGACGGTTGCGTCAATAATTTTTGCGACTGTCATTTCATATGGAAAACGGAAACTAAACAGGAACATTTGCAACGAGTCCACAGGTCGGTTAGTCGGGGCGTGCCAGATTTATGGAGTTGTTGTGCATTGAATTGGAGCGCATTTAAAGATATATATATAGCCCATTTTATTTATTTTTATGGCCATAATCAACTAAAGTGAATATGTTTATCATTTCAGGCGTCATTTCAGCTTTTGGCAGCACCGGAACAAAAATAAACTCGCACCAAATTAGCATAGTCAAAGATTTGAGAAACATCAATAAAAATGAAAATGAAAAGAACCGGTACACACAAAAAGCTATCGCAGAGCTGAATCAAAAGCCGTGAGCCGACCCGATGCGATTGGTCTCAAATGCCGGCAATCGACACGACATGTGCCCAATATTTATGGAGACCAAAGTGTCGCATCATTAGCCAAATGCACCAAAAGCGGGCCTAATTGAAAGTCAAGTGGCCCACGGAGATCCACGGTGATTAACCTTGCGTCTTAGGCAACGCCTAATTTAATTATAAAGTGGCGTGACAATAGTTCCAGGTAACATGATATACATATATATATAGATATTGTATACGACCTGTTATCCGAGCCATGTTTATTGCTAGTTTACAAGCCAGATGCGGCGATAAGAACAATGCGCATGCCAAAGCGGATTCCCACGTCTACAAATTATGGCTTAAAAGAAAACGTTTTTTAGAGACACGCCTCGTTCTTCGGCTTCGACTGCGGCATCGGCTGCCGGTTTTGGGTTTTGCATTTGAATGAGCTGTGTAAATACCAACAAAAATATGACAAATTTGCATGGCTGAGCAAAGTCATCGAGCGGTGGCCTATTGTCAACACAGTTAACAATCGAGCAGCAGCTGTTTTGTTTTTCTTTAACATTTCAATCGGAACATGACGGCGCACGAGGCGTATGCGCAATGCCAAATTAAGTTGCTAGGTTAAACACTTCTGCGTATCTTTAGCATAAATTGACAATAACTGCATGCTAAAAGCTCATAAATTAAACAAAGCCCCAGCTAAATTGCACAATTTAAATTATGTTGCCAGCAGGCCAGCCTTGGCCAAAGCCGTCTCAAATTCTTTTGCCGTGAATTAGCCAGCCAATCTTTCGCGACCCATCGTACTACATGTTGACTCGCTCCTGTCATCCACTCAGACTGATTTTGTCAAGTGTCCGAAACAATGAATCGTAAATAACTGACGTGTTTCCGCACATTCACCAACGCCAGCAGCAGTCCGCATTAGCATTATAAATATTCAATTAATAACGAATCAACTAAAGCAGAAACGCAAACAACGAAATTATTGATACCCTAACTCAACTAAAGTATTTCCATATTGCATAGATGTGGTGCAAAGCCAAGAAATGTTACTCAAACTGGGTGGAAATGTCAGATAAGTAATCTTTTTTACTCTCTCTTTTCAAATATTTCAAAATTGTACAATTCATTAGAATATTATTTTGCATTAAATTAGAATACATTTAACTCGGCAAAGAATCAATTATTTTGTACTTAAATTAATTTCTTACTATCTCAATATCTGTTCCAATTTGTTCGCACTTGGCTCAAATACGAAAACTTAAGTTTTTACTTTATGTGTGTAATGCCTAAATTCTTAGGTTAATTTGAACTAAACTCTTTATATTATTTATATCCATTTGTCTGTATTAAAGCCGAAATGGACTTGGAATGAAGTATAAATTATATTGCAGTACAAAATAGGCTGAATATAAACAATAATAAACCTAATACGAATTTAAATCCCGAAACGGTGCATCATCTTGTAGTAAACATTTTTCTGTTTACTCAAGTCTTAATAATTTGATTGTTTTTTTTGTTAACAGGCTTGATTTATTCTTAGTACGAGAATATTTATGAAAGTAATATACCAAACCTAATATTTGTACTCGAATATAATATGTATTTTTGCCCAGTCTCGCTTATTTTAAGTATGCCAAATCTCAATCCAAGCATTAATTAGCTTATTTTTGCCAAAATTTTGTTAAGCCTAGGGTATGGAATAGATTTAAAAGTGGAGGCAGAAGCCCGGTCAAACTATAAAACAGAGAACATGGTTTTTCTCTCAGTGCACTTTGTATTTTGTCCGCATAACTCATAGTCAAGTAGACATGCGAGTATTCTAAAATGTGGCCAAAAACCAAAAACAGACAATCAGATAGTTAGACAGACAGACTTGTAGAATGTTCAGAGTGTGCTCAAGTGATTTATAAATGCTTCAATAAATTGTATTTAAATGCCTGCTCGAGCAAATAATCAAAAATGTTGCCCATTCGCATTGTTTCCGCCTCCGCATTAAGCCAATCACATGTTGTAAACAACTAATTGAGCTGGGCCAGAAGCCGAGCACTTGACCCAGACGGCGGCAGCTGTTGCTTTTGTTCCCAAAATGTCACACTCCTATTTTTAAAAATATTTTTCTCATTCTGAATATGCGACACGCGCTGTGAAAGTTGACAGAGATTTTAAAATTTAATTGGCATCGAATTAATTTATGCAAATTGGCCGCAAATCGAACGAACCAGCATAGAATAGCCATAACATAGAACAGGCAAAAACAAGCTGGATCTAATCATTGTTTAACTTAGTAATTAGCTTTTATATAGCTAAAAAAGAAATAAAACTCAATAATTATGATGGCAGCTGCCCGTTGGCCATTTAATATCAGCGATGGCCAAAACGCTTAACAATTTGCTTAGACACTTTGGCACCTTTTTTTTTTTTGGTTTTTTCTTGGCTGGCTCGTGCCGCAGTTTGACACTTTGAACTTTTGCACAAAAACATTGAACAATTGATTATTGATTATTGATTGTTGATTGATTACAATTCTATCAATAAAACTTGAGCAGATAATTTGTACACTTAGCTGCCAAACTTGTTTAGCTGGCATTTGAGCCAGTTCTGAGCTGGTCTCCATTCATATTTTTTGTTGGCTTTGGTGACAAATCTAGTTCATAGCTAAACATGATCTGCCCCGCCGATAACTATCGATCTAACACAAAAAGTCAACCCGTTCTCGCTCAGTCGGGCGATCTGGCCCCTGGCACTTAGCGGTAAGTAGCCAACAGAAACGGAGACTCGACCCTTGTTTATTTAAATGTTTATACTTATTTATCTGTCATTCAAGTTAATTTGTACAAATGCAAATGCCTTTATCTTTGTCTAGATATCAGTTGTCCCCATCCATTTTAAAACGGGTAGACAGGGTATGTTGGGCTGATGCAAGTGCTTGTTACAGCCGGGAGAAGGCGACTTTGAGACAATTTGGTCTATCGACCAAGCCAAGTCTGTCTGTCAAACTAATGACTTGAATCTAAGAATACAAGCTCTCATTAATCATATCGATAATATCGCTAATGCCTTCTGATATAAAGATTAAGAGTGTGCTCAAAAATTGAACTAATCCCAGATTTTAAGCTAGTGTCATGTGCATCATACTATATAGAAATCTAGGAGGGATTGTAGTTAAATTAGCAAGCATTTCACACAGTGTGCAGCTAAGGCAGGAAGAATCACAATTGCAGCATATGTGTGCACATTGGGCGAGTTTATGTGTGTGTTATCGTTGTATAAATTGAAGCTAGAATGTTAGTGATTAGGGGTTAGGGTAGCTGACAGTCGAGCATACCCACTAAAGCACTCTTACTTAGATTGTGTTGTTGTCTAAGTTGAGAACTCGTTTCGCTTAGGCAGACACGTGACGTGGTTTGGCTCGCAGCCAAAAGGTTCTCTGGCTGGCCCGCCACAAAGTCTGGCCACGATGTTCTGTAAAGTTCCCAACCAAGCGGTGTCAATGGCCCAGCTAATTGGGCCTGTAAAAGCTTATAGAGAGTGTGTGCGAGTGTGTGAGTGTGCGAGTGTGTGTGTGGATGAAAAGATAAGTAACTGCTCTGACATTGTTTTTGCTGCGCTTTATTTGGCGAGGGGCTTTGTTTGCGTCCGTGCATCTTGAAAATGGCTTGAATGTGATTGTTGTGCGAGTGTGTGTGCGTGTGTGTGTGTGTGTGTGTGTGTGTAAGGCCAAGGTTAAAATTTGTAAAGAGATTGTAAACATTGGATAATTTTAATTTTGTGGTTTCTCTCAGTTGGCCAGCCTCATTTGCATTTTCGACTCGTTGTTGATTTGTGTTTGACACGTCTTATGGATTTTTCTTTGACAAGTGCCTGTCAGCGCTGGAGGCCCTCACGGCGCACGACGACGGCGACGGCGACGACGACCCACATTGTTGTTGTTGTTGGTAAGCTCCAGTTAAATTTGACCGCTGCACAACGCACATTTGACGTGCCGTTAATTGTGTTTCACGACCAACAGCTGCACACACCAGACCAATCGCCGGTTTCCTGCCTGCTGCCAGTCGACAATATTTAACAGCATTTGCGTGACAAAAGCCACCCAGAGGCATCATGAATAGTACGCTCTAAAAGATATATACATATGTCTACTATATGCTATACACATTCGTCAATGAACTGCTTGTGAGGCTTTGTAAAAATTTAATTGAATTTTAATAGCCAACAACAATGTTTTCCTTGATAATATGCTAATCTCTGGTAGGGCCTCTAACAATAAAAAAAATAAACAACAAATCATATCAATTACAAGAGCTTATATCTTTTTAATAGCACAAATTAATTATCACCAAAGCATTGCCCTTTTTCGTTGTGTGTTAATCACAATAAAATGAACAAATACATGTTAAAATTGTCAACTGCTGCTGCGCTTGAACCAGCGTCCTCTTTTTTGTTAGTCTGACGCTCGGACAGAACTCATTCAGGTATCTATATGTATATATACATATACATCTACATCTACATCTACATCTATATCTATATCTATATCTATATCTATATCTATATCTATATCTATATCTATATCTATATCTATATCTATATCTATATCTATATCTATATCTATATCTATATCTATATCTATATCTATCTATCTATATCTATCCAAATCTATCTATATCTATGCATCTATATCTGTCTATATCTATGTATCTTTATCTATCTATATCTATCTATACCTATCTATCTATCTATATCTATCTATCTATATCCATATCTATATCTATATCCACATCTATATCAATTATATCTGTTGTTTTAAAACAAAGGATTAGCTAATAAGCTGCTGACCAATTCGCTGTTCACGAGTCGGGAGTTTCGCCACAAGTAATTGCCAATTTTTTTGTTGTATTTTTAGACGCTAAACGATTTTGTTCGCGCTTCGTTTGTTCATTCAATTCATAATTGTTGCTGTATTTGGATGCTACTTGGAGAAGATTTTGATTTATTTGCAATCACTTGAACGCTCAGAAGGTTAATTGTGGTTAAACGTCTATTAAACAATTGATTAATTTGCAGATAATGCGCTACAATTGTGCAGAAAGAGGCGCGTGTTTTCGGGGAGAGGTGTTATATGTTTTCTATATCGGCTTATCCCCTACGGATAAGGAAGCTGGGAATTTTAAGAAATTAACTCAAATGAAAACTACTTCTAAAAATAATCAAATGACATTCAATGAAAACCTTTTTGATGATTTTTTTTGAATATCTCGGCCAAAAAATGTCATATTTTGAAATGTTATACCCTTTTGCATTCGTACGGATCCCTACTATAAATTGGCTAACAAACATTTTAAATATCGATTGGTTATAAAAAGTTGTAGACTAAAAACGATTCGTTTATAAAGTCAACCATTTTTTGATGATTTTTTGAATATCTCGGCAAAATAATTCCCGATTTTGGAATTTTATACCATATTATACTCGTATGGATCATTACTATCGATTGGCATCAAAAAAATGAAAATCTAAATTTTGACCAAAATCGACCAAAATGGCAAGGGGTTAGTTACATCACGTTTTTTGTCAAAATCGGGGTCGGTTCAAAAACCAAAACTTTTTTGATGATTTTTTTGAATATCTCGGCCAAAAAATGTCAGATTTTGAAATGTTATACATTTTTGCATTCGTACGGATCCCTACTATAAATTGACTAACAAACATTTAAAATATCGATTGGTTAAAAAAAGTTGTAGAC
Source organism: Drosophila littoralis (assembly GCA_018903485.1). Classification (NCBI taxonomy): domain Eukaryota; kingdom Metazoa; phylum Arthropoda; class Insecta; order Diptera; family Drosophilidae; genus Drosophila; species Drosophila littoralis. The sequence goes on from JAEIGF010000408.1 coordinate 1,450,391, forward strand.
TGAAAACCGATTCGTTTATAAAGTCAACCTTTTTTGATGATTTTTTGGAATATCTCGGCAAAATAATGTTCGATTTTGGAATTTTATACCATTTTGGACTCGTAAGTATCAGTACTATCGATTGGCATCAAAAAAATGAAAATCTAAATTTTGACCAAAATCGACCAAAATGGCAAGGGGTTACATCACGTTTTTTGTCAAAATCGGGGTCGGTTCAAAAACCAAAACTTTTTTGATGATTTTTTTGAATATCTCGGCAAAATAATGTTCGATTTTGGAATTTTATACCATTTTGGATTCGTAAGTATCAGTACTATCGATTGCCATCAAAAAAATGAAAATCTAAATTTTGACCAAAATCGACCAAAATGGCAAGGTCGATTTTTTGTCAAAATCGGGGTCGGTTCAAAAACCAAAACTTTGTTGATGATTTTTTTGAATATCTCGGCAAAATAATGTTCGATTTTGGAATTTTATACCATTTTGGACTCGTAAGTATCAGTACTATCGATTGCCATCAAAAAAATGAAAATCTAAATTTTGACCAAAATCGACCAAAATGGCAAGGTCGATTTTTTGTCAAAATCGGGGTCGGTTCAAAAACCAAAACTTTTTTGATTCTTTTTTTGAATATCTCGGCCAAATAATGCCCGATTTTGGAATTTTATACCATATTATACTCGTATGGATCATTACTACCGATTGGCATCAAAAAAATGAAAATCTAAATTTTGACCAAAATCGACCAAAATGGCAAGGGGTTAGTTACATCACGTTTTTTGTCAAAATCGGGGTCGGTTCAAAAACCAAAACTTTTTTGATTCTTTTTTTGAATATCTCGGCCTAATAATGCCCGATTTTGGAATTTTATACCATATTATACTCGTATGGATCATTACTATCGATTGGCATCAAAAAAATGAAAATCTAAATTTTGACCAAAATCGACCAAAATGGCAAGGGGTTACATCACGTTTTTTGTCAAAATCGGGGTCGGTTCAAAAACCAAAAATTTTTTGATTCTTTTTTTGAATATCTCGGCCAAAAAATGTCAGATTTTGAAATGTTATACATTTTTGCATTCGTACGGATCCCTACTATAAATTGGCTAACAAACATTTTAAATATCGATTGGTTATGAAAAGTTGTAGACTAAAAACGATTCGTTTATAAAGTCAACCATTTTTTGATGATTTTTTGGAATATCTCGGCAAAATAATGTTCGATTTTGGAATTTTATACCATTTTGGACTCGAAAGTATCAGTACTATCGATTGGCATCAAAAAAATGAAAATCTAAATTTTGACCAAATAATCGACCAAAATGGCAAGGGGTTACATCACGTTTTTTGTCAAAATCGGGGTCGGTTCAAAAACCAAAACTTTTTTGATTCTTTTTTTGAATATCTCGGCCAAAAAATGTCAGATTTTGAAATGTTATACATTTTTGCATTCGTACGGATCCCTACTATAAATTGGCTAACAAACATTTTAAATATCGATTGGTTATGAAAAGTTGTAGACTAAAAACGATTCGTTTATAAAGTCAACCATTTTTTGATGATTTTTTGGAATATCTCGGCAAAATAATGTTCGATTTTGGAATTTTATACCATTTTGGACTCGAAAGTATCAGTACTATCGATTGGCATCAAAAAAATGAAAATCTAAATTTTGACCAAATAATCGACCAAAATGGCAAGGGGTTACATCACGTTTTTTGTCAAAATCGGGGTCGGTTCAAAAACCAAAACTTTTTTGATTCTTTTTTTGAATATCTCGGCCAAATAATGCCCGATTTTGGAATTTTATACCATATTATACTCGTATGGATCATTACTACCGATTGGCATCAAAAAAAAAGAAAATCTAAATTTTGACCAAATAATCGACCAAAATGGCAAGGGGTTACATCACGTTTTTTGTCAAAATCGGGGTCGGTTCAAAAACCAAAACTTCTTTGATTCTTTTTTTGAATATCTCGGCCAAATAATGCCCGATTTTGGAATTTTATACCATATTATACTCGTATGGATCATTACTATCGATTGGCATCAAAAAAATGAAAATCTAAATTTTGACCAAAATCGACCAAAATGGCAAGGGGTTACATCACGTTTTTTGTCAAAATCGGGGTCGGTTCAAAAACCAAAACTTTTTTGATTCTTTTTTGGAATATCTCGGCCAAATAATGCCCGATTTTGGAATTGTATACCATATTATACTCGTATGGATCATTACTACCGATTGGCATAAAAAAATGAAAATCTAAATTTTGACCAAATAATCGACCAAAATGGCAAGGGGTTACATCACGTTTTTTGTCAAAATCGGGGTCGGTTCAAAAACCAAAACTTTTTTGATTCTTTTTTTGAATATCTCGGCCAAATAATGCCCGATTTTGGAATTTTATACCATATTATACTCGTATGGATCATTACTATCGATTGACATCAAAAAAATGAAAATCTAAATTTTGACCAAAATCGACCAAAATGGCAAGGGGTTACATCACGTTTTTTGTCAAAATCGGGGTCGGTTCAAAAACCAAAACTTTTTTGATGATTTTTTTGAATATCTCGGCCAAAAAATGTCAGATTTTGAAATGTTATACATTTTTGCATTCGTACGGATCCCTACTATAAATTGGCTAACAAACATTTTAAATATCGATTGGTTATGAAAAGTTGTAGACTAAAAAACGATTCGTTTATAAAGTCAACCATTTTTTGATGATTTTTTTTAATATCTCGGCAAAATAATGTTCGATTTTGGAATTTTATACCATTTTGGACTCGTAAGTATCAGTACTATCGATTGGCATCAAAAAAATGAAAATCTAAATTTTGACCAAAATCGACCAAAATGGCAAGGGGTTACATCACGTTTTTTGTCAAAATCGGGGTCGGTTCAAAAACCAAAACTTTTTTGATTCTTTTTTTGAATATCTCGGCCAAAAAATGTCAGATTTTGGAATTTTATACCATATTATACTCGTATGGATCATTACTACCGATTGGCATCAAAAAAATGAAAATCTAAATTTTGACCAAAATCGACCAAAATGGCAAGGGGTTACATCACGTTTTTTGTCAAAATCGGGGTCGGTTCAAAAACCAAAACTTCTTTGATTCTTTTTTTGAATATCTCGGCCAAATAATGCCCGATTTTGGGATTTTATACCATATTATACTCGTATGGATCATTACTATCGATTGGCATCAAAAAAATGAAAATCTAAATTTTGACCAAAATCGACCAAAATGGCAAGGGGTTACATCACGTTTTTTGTCAAAATCGGGGTCGGTTCAAAAACCAAAACTTTTTTGATTCTTTTTTTGAATATCTCGGCCAAAAAATGTCAGATTTTGAAATGTTATACATTTTTGCATTCGTACGGATCCCTACTATAAATTGGCTAACAAACATTTTAAATATCGATTGTGTAAAAAAAGTTGTAGACTGAAAAACGATTCGTTTATAAAGTCAACCTTTTTTGATGATTTTTTGGAATATCTCGGCAAAATAATGTTCGATTTTGGAATTTTATACCATTTTGGACTCGTAAGTATCAGTACTATCGATTGGCATCAAAAAAATGAAAATCTAAATTTTGACCAAAATCGACCAAAATGGCAAGGGGTTACATCACGTTTTTTGTCAAAATCGGGGTCGGTTCAAAAACCAAAACTTTTTTGATGATTTTTTTGAATATCTCGGCCAAAAAATGTCAGATTTTGGAATTTTATACCATATTATACTCGTATGGATCATTACTATCGATTGGCATCAAAAAAATGAAAATCTAAATTTTGACCAAAATCGACCAAAATGGCAAGGGGTTACATCACGTTTTTTGTCAAAATCGGGGTCGGTTCAAAAACCAAAACTTTTTTGATTCTTTTTTTGAATATCTCGGCCAAAAAATGTCAGATTTTGAAATGTTATACATTTTTGCATTCGTACGGATCCCTACTATAAATTGGCTAACAAACATTTAAAATATCGATTGGTTAAAAAAAGTTGTAGACTGAAAACCGATTGGTTTATAAAGTTAACCTTTTTTGATGATTTTTTGGAATATCTCGGCAAAATAATGTTCGATTTTGGAATTTTATACCATTTTGGACTCGTAAGTATCAGTACTATCGATTGGCATCAAAAAAATGAAAATCTAAATTTTGACCAAAATCGACCAAAATGGCAAGGGGTTACATCACGTTTTTTGTCAAAATCGGGGTCGGTTCAAAAACCAAAACTTTTTTGATGATTTTTTTGAATATCTCGGCCAAAAAATGTCAGATTTTGAAATGTTATACATTTTTGCATTCGTACGGATCCCTACTATAAATTGGCTAACAAACATTTTAAATATCGGTTGGTTAAAAAAAGTTGTAGACTGAAAAACGATTCGTTTATAAAGTCAACCTTTTTTGATGATTTTTTTGAATATCTCGGCAAAATAATGTTCGATTTGGGAATTTTATACCATTTTGGACTCGTAAGTATCAGTACTATCGATTGGCATCAAAAAAATGAAAATCTAAATTTTGACCAAAATCGACCAAAATGGCAAGGGGTTACATCACGTTTTTTGTCAAAATCGGGGTCGGTTCAAAAACCAAAACTTTTTTGATGATTTTTTTTTAATATCTCGGCCAAAAAATGTCAGATTTTGGAATGTTATACCTTTTTGCATTCGTACGGATCCCTTATATAAATTTTGAATATCGATGGGTTATAAAAAGTTGTTGACTGAAAAACGATTCGTTTGTAAAGTCAATATTCTAGCTTTCTTCTTTGCATACATGCCTACGGAAAAGATCGCCGTCCCCACGCGGGTTAAGGCGACATAACTTTGCTGCTGACCTGCATATGGACATGGACACCATTTAATCAAGAAATGATCGCTATTCATGGTACCTAGTTGACCTATATATCCTTGGTTGTTCCATACCATGGATGTAGTCCTAGCGAACCTAAAGGACCAAGTTCTTGCAAAATGGGCAAGAGCATGGCTCAAAAATATGTATGTATGTATGGTTCCTAGTTGACTAGCATATCCTTGGTTATGCCATACCATCGATATAGTCCTTGGAAACCTAAAGGATCAGATCCCTGCAAAATGTGCATTGAAATGGTCCAAAAACATGTATGCTTTTTCTTCCAGGAGCCCTTTTACCTTAGCCGCAGCTGCAGCTGTTGTTCAACAGCCGGCTTACAGCGCTAATATTACATAAACTGCTAATTGACAGTACTCATTTTAATTGAGTTACATTTTTGCCCCTTAATGCTATGCTATACAATTTTTTATTCAAAACACTCGTCGACCTTCTGCGCATTTCTGTTCGCCTGGTATGTGAGTGGAATTTTAGTCCAATTTTGGTCCCGCGATGAGGGTGCCCCTTTCTATGACGTCATTTTTCGGTCGCAAAAATATTGTATGTCGACCTTCTGCGCATTTCTGTTCGCCTGGTATTTGAGTGAAATTTTAGCAAAAATTTGGAAGCAAGCCGGCGACGAGGGCGCCCCTTTTGGGTATGCAATGAAATTTTTTCGGCAGCTAAAAATATTTTTTGTCGACCTTCTGGGCATTTCTGTTCGCCTGGTATTTGAGTGGAATTTTAGTCAAATTTTGGACCGGCGACGAGGGCGACCCTTTCTATGACGTCATTTTTCGGCAGCAAAAATATATTTTGTCGACCTTCTGGGCATTTCTGTTCGCCTGGTATTTTGGCAGATTTTAAGAAAATCTCGGCAGCCAGCGGTTGCCAACAGACGCCGCTGGCGGGTATGCAATGAATTCCTAAAAACCGTTGATTGTTGAATTTTTAAATAAAAACACAGGAATTTCTCTTTTATAGTTGAAATAATTGATTTATTTATGTTTAAAATTACAAAATTGTTGTTTTTTATGCTTATTTTTCTAATTAATTCTCATAAAATTATACATATCAAGCATAAATTATATTTAAACATTTTGAAACTTAAAATAACTATATCTGGCTTAATTAAAGTCCGATCCTGGAAAAATCTGCTTTGTCACTCGTGGAGGTCCTTAGAGCTCCCTGTGGTGCTTCATTTGGCAGTCTGAAATGATAAAAACACATTTAAATAAAACATAAAAAATTATATAAAAGCGGAAAATAAACCATAACTCGGGCATGTCCTTGCAGATTTTCAAAGGACATGGTGCGCTAGGATCCTATAGAACCCCTGCATCGATCTGCATCATAAAAATATATGGTCATCCAAGAATCTTATGACTCGAAATTGGACTTGTAAAATGTGTCACGGAGCACACGGAAATGGGCCAAAAACACAAATCCTTAAATATCTCCAAAACTACAAGGACGATCTTAATGAAATTTGACCAGGTGGTAGTCCTGGTCAACGCAATTATTTTCACATATGACATGCCAGGATAAGCAAGGATATGCTCGAGTTATGGCTTATTTTCTTCAAACAAAATCGTCCTTAAATTTTTGTTATCTGAAGGATTTTCGTCCTTTGGGATATAAATTCTTTAATGGGAAAATGAGGACTATCTAATGGCCAAAGGACATCTCGAAAGTCCTTCAAATGGCAAAGTTACCCCGGAATTTTTCGATTTTAGCCACTTTTGCGACCAACCCCCTAGGCTAAATTTTGACCAAATTTTTTGTGGAATTCTTGAAATCCTTGAATGCCAATCGATAGTCTTGCTCCTCACGAGCTCAAAACAATGTATCCTTTCGATATCCTTATGGATTTTACGTAGCTATGGCTAGTTAAAAAATGTCCTTTTTCGAAAATAGGCTATATCTTGGAAACGACAATGACGATTTTGTTGTCCTTTGGACACTTTATGGTCCTTGTTATACCTTTTCGAATTCGGACGGATCCCTACTATCAATTCGCGTTCAAGCAAATTAAAAATCGTTGGGTTAAAAAAAGTTATCGACCAAAAATCGATTTGATTGTAAAGTTAACCTTTTTTGATGATTTTTTGGAATATCTCGGCCAAATAATGCCCGATTTTGGAATTTTATTATTATACTCGTAAGGATCAGTACTACCGATTGGCATCAAAAAACTAAAAATCCAAATTTTGACCAAAATCGACCAAAATGGCAAGGGGTTACATCACGTTTTTTGTCAAAATCGGGGTCGGTTCAAAAACCAAAACTTTTTTGATACTTTTTTTTTGAATAACTCGGGTAAATATTGTCCTATTTTGAAATGTTATACATTTTCGAATTCGGACGAATCCCTACTATCAATTGGCGTTCAATCAAATTAAAAATCGATGGGTTGAAAAAAGTTATTAATCAAATGCAAAATTGGATTGGGTAGTGGGATGCAGTACATTGCATACTTTGAAGAGCGTACAATTAAGATAATTTGCAGAACCTCTAAGATACTCTTTCTTATACCAGGAAAGCTAAGCACATTTCTGTAGTTTCTGCTAACAATATGAGTATTGCACGAAAGTTCAGTTTTAAAGCAGCTTAGAAACGAACCCTGTTCGACAACTAAAGGTATGCAGCAGCTGAGAAAGCATAGTTTGTATTAAAGCTTCGGCACAAATTAAAGCACAGCCTTAGGCTTGAATTAAGCAACTGTGGGTCAAGCACAATCATGATTGAGCTAACAATTTTCATGCGTGGTTGGGCTTGAAGCATATTTTTTCTGCTGCTGCTGCTGCTGTCCGTTCATTTGAGCGGACTATTTCATATATCTTTCAAGTCCGGCCCGTCTACACAAATCATCATACGCAATGTGTAAATGTTAAAAAAATGTAAAGTGCGTTGCTGACGTACCTGCTTCTGTAATTGTTGTTGTTGTTGTTGTTGTTGTTGTTGTTGCTGCTGCTGTACACACCTCCATTTGGTTTTTTATTGTTGTTGTGGTGGCAGGGCAGCCAAATTGTAGAAATCAGCAATACAATTGTGTGCCAAGGGCAATTTCGCCTTTGATTGATTTACAAGAGGCGTTGCCCTGCCCAAGTCTTGTTAGCTGCGGGCCAACATTGCGTATGCGTAATTAGAAAACATGACGAATGATTCTTGAATGGAATCTGTTGCCGATTGAGTCATAATTTTATAATTTGTCAGTTAACAATAAATTTGATTAGCTGCCAGAGGGAGAGAGAGATTAATATGCGCGAAGATAAAAAACATTTCGCCGCCGGGCTGCGTAACAATTTATTTTAGCCACAGAAGAAATACTATTTTTTTCATATATTAATATATTTTTTTTTAATTCTGCTTAGTTATTTATTTGTGCTGTTCAAAAATATTTACATTTGCGTGTTAGTCGCTTGCCATTTGCCGCTCTCTGACTATTCCGGCATATAAATAACTTGTTTGGGAAATTACACCCGGATGGGGAAGGCAGCGTAGGTAGGTTTAGATTCCATTGTCGTTACTTAGAATTGGATAAGGTCAGCCAGGCGCTAAATGAACTAATGAACTTGTTCTGGGCAATGTTCAGACAATGAATCTCCCAACTAATCAGCACAATGCGTGCCGAATCTTTTGACATGCCGAAAAAGTCTCAAACGCTGTAATCATAAATCAAGCAAAAAGTCTGCCGCGAGCTGCTGCCACCAGCGACAGCCTCAAGCTGCAGCTGCAGGCAGCTCAAATAGACAAAGAGACGTGAAATTAACAAGCGAGCGTGCTCGACTAGAAGATACCTCGATCTGCTGCTTTCAGTTCTCGCAAAGTCAACGCTGGATATCGATATTTACCGATTTTGTCGGTTTAAATTGTTAGACTCGATCGACAATTTAAAATAAACAAGGAAAATGTGCTAATAATAAAAGAAAATGTACTGGAAAACATTAAAAACTATTTCATAAAAAATAAGCTACATCGACTAGAACTCACCTTAAATGAATATATAAAATCGACTTGTACAATTTGATATATTCATTTCAGGTAAGTTAGTAAAGTTATCGATAGTTTAAAATGAACTCAAGGAAAATGTGCTTAAAATAAATGAAAATGTACTGCGAAGCCTCAAAAAATAGTATATATAAAATAAAATATATCAAAATCAATCTAAAATTTTACAAATGATAAAAAAATATGTGAATACTAAAAATGACAATCGATATTTATTGTTTCAAGTAAGCTTGGGAATCATCCAAGAGCTTGACCTGGCTAAACTCGTCCCCACGATCGATACTTCTGCCTTACGTCTATTAAACCCTCTTTCTACGAATTGTTCATAGACGCAGGGTGTTTTAAAAAAAACATAAATCACACCCGAGAGCGACACTCGTTAAGACGTTAATCAAAAGCAATCCAGTGGGTCGCGACGAAGGGCGCGTGTCTTCGTCAGCAGCGGCTCTGGCTCCGGCTGCAACCCCAGCTCCAGCTATCAACTCCGTGTCCAGCTGTGTCCAAAACGAAGGCCGAATGTCCAATGCTTATGTAATTATGTGTGTGTGTGTGTGTGTGTGTGTGTGAGTGTGTGGCAGGGCCCAGGCAGCAGAGGCATTGCACAACCCGGTTGCAGTTGCAGTTGCAGTTTCTTATTTTCTACTTATTTTTTGGGCGCCCAAAACGCGCTGCTTAATGAACAACGGCAGCAAATTTATTGACTGAGCGGCTGACATATTGACTAAATGACTGATGAACCAACTGACGACAGCTTGTGGGAATTGAGTCGTCGACAGGTGATCGCAAGCGCCGACTCGCTCGACTCGACGGCTATTGATTTTTGTTGCCACAGACGGAGCGGAGCGGAGGGGCTGCTGGGTGGGAGGGAGGTAGGGGGACGAAACACCTTGAATCGCGTCCAAGTAAGGCAAATTCAGGTTGCACCACACTCGAGTGCGATTTGTGGATTTATGGATTCATCGAGCTATGGATTTTATGGATTTTATGGATTTACTAAGCATTCGATAAACAATAAACAGACGCACCTGAACACATTTCTAGACGCGGCCACTTGAGGCCAAATGCCGTCGCAAAAAGTAGCTGAATTTAGTGTTGAAAATGTACTAAACAAATATACAAATTAAGAATTGCTGCTGGAGTTGAACCAGTGACCTGCCGCCTGTTAAGCTCCAATTTTGTCAGAGCTTCTCATTAAATGGTCAGCCGCTTCCGGCTGACGATCTTTGCAAACAGCCAAATTAAGCTAGAAGAAAATAGCCAAATCCAATATTAAAAATTTTTTGTGAACATAAAAACAAATTGAGAATTGTTGCTGGAGTTGAACCGGCGACTTCCCTCCTGTAAGGCTCCAATTTCGTCGGAGCTTCTCATTGAACTGTCAACAAATTAAAATTTCCGGCTAACGACCTATGCAAACAGCCAAATAAAGCCAGAAAACAGCTGAATTGGAGGCGCTGCCTCGCACGGCATTTCCGCCTGTGCATCGTTTATTAAAAGGCAACTTCTCTGGCCGCTTATGGATTTGAACTGGGCACCGCTGCAACTGGCCGGCCGGCTGCACTTGAACCGTTGATATTTTCATCTGGCATCTGCTGCTGCTGCTGCTTTTGATGCTGCCCGGCGCTAATGACCCTCGCAATTTATCTTGAACGCGTCAACGGCTGTCAGAACGGAGCGAGAAGGTCAACCACTGGACAGAGGCAGCAGCACCACCAACAATTGTGGCTTTTAATTGGTTTTTGGTGTAGATTTTACTTTATTTGGAAACTTTTCATTACAAAGGTTTCTTTAAAATGTACCCTAAAACTCCGGCGGGTGTGTGGGAGGGGAATTGGCAGCAACTGTTCCAAAATTGTTTTGGGCTGTTTTAGGCTAAGAATACTTTGCGTTTAATAGGTAAACGGATTGGCGGGCTTGTTGTAGTTGTAGCCATCGGGGCCCAGCGAGCCGGCATCCGTCGGTTGTGGCTCTGGATAGGATGGCGCGGGTGGGCCAGGCGGTGCGGGCGGTCGCGGCTGGTAGGTGGGCGGTGCGGGTGGGCTAGAGGGCGGTGGTCCGTACTCAGAGGTCGGTGCTGGTGGTGCGGGCGGTGCTGGTGGTCGTGGCTGGTAGGTGGGCGGTGCGGGCGGACTAGAAGGAGGAGGAGGACCATAGCCTGGAGTAGGTGCTGGAGGAGCTGGTGGTTGCTGTGGCCGTGGCTGGTATGTGGGCGGTGCTGGTGGGCCTGCTGGTGGTTGTGGGCGTGGCTGATAGGTGGGCTGTGCAGGTGGTGGCACATAGCCGGGAGTAGGTGCTGGTGGTGCAGGCGGTGCTGGCGGCCGTGGCTGATAGCTGGGCGGTGCTGGTGGTGGGCCAGCTGGGGGTGGTTGTGGGCGTGGCTGATAGGTAGGCGGTGCCGGAGGACCAGTAGGCGGCAGGTACTCAGCGGGCGGCTGCTGCGGACGCGGTGCCGGCGGACTAGGTGGCTGCGGACGTGGTGGTTGAGGCTGTGGCTGCGTTGGTGGTGGCCCATAAGAAGGCTGTGGTGCTGGTGGAGTTGGACGTGGAGGCACGGGGCGTGGCTTGGGTTGCTGCGGCTGATCGGGCGGCAGGTATTCCGGACCGGCTGGCGGCGGCGGAGTCTGCGGTGGTCCATAAGACGGAGCAGGAGCCGATGGCTGTGGCTGCGGCTGTGGACGCGGCGGTCCATAGGACGGAGCTGGAGCCGTGGGCTGAGGCTGCGGTTGTGGCTGCGGACGCGGCGGTTGGGTTTGTGGAGGTCCATAAGAAGGAGCAGGAGCTGTAGGCTGCGGCTGTGGCTGTGGACGCGGTGGTTGAGTTTGTGGCGGACCATATGAGGGAGCAGGAGCCGTGGGCTGCGGACGCGGTGGCTGCGTTTGTGGCGGTCCATAAGATGGTCCGGGTGCGGTGGGTATCGGTTGTGGCTGTGGTCGCGGCGGCTGCGTCTGAGGTGGCCCGTAAGACGGCGACGGAGCCGTGGGAATAGGCTGCGGCTGTGGTCGCGGCGGTTGAGTTTGTGGCGGTCCGTACGAAGGCGCCGGCGCCGAAGGAGCCGGTCCAGGTATCAAGCCGCTATCCTCAATGCCATTGCCCGTGGGGGGCGGCGGAAACGGCTGCGAGGGCTGCTTATAATGATAGCCATCCTCCTGCAGATCGGTGTCCAGATGCGAGACATCCGCATAGACGCCAACCGCAGCGAGCACCGCCGCCAACAGAGGCAGTAAAAGGCGCTGCGAGGGGGAACACAATAAAATGAACGGGGGCGGGATTTATGGGCATCCCAATGATGCACAGAGATGCCTGTGGCCACTCACCATGCTGCGAATTCTCACACAGTTTTTCCGCACAAGTGGAAAATGCACGACGAGAGCACACGAAATATTATTTTTACCGGTTTAGAGCACACACGAGACGCGAGACTCGAGACTGGAGACTGGAGAGTGGAGCAAGCGAAGCCAGCGACGTCTTCGTTGCAAAATCAGAAAATCGAATGATGCCCAAATGTTCTCCCTTGGCGAATTTATACCGCAGCAGCGGCAGCAGCAGCCCCTAAGCCGGAGCTCAGCTCAATAGATGCCAAATGCTTTTTGACTCGGCTTTTTTGAGTCGGGCCAACGAGTTTTTGGCTCAGACTCGAGTCTCAGTTGGACTCAGTTGGAGTCATCGTCGTGATGCTGCAACCTTTGTTAGTTGTTGTTGCTATTTCTCTTATTGTTGTAGTTGTTTCTGTTGTTGTTGTTGTTGTAGTTGCTGCTTGGTAATCAACGGCGATTGTAAGTCAATAACAACGCGTACCAGTTAGTTTTTATTTAAGATGCTTAGGGTTTTTATGTCCCACACAACGGGTTGGCCCTGGCTGGCAGAAGTGTTAACCAGGAACCAGCTGCTTATCCAGCAGCTCATCAAGCAAATATTAAATCATATTACCAGAATAGATTACCCGGCGTTGTTTGGATCCAATTAATATTGTTGCAGATCGAGAAATTTGTCTAATTCGCGACATTCTGCTGGGCCTTTTTTTGCCCTTTTCACATATTCTTGCTAACTTCCACTAATTTCTATACTTTTTGCTTGTTTTTCAGTTGATTATTATTGCTTTATGACTAGTTAAAAATTAAATAAACATTAAGAAATTGTTATTGCCTTTGAACCGGCGACCTCTCGCTTTCTCGTCCGACGCTTAGACACCTAAGGCTACTTACCTCACGCTTCCCAAGCACAAATGCATGATGTATGATGCATGATCTATTATGTATGATGTATTTTGTATGATGTATTATGAATAATGTATGATGTATGGTGATGTTGTATGATGCATGATGCATGATGCATGATCTATTATGTATGATGTATTTTGTATGATGTATTATGAATAATGTATGATGTATGGTGATGTTGTATGATGCATGATGCATGATGCATGATTTGGCTGTATGATGTTTTTATACAACATTTGAACACCCTTCTTATCAAATTTAAGTTCGAAGTTCCTTCTTACTGCTCCCTTGCGACTCAAAGGGTATCTTCTGTAAAACTCTTAGCCTCCTCTTTCCAACTGGCAATCCCTCTCTCTAACCAAACTTAAATACATATATTTGTCTGCCCAAGTCCAATCATAGCCATGCTTTTGAGTGACAGCGCGTGGGTTGATAGATGTGCGAAATACCTGGCGCATTTGCATATTTTTAGACATTCGCAAATCATCATAACTGAAGCTGGCGGCGGCGATGACAAATCGTGGTTAACAGCAAAATCGTGCCAAAAGAGTTGCTTATGTCAAAATGGCCGCTGCCTACTGTGGAGTATTTACTGTTATTTATGGCAGTGGCAACAATTGGAAAATCATTTGATTCGACAGCCGCCCAGCTGGTCAATAAATATAATGCTCACAGATAAAATGTCAATTCCAATTAATTAATAAGCCAATTAGCCAGGCGGACTACGGGCTACGGGTTGCGCGGCGTATGCGCAATGCGCTGAGCCAGTTTCCAGTCGAGACGATTCAGTTTCTGTTCGAATACCCTGTGAAGACGGGAAAATGTTTATAGAAGGGTATATATGTGTTAATATAGGTGACAAGCAGAAGCTGACATATCTGTATCTATAAAATATATATATATAGAGCCCTTTCCCATATTCCACGCAGAACAAGCTGAAATATTTTCTTGAAAATCGATAAATATCGATTTGTAGCTTAGGTCAGTTAAACGTATTATTATGAGTTTATAAAAGAAAGATTTCTCTAGCTCTCTAAACGATCTCTTGAAAATGTATATGGAGGAATATGTTTTTGCTATGTGCACAACAAATTGATCTGTCTTTATTTATTAAAATCGATAAATATCGATGAGCACATTATTTAGAGATTCCAAGAGCTAGAGACGCCAGTTAGAAGATCAGATCGAGTATATTTAAGCCTTTGGGACACTTCCCCTCACGACCAAATAAAACTGAAGGTATTTATAAATAAAATTATCTAAATAATATATAAGTAATTATTTGATATGTCTTATAAAACAGGGTATCTGCAAGTCGGTCACTCGCACACTTGTTGTTTGTATTTGTGTATTTTTTTTTTATTAATTAACTTTGCATTTTTATTAGTTTTCGTGTTTTTGGCTTTGCTTTTGCTTCGGTGTTGTGTCTACAGGTTTTTGGTGTGTGTGTTTGCATTTGTTTGCATTTTCCATTTGAAGTTTTCTTTGCTTATTATTGTTGTGCGTGAAGCATTTGCAAATTGTGTTCAGTTTTAATCTTAAATTGCTTTACTTAAGTGTCTAAACATAACAAGCTGAGAAAACCGTCCAGTTATCCGAGTTTATTGCGCTTAAACTAAACCAACTCTATTATTTATTTAGTCAATTGCTCGTACATTATATAATAAATAAAAGATCTGTTCACAATTCCAACTAGTTTTCTTGATGGCCTGCCTTTTTAATTGATTAATTTGCTTTTGATTTGTTTTGAATGAATTCTATGCCTAAATGTGAAGCGTTTAATGAGATAATTTTGTTTTTTTTTTTTAATTTATTTCTTATTAACTTGTTTTGCCGCGAGCCCTAGAAGGTGCCAATTATTGTTATTAAAATCTAAAAATCCGCTTAACTCGTTTCGTATCATTTACGTTCGTTTATTGTTGCAATGTTGCAATGTTTAACCTTTTAGTTGCCGCCCAATGGCTGGCGTCCTCTACTTGCCGCGATAGATCTCGATGATGCGATCCTGGTCGACATACTCGAAGATATGTGGCGCATCCATCAGAATGCCAATCGTGCCGGCCGTGGTCACAATAAAGAAAATGTACAGCTGCAGCCGATCGATGACCATGGCCACGTACTTCCAATCCTCGCGAGTCTGTCAAATGTTGAAAATTGAATCTTGAGATACTCTCACAAAAAGTAGCTCACCTGTATGTAGAGATCCTCGTTGCGCAGATGCTCGGCTATGAACTCGACCGCCTCGGTGGCCTTGCTGGCTTCGGGGGACAGCAATATGGAGTCGGAGGATTCACTCTCGCGACGGCAGCCGTCGCCCAGGCCCAGCTCGGCTCCGCTATTCACCTTGCGATTGATCTTGCAGTTGGGATGATGCAGATCCGATAGCTCCATGACCTCCATTTTGGACTGCTTGCCGCCGATTGCGCTGATATGCTTGGGCAGCTCGGCCGGCGAGCCATACGAGGGATGCGGATGCGCCGGCATGCTCATGCCGGGCATTTCCATCATCCAGCGGAGGCGTGTCTTGCGCGGCCGCTTCATCAGCAGAAAGGCGGGCAGATAGTGCAGGAAGACGGAACGTATCCACATGGGCATGCGATGGGTGCGCGGCCCACGGAAGTTCCAATTGATAATTATGACCGTGACCAGAATGGAGACCGTGTTCATAATGAACGTAAAGAGCAGATACTTGGCAATCAGCGGCAGCACCAGCGATGTCGGCGGCAGAATCTTCGAGACGAGCAACAGGAACACAACCAGTGACAGCAGAATGCTAATGCCCAGCGTGACCTACGACATGGAACCGGCTTAGAATCTGAACAAATAACTCAGCTCTCGGCTGCGACCGACTGTCAGATACCCTGCGCCCATCTGTCTTCAAGAAGAGCCATGCTAAAAGTGTTCTTTATACACATTCACAAATAAAACACATTCTTCTCTTCTTCCCATGCACGAGAAATATCGTCCTGGGTAACCTCGGAGCTTAAAGTCCGATCTGTCTTAAATTCAGGGCTTAAACATATTCTATACGACAACCTACATGCAAAGTCTAATAATCTTCCAGTCTTGCTTAACAACCTAGTGTAAATATCGATATTCATCGATATTATAAAAACGAGGTATCAATAGAAGAACTGATAATCTCCTTCAAACTTCAATTCTCCAACTTATGTAGTTTTCGAAATTGTTGCATTCATAAAGACAGACAAACGGACAGACATATCTCGATAGTTCAACTTGGCTATTGAAGCTGCACAAGAATATATATAATTTATAGATTTTGACTGCTGCATACGTATTCGCAAAAACAATATACTCTTCTTACCCTCTTTCCGGTGGGTTCAAGGTATAGAAACCGAAACGAACCCGTGTCAAATTTGAGCTCACCTTTTCGCCAGCCTCGGCGGGCAGATAGAAGACGAGCACGCAGAGAAATGAGATCAGCACCGTGGGCAAAATCAAGTTGACCGTGTAGAACAGGGTTTTGCGTCGGATTATGATGTAAAAGGTGATGTCCGTTTCGGTTGGATGATTGCTGTCGCCCTCGTATACGTTGAGATAGGCGGGCACTTCGATAATATCCCAGGTGCCCGATTTCCAGTAATCGGACAGATCGACAAAGTTCTTGTTGTTGTAGAGCGCCAGCGAGACCTGATCGCCATTAAAGGTCCAGGAGCCGAACTTCATGATGCACGTCTGCTGATCGAACGGGAAGTAGGTGACATCAATTGTGCAGGAGCTCTGATAAATGGCCGGTGGCACCCAGAGCACCTCGCCCGTGGGATAGATGAGCACGTTCGACTTGTAGCGCACCTCGTAGTTGCCATCGGCGCTGGGACACAAAGACATAAATGCATATTAGTAGCTGGCACACGACTTGAAGACCAAAACCTAAGTACAGTAAACATTCAATACGATGCACAATACAAAGAGTTATATATATATATATAGAGAGAGAGCGAGAGAGAGAGAGAGAGAGAGGGAGAGTTGTCGAGAGTTAGTTGAGTTAAAGCCATTTACTCACTTATTGAAGAGCACAATGTCCGGCTTCCAAACCTTATCCGGGGGCAGACGGAGCACCCCGATGCCGCCGTAGTCAGCCTCATCCCATTGCAGCTGATAGTCGTACCAAACCAAACGTAGCCAAACGTTTGATTTCATAATTTGATTTTTCTCATTCTTGGTTTCAATTTTGATTTCAGTTCGGGTTTTTTTTTTTTTTTTTGTTTTTCGAGATATTTGAGATGATGATGGTGGTTGGTTGGTTGGTTTTGGTGGTTGATTGTATTTTTTTTTTATGGAATCGATCGTACGCACCGTATACGTAATATTTGTATATGTACGTATATTTTGGCGATTCAAGCGAATCGGAATCGAATTCAGACAGAGAGAAATATATTTGAGAGAGCGGGTGGGAAGTTGAAGTTTAAGTCATTATTTGCATTTGTTGTTGTTGATGTTTGTTGTTGTTTTTTTTTTTTTTTTTTTTGTAATATAATTTCTCATAATTGTTAGTATATAGGTTTTAGTTTTGTTAATTTAAAAATGCAATGCAATTGTCTTATTTATTAATTAGAGTTAATATTCGTTTTTTTTTTGCTAGGCATGAAGTTTCACTACAAACATACACAAATACAAGTCAAGACAACACGTGTGTAATTAAGTATTTACAAAGCATAAACTTAACTGAAAAACGGGCTGGCGGGCCATAGCCACGCCCACTGATCGAACGCATATATAGCATAAGTGTCTATATATATATATATATGCATTTCGGGGGCGTCGGGGGCGTGGCTGTGCAGCAACAAAACTCAAGAATTATTCATGAACAGAACTCGTAAGTACAGTTTTACACGCTACTAAAGTTAGTATCTTTTTTATTATTTAGCATTAGTTTTTGGTTTTGTTCTATTTGTTGTTTAAATTTGGATTTTGATTTTATGGGAACACTTACGACATTGATTAGCTGTACGAACGCCAAACCAAATCTTACTCCAACTTTTTGTGTCATATTTTGTACGGGTCGTATGAGTTTATTGTAGCCTCGAAAGAGGTCACGCACCAGGCGCTCTTCGTCTTCGGATGCACTGACTAAAGAAACACACGAAACGAAAAACCAAGGCGCACAAGAAAAACGCAAAAACGGAAAAGCGGAAAAGCCGGGGAAAAGCAAAATGTTTGGCCAAAACAGAAACAGAAAACAAAAACAGAAACATAAAAACAAAGAAAGGAATGCAGAGAATAGAACAAAGAAGAGTCGGGAAAAAAAACACACAAAGACGAAACAAATATGAGCAAATTTTTTCTTAATTTCTTCTTTAATTTTTAATTTATTTTTTGTGTGGCTTGTATTTTCTTTTTATACCCTGAACCCACTGAAGTTGGGTGAAGAGGGCATAATGGCTTTGTGCAAATGTATGTGACAGGCAGAAGGAAATGTCTACAATAAATATATATGCTCTTTCCAGCTGTCTGTTTGTCTGTACTGAGACTGGAAATTGAAAATTCTCGTAATGTACCCGGAAGGAATTTGTTAATTATTTTTTGATATCCCTTTCCGATCTTATGTTATCGATAAATATCGCATTTGATAGTCTTAAGCATCTTAAGCGTCAACCCCATAAGTAAATATTTTCCATCCGTCTGTCTGTTCGTCTGTGGGAATCTGTTGAGCTCGAAAACTAAAAATCTAGAGACTCTTCAATACCGTAGGTAGAAGGAATTCTTTAATTATTTTTCAATATCTCTACCCCAACATCATGTTATCGATAAATATGGCATTCGATACTTGATTTTTCAAGCATTAATCGAACAACTAGATATACCAAACTTGTGACTAGTTAGATATACTCCCCATTTTCCCCAAAATCTCAAATAAATTAGTCATAATAATAGTCATTCTTAGAGGCAGAGCCTGTCGCTTTGGTATATCTGCATCGTAATATGCAAGATTTGGGATCCAAGAATTTCGCAAAGATCGGACTATAAACACCAAGGGTTCTCAAGAATACATTTCTCTTAATGTAGAATGTGCTTATGTTTATGATTGTATTGAAGGAAGACAAAATGTTTTTTAAGGTTAGCGCTAGGTTCAGGGTATCTCCTAGTCGGGCACTCCCGACCAGCTTATATTGTTATAGTTCTTGTTAATGTTCATGTTGTAGTTGTGATAGTCTTCAGTTTTAATGGGCTTATAATGGTAGGCAAAGCGTAGACAGTGTAACACAGATAGAGAGAGAGGGAGAGAGCGAGAGAGAGAGAGAGAGAGAGAGAGAGAGGGGGAGAGACGGAGAGAGAGACGGAGACAGAGCCAGAGTGGGAGAGGGAAAAAGCGCGCGAGAGATAGTTAAAGGTTTACACTTAACGCCGATTCTTGGAGAGCTTTCATTTAAATTTCAACTAGGGAAAAATTAAGATGACGAAACATGAAAGCTGCTCGTTCTGTTGTTGTTGTTTTCAATTTTCATTAGTTCAGTGTTTGTTGTGTTGTTGTTGTTGTTGTTGTATTTGTTGGCTTGTGATGCGAATATATGTTAAATGTGATTGGTTAAGGCCTACGTTGCGTATACGCCGCATGTGACGCCGTTGCATTAAAGTGGCGCACTTTAATGCAAGGACCTCTTTCGAAAAACAGTCCTAGAGCTAGTTACAATAGAGAGTGCCAAACGGGTGTGCTCGACTAAAGGCTGCCCTGCAAAGCTGCTAAGACAAAGCTACTTTAACTAAATGACAATTTTTGACAGCTACGTTTATCCGACAGCTAAAGGGAACGAGAGACAGACAGAGAGAGAGAGAGAGAGCGCAGTACTCTCTGCTGACAGCGCACATGTGCAGAAAACTGGGATGCGGATGCTGGTACGAGTGTGTGTGTGTGTGTTTAGGGGAGTGTGTGTGTGTATGTGAAGTAGCTGTCATGACCGGGTTATGCTTGTCTATGTGTGTTATATAGAGCACAAACTGCCGCTGAACAAACTGAAACTGGGTAAAAAGGGGTATATTGCTTATGAGCAAAGGTATGTAACAGGCAGAAGGAGACGACCGAGTAATAATATTCCTCATCTGGAGGACGGGCTGAATTAATCTGGCAAGAGTCGTGAAAATATATATATATATATGAGAGACTTGCTTTTAACCATAACTCGAAAACTGTAAAAGACATTTACACAAAACTTATTATGTGGCTTGTCTTTTAGTACATACACATAAAGAATACTTCACATCTTTGATATACTCCCCGTTTCCCGCCGTAAGTGGATAAATACCCATTTATAAAGATAGAGCCTTGCGCTTTGGTATGTATATGCCATATTAAACTATAGACACCTGAGTTAATCAAGAACGTGTTTCCAAAATAAGATGGAAAGAGAAGGCACATCCATGCGTTCCTGTGTATGTGTGTGTGTTTTGCTTGTATAGGTGCTTTTGGTTGATTTCAGGGTACCTGCTAGTCGGGCACTCCCGACTGGAGCACTCTTGGTACTTGATTTATGCTGTGGTGCTGCTTCTGGGTTGTTCGAGTTGCAGTTGAGCTATTTACTTGTATGAGCAGGGCTGTGGGCAATGTATATGAGTGTGTGGGCGTGTGTGTGTGATAACAAAGAGCTCTACGTAGACACCATGTTTGGGGGGTTTCTTTTGTCGATTGTTTTTCTTTTCGCTTACAATTTTACACTTGGCTTGGACTAAGTTCTTGATATAGGCTAGATTGGACTGCTCAGAACAGAAGGAGTATGAATTAAGATTCGGCAGTTGATACAGAAATCTGTTTTGCATTTTGATCAACAAAATTATTTCGGTTCAATTTTTTCAGTATTTTGTTGTTTTTCTTCTTCATATATATATAATTTTTTTTTTTGTATTCAGTTGCTTTGATGTGTATCCATCTGCGGCAGCGCCAAAAAAGGGAGTTTTGCTACGCTTTGCAGTACAAAATTCATAATTATTTTCGGTTGGGGGGGGGATGGAAAAGATGTTTTAATTACAAAAGCAGAGAGTTAGGCTAATAGCGCTAAGTAAGTGGATTGTTATGAAAAATAGTAGTAGTTGCTTGTAGTAAAAGTAGGGGGAAAATTGGGAGCATAGAGCATATATAGCATGTAGATAGAAAGGTTAAGAAGTTGGAACTATGCTAAGGCATTTATATAGAGAAGCTAAGTATATAGCTAACAGGAGTATATAAAGAAGATCTAAGCTGCAGTAAGAGCGGGTGCTAGGAGAGAGAGAGAGATAGATAGAGAAAACGAGAGAGAGAGAGAGAGAGAGAGAGGCTATGGCTACTTTACGAGTATACAAATTTTGAAGAGTTGCATTTAATGATCGGCGCAGTCGTTGGTATCGTATTTTTTTTTTCTTTCGCATTATTTTTTTTTTGTTTTTGGCAGCGCTGCAGCAGAGCGACGCTTTGGCAAATTCCTCAAGTCTCGCTTGTGTGGTTGTACTTATTTTAAATATATATATATATATATGTACTATATACTATATAGATATCAGAAGCTGGACAAAGGCGGCGGCACAGGCAGAGGCTGAGGCTGAGGCTGAGGAGAAGCTGGTTGCTGCGGCTAAGGCTGAGGCTGTGGCTGTGGCTGAGGCTGTGGCTGAGGCCGAGGCTGTCGGGTTGTCGTTGGTTTCTTTGGCTAATGGAAAAACTTTGCGGAATTTGTCAAGGCGTCGCTGCTGGCGCGTTAATATTAAATTTAAGAAAAAAATCAAATCATTGCTGGAAAATTTGTTGCTTGCGCTTTGGCTTCAACGGGCTTTCAAAAATACATATAGATATACAATATATATTTTATATATATATATAGAGAGAGATGGGATTATTGCATAACCCCCAAAATGAAATTTTGGCAAGTGCCACGCCCCCGCCCCCCGCGACACGTACCTTGTGCAATCAATAGCAGCGCCAGGAAGCCGCCCAGCAGCCAAGTTCTGGCATTTAAATCCATTTTCTGTGCGTGTTGTCCTTCCTATTTAATATGCAGTCCAGGCATAGTTTTTAATTGAAGTAGAGTCCACGCCCCGCACTGCCAGGGCAAAAGAATAATTAAGGAATAGTAGGGAATATTAACTCATCTCTAAAATATGCACTTTACCTAGTAAATTGTCTTTCTGCTGGATTTACACAATTTTTCCGCAGCTTTTCGTTGACCTGCACAAATTTTCCAACCTTTTGCTGCGGCAGCTCGAGTGAGGATTGAGAAGAAACTCGAGTTCTGGACTCTGGATAAAATCAATGCGATGCGAGATGTTGATGCGCACAGCAGCCGAGAGAGAGAGAGAGAGAGCGGAGGGTGCAAGGCGCAGGCGCTCTCTCACCCTCTCTCTCTCTCCCTCTCTCTCTCTCTCTGAGAGAGGGCGGATAAAAGAGCGCGCCGCAGTTTGTAAACAAAAGACACGTTTTAGGGGTTGGCCTTGTCTTCGGCTTCTGGTTAAGCACCCTCCATTGTTTGGCCAGGGCTCAGCTGTTGCTGGCTTTGTTTACATGAAAAGGCACGAGCCAGAGTTGCCAACATCAATTAAAAACTTACACAGTGCGTGGGAATAGTAATGCTCCAATGCGAACGCTTCCTCAATTTTATTTTGTATTTTTTAGATCTTTTTTTCGCTGTTTTTTGAGCTGTTTTTTGAGCTGTTTAATTATGACACAAACAACGGTGCGAGGTCAACGGGGGGCGTCGTCGGGGCATACGATTTGCTACGCTTCATCATTATAGCCAGAAGCTGGCCATTAACATTAAGCAGTTCCTCATGGCGCCCAAATGATATGCAAAAAAAAAAATATACAATATATATACATATATCCACATCATAAACTTGTCCCAACATTTCGTTACGCACCTTAGTTAAACGCTAGCGGAAAGATGATTCGATTAGCAGCTGCATTTCAAGCGTCAAATATATTTTGTATTTTTGATAGAAGTAAACAACTGCGACTAAGTATATATATATTCTTGAGCTGAGTTGATATAGAGATGAACATCTGCAAGCTAATCTCTCAGTTGAGGCTTTGCTGGGTTTCACCCTTTCTGTCCACAAGTCAAAGCTGGCCAGATCGAGCTGCTTTATCATATAACTACCATAGGAATCTTGTTTGTTTATCAGAATATTCTAACCAAGCTTGGCTTGCTTTCCACATTTGAGACAAATCCTGGCAAGAACAGACTTCTCTATCATAGAGCTCTATAGGAAGAACCTGCAGGAAGCATATGCCACATTTGCAAAAGGGTATTTTAGCTTCGGTTTTCTAAATACAACGATTCTTTCTTGTTTTTCCCTAATGGCCGCACAATTATGTAAAGTGTTTGGTAACAAAAGCTATCAATTCTCCTGATTAGCTTTTAATTACGGCTGAAATATGTTTTTCAAAATTACAAGAGAATCGAACGGGCGGGCAGAGCCGGGTGACACTTCCGTGTGCAGGCATTGATGGATGTGCCGAGCGAGGCGCCAAGAACAATGGCAAATGCAAAAACTGCTGAAGAAATAAGTGAAATAAAATAAAATAAAAGTAAATAAAAAGATATCTTTATGCATGCCAGAGCTGTAAAGCCGCGTGTGAGACGTTTGGTAATGAAAGCATATTTTTGCATTGTTGATGCCTGCGGCTGCCGCCGGCTGCTGCTGCTGCTGCTGCGGCTACGGCTGCTGATGATTTTCATATGCGCATGACAGCGCAATACAATGCAAACGAAAGACTCAGGCCACGAACGTGCAGCCGCACACAACAAACAACAACAACAACAACAACAAGGCATGAGGCAGAGCCAAGACAACTTGAGGAGAGAAGCAGCTAAGGTCGCCAGCGCGCATAAAAACTCAATTTTTAGCCTTTGTTGTAGTTGCCGCAATTTGGCTGCCTATTTGGTGTCAACACACATCATCACCCAGTCACAGCCGCAGTCGCAGTCGCAGTCGCAGTCACAGTCTCCGGCTGCAGTTGCAGTTGCAGTTGCGATAAAAATCGATGTGGCGAACGCCAACGCAAATTACATGATATTAATTTTTGTATTTTCATCAATTTGATACTTAATTATTTTGGCTGCATTCAATTGAAACACTTTTCGGGCAGCTGCGCGCCGCATTTCAAGGTTGCGACGTGCCTCACATCTGCGATCACCGAGATGGCCTACAAAAAGGTAAAAACATGAACACACATCTATTTGCTAACTGACTCAACAGCTGGGCGTAGCTGGCTGTAGCTGGGTGTAGCTTTACAGTTATGATTTGGCATACTTAAGCAACCTATTTGTTTGTCTCCACTTGCCTGAACCCATTTGTCATTGGCCCACAAGGGTGAGTTGGTTATGTGCAAAGGTATGTAACACACAGAAGAAGGTAGGTCTGATGCCAAAAAGAGTGTATATATATATACTTGATCTGAACGAGCAGATAAGTCGGCCTAAGCTATATCCATCTGTATACATATATATGCTCCTGTACATATGCATATGCATATAAACGTATAAATATATATATATATAGGCTCTGCATACACAGAATGATTCATATTTTTCCTTTTGCTTCTTTCAACTGCTTCTCCCAATTAATAATTATCGATGAAAATCAATTTTAAGACTTGGTGCTTTAAGCAAAGCTCGTTCATATCAAGCGCTCGATATAATATAATATAAAGGTAGAATCATTCTTCAAGGTAGAGTCTCACGAGTTGATATATACACGCAAAACTATGGCATGCCTAAATTTCAGCTCTAACAGTTTCATAAAAATTGTATAACAAGTTCATAAACATTTCAAAAAAAATTCCGTTCCAACTACAGACTATCGAAAAAAGTAGACCTTGAGACTTGGTTCTTTATAACTCGCTAATTATATGAGCTAG
Organism: Drosophila littoralis; assembly: GCA_018903485.1. Classification (NCBI taxonomy): domain Eukaryota; kingdom Metazoa; phylum Arthropoda; class Insecta; order Diptera; family Drosophilidae; genus Drosophila; species Drosophila littoralis. The sequence goes on from JAEIGF010000408.1 coordinate 1,475,338, forward strand.
ATATAAAATAAAGAATATCGAAAGGTTAATATTTTAAAGATAGGGTCTTCTGATTCGGTTTATACAAGCATGGCATATCATAGTCCTGAAATTTCATAAAGATCGAGCTGTGAACATAGAAGCTCATCAAGAATGCATTACCTATAGATAGACCTACAGATATGTTTATAAAGATAGATCTCTGCTTAAGGTCCTTAGCTTATAGCCTGCCTCTTGTGTTCCAGTATATTTTCGTGAGTATATTTATAGCAGAAAGTGAGCATATTTCTAAGTGCAGCTTGGCGCCGGGTTCAGGGTCCTTGTTGACAAATGTGCTTAAAGTATTTAGTCAAAAATTGAATTTCTGACAGGTACTTGCATTAATGGATTGCTTAATTATTTGGCTGAGCATCCGCTTGGGTTTTTGTGTGCTTTTAAAACACAATTAATCATAAATGAAAGACATGTGGGGGAGGGGGGTTATGCATAGGTGTTTGCGCTTCATTCTATGCAAATTGTGTGTGAAAATAATAATTATAATTCGCGAACGTAAATGCCAACGTAATGTGATACCATAAACATTTAGACTGTGGCCTTTGTCTTGCGTGTGTGTGTGTGTGTATGTGTGTGTGTCTATTTGCTTCTCATAACTAAATAAATTAATTAGCCATGGCAATTTGAGTCGAGTCTGTATACAAATCACTTTAATGAATCTGTGTTAATTTTTACACCAAAGATTCTGGCACACATGCTAAAACTTTGCCACCGCAGCAGCTGCATATTAATGCAAGAAAAAACAAACATATTTATATATGTATATATAAATATATATATATAGAGAGCGAGAGAGACGTAAATGAGCAACTCACCGAAAATTGCACAATTAGCAAAAGTCTGCTGCCAGTTGCCGCTGTTGGGCAACATTAAAAGTCCTCAACCATATTAACACTTTGGGCAATGTTTTGCGGCGCGCCGCAGCGCTCAAAATTTGTGTCAAACCCAACAACAATGATCGAAAATCATGCAGCAAAGCGCACGACCAAAAAAAAAAAAACAGAAAAAAAAATGAAAAAAAAAAAGGTAGTCAAAATACAGCACAGCACATAAATCGCACACGATTTGACACACGTTCAGGTTGTGTGCATTTTGCCTGCTGCCTGCTGCCGGCTCCATTTCGGGGGCAGGCCAATGAGGAAGTGCAGCAAGTGACACACGTTGGCGGACCCAAGTGCTTCCTCATTTGCAGCACATGCCGCCGCGTAAATAAATCCCCAAGCGTACGCCATTTTATAGCTGACACGCCGAATAAAGCGGCTGCAAATAATGCGACCGCCTGAAAGTAGGCAACACTTTTTGTGCACTCAACTCTGACCAGGCGCAGCAAAGTATGACATGGGAAAAACTCTCAATATTATTACAAATTATTATATATGAATTTCTAGAATAAAATATCCTGTCTAGTACGGGTCAAATATGAATTTGTTGTATAATTTCTGCCTACTTCGGGCAGGAGAAAACCCAGCTCAAATTGTCATATACATTATCAGACCTGAACTTTACTAAGGCAAAAACTTCTGTTCTCTAATATTTAAAGGAAAATATGTTCTAATTTAAATGAAAAGAAGCTTCGTGCTCAGGGATTCTTTGCGGCCCGATAGAGAATACATATTAAAGAAATACATTTAAGGCATACAACAAACAAATTTTGAATTCCTGCCTCACCTGCTTTGAGTAATAAATGTTTAAAATATTCAGTCATTTTTTAAATACTTTGTTGTTCGATTCTATATGATATTTCCAGACTTACCATTATTTTATATGCACTTAACTCTTAGCTCTTCCTTTTTCTTGAAATTTGAACCGTCGACCTCTCGCTTCTTAGTCCGACTCAACGTTAAAGCTGACAGATATGCAAACAGACCACAAAGTCTCATAATTCTGCGTTATTGTAGATTTTTCTAGGTTGAACTTTGCAAAGGAGGCTTCCGTAAAAATTACTAACCAGATTGATTGATCAACAATCAACAATCAATCAATCAGTCCGACAGCACACAGAGTTTTACATATATGTTAAATTTAATTAAAATTATATTAAATTTGACGCAAAATGCTTGCAATTGGTTTCTTTTTCTTTTAACTATGAGCGAACAAAACTTCGTTGGTACATTTGTATTTTATGCAATAAAAACTATTTACAAAACGCGTGTAGACCCCAAAAACACCCAACTATATCCATAAACCATGCTCCTCTTGCCGTGTCAATCAATCTGTCCCTTGTGCGCTATGTAGGAGTCGTAGAGCGTCGACTGCTTGCGTCGCTTCAGCCGGGAGCAGGCCATGAACAGGGTGACCGCCAGGATGCAGAGCAGCGCCGAGCAGCTGGCGGTTAGGGCGGAGAACGTGGACGTCTTGAGGCAGGTCTGGTGCGGCAGCTGCGGCTTGGCCCGGCGCTGCGCATAGACGTCGTCGCCATCCGACTCGCCCTCCTGCAGCACGCGCAGCGACTGAAACAGATTCACGTTCTCCGAGAGCGAAGCCTGCGCCGGACTCTCCGTGCCATCGACGGCCGCATTCGCCAGCGGCGGCAGCGACAAATTCGTGGCCGTCATGTTGGAGGTGTCGCGCTTGGTAACAGCCTTCAAGTTGCGCCAGTGACACGGCTGACTCTGTAATAAAATAAAAAGTGAGTGGATCTTTAAGCTACTTTATCTACATCCATTACCGGACAGCGTCCATGGCACATGCGCACATCGCACTCAATATACAGCGCCGGGGAGCCGGTGAAGCGGAAGGTTTTCATATACGCATAGACCTGGGTCTCGAAGACGCCCGCATCCGACCAGGAGCCCCGAAAGCGCGAGATGAGCTTGTCGTCCACGGGACAGCCCTGCTGGTCTATCAGCTGAATGCGCTTGTTGGCCCCGTTGTGCGCATAGCAATCGTTTACCACAATGTCAAAGCCATCTGGAGAAGCACAAAAAGATTCAACAGTTTATAAAGATAAAAGTTGGGTAGGGTATACGAACCGTATTTGCTTCTCATGTAGATAATCAGGGTCAAGGGATCGCCCACGCGCACGGGTCCGGTCACACGGGGTCCGCCAATGCCATAACCATTCTGGATTTCCATATAGCACTCCGGCGGACTCAGGGTGAAGACCACAGGATTACCAGTTGCCACTCTGCAAAAAGTAGGACAAAAGGTGAGCTAAAGGTACCTTTAACTTATGTTAAAGATCCATTCAACTGCAAGGAAGTGAAAGGGATCTAGTCGAAAGTGCCCGGACTGGAAGGGACTAGGGTATACCCGACTGAAAGATTCCTGACTAAAAGATAGACCACGAGGTACCAGACTATGAGATACTTGATTGGAAAATATCCAACTGGAAGACAAATGATTAAAAGATAGGCAGCGATATACTCGACTAGAAGATGTACGACTAAGAGACGCCTGAATAAAGGCTAGCCTACTGGAAGATACCCGGAAGATTGAAAAAAAAATACTAATAGTATAAAATAATATACTTACTCGACATCCAGAAAGGGAAACGTGACAGTCTTCCAGAAATCGTAGCCGTACTCGCAGGTGACCTTGAAATGCTCATCGTACTCCTCCTCAATCAAAGGATTATACTGCACAGTGACCGTATTCCACATAAAGTTCTGCCGAGGAATATATATAAAGATAAATGGTCACATTGAATGCATATATAATGCATACGGTGGGATTCTTGCGACTCTCCTCCTGCAGCGAGTTCTTGCCCAAGGTGCCGCAGCGGTTCAGTTGGATATAGAACTCGTAGTAATCCCTGCCGGAGCCATTGATGTACATGCAATCGGGATCGTAGGCATAGCCGGCGGAGTAGAGCAGTCCACTAAACGAGCCATTGAAGCCAATGCGTATTTTCATATAATCATCCTGGCACTCGGCCTCAATGTCTACAGGGAAATGGGAAGAAGTGAAGATCTACGTGATCTGAGATTGAAGAAATCGAGGCTTACGCTGCACCCTGGTGCCGTTGTGCGAGTGCTGTTGCCCAGAGTAGTCCTGCTCCCAGTACTCCTCGTGCCACTTGTTGGCCTCGTAGGGCGCGGCATGGTAGCCCGCGCTGCCTGTGGGCGCGCCGCTCGAGTCCACGCCCGTCGAGCCGTACTCCAGGTGCACCGGGTGTCCAATGCGTTGCGGTACATAGCCCGACGAGTCGGGCACATGGTCAGGCTGGGTTGGAAGCACTTTAATAGCATATGATTAATCATGATTAGAGTCCTAGTCGACTCACCACCTCGTGCTGCAGCCTGTTGCGCTCGACGGCGAGGCTGCTGCGATTGCGCACATCCTTGGCGAACTTCTTTGATGCCGGCAGCCCGGCGCGCTTGGCCAGCTTGGAGGGCTGTGTGGTGGGTCCCGAGATGTACGACTTGGCGGACAGAGCCGCCACCAGCTGCTGCTGCTGCTCCTCCGACTGCGGACGAGCCTGACGTTTGCTGCTCGCATTGCGCGGCGTTGTCGTCTGCACGCGACCCTTGAAGCTGCGCACGGGAGTCGCAGCAGGTGGCGGGGCTGGCGGGGATGTGGTTGTGGCCACCGCTGCTTTGCTCACTATGGCATAGTCTGTGCTCAGCTCAATGCTCCAGCTGGGCTGTGGCTGCTGCAAAGAGAGGGGAGAGAGGGGGGAGAGAAAGATATGCCATTAGCATTTGCGTTTGGCTTGGCTAAATCAAGCCAGTTTGTGTCTTAAGTCTTTCGTTTAAAACTGCTGCATCATTGATTAAGAAATGGCCAGAGGGCAACATAATTTTGCCAGCGCCACATCTTCCGCTCGACTCTCAATTGTGGCCGGGGAAGCTACGCAATATGCCTAGGCATATCCGTTAGACGGGCCAACGATTGGCCAACGATTGGTTACGGTTCATGTGTCGGGCTCCGACACCGACTCCGCTTAGCATAATCAGGAAGTTCGTTCTTAGAATGCACTGTTTAACTGTTAAATAGATTAGTTTTTCCAACTGATTCGCTTTGCAGCAGCAGCAGCAGCAGCAGCAAAACAAAAGACTTAGGCAACGAACTGGCTTGGGCAACAGTGAAAGGCAACAGTTAGTTCTGAGCTCACCTGCAGCATCAGGCAGAACAGCAGCAGCAGCAGCAGCTGCCGCATTGGTTGGCCCGCAAATCTGCACCGATTCATGTCTCGCACGCAACTGACAACTGCAAAAAGATAAATATTCAATATAATCATCGACCGACAACCTTGCCAGCGGCCAGTCAAGGGTTCTTTCTGTTCAGCCTGGCTGGATGCGTGGCAGGCAGGCAGGAAGTTTGTGGTTCATAAATTAATTATGGTCAATATGCGAGAAGCATAAACAAGACAAGTCGCATCAATGTCGCCCCGAGAACAATGGCTGACAATGGCTGCGCCTGCCCCCCTGCCCCCGCCATCGCTTCTGTCCCCGCCTCTGCCTCTGTCGCCTTGTCGGGCGTTAAGGTCAAAGGCATAAAACTGAAAAGCTGACAGCCGCAGCTTTGCCTTAATTAATATTATTATTAGCGACACGCAGCTAGAACCCTTCTTGGCTGATTCTCTCTATTTTAACTTAGATTACATTTTAATGAATCACTGTGTCCCCTCCCCTCCCCCCACCTCACCACAGTTTACCTTGCCAGCGCCCACGCGGAATGGTTGGCTGCGTTTTATACGTAGCTGTAAAAACGCACGCCGTTTGCTTAATTGTTGCTGTTAATACCCTGCCGGAGGGTATATTTACTTTGTCGCACAGTGTACATAGTCTTGATTGTCCGTCTGTTTATATGATAATAAGTCTATCTATTGGAAGAAAATATTATATGGCTGTCATAGGGAAAGATGGATAGAAATCAATAAATATATAAATAAATATAAATATGGAAATAGGTCTATCGCGGAGTCTGATGAATTGGAAAGATATTATATAGCTGTCCCAAGGAAAGATGGATAGAAATCGAAGTATTTGTACTTATTTAGTATTTATCTGAAGCATCTGGATCAACAAATATCTTACTTCTACAAGTCTTACTTTCCTCCTAATATGGGACTTCTCCAGCATGTCATATCATAATATATTATACCATATCTTTATTCCGGAATATCTTATCCAAGCTTTGATGTAAGAAGCTTTAATAACCATTCTTCTCATATATATAAGACAATATCATATAATATATAATATTATCCCATTATATCATATTATACCATCATATATCACATCATATAATATCATATCAAATAATTTGATATCATATCATATTATATAATAAAATACTCCTTCATATCATATGCTATTAAATCATAACAAATCATATCTGAGTTTTAGTTTTCTGGATTGCAGATGCATTCGAAAAATCTTCCACATTTCGGCAAGGGTATTTAATCTGCGGCTTTCCAAAAGGGAAACTCTTTCTTCTTGTGATAATTACTTTGGCTCGTAGTTTGTTTTGTTTATTTGTTAGTTCGGTTCGCTTTGGTTTTACATCTGTTATGCAATGCTCTAGACACTGTTTTTTTTTTTTTTTTGGCTTTGGTTGCGGTTTCGGTTTTTGGCTTTCATTATTTTTATTTCTTTATATTTTTTTATTTTTTGGTTTTTTTTTTTATAGTTTGTTCGCATTGCTGTTCTTTAACGGCGGAGGAGCAAAGCGTGGCCGTTGGCTTATAATTATATTTAATTGTTGTTGCCTGACCTTGATCCGTTTGTGTTTCGCTTCTTACAACAACAACATTCACCTACAATGTTAGCAATGCTAACGGTAACTGCACGTTATGGCCATAGCACGCGTTTATCATGAACCGTTTCGAGCAGTTGACAGTTCTTTAAACTGAGAGCCTTTTGCGGTTTATTGACCGCAACACTGAGGTAATTTAAGCATTTACTTGGCTTAGATTAAAATGAAGATCGAGTTGGAATAGGAACTTAAAGTAACTAGATAAAAGAAGAGCCCAAACCAAAGAAAGGGGCAAACTGACAAGGGGATAAGATAAAAACTAAAGAAGGAGCATGCATTGAACTCACAAGCGGGAGGTCGCTGGTTCAAATCCTCTATTATATTAAGATAAAAACTAAAGAAGAATCAAGCATTGAACTCACAAGCGGGAGGTCGCTGGTTCAAATCCTCTATTCTATTTAGATAAAACCTAAAGAAGAATCAAGCAATGATCTGTCAAGCTGGTTCTAATCCGCTGGTTCAAATTCTTCATTCTATTAAGATAACAACCAAAGACAAGGCAAACGTCGAACTGGCAAGCGAAAGGTTGCTCGTTCAAATCCCCTTTTCTATTTAGATAAACACCAACTAAGAGAAAATCGTCGAACTGGCTAGCTGGAGGTCGTTGGTTCAAATCCACCAATTTTGATTTGTTTACTTAATTTGTTGAAGGCGAATGCCTGAGCACGTGGTTGCAATTTAAGAGGCATTTTCTCACTCTAAAGTATGCCTGAATGGAACATACATTTTCCGTACCATTAAATTATATACATTATTAATTTGACCACAGGCTAATAATATATCAAATTACAATACTAGGGCTTTACACTAAAAATTTGTTTGTATACAAATCAGGAATAGTTGATGGCTCAACGCTTATTAAAAATGATAAAGCGAGTTTGAACAGAGTTTGTTTTGAGAAAAACCCATCTACATGTAAAAGCAAAAGCCGTGTGAAATTCACTCGAATTCTGAAAAGAAGCACCAATTATTTGCTTACCTTCCTTTAAGCCTATGCCAAGACAGCTTTTCTATCTGCAACTTCCTCTTGGCCTGTGTTCGCTTTTTGCACAACTTCAGCTGCCCAAAAACTGACCTGCTCCAAGCTTGATGCGCCCAAAATGTTAATGGCCTTAATAATGGTTAACACACACACACACACACACGCACACTCAAGCACCACGCACTTTGACCAACTGACATGAAAAAACTTCTCCCATTTTTTTCTTGGGGGGTGTTAAACAAATCCTCTATAAAAGTTGACGAGCCGTGCCCGAAATAAAGACAAAACGTTAACAAAACGCTTGGCCGTAGGCTGTTTTTTTAGTTTTTATTATTTTTTTTTTTTTTCACTCGCACTTTCCGAATCCGACGAACCCGAATTTTGAATGCCTTTTTAGCTGTGGTATTACGCGATTTTGTTATGCCCCGATATTTTCTACACCATTTATGCCATTTAACTGTCTGGCTTGCTTTACATGTTGCACGTCTGTGTAAAACTTTTGTTAGTTTTCCGTCTGTTTTGTTTTTTTGGAAGCCCGAAAAATCACTCAAGTGCAACTTGCCAAATAGAATCAGCGGCCGGGCCGCAAAGCGTATGATGTTGTTGGCGCTAGCGATTGCCTAACATTACATAAGAGCCCTCCTCCATGAACTGTCTAGCTCGAATTCCGAATGGCTTATACTCAGGTTCCGATGTGTCGGACGGTTGTTGCCTGGTTTGCAGCTGGCCACGTTACGCGCAGGTGTGAAGCGAAGCGCGGCTGGCGCAAATCTTTATAGAGTTTCAGCCAGCCCGGGCCGGGCCAGGGCTTAGAAGCTGAGCCGAAGAGTCGACCACCATATTAAACCATGGGCAGATTGTTGTGAAAGAAGCTGCCAGCCTATCTGGCTACCTGGTCTGATCTGCGGAGTCCGCCCAGCTAACAGCTTTATCTGCATTTGCCTCTTTACTTTCGTTACGATTCGCCGTTAGTTGCCAGACACTCAGAGAAAAACGCTGTTCGTAGCGATCCTCAACATTGCATAAGAATCTGGGGATTAAAATAATATAAATCTCAAAGCAAAAATCAACTCTCTTAAAGCAAGAAATGTGCCCAAAAGATTTCAAGTGCCGGTTATTCTCAAATACTTCTTAATTGAGTACAAATCATTCTTGTTACCTAAAAAGAAAATATCTTGAGTTGAGCATAAACATACTTATAACAAGAATTTGCATACTTTAAATTTGTTTAAAATGTTCTCAAAGAAAGAACAAACATTCCTAAAGCAAGAAATTTACTTAAAAGGCATCAGCAACAATTCGTTCTATAATTTTCCCAATTTACGAACAAAGAATTATTGCTACTTAAACAGAAAATGTCTTGAATTAAGCACAAGGTACTTATAACAAGAATTTGCAACACTGACGAAGAACGTTAAGAACATTTCATTGAAGATTTAAAAAACATTAAATTCTCTTCTAAAATATTGAAAGAAAATTAAAGTCAAAGTCTCAAATTAAGCACAAAAATAATTTGCAGGATTAGAAAAAATCCTAAGATATTCTTAAACGAAGCACAAATTTGCCTTAATTGAGAACTCTATTTGTATTAAGTAATTTTGCAAACAAAAAAGGCTTTTGAAGCAACAATTTCTTGGCTGCATATTGAGAAGGTTTATACTTAAATTAAGCAGAAAATTCTTGATATTTTCCCTGAGTGCATATTGAGAAGGTTTGTACTTAAATTAAGTAGAAATTCTTGATATTTTCTCTGAGTGCATATTGAAAAGGTTTGTACTTAATTGAAGCACACAATTCTTGATATTTTCTCCGAGTGCAAATTGAGAAGGTTTTTACTTAAGTTAAGCAGAAAATTCTTGATATTTTCTCTGAGTGCATATTGAGAAGGTATGTACTTAATTGAAGCACAAAATTCTTGATATTTTTTCTCTGAGTGCATGGCGGAAGCGCAACAGGAACGGGTCTAAGCGTGTTGCATATCTGCTGCTGCTGCTGCTTTTACTGCTGCTGCTTTTACTGCTACTGCTGCTTCTACTGCTGCTGCTGCTGCTGCTGACCCATTACCTTTAGCGTCAAGGTCAACGGCACCTAACTGTAACTGGTGGCAGCGCACATTTAATTGGCCCGTGCAACATTGCAGCAGACGTTTACCAAGCGTGTCTGCGTTAAAATACAAATTACTAATTAGTTGGTTAACACTTAAACGTTAGTTAATTAAACGCTCTGCTTTTGGCCCTACTCGTGGTAAGTTGTGAAAGGCGCTCACTCCGAGCCTGACCCTGACTGCAGGGCAAGGGCAGCCCAGCCACTGTGACCAGACCGAAACTGACCCAATTCATGCGCCAAAATATGCACTCGATGATTGATCATAATTTAACTCAATCTTTACAGCACGAAATCCTTTGAAGATGGGCAAAGAATATATACGCTTTTTGTGCAAGAGAGAGAAGGAGGGCGGCATATCTTGTAAAGTATAGTTGTGCTCGACCAGGACGAGGCAGCTCCTCGTCGATCTAGCTATATGCTTCTATCTATGTGGAAGATCTCTGAAAATATAATGTATAGAAACTTGATATTTATATTCCCCACCATATCATTATCATTTCGAAATCCTCTCGAACTTTCACAATATCGAACTAATATATTTTAAGACATGATTCTTTAAACAAAACTCGAAGATTAAATTCGTATAATATCATATATGAAACCTAAATATCAATCTTAACATTTCTAGCTCTTTAAATCCTCGAGTTTTGATTAAAGAATCGCATCTTAAATTATGTTTCGTTCTGTATGTAAATAGAGTTAACAAATATTTCATATTTTTAATATCTCCCACAATTTAAGGCAATCAATTAACGTAGAGCCTTGCGTTTTGGTATTAACACGCTTTCAATGCCACATTCAAGACATAAATATTTCATAATCGGACTATAAGCACCGAGGTGCGTGTGCAACGGAAAGAAGAAGCCGCTGCGTAAAGTGCATGAGGTATAGGGGAAATCTCTTTGTTGGGCCGACTTGGCGCTGAGCTCGAGGTATCTTCAAGTCGGTCACTCCCTGTTATTTTGTTGTTGTCCTGATTCTTATTGTGATTGTCTGAGCAGCAGCTGAGCGATAAATTGAGATGCCTGAAGCCTTGAGTATGTTAAGCATTAGCTTGCCTCTGTGTCCAAATATCTCATAGTCGTGCAGTCCAGATTGACGTAAGAGTTTGAATTATTGGAAGCAAAATGAGATTATGAGTTAATATGAAGCCTGGAGTATTTCTGGCTGTCTGGCTAGTCGGGCAGCTCATAGAGCACTCTTCCTCATTTGATTTATTGGAAATTTAAAGAGTGTCGGATATTGGGATTATGTGCATATATATATGAAGCCTGGAATATGCTGAGCATTTGCTTGGCGCTGTTTTCAGGGTATCTGCCAGTCGTGCACGCCCGACTGTTCCACTCTTCCTCATTTGATTCATTGCAAACTCGAGGTCCCGCTTAAGATTGTAGCATTATCATTTTTATTGGGTTTTCTATTTATATAGTTAATTAATTAATTAATTTTTTTTTTCACATTTTCCACATACTTGCTTTCATACTCATCAACATGATCGGGCATGTTTGTAATACATTTTACATAAAGGTTAGGCATACACAAATACATACACATAAATTTCTTTTCTTTTCTTTTGTTTTTGCTAACAAAAATCATAAACACAAAAATTCATTCGGAAGCGTTAAAACTAAATTCAGAATTGTTCGAACTTCTCGATGCTTATTTTAGGCGAATCGCTTCTTTTTTTTAGATTTTAAAGTTTAGTTTTTAGAGTACAAATAAATAATCAGAGTGTTTAAATAATTAATTGTTAAGGCTACATTAGTAAAATGTTTTAATTTATACACTTCTTTATATTCTTCTTCTTCTTCTTGTTGTGTTTTTTTTTTTTTTGTTTTTTTTTGTAAGTTTCTGCAAACTTTTGTCATTTTTTGTTCTTGTTTTTTGCATATATTCATTTTGAAAACTTTTTATTGCATTTTTTGGTATTTTTTTTTTTGTTTGTTTTTTTTTTTTGAGTTTTTCGTTTTTCTTCCAGTGTAAATTGAAACTGTGAACATTAAAAACTACGCATTTACACGGAATTAATTTTTTTTTTTGTTTGTTTTTCCTTTTTACACAATTCTAATTTTTAATTTTTTTACTTTTTATTGAAATGTTTTTTTTTTTTTGTAGTTGCTAAAATTTTGATATTTTTGTGGCTTTGTTTTTGTTTTTAATTGTTTTTTTTTTTGTTTTGGTATTTTTTGTGTTCTCTTTTTTTTTTGGCAATTTAAAATACTAATTAAAATTGTTGCGCCTTTTTTTTGCTTTTTATTTTTTTTTTTTTTTTGCCATGATTGTTTGAATATTTATTGCCGCCCCCGAAGAGAGCCGGTTTGAAGGGGTGGGGGCTGGTTGGGGGCGTGGCTGCCGCCCACTAGCAGCACTTGCGATTGTTGTTGGCGCCGCTGAGCAGCTTGCAGTGCTGCATGTCGGAGCGGCGCGGCCGCTGACCCTTGGCCTGGAACTCGCGCACCTTGTTGGCGCGCTTCATGGCGCTGCGGCACAGCTGCTGATGCTGCTTCTTGCTGTGGCTCTGCGGGGGAGAGAAAGAGAGAGAGAGAGAGAGAGAGAATAGAGATGGCTTTCTATCGAGTCCAGTTGGGTACTCACCTTCTGGCTTTGACGAGCCAGCGTCTGCTGCTTCAGCTTCTCCGCCGCATGGCGATCGAAGTATGCGTTTTGGTTGCGCGGCGCCTGCTGCTGCTGCTGCTGGACCACAGCTGCCACCGGAGCTGGAGCCGGCTCTGGCTCCGATTCGGGCTGCGGCAGCTCCGCTGAGCCGAGATCAAGATTAACAAAACTTTCGGTGCCCGCCTGGCTGCTTCTAATACTATGATAAACCGACATGCTGCAAGCACAAAAAGAATTTCTTTTAGTACAAAAAATATCACGTATACGCCGTGGAGTGCGTGCAGGTTTTTGTTTTGTTTTTTTGGGATGGGGTACAACAAAGATCACCAACCTTGGATGCTCAATCAATAGATTCTCAAAGGGTGATGCTTCCATATTGATTGGCCCAATCGAGGTGAAGCATGGTGGCGGTGTTACGTACCAGGACTCCTCCATCAGCACGCCCGAGCCCAGACCCTTGCCGCTGCCGCTTCCGCTCCCGCCACTGCTCTCGCTGCCGCTGGGTGAGATTGCGGCGGCGGCGACCACGACGGGCGCATATAGCGACTGGCTGACCGCATTGTCGCTGTCGGGCACACTTCGGGGCGGGCTCAGGGTCGAGATGCTCAGCGTGCGTGCGGCACGCGTGCGCTGCAAATGATTGCGCTGCTGCTGCGGCCGCGGTCCGCTGTACAAGGAATGCGAATTGATGTGCTGGCGCCGGCGCGTTGTAGCTGCTGCGTTGGCAGCCGCAGCGCTACCGCTCGGCGCCGCCTTCGACACAGAGAGCTCCTCCTCGGAGTCGCTGCGTGGCAGCGAATCGTCCTCCTCGTCTGCAAAGACACAATATGGACATTAATATTAATATATCGCAGCCAAAAAGCGATAAGAATGCAATCCCAAGCCTGAAGATACTCAATCAAACAATGTTCGACCAGCTACAACATGTTCGAGCTAACCGTTTGAAACTCAACATGGACATTTATATTATTATATAGCAGCAGAAAAGCTTCAAGACTGCAATCCTCAAAAGACTCGGGAATCGAGCTAAACATTGTATGCATAAACGATTCCCAAGCCTGGAAATATTCATTCAAACGAGGTTTGTTCTGTTCGAGCAACTACAACATGTTCGAGCTAACGGTTTGACACAATACAAGTATGTACGTTTAGCTCGAACACAACCATTAGAGTCAGAACGAACACGAATAGCTCTAGCTTACTTTTTCGATTGAATATGAATTTGTCTGCTCGAACAGCTTGAGCTGCAATTGTTCGAGTATTCGAAACGTGCATCGACTACTCACCTTCTTTTTCGACAATATACCATTCGTCCTCGTTGAAGTCGTCCTCGATGACGCACTCGCCGTTGGGTGTTAGAAGCTTCGTTAGAGTCGCCGGCTGCTTGCGTTGTCCGCCCTGCTGCTGCTGCTGTTGGAGCTGCTGTTGCTGGTGTCGCTGCCTGCCACGCCTATTCTTGGCGCCGCCTCGCTTGCCGTTGCTCAAACGGACAGTGCCACGATTGTTGCCCGCTACCGAAGGGGTCGTTGAGGTCACCTCAATTACATCGCCGACCGGCTGATCGTTGGCCGTCTCGTTGGGGTTGGCGTGGACAGGATTCGCTTGGCTATTGGCTGACTCGGACGTTGGCTGCGCTCCAAATAGAAACGTTGCGAGACTGCTAAACATTATACAAAGCGAGTGGAGCTGGCTGGCCTGGTCGTCTGCTGGCTGTGATTGATTGTGCTTGATTGATTGTTTGATTGATTGCTTGTTATTGCTTATCGGCTTGAGATCAATATGTTGTGCTTGCTAGAGATTGCTTATGGTGTTTTGTTGCTTAGATTTTTTAAATTTGTTTTTTGTTTTTTTTATTTTGTTGCTCAGTCTTTTATTCCTTTGGACGCTGCGTCTTTTTGCTGCGTTCCGTTTTGTCTTTGTCTGAAAACAAAAAAGCGAATTGTTAGCAATTTTTAATTAACAAGTTGCGTAATCCACACACCCACACACCCACACACACACACACGCACACCCTGTTTTGATCAGCTCAACGTGTCGGCTACTTGATATTTATTGAATTCCATTTTCCATTGGCAATTTAATTTGGCTCGATTTCAATTGAATTGCGTTTTGCCAATGCGAAAGTGAAATTGAAATTCGAAATAGAAATTACATTTGTGCGCAGCATCTACATCAGTTGCCAATTACTTTGATTACACTAATTACACTTTTTTTACTGCTGCTGTGGAAAAATAATACAAAAAAAAAAAAATACCCTTTAAAATGGGAGTAAAATGGGGCATATTGATGCTCAAATACAACATGTGTTCATAGGCAAAAACGAGAAGAGATTTGACAAGACTTTTGAAATGAAATAAGAAAATGTATATATTATATATATTTTACTTTTCTGTTTGATAATATTTAAAAAAAAGGAATACCCTATAAAATGGGAGGAAAAATGTGGAGCATATTGCTGCTCAAATACATCATGTGTTCATTGGCAAACGCGTGAATATATTTGACAAAAGCTTTTAATTTGAATGAGAAAATGATTTCTGTGCTATATTCAATGAAATTTTTGTCAATCTTTTTCCCATTTTTAGACCAGGACTATCCCTATTTATATACCTAGATACCTAGATACTCTACATTTTCTATGTCTTGTCTAACATACGCAGATCAAGAATATCTCTAGTTCCCTTCGCCCACATTTAACAGTCAGCAGTTGTTTACAGGGCATCTGCTAGTCGGGCAGTCGTTAATTGCCTTACGATTGACCTGGCATCGAGCAGTTTGACAAGCACTGCGTGCTGACAGCTATATTTTGCCTATATAGTATGTCATAAAGCGACGCTGCACAGACCATTAAGTTGCCAACTTGATAGCTGGGATGCAGCCCCTGCCCCGCCACGCCACGCCCCACCCAACCCCGCCCCGTCCCGTCCCAGGCCTCGCCTCAGCTGTGCATGCGGCGAGCATATGATCAAGGCAATTATATATGGCACACACACACACACACACACACACTTGCGCACATGCATAACATTTAAATTGAGCGCACGTCATGACAAATGCATAAAAGTATCTCTATCTCTCAATTTGTATCTGTATCTATGCAAACTGTAAATGTATCTCGAGCTGTGTTTTGTGTGTTGTACGCTCGGAAAGGGTATTATAATTTGGTCTTTGAATGTGTAATGATTGAAAAAAAGATATCTTCGTCGCCAGTTATATATATTCTTGATCAGCATCAACAACCGAGTCGATATAGCAAAGTCCATCTGTTCGTCTGTCTGTTTCTATGCCAACTATTCTCTATAATTTAAAAACTATCTTGATGAAACTCTGAACAGTTTTGTCTATCTGTTCTAGGCAGTATATATATCCGAACCGAATGGATCGGACTACTATATCATAAAGCTATCATAGGAAGAATCGCTCAAATATTAAGTTTTTGCATAATCAACGTTTTTGTTTCCCAAGATATCTTAAGCAAACTTGGAACAAGTTCTACCATGCTTTACACATTTTAGCCACAGCTTCATAATATCTCTAGCTCTATAGAAAAGATCTGGCCTGTTTACAAACTATCTTTACCTCGTCCAACTCTTGCGAGCTTCCCTCTTCCTCTCACAGAACTGCCAAGACTTCAGCCAATTATCTGGCAGGGTATTCAGTCTTCGACATGCGGAAACCTCTCGCACGTTCTTGTTTGTTTTTCTGTTGCTTCTTGGCTGCCACTTTGCCATTTGAAGTGCTCTCGAAACGTTTCTGCTTCCAGCTCGAAACGATAATCAAAACTGTGCCAATGGGCAAATGCAAATGCAAATGCAAAATGATGGCTCCAGTTTATTGCGATTGTCTGTGAAGCTGTGACTGTCGAAGCCGTCAAATAAACATACAGAGAGACACGATTATCATGGCCAAAACAAAGCGAGACTCGAACACAAATCCAATTGCACTCGGCTGCAATTTACAACTTGACCGCAAAACGAAGCACACGAAGCAGCTAAATAACCAACTAATTGCCGCAGCCCCGCCGTCTCCCCTAGGCTCTAGGTTTGCCGTGCGAGCAAGTGAAATCTGCATAAAAATAAAACAAGACTTAGTTCAGCTACTAAGCTTAGTCGGAGCGTAGCCGGGCTCAGAGCTCGCAAACGTGCGACAATTTGCGCAGTCAAATGTCAGCGAAAGTTGACCAAAAGGCTTTTGATTGACGCGGGGGGAAATGTTTGCCTATGCTGCATGCCCTTACAAAGGGTATTAGACTTGGCAAAAAAGGGAATTTCTGTTAAAGTATATCTTCTTTTATCTATCTATTAATGATGAGTAGATCAGTAGATCGAGTTATCTTAACCAATCAAGCTATAAACATGTATCTATAGAAACAATCTCTTTTAAATTCCTTTCCGAATCGAATCGAACCGATCCGAGAGTGTATTTAACTTTTGTCAGAAAATGAGAAAACCATAGAAGACACCTTCTGTTAAAGTCTATGAGTATTACTTATCAGTAGATCGAGTTATTTAACCAATCTAACCAACCTATCAATATCTACCTATAGAATCCGAATCGTACCTGACTTCAAAGCAGGAATCTTTGTTGCAGTCCTGTCTATACATATATCTGCCAGGGTATTCAAGCTTCGTTAGACCACGGAAAACCTTTATATCATATTCTTAACTAACTCAGCTGTGCTTTGCATAGAGCTAATATCATCAGCTATGGCTATGGTCGTCTACAGTCACGGTCGTAAGTATCTGCTCGGCTGTAAGCTTGTGCCCAAATATAAATTCACATGTGCATCTTGGTTTATGTATCTGTTATTATATAACTATATACCACATATCATATATCTGTTATTACACCAGCTCAAGTCAACTGTTTGCCATTTCAAGCAGGCATATTTCAAATATGCATTCTATATATATTAAATATGCAGGCATATATATACATATATAATATAATGGCATTTGGGCAGCTGCATTTCGTGCTGGCGTATTAATTTCGAACACGTTCCAAATCAAACTGCGTCTCAAACATTGGCTTTTACTTTTGTTTTGACATAAACGAAGTAAATAAAACAATTGATAAGACCCTGTGGGGTGTGAGGTAAACAAAGGCAATGACTGCAGGCGCATAATTAAGTATATAAATATATATTTATATATATATATTTATATATATTGAGAGAGCACTCCTACTTGTTTTGAATAATAAGAAATCGAATAAGCAAATAACAAATTGAAAATTTCAGTTGAATTTGAACCAGCCACCTCAGTTGTGTTGGTTCAACGCGCCCTCACTGGGCAGACGTAAGCTCCATCTAACTCTCGCGCTAAAAGGCGACTGCAGTAAATATTTCCCAGCTCCTAGTTAGTCAGTGCAAGCTATTTGATATATATAGATGTATATGCCCCTTTGAATTTGAACCAGCCAGCGCAGGCTTGTTGGTTCAACGCGCACTCACTTGGCTGTAGAAAGCTGCGTCTCACACTCGAATCAAAAGCTTCAGTAAATATTTCCCAGCTCCTATTAGTCAGTCAGTCGGGGTACTCTATTTGAAATATATAGCTGTATATACCCTATATATACTCTATATATATGCCTGATTTTCACTTTTGTCAGCTGTGTCTGTTTTGCAGAGACGCAACCTTGACCATGTAAATGATTTGCCAGCTAGCTAAAAGTGCGCTCATATATAGCGCATGACATCAAAATGCCAATTGTCTTGGCTTCACTAAGACTAAGACTATATATATATATATATATGTATATGTATACTATATATGTGCATGTAGCCCATATAGATACAGTATCTAGCGTTTATTTTAGCTGCCATTTGTTGCTTTGCAACGACCTTGATCGATGAGTGCTCGCTTATATAAGTCTCTATACATGTATCTACATGTCTTAATAGTATCTATATATCGGAAAAGGAATCATATAAGTCTCTATACATGCATCTACATGTCTAAATGGTATCTATATAACGGTCAAGGATTCATATAAGTCTTTATACGTGTATCTATATGTCTTTATAGTATCTATACATATATCGGAAAAGGAATCATATAAGTCTCTATACATGTATCTACATGACTAAATGGTATCTATCTATCGGAAACGGCCCATTTTGCAAGCATTATTAACAGCCTGGTAAACTGTGTACTCTTCAGCTTTTGTTGATAAGTTTTATTAGTTGATTTTGCAAACTCATTTCGAGACGATAAGGCCACGAGCCAGACGAGCTGACGAGCAACAAGAACTAAATTCTAAACAATATAATATTATATATATTATAATAATAAATAGGCATGTGTTATAGCTAAAGTCTGGCGTGTGCACAGTCGAAAGTTCAGGCAATGATTAACTCTCGGGGGAGGCTGTGCATGCAAATGGGGCTGAGGCTGGGACTGAGCCAGAGGTTGGGGCTGGGGCTGGGGATGGGGCTGCGACTGGTTCTAGTCTAATGAACTTGAACTAATTGACTGTGGCTGGGGTAATACGTAATAGCTGGCGATTGACTGATTGTACAAATAGCTGGAATACACTCAGAGAAAAGCAGAGAAATCGAGAAAAAAAACGGATGAGAAATCAAAGTTCAAAGAACTATTTTAAATAATTAACATGGGTGAAAATTATTGTTTCTTGAGCTGGAATACACTCGGAAAAACGCAGATACTAATCCAGAGAATGCCTCAGAGAATTCCCCAGAGAATTCTCCATAGAATTCACAGTCAAAATAACTATTTTAAATAATTAAATACTGTGAATATTATTCTTAATGGAAACTAAGATATGTTGAAGAAACTTTCAAGTGGAAGCTAAAAATAGTTTAAAGATAGAAATAGAGGGAAAAAGGGCAAAAATAAAAGTAAATTTCTTAAATTAATTTGTTTTGATATTAAAAAGAGAAAACACTTCGAATGCTAACTGGGCTGAACTTTGACCACCAGAAAGCTCAAAACTTTGAAATATCTTAAAATAATTAATTTTTGGCTAAAAATAAGTACTTCAAACAAGAATTTAGTTTTCAGCTAAAGAAAAATAGTGCAAAAATGAAAGTAAATTGTTTAAATTCATTATTTTTGTATTTAAAAGAGAAAACACTTCGAATGCTGCCTAGGCTGAACTTTGGCCCCTTTTGTACTTGAATTCCTGAATTTCCGTCCCGCATGAAATAACTTTTGACCTCAAAAATAAGCAAAAAATTCCCCTTTTCTCAGTTTCTTCTGCTTTTCGTTATGCATGGCAACAAAATGGCCATTTCGACAGCAAATTAAATTTAATTATCAATTGGCCAACTCGGCTGCGATAAGCAAACAAAGCGTTATACTAGATGCATTAAGTATCTAAAGCTTTTCAGGTACATTGCGCCCACACATAAAAAACGAACAGAAAAAAACTAGATGCGTATCTAACAAGTTTAAAGCTTTGAGCTCTTTGTTTAACATGCATATACATATATGTATATACATATATATATATATTTTTTTTATTCCGATTTTTATGACGGTTCAAACTGCAATTAGAAAACTGCAAAAAAAAAAAAAAAAAGAGGCAACCGCAAGGCGTGTAATAATAATTAGAATTATGCAATAAGTGCGCGCACAGAGACGACGCTGACGTCATCCGCGACCTTGGGCTATAGCAAAAAAAATTTGAAAAACAAATGTAAATAGAAAATGCACTTAATTAGCACGGTGGGTGGGCTGCTGCACCTGGCATCAGCTGTTCGCTCACCTGGTTAGTGGAGAGTAGCACTTTTTTTTTTTTTTATTGGTATAAATTTAGCTGCGTTTTGCGAATCAAAGCTTGTTGCGACGACTCAAACGAATAGCCAAAAAAGATACAGTTACACAGAGAGAGCGAGAGACACAGATACAGATACAGATACGGATACGGATACGGATACGTATACGACGGGGCAACAGCAACTGCAGATACTGCAAAGTCGACACTCGTTTGCCAACTGAAAACCACAGCGCGCTGAACGGAAGCGTATTTGAATTTCAAAAGAACAAAAGCTACAACTGCGTGTGTGTGCGGTGTGTGTGTGTGTGCGAGAGTGTACAAGCTGTAAATGTGTGTGTGTTTATTTGTAGCTGTAGCTGTATCTGCGCTCGCCCAGCTGCAGCTTAGTTCAAATATATATTTTTTGTTTTCTTTTCTTTTTTGGCTTTACACAATTTATCAACACTTTGGCTTTATCTTAAGCATCTTTTTTGTCTTTACCGTTGCATTAGCTATTTACCTAAGTATGTGTGTGTGCGAGCCTGTGTGCGTACGTGTGTGTACGTATGTGTTTCACTTTTGTTTGCTGCACTTTGCCTGTGCTGCGTCGCGTTGCGTTTGCTTTCAAATATCAAAGGCGAATGTCAACGGGACAGCAGCAGCAGCTGCTGCTCAGCGCCAGTTCAAGCCGCGCTGCCGCTACGCTGCTGCTGCCAGGCAGAGAGCGAGCCAAAGAGGCAGAGCGCACGAGAGAGTGCGAGCGAGCAAGCGCGATCGTGCGAGCGTATCTAAGCACATAATTATGTATTTTTTTAAAACGCAAAAAAAGCGACGCCACAAAAACACACAAGCACACACACACACACAAACAAAACTGGTGGCTGATGAGTGTTGGTTGCTGCGTCGCACAGTGGGGCGAGGGGCACAGTTTCAGCTGGTAAACAAAAGCACAGCACAGCCGCATTTATGCTAGTCGAGCGAGCAGCTGAGCAGCCGCCGATCATATGCGCAGCTCGTGTTATTTTGTTTACCAACAAATGGCGCGCTCTCACAGTAGCTCGCTCTCTTGCTCACTCACTCACGCTCTCTTTAATAATTGCCCCCCCCTCTCTTTCTTTATGTGTATTTCGTTTAGCTTTTGGCACTGTTTACCAACAAATGACGCGCTCTCTCTCGCTCACTCATTCACGCTCTCTCTAATAATTGTGCCCCCCCCCCCACGCTCTTTATGTGTATTTCGTTTAGCTTTTGGCACTGTTTACCAACAAATGACGCGCTCTCACGTCTAGCTCCCTCTCGCTTACTCATTCATGCTCTCTCTAATAATTGTGCACCCCCTTCCTCCCCCCTCTCTCTTTATGTATACACTTGTGTGCATTTCGTTTAGCTTTTGGCACTGCGCTCAGCGATCAGCTGCGCTGACGTTTGCGCACTGACACACTTTTTCGTGCCGCCCCACCTCCCTCCCTTCCTCCCTCCTTTTGTGTGTGTATCTCGCAGATACTTTTCCTATAGCCGCCAGACCAAGTGGCTCAGCGCCTGTTGTTTGCTTTTCTAGTTTGTGACTAAGCAGTTGGAGAGCACCACAAAAGAGCTGCCCAATGTAGTTGGCCGCCGATTTTTATTTTATTTCTGCTGCTTCTTCTTCTTCTTCTTCTTGTTGTTTTTTTTCGCTGCGTCTGCTCAAAGTTCAATCGAAATAGTTTTTTGTATACAGACAATCTAAAATGCCAAGTCACGGTCGGAACAAGTCGAGCAATCCATTAGAATTCGCACAAAAAACTTGGGAATATAACATTTAAAGACGAAGAAGAAGCACAAAGCCAGACATCGACGGCATTCTAATTAACTGCCCAAAATATATGTGTGTATGTATGTGTGTATATGGCCAATATATAAATTTAACAATAGATTTATTTCGCAAGAGTTATGCGACTAACAATCAAATGCTTGACTGTACCTGGCTGGCAGATACGTGTGTGTAGATATAATCAATTGATTATTTAAAATTAGTTAATCGAATCAATTAGGAAAATAGCTTGTAAAAACAACGAACATTTTTAACTTTCTTTTTAGATCGGATTGTTTGTGTTAATCATTTGTTGAAATAAATCAAATTGTAACCAATTTTCTGTGATATATGGACTGTGGGGCATGAGGGGGGTTCGTCTAGGGATCTGAAACATTATAATCTCTTCTTTATTATTTATATTATATATATTTTGTTCTGTAACTCCCTTAATTCCATTGATTGCAAACGAACTATTTACCAGCTCATTTGTTGTTGTTATGAAAAGTAATATTAATAATATTTATATAAATAGGAAGAATGCGGGTTCGAATCCACAAGCAGAGCTACTTGGCAAATAAATCAAAATAAATCAAATAAATAAACCTATTATAAACAGTTTCTATAAAAGCAGATATAGTCGAAAGAATGTCTATTGTGGACAAGTCTATAAAACATCCATAATCTGCCCTCGGATTCGAACCCTCGAACTTGTTGTTCAGTGGACCTATTCACTTGGACAGCTCATCTATGAAGAACTGCATTTATATATATAACATAATAATGGGCAAATTTTCGAATACATAAAACTTAACTTCTTCAACTGAATATCCGCTTGAATTCTCTTGAATTTCTTTCTGTTTTGGCCCGCGTTATATAACCCTTGCGGCAGCCAGCCTTAATAACAAAATATTTTGTACAAACAATCGAGCACTTTCATTATTAGAACAACAGCAAATAGCTCGCCTGCACAAAAGCTTTCACATTTCTGATATATTATATATATACATTCGATAATATATTGTATATATGTATATAGATTGGCGAAAAGCTGCACAACCTCGCGGCCAGGTTCAAGGTTGTTTTGTTTGCTCAATGCTGCTCTTTTTGCTGTTTTTTCTATTTTTTTTTTTTTTCTATATTTTTAGACATTTTATCATGCAACAGCTGACGGAACGAAGAGGCCAACAAATTGGTTTGGCCAAAACGACAACAAGAGCGACAACTTGTGGCTATCAACAAGTAAAAGAGATCTAGTCGAAAGTGACCGACTAGCAGATACCCCTTAGCAATACAATAAGCATTTAAAAAAAAAAGAAGCACTCCGACTTTCTACTACACATGGAAACATAAAAAACACACACAGAAAGACAAGCACGCTTCTTCTTCCCTTTGATCACACTTTGCTTGAGAAACCCCGTCTCTATTAACTTCGGCTTATAAAGTCCGATCCTTATGACATTCTCAGGGCTTCTAAATGACATCGAAATGTTTATGTATACCAAAGCGTAAGGCTGTACTTCTCATAATCTTCGAGTTAGGCTTGGAAACCAAGTCTCAAAATCGACATTTATCGATATTTTGCAGATAGAAGGAGATGGCGAAATAAAACATAAAAATAAACTGTGATATGGGAAAAGAAAGTCACATCAGGCCAACCCCTCCTCCAGATCGGGAATATATACACTATGCTTCTTTCAGCCTGTCACATTCCTTTGCACCAAAACATTATACCCTTTCAACCAATGTTCAAAGGGTATAACAAGTAGCTGACGCAAAAAGACAAGAGCGGGCGACAACAGATCGAGCTGCAGAGCCACAGACGTATGTCTCGATATATATATGTGGGTATATCTGTGGATCTTGTGATTTTTCAGCTCGCACGCGCGATAGTTGGGTTATAAACAAACAGCAAGAAATGTGCCACTGCGTAGAGAGAAATCGAATGATGTGTAAACAAACATTGGCGTCATTGCATAAAATGATATAAACAAATTATGTATGTGGAAAGGTACGGCAACAAATATATGAAAAGGTATAAACAACACTTAAAACTAAAATCAACAACAACAGCATATTTGGAATTTCCAATTGTTGTTGTTATTTCATTTTTCTCGGGTTTTTTTTTTTTGGGGGGACCCTACACTCTATCTAATCATTCGGCTTGTTTACTGATAAACATATTGTTAGGCTGCGAGCTACAGTAGCTGCTGCCCATAAATAAATGTTGGCATCTATGCTCAGAGTCTGACAGCAAATGTTTGCCCATTTCCAAACAAATGCGGTTCATCAAAAGGGCAGATCGAGCAGCGGCGGCAACTGCGCATAACTCAGCCCAAATCCAATTCAAATCGCGTGACCCCAAACCCAAACCCATCCCAACCGCCCACCAACTGCGCTGCGGAGCATAGCTCGAGGCAAATGCGCAGTTTGACAAAAAAAAACGAAGCGAACTTCAGCCAGATGCGACATCAAATCAAATGTCGCAATGACCCAGAAAGAAATACTCTCCGAAGCTCAAGCTGAAATTTAATGCGACAATTAGGAAAAAGTATTGAAAATATAAAAGAAGTATAGAGTAGAAGACTGAATACCCTCTCTAAACTATATAGAATATGGCAAGAATATTACTATGGAGTAGAAGAATGATTACTGTGTCAAGCAGATGTACAGCAGATGTACAGCAGATGTACGACAACTATGATATAGAGAAGAAGATTGAACACCCTTTAAATATAACTTACAGCTGATGTACAACTGATTGACTCCACTTTCAAGCATATGTACAGCAGATGTAAAGCAATTCCGGGAGAGTAAAGAAAAGATTGAATAGCATTTCAATCATATGTACAGCAAAAGTATAAAAGAGAGATGAGTGAGCCCCTTTTAAATATAACTACAGCTGATGTAAAACTGATTGACTCCACTTGCAAGCATATGTACAGCAGATGTAAGACAATTTTGGTGAAGTAAACCAAAGATTAAATAACCTCTAGTAGTTGTACATCAGTTTTATATAATTCCCCTTCTTTTCTTCATCCCTTTACCATCACCTATCTGTCGTACATCTGCTGTATATATGCTTCAAGGTGCAGTCAATCAGTTGTACATCAGCTCTGAGCAATATTGAAAGGGTATTCAATCTTTTACATAAGCTGTACATGTGATGTACGAAAATGATTGAAGTGTTGTGAATAAGATAAATAAACCTGATATACAGCAGTTGTGCTATATATTCCCACAGCCTCACTGTGTACAGGGTATTATAAACATACTTAAGATTTAATACTATCGATCCACTTTCTACACACACACACACACACACACACACAAGGAGGGGATATTACTGCTCGTAAAATCCAATTCAATTGCGAAGCTTTCGCCCGGGCATGACGCAAGCGTTGCGCCAGCTTTGATGTCTCCGTCCATGTTCGACACTTGTTCCGAGATTGAGTATTACGAATTCTGGACTGTGTGTGCGCTCGTGTGTGTGTGTGTGTGTATGGGGCAAGCCTTTGGCAAGTTCTTTGTGTGCCTGGGCTTATCAGGTGATCGCAGATACAGGCTTCCAGGCAGGTTTCGAATGCAAGCATTATATAGAACTATATACTGGGATAATTATATATATATATCTATGTGTGTGTGTGTGTATTCAGACTCTTATGTGTGCAACTGTCTGGCTTTAGAGGCTAATAACTGGCATTTAAATTAGATTTTTATTGTATATAAAATGCATATATTGAATAACGCGTAATTTCAATTGATAATGCGTCGCAGTTGATATTTTTAGGCAAGTCTTCTTTTATTTTTTGGATTTTTTTTTTGTCTGAGCGTCGCATTTATTTTATCACTTTGTTTATCAGCCCCAAAAAGCGAGTGCTCTCTGCGTATTTGCGCATGTTCATGCCCAAGTCCAAGTCCATGTCCATGTCCATGTCTATGCTTTACGGCTCGGCCAGTGGGTCAGTCGTCAATCTATGATAAACATTGCCAGTCAATCAATCCGACTGTCACACAGGCAGATTACATCAGGGTGTGCGACTGCGACTGCGACTGAGGCAGCGACTGCGACTGAGGCAGCGACTGCGACTGCGGCATCGTGACGAAGGCAATTTAAATATTCAGGCGACGTAGTTCGTTTGGCTGCCAATTAAAGGCCCCACGAGCAATGCCCTCCTAGTAAATATAATACTATATATAATCTATTTAAATATAGGATATATATTTCCTAGTAAATATACCAATATTTAGAATATATTTACATATAGGATATATCCGCAGATGAATTGCCTTTGTGAATTGGGTAATATTGTAATTATTGAGCAATTATGTTGTTGGCTCGAGAGAAGAAGAATGCCAGAGTATTATAAAGCTGCCTGAAGTTTTGCTTTACGCCTTCCTGGAGCTTTGAGCCCCAAACTTGTAGCTCATTGCCTTACTTAAGGATCTGCCCAGAGAGACATTAAATAGCTTATAGTCAAGGCATTAAATCTGATATTCGTCTTCAGATTTCAGCTGGATTTTAAGAAAAATATTTGGTTTTTTATATCTTCAACTTCTTCTTATGGATTTGCCCAGTCTAATATTATATAGCTTAAAACTTTGATATATCCGGGCACATTAAATCTTATATTAAATCTTAAGCTAAGTCAAATCTTGGCAACATTTTTTGTTTACCTCCCTCATAAGACTTCGAACCTTACCTAACTGGACAACGTAAGGCCCTGTCGAGGAATAAAATGATATATCGAGCAATTGAATCTTATTTCCTTCAAATAAAATGTGAACTTTAGAACTATGTGGAATACAAATAATAGTAATTATTTATATACCTTTTTTCTATATATGTTTTAGATCAATATTACATCAAAAAGCCAGCTGCTCGACCTCTACTTTTACCCCTTGCCAAGGTAACAGCTCCTCGACCGCCCTACTCCTACCCCTTCCATGGTATCTGCTCCTCGACCCCCCGCTCCTACCTCTCCCAAGGTACCTGCCTGCTCTCCCTGACCCCTGTCCCTGAGCTGTAAGCTGTAACAGTTGCAGGGCTAAAAATATTTTATGCCGCAGTTGGTTACTGGGTTCTGCTCTTGTTGTTGTTGTTGTAGCTGTTGTTGTAGCTCTGGTTGTTGTTGTAGCTCTTGTTGTTGTTGTTGTTGTTGTTATTGTTGTTGTTGTTGTTGTTACAGCCTTCCGCTGGAATCACGCAGCAAGAGCGTGTCGCCTAACACGCTTGCCTCCCCCATCAGGCAAGCCCACACTCTCACCCATTTCTCCGCTCACGGTCACTCTCTCTTACTCCCTCTCTCCCTCTCCCTCTCCCTCTCTCTCTCTCCCGCTCTCTAACCACCCTCTGTGAGCGCATTGGCATTTTGTTTACAAACAATTTGCCAGTTGCTGTGTTTGACCTGCGCAGTGCTCAACTTTCTGCACACACACACACACATATCTAAAAAGGTATATATATATGTATATATACAATGAGTTTTCACTGCAATTATGTGTATGCCTATCCATGTGTGTGTGTGTGAAGTGTGTGTGTGTGTGAAGTGTGTGTGTGTGTGAAGTAACAACTTCCGCTTGGCCTCCCGCCCGAAAATAAACTTCTGCCTGGCTTTTTTTTTGCGGAGGGGTCACCTTAGCTATTTGTAGGCTGTTTTATTTTGGATGCCCAAATCTGAGTAAGCTTTCATTTTGGCGATCGATTCGTCAGCTACGCAACTCTATGCTCAGGTGGGGGAAGGGGTAGAGAAAGGGGGCTTAGAGCGATTGCAGCTAAATGGGCCTACCTGGGCGCAGGTCTCCCCCATCCCCTTTCACTTACATGTGACGTCATAAAGAAGTTGACATTTGAGCTCTAGGGATATCTATGACAGATACGGGCTTGGTTTTTCCCGCTGCGCTGACGAAAATTCACTTTCGTTCAGCCTTTGTTGTTTATGTCATAAATTAGCCAAGGAAATTGGCTGAGAAAAAGGATCTGCCTGCTGCCGTCGCCGCCAGGCACCAACAGAAAGGCAAACGAAACCCAAAACAGAGCACTTGATGCCTTTGTTTGTTGTGCGTGTGTGTGTGTGTGTGTGTGTAGCTGACAGATACGCATTATTACAGATACATTATGCAGATACAATATGTAGGAACATTGCAATTGGCTGCATATTCCGACTGTAATACACTCTGTTAATAGTATTTCTCAATGGTGATTTTCAAACTGTAATTCGAAGACAGTGGCTTTAGAACTGTAATTAAAAAAACATCATGTGAGAGGGAAGAAATATTTTGGCTCGATCTGTAAAGAAAATGCATCTAAAATCATCTGAAACCTAATTCTAATATTAGCTATGGCTTTCAAACTGTGGGATATATGCTCTACTTCGTTGGTAACTCTAAAACTGTAATGCGAAGACGGAGACTTTCAAACGGTTGGGAGGGCAAAAGCTTAAAGAAAATTCACCATAAATCAAACTAACAACTTTTCACTGTGACTTTCAAACTGTATAAGATATGTGTTGATTTACGCTCTTAACTCTAAAACTGTCATTTGAAGGCAATTGCTTTCAAACGGCCACTTAAAGTTATATATAATTTGACCAAGACATTTTTGGTATGATTTTTAAAGAGCATTAAGCATAAATTTAACCCCCAGCATTTCGTCTATGAATCTTAAACTGTGGAAGATATGCATTCTCAATATGTACCCATACCATATAAGGCGTGGCTAAGAGTCTAGACATATATATTTACTAAGTTAAGAGTCTTCAGATCCCAAGGCAGTTGAAAAGTCATCCAATGCTCAAAAACCAATATACCCTGTGGGCAGAGTATACAAAGTCGCTGACTAACTTTCGAGTAATTGTTTGTGTATTACACAGGGGCAAAGGGTCGGTCCGCAATGCGTGCCATTTTGCGATTAGCTGACACAAAGCCGCCTTTGGCAGGGGCTACCTGTCATGCTGTTATTTGGCCTGTACAGGTAAGATGGACAAGCTGCCGCGTCAGTGGCAACTGCGCTAATGAAAGCAACTAATGCGCCCTAATGATGACTTAATTGTTTGTAGCTGACTTTCTATGTCAAGCCCAAGGGTCTAATCGTGGCACGACTGGGCGACAGCAGTCCACATAAGGCAAAGACGGGTTTAAAAATAATCTACAAAGGAATTGAAAAAACTAGCCAAAAGCTACACTCGACGAAAAACCAGAAGGTGGAGTTCACAGAAGAGGCTTTTAGCTTAAAAAAGTGACTGCAAGTCAATTGCGCTATCAAATGTGCCTAAATCAAGTTTAAATCAATCCTAATGTCAACATTTAACATTAATGTTAAATTATAAATAAGGTTTTTTTGTTTCTTCAAAAATTCAAATCAATTGTGCTGTAAGTTATGCCTAATTCAAGTGTGATTCAATCCTAATGTCAACATTTAACATTAATGTTAAACTAGATTACATAATATTCTTATTAATTTCTCTGAGTGCATTTGCATTTGCTGTTACCCTTTTTGTTAGCCAATTAAAGAGCTGCAGCGATGCCCAGAGCCAGATTCGGCTGCAACTGCGACTGCGGCTCGTTAGTTCAAGTCCAAGTCGTGCCTGGCTCGACCACGCCAAAATCTAGCTGCCTGCCAGCTACAAACGAGTACTCGAATCAACTCGAACATGCTCAAAGATACACACACACACACACACACACAGAGACACTGCTGCTGCTGGGCCACATCAGCTGTTCGCTGTTTATGTTTTTTGCGCGCTCTTATGAACAATTTTGTTTCGACTGGCCAGACTTGATTTATTGTCGACTCGCTCTAGCCCCAAAGCAGCCGATGCCCAGTGGAATATTATCAAAAATCCATCGAAAAAATAAGAAAAAGAAGTAGAGGAAGAGGCAAACAATGAGACGTGCCTGCAAGACCTGTTCTGATGCTTATTGTGCACTTTTGCTGCATGATTCACCTCGACGGGGACCTGCGATGGGGTTGCCATACCCGTTCGCAAAGCAAAAAGAGAGTATATGGGTTGCAGGTTGTTTGTAGAAGAAGCTCTCGCAGCAGACTTTGCCATCAGCTTGAGGCGTTATCAATTTCTCGCAGCTTCAACTAGTTGAGAATTACAAGCGTCGAGGAACGAAAAAAGCAAAGGGAACCTTTCCTTTAACTATCTTTATCCTGTGAAGTTTGTGTGAATAGTGAACATTTTTAATGCAATCTTCTTTGTCCTAGACTAATTCTGGCATTAGCAAAAATTTCCAATCAAAATTAGTTTCGAATTTATCTATTTTCTGGCCTTCGAAAGACAAATTTTTGAAGTGTAGCATTTTTCGACATTTTTCTTTCGACTGTCAAGGGGCATTGCGCAGTCGGTTACACCCGGCTGCAGAATGTTAACTTGTATTTTTTTTAATGTCTTCTTCTTCGCATGGCCCATTGCTGGGCCCTGGTACTGCCAGCATTGTTCGTACCCTCGTCAAGCAAAAAAAAAAAAAGGTTGCTTCAATAATTTCTTTTTTGTAGTTTTGTTTTTGTTTTTTTTTGCGGTTTTTAGACAGCCGACGTTGCCTTTTGAGGCTCTTAGGCATTTATTTTATTTACGACCCACACACACACACACACACACACACACGCACACACACACACACACACACTCACACACACACACACGCACAAAAATCATGCACAAATTCTTGTCTTTACCTTGGCTTTCGTCCAACTGAAAAATGCTTAAAGCGTAAAAATATGACGAAAAAAAAAATAAAATAAATAGAAAACAGGTGACAGGTCGCTTTTTGGTTTGTGTTCATTAATTTCAGAGTTTCCACAGTTTTGCAGGAAACGCCTGAAAAGGCTAATTAAGATGCAAATCAGCCAAGGTGGAAACAATAACAATTAAAAAAAAACAAAAAACAAAAAACTTAAATGCAATTTGTCATCAGGCCAAAAGTTGACCTCCAAATGGGTTGAGGCAGAGTTCATACAGTCGATTTCCCGAAAGGCTGATAACAATCTGGATGAAAAGCTGGAAAAACGTGATGCGCCTGTAATTTATGGCCAATCGAAATAAGAAAATGCCTTGACAAAAAAAAAAAAAAACAAAACAAAACAAGATTCGAGTCGAGTCGAAAGATTCGCAGGCAAAGATATGCCCTGGCTTAGGGTATAAAACGCATACAGAGAACTTTTGCTGACAGGCTGGACAAGTTCTGCGAACGTTTGCGCACAGGTCAGACAGAGAAGCACACACAGACACACACAAGTAAACACACTCACACACACACACACTCACACACAGCGTGTGAACTCTGCAATCAGAATTTTAGTTGTATTCAACTTTTTCTTGTTTTTTTTTTTTTTTATTTAGCGCTTGGCTGCACTTTTTCTATGTAAATCGCGCTTGAAACAGATTTGTAATAAATACATATACATGCATGCATGCATGCGTGTATATGTGTGCTTGCATGTGCGCTGGTATGTGTGCATGTAAATGTACTAAGAAACGCGCTCTTCCTCTTCTGCTGCTTGCATGCCATTTTTATGTTGACTTCCGCAAAGCATTTGCTTTGCCTTTGCCTTTGCTTTTGCATTCGTCTTTGCTTTTACCGTTGACTTTTTCGCGTGTTCGTGTGTATTTGTGTCTTTGTTGTTGTGGGGGGGTTAATTGTGAACTTACTTGCTGCCTGCTGCTTTATTGATCCGATCCGCTGCAATTGAAGGCCTTTGGCTGCACACACAACGAATATACACTTTTGGAATAATTATTATTCACAATTTTTAAGTTAAGCTTAAATCAATTTTGATGAGTTTTTAGTTTGTTGTGCAGAATGTATCTGAGTGTGGGTCTTTTTGGGGGTTGAGTTTTCTAGTGAAGTAGAAGCAAGACGAACAACACAAACTCCGTGACGTTAGCTAACGACGACTGACGGCGAGCGAATGAAGCCAAATCCAGAGGTCTCCACCTGGACTGTTAACTGGCTGGCTGGCTGGCTGGCTGGCTGTTGGTGTTGGTGGCTGGTGGCTTCTACAGCTGGGCTCGACACAGTTACCCTGTTTTGGCTGCCACTGCACAACACAACAAACGCTGCTGCGCCTGTGCGCCACAGATACTCACGACTGTGTATACCCTTACCCAAAAATTAAGAGACTATTTAAATTGCCTGGATAGAGTAAAGATTCACAGATCGAAAAATGATTTAGCAAGCAAATTTGTATATCCTTACAGTAGCCAAAAGTTTTTAAATTGTTCTTTTCGAAATTAACATGTGGAAATCATGGGATTACGTTTTTTCAGTTATGTGGAGAGAGTTGGGAGTCTCGAATTCCATTTAATTTAAATTCAAACAATTTTCCCCCAGTCACATATGTACATGCATCAAAATAACATTTGATTTTGTTTATATGCAACTAAGGGTATTGCGTCTTCGGTTTGCCACTTGTGTGTTCTCTCCTTCTCTCTCGCTCTCTCTCTCTCTTCGTCGGGCTGCTCTCTCGCAGCAGGCAGCATTAGCAGCTGACTTTTGTTTGTACACAAAAATCATATTGCATCCATGAGCGAGAATGAGAGTGAGAAACTGGTTTTGTGCAGACCAATCTTATTACGACAGGAGGGTACACATGGAAAAAATGAAAAAAAATCATAGTTTCGATACAAATCAATATTTGCAACAAGGCAAAAATTGTTGAGTTCGTAGTTAAGTCGCCCAATCCTTAAATACCATTCTTCCTAAATGTAAACTCTCTTTACTTTGTCAACAGAGATTCAAGGATTGCATTATTCGTAGATTTTGCATTCAAATTGGCTTTCTAGCTTATTTATATAAACTCTTTTAATTTGAACCTAGCATTCATTTGAATCGATTTACAGCATGCGCACATTTGAGTCAAGAGAGAGAACACGACTCTGTTAACTCAGTTGTGTGTCTGTTAAAGTCAGTACGCGTCGCGTGAAGTTGGCAGCAGCTAACATCGATGTTATCGATATCGATATCGCGCTATCGGCAGCAATTGCACGTGTTGACATATTTGCAACGCAAATTGAGTATATCCATCTGATCCAGATTATATAGCAAAATGGGTCGCTCGAATCGGTCGCGGAAACGCCGCGATGAAATGAACAAAATCAAGAAGGATCGCTACGATGCCAAGGAGCTAATACGCCTGAAGAAGACGCTGGGCCTCTTGGACGCCGACGGCAAGGAGATCAAAATGGAAATTGGTGAAGTGGCCGACATCAAGACGTCCAAGGAGATTAAACGGGTGAGTGCGGAGCAGGCGATCCCAATATTCTACAATATATCCACTAACATCGCAACCCCACAGGCAGCCAAATCCAAAGAGCAGCAGGAGCTGATCTACGAGCATCAGGAGAGCCTGGAGAAGGGCAAACCGATTCCACAGGTCAACGAGAAGACGGGCGTGGAGCACGTCTACAACAGCAAAACCCTCAAGGATCAGTTCGGCAACTATCCGGCGTGGTTCAAAAAGAAGAAGACCGCCAAGCGTCTACGCAAGAAGCAGCACGCGCAAAAGAAGAACTTCAAGCAGGCCTGGACTACGGTCAACGTGCCGCTCTAGAGGAAGACCAACGCACGGCTGCCACGCCCACGCCTAGTTGTTAAGCATATGCATAGTTTAAGAAGCCTCCAAGCAACACTTAACCTTTAGCAATATGAGTTTGTATTGCACATTAAAGCCTTAAAATTATACACAAATCGTAATTAGTCAATTATAGATACTTTACATTATATAGTTTATATATTATTGCAAAAGAGTCGATCGTTTGGCAAAGAAGAATGTGCAGGAGCTTATTCCACGCTGGCGGGTGGAAGTTCAGAAAGGGGTGAAACATGAAGTTTTTGTGTAGAGCTTTGAAAATAAGTTTGAAGCGGAAATTTGAAACTTCTCCCAAAGAAACTTTGGAGTTATTTTGCGTGCATCACGTGTCAGGCATGAATTTTCATAGAAGTCTTTAAAAAATGAGGTTGTTTAGAAACTAGACCCACCAAATCTTTGAGCCTCATTTCCGCCAAGAGGAATTGAATTTACGAAACAGCTTCCCAAATGAATTTGGGATAAGAACTTGGAAGATGTGCTTAGGCTAGAAGAACATATAAGGTAACTACAGTAAAGAGCTGATGGTCAATCAATCTGTGAGTCCGTCAGTCAATCAATCAGTCAGTCAGTCAATCAAGTCGAGACAAAGGGCTTTCTATAGATAAAAGCTACATGGTAACTGCCTTGGCGAAAACAACAAATATCATTCAACGCTTAAACTAATCTAAGAATGGGAGAGAGATTGGGCTAAAAGACTTGGAGAAATGCAAATCCGAAGCGTCTGCTGCATTGCACAGTTAATCACGAGGTGGACAAACGACTTAAAGAATCGGCGACGCTCAAGGCTTAGTCTTCGAACAGCTGGCCCTCCCTTAAGCCCTACTGCAGGGCGCAATAGCTGCGCACGCTGCAGATGACGTCCGTGGCGGCCGCCTCCAGGCGACGCGTATTTGCCGTCCACATGTGCGCCGTGGCCAGGGCGCGAGGTCATTCCGACTTCTCGGCCAGCTGCAGAGTTTCGCCAGCTTGTTCCTGCTGCGCCTGCTGCTCCTCAATGTTGCCCTGCAGCACATTGGGATTGCTTTTCAGCACGGAGCCGCCCGTGAAGCCGAGCAGGCCGCAGCCAACGGCGGCCAGGCCGCCGGCTTTCATGCCCGCCACCAGGCCAATGGGTCCGCCCACGCAGGTGCCCAGCAAAGCGCCCACCATCGGATACATGGCCTTCTTGTACTTGAGTGCGTTGCGCAGTTGGCTCTCGCCGGCCTGGACATTCTCCAGCGCCTCCTCGGCATTGTCCGCAATGGACTGCACGCTGGTCGCCTGCTCCTGTGTCAGCTGCCGCAGGCCGTGGAACATGCCGTGCAGATCGTGGATTTCGTTTTGCAGTCGCTCCATTTGGTCCAGGCACGCCTGCCGCTGCGCCAGCTGATGCTGCTCCAGCTGAAAGTCCGTCTGCAGCTGCGGCAGCGCGTGCTGCAGCGCGGGCACCTGCTCAATGTCCACCACGGCCGGACTGTCCTGATCCTCGTCGTATTGCGGGCCCCGCGCGGAGCCGGGCGACTTTAGCTGCAGTTCTACATGACACTCTTTAGACTACAGTAAGATCTAGGCTGAAGCGGACTTACCTGCAAATCTCTTCATGCCCTCGAAGGCCTTGTCCTTGCCCGGCTTCATCAGCTCATCGAAACGCGCCTGATCCTCCGGGCGCAGCTTGTCGCGCAGCGCGTCCATCTCCAGCAGCAGATTCTTCATCTGTTTGATGACACGCAGCGCATTCAGCTCCTCCTTCTTGATCTTCTGCCAGTCGCAGAGGGCCAGGCTCTTCTCGATGTTGCTGCGATGATTCTCCAGCAGGCTCAGCTGGTGCGGCACGGCCATGTCCCGGAAACGCTGCACCGAAACCTCGGCCTGCCGCAGCGCCAGCTTCGTATCCTCCGTCATCTTTGCACTTTGTACTGATCGGGGATTTATCAATTAATTTCTCAATGGAGTTCTGCGGGCGGGCGATACCCACATCCAACCACACGAGGAACTGTTCAATATCTGCTATGTGGTTTTATGAACTATTTACTTGCTTTATGAGCAATGCATTTTTTAAATTGCGTTTCACACTGATTACACTTTCTTTTGTTTTGGTTCAATTAAAATTTCAGCTGTTTTCGTATTTGATAATTCACTCGCAAAGTGCAAAAATACGGGTAACGGGCAACGCTTGTGCGCATTTCTCTACACACAAGTGCTGCAAACATTGTGACCTCACAAATATACCAGTTGCCAATAATGGTATGTATTTAGCAACGGTTACCTAATAATTTGTTCATAAAACATTATTTATATGAACATTATAGAAATTTAAATAATTGTTTTGTGTTTATGTACTTCAATGCACGTAATCAACTTACTGCGCTACCTCACTGCGCCACGCACTATGATTGTCAACCGGCGCTGCCAACTGCTCTCAACTGAATGCGCTCACTTTCAAATGCCGCACTGTTAAATGCTCTGCTCTTTAGCGCGCTCACATGGAAATGTTATCAGCTGGCTGTAAATTGCTCTGCACTGTTAATTGCGCTATGCTGTTAATTGCGCTGTGCTGTAAATTGCGCTGTACTGTTAACTGCTCTGTTCACAAGCGCGCCAAATTCAAACTGTGGCAAATACGAAAATGTATTTAACGCCACTTTCTTATGTACATAGACAGATACATATATATTTAATTATATACAAATACTAGACACATAGCAGATTACAACTAGAGCATTGGATTTTAATACATACATTTATGACACGTGCGCTTAAGTACTAAATGATTTTTTTCTGTTTCTCTTTTCTTTTTTTTTTTTTTTTGTATAAACTACGGAGGCACTTGCGTTCGGGAATGGCTTACAAGCGGGATGGGCTACAGTTACACAAACGAAATAGATAAGTTTCTTTAGCTTAAACTAGACCATTTAAATTTCTAGAGCGTAATCAAATGCAGTTCTGTGTTGGCGCTCCACGCCTCGTAAATTAGGGGCAATCCGCGTTGGGGCCACTTCGACACTTCATCAGCATATTGAGCATGCTCTCCAGCTTGTTGGTGCGCGACTCTGTCTTGTAGAGATTCGTCTGCATGCGATTCACATCCAGCGCCTGCTTCTCCTGCAATAAAGAAGAGAAGGATATTTAGTTGCCTGACAATTGGAATGCGCCCATTAGGGGACTTGCCAGTGTGCTGAGCCTGCTGCGCAGGGTATCCACCACGCTGTAGGTGGCCTGCAGCGACTTCTGCAGCTCGTTCGTGTGCACTCGCTCGTTGGCCAGCGAGCGTTCAATCTTCTGCAGCCGCGTGACCACCGCCGCGTCCGTCTCATCGATATCGTTCTCCAGATCGCGCGCCTCGAACGCATCGTCCGCATGGGTTGAGGTCTTGCGGCAGCTCTGCTGATCCGCCTGCAGCACGAAGCCCTGCCGGCAGCGACAGTAGTAGGAGCCCGGCGTATTGACGCACTGCTGATCGCAGGGCTTCTCCGTCTGGCACTCGTTCACGTCCTGCTCGCAATAGCGACCGCTAAAGCCCGCCGGGCAGCTGCACAGCTGCGGCGCCGTGCAATTGCCGCCGTTCTGGCAGCGCGTGCTGCAAAGGGCTGGAATCAAAGGGGAAACAGTTGAACCAGGTTAAACCAAGAGATCGGGCTTCGACTTACGTTTCATGCACGCATCCGCGCGCTGGTTCTCCCTGGTCCAGCCCGTGCAGCAATCGTAGGTCATCTGCTGCGCCGGCTTGTGCTTGATCACGTCCCGGTAGGCCTGCTCGTGCACCAGCTGGACGCGGGTGCACATCTGGCCGGCGTGCGTGGGCGCCGGGCAGGGCACGCTCACGTGCTTCCAGGTGGGTCGCGTGTACACCTCCGTCGTCTTCACCGGCATCGTGATCGTGCGCTGCTGCACGCAAATGTGTCGCCTGCGAAAAGTGAAATTTGAAAACTGAAAAACGGAGACAAACTTTTTACCAGACGGCGGCCAATTACTGTCATAATAAACTGGCCAACAGGTTGGCCAGCGCCCAGCCACAACTGGACGACGATTGTCGCAAATGTCAACCCGACTGTCATCAAATCGTGTTCAGCTCTCGTCACGTGTCTTCCTCTCTCCCTCTCTCCCTCTCTCTATCTCTCTCTCTCTGTCTGCAAATCAGCGATGAAAACATTTGACATTTTTCCAAGCGTAATACAATTTGCGACACGGCATTCAAATGCAATGGGGCAATTTTTTTATCAGCCAGTAAATTATTTTGTGTATAAAAAGCTTTACATGCGACTTTTAAGCTAAGAGCTCACTTAAGATATCTGCTAACTTTGCTAGCTTGGCTAACTTCTCATGAAAATATATGATATGCACATCGACTTCCCATAAAAAAGGGCAATATTTTCGTTAATTTCATTTCCACAAAATTATCTCAAGAGCTTTATACAAGCCTTTTATGCAAAGAGCTAACTTGAGTTCTCTGCTAACTTTGCTAACTTTGAGCAAAAGTACTTTTTCGACATGGAATACGAATGCAATATTGAAGTATTTTTAATTAATTTTCAATTATTTCATTTCTCAAAATCTTTACAAAATCCATTTTGAACAAACTGCCCGTTTAAATTGTCTGCGGACTTTGCTCACTTCTTTTTTTCATTTTCCATTTTCTTAAAAATGGATGGGTATTAGTTTTATAGCAATGCCTGTCAAACTGTATACCTGCAACGACAATTAGAAAGAACAGTAGCTACTCGAAAGATAGCAAAGCGGGCATTTTACAGGAAATTTGTTTATATTGCAAACATTGTACGATACAATATTGTGTATCTTAATTTTATAGCAGTCATGTCAAACTGTATGTCTATAAGGACATTATGTTGATAGCGGTGGCTGTCAAACTGTATTTCCTCTAAGGGCAGCCAGAAAGCAGCTAGAAACAGCTAACACTAGTAGAACCTAATGAAGCTTCCACAAACTATACACTATATACTATATGAAATACTAGAAGAGTATTTCAATTTTCGCTGAAATGTGTGTGAATATTCTGCGCTGGCTGTCAAACTGTTTGGCTATAAGAACAACTGGAAGCCACAGCTAAATGGTGAAGAAACTGATCTATCTTCCATGAACTTAGCAAAGTTATATAACAAGTGTTACGCTGCAATGTGTGTGAAGATATTATTATTTGTATTTGCGCTGGCTGTCAAACTGTAAAACTGTTAACACAACGCGAGACCTTTTTGGCCGCAAGCAGGCCAACACATAAATGCTGATAATAAGCGGTTTTTGAATTTGTTTTTTTCTCCTCTTTTTGGGTTTATTTCGATTTTCGAACTGCCAAAAAGTCAAGACAATAAAAAGAAGCAAACTGCCCGCTCGCAAACATAAATTGCAAGCAGCTGGAGCAAGGGGCGGGTCGGAGCGAGGGGGGGGGCAGTTGCTGCTGCTGGTGTCGTAATTGGCAATGCGGGCCAAAGCCAAACAATTGCAGGCGCGTGACGTGGTCAACGACTGGCTGACTGACTGACTCTTGACTACCGGCTGCAGTTGGAGATCAAGTTGGGAGCTGAAGCTGGGAGCTGCAGTTGGAGTCGAGAGCTGAAGCTGTGAGCTCGATCTGGTAGCCGGTGCCCGCAGCTGGACGTGAACCGTTGCACACCAGAATTTGCGAGCTGACTTGGGCCATATAAAAGCTCAGTCCTCGGCCATTTGGGACATTTAACAATTTCTTTATTTGCTGCACATGCATATTTATGCGCTGCCTGCTTGCCGCCATAATTCTCACGTTATTTATGCAACATGGTGCAGGCAGAATTAAGGGCGCCAGCAACAGCAACAAAATGCGGAAGTTTTCGTTCCAAGAAGAAACTGTGCCAACAAAGTGCAACATGCTCAACGAACCTCCCTCCTGACCCCTGGCCCTGCCCCCTGCCCCATGCTGCATGCCGCATGCGTTCCCATTCCGTCTGAATGCATAAATCTTTGCCGGATCCGGCGGCTGCCTGCTGCGACCAGACCCTGTCTGGCCGAATGGCTTCATTGGCTTTGTTTAGAAACGTTTAGATTAAAATTAAATTTAAATTTTTAATTGTTCCAACGCCCGAACACCTGTGGCTTTGACTAAAGCCCCCTCCCCCTGCCCCACGCCCCACACACACCTGAACAAAACCTGAGTCGAAAAAAAAGGGAGACAATGTGCCACAAAAAGAGCTGTTGCTGCTGCTGCTGGTTGATTGTATTTATGCTCATTAAAAAGGGCTACAAATGGGCATATTGGTTGGGAGGAATGTATGTAACAGGGGGAGAGGAAGCAGCTACAAGCTTATAAAGAAGAAGAACTGAGTCAATTAAGATAGAGAGCCAAGAATCGGAAGATATGTTCTTATGTATCATACGTGGAAGAAACTTTTAAGTTTATCTTCTTCTTTGAGAAGTGAGACAGTAAGAGAGAGAAAGAAAGAAAGAGATATAGAAGAGCGGAATACGTTTAAGAGTGAGAGAACAAGCGAGAGAGACAGTAAGAGAGAGAAAAAAGGATAGAAGGAGTGTTAGACAATGAGAGATATACGAAAAGAGAAGAATAAAATGATAAGTTTTTGTGGATATCTCTTTCTTGGCACTCCAAGTGAGAGACAAGCAGCGATAGCAAGAGAGACAGTAAGAGAGAGAGAAAGATCTCCTTGAAGTGAGAGAGAGATAAGAAGTGATAGCCACAGAGATAGTAAGAGAGAGAAAGAAAGAGATCGATATACAAAAAAAGAGTCGAGAATATGTTTATCAGTTTTTTGCGGAAATCTCCTTACATTTTCCCCAAAAAAATTGAAAGACTTGGTTATTTAAGCATACCTCGAGAATTATTAGAGTTAGATGCAGCAAACTACGTATGTAGTTTCTCCTAGAGTATATACAAATTACAAATATTTCACTTTTTTTATAACTACACTCTTTTGCCCGAAGAATGGCAAAGTGAAACCTAGATAAGCTAAAGCCTTGCGCTTTGGTATACACACATAGTTGAATGCCAAATTTAAGCACTCAAATTTTTATAAAGATCGGACAATAAGCACCGAAAGTTCCTCCCGAATGCATTTCTCATACAGAAAGTGGGGCTTAAAGAAAGAAGACAGCCGCAGGAGGAAGAAGCTTAAATGTCTCTAAGGACAGCTGGCTACAGGGTATCTCTCAGTCGAGCTCTCCCGCGCACAGCATGTTTATATAAGCAGCTGCTGTGCTCAGCTAAAGTGTCCAATTTTTCGGACAGCTTTTGACCAAAAAATTATAAAAACATCAATCAAAATTGTATATTTCACATGAAATTGTATTGCAGGCCAATTAATCAAAAATAAAATTTAAAACTGTTAAAAATTGTACAAGAAAAGGCAAACGGACCAAAACTTGGCTGCTCTTCCTCTTCCTCATTCTCCCTCGAAAGTCGGAGAAAACGAGGCAAAGTTCTTTTTTTTCTTTTTGTTGTATTTTTGGGTCTGAGCTCTGAGTGCAGCTTATTGATTTACGATTTAGTTTTATTGAACGTCGAGGCAGAAATTGATGAGACTCGGAGACGCATTTTTCTGAGTCAGCGCCAGGCCAAAAGGCGAACCGGCGGGTGTGCGTGTGTGCGGGTGTGCGTGTGTGCGTGTGTGCGGGCGCTGTCTTAATGGACTGCAGCATCTGAGTTAATAAATGGCTCGGTTCACGTTTCCATTTCATCTGGAATTGTATCAATTTTTCACCAGCGCAACCTTTAGATATGATAATTATTTCTGATTAATTATTATTGTTGTGGCTAGAAAAATGTTTATATACTCGACGCCGATAGAGCACAGGGCAATTTAAAGGTGGAATAGTCGACTTGGGCTTACCCTGTAAACAGGCCTCCAATTGGCATTGCACTCATTTGTATTCAAGTATTGACAAACAACTCTAGAATAAGGCCAGAGACAAAGAGAAGAGCAAAAAACATGAAGGGAGAGAAAAACACAGACTGGTAAAGACAACAAGTTCTGTAGCCCTTATCTTAACTCATGAAAATCGCATAGAGAGGCTGTATTTAAATTATGAAAAGAGCGACGGGATAGAGGGAGTATTGTAAGAGAAAGAGAGAGAGAGAGAGAGAGAGAGAGAGAGAGAGAGACAGAAAGAGACGGAGAGAGGCAGAGAGATAAATAGAGAGGGGAGAGAGAGATTAAGAGTAAGAGAGAGCGAGGGAAGAAGAAACAGAGAGAAAGACGCAACAATGGAGACACATTTATGGTGAGAGAGAGAGAGAGAGAGAGAGAGAGAGGGTAAGAGTGAAAGAGAGAGAAAGAAAGTGTATGTGAGAGTTGGAGCTAAGAGACAGTAGTATCACAAAACAGAGTATTACAAAAACAAAACTTCATAAATGGAACTAACCAAAACGTAAAATGTTGAGGCCTTACTTGAAGCTATGAAAATCGCATAGAAGGGCGTTCGTAATGAATGTATTTTTATGCATGCACACCCTAATGAAACCCGTTTTAAGCATTGATAATGAATACAAAGCGAAGAATTGATATTAAAATTTAATTTTGATTTAATTTCTTTATGTTTATTTTAAGGACTGAAATATCTGGAAGTGCGCAAAGTTGCAAATTAGCTTATATTGAAACAGCTTTTAAGCACAATGGGCTTTTATAGCGCCTTTTTACTTGAGAAGCCATTGTTCGAAGCATTCGTGGGAACTGCTTAAGATGAATTGAATTTCTTAAGAGACCCGAACGTAAGTGTATTTATATTGTATTTATGCAAATCTGAAGCCCTTACGGACTGCAACAAAGGGCAAGTAAGTCTTCTCATTGAGAGGCTGTTGAATGCGGCGCGCTCGATTTAAGTCTAGTTAAATCATTTTTATGAGCTGTTTTCGGTTTTCGGTTTTCTGAAACTAGCCCCTCGGGGGTCATTTGCGCGCAAGTCTCGCTGCAAACCAGTTTACAAATTTTTTAGTCAAACTTAACAACTGCAACGAAAAAGCATTTAAAACAAGTAAGAGTGCGCTATGTGGGAAGTGCACGACTTGGAGATAGCCTAAGTTCAGCGACAAGCTGCAGTTACAGTCTAGCTAGCTTTCTTCTAACTAAAATCGGTGCCTATGGTCCGATCTTTTTCTTCAAGGCATGGCATACAAAAGTGTGGGTATATCAAAGCACAGAGCTCTACCTTAACAATGTTGCCTTAAAGTTTAATTTCTAGGGAAAGATATCTAAAAACTGATATATCTTTAATCCGAATAAAGTATAGTTGAGGAAATATCGAAATATACAATAAATACGTAGGGTATACGAGAATATATATTAAAAATTTCCAATATCTAGCTTTTGTATTTTTCGAGATCCAGGCGTACAGATAGACGGAATTAACTCCTGATCTTGATCAAGATTATAAATACCTTATAAAGTCGGCGAGGCCTCCCTCTGCTTGCACCAAAACAACATGCCCTCTTTAGCCATATCGAATAGGTGCAGGGTATTAAAACAGTTAAAAAGGCGACAAGAGTTGGCGACACTTAACAGCTGTAAAGCGCTTTAACTTTGGCCATAATCAAGCGGAAAACTTGGTAACAAATATAAAATTATTGTTTGGCGGAGTACATAAAAAACAAAATATATATTTGATAGCCCGTGCACAATGCGTATGTTAAAACGGTGAAAACGTTTAAGGTCAAGACAAAAGAGTTAACTACAAGAAAAGCGTTTTAAGAGTTTAAGAGTTAAGGCCAAGTCGAGGCCAGTCGAGGCTGTGGCTAACTGTACTTGGCCACTTCTTTGAGAGAGTTGGGAGCTGGGCAGCTGGGGCCAACTAATCTGATTTGTTGCATGAAATTAGAATCTAAATTGGCTCTGGCCAAGCAAATGCAATTCCAACTAGCTGCCATGGTCCAGGCCAAGCCGAATGCATCATTAGGCACATTGCCGCAACTCCCACAACAACTCCCCTTAAAAGTAACATGACGACAAACCACGACAACATCCACGACAAGCAGAAGCAGAAGAAGAAGAAGAAGAAGAAGAACATCAACTGCATTTCTAGACATGCTTCCTGGTGCCCAGACTTGGTCTGGTCGCAGTTCTTCTCTTCTTCAGTCTCTCCCAGCTGCAGTTGCAGTTGCAGCCGCTTTATTTGGCTTTTTACTTAGCGTTAAATGCGAAACGCCTCTGTGACCACAAGGAGGAGGAGGAAGAAGAAGACGACTGCGACGACGCACTGCATCAGAATTTTTTCAAATAATATTTCAGGCATGTCCATGCCTGGCACAAGTGCAGCGCAACTTTGCCAGCTTTTAGTTTTATTTATTTGCCTTTTTTCTATTTTGTTTTACAGTCAAGAGTTATTACAGCACTCAGGCGAAGTGGAAGACTAAAATTGTACCTAGTCGACTTGTGAATACTCTACTCTACTCAATTTTCATTGTGGCGCCTCTTGGTTCCTTTTGTATCTATTGCAAACTCTTTGCTTGAATATAACAAATATATTAATAATAATTTTTTAATTTTTTTTCAAATGTTTTACGTCGACCTGTGAGTACTCTACGTAAATTTTCCATGATTAATTTATTTTTAATTTGTTTTAAATCTAGTAATTATTTAAAAATTTTTTTCGGAGTTGAGCCTGCTATTTTGAAGAAAGTCCAGAGAGTCGACTAGTGAGTACCCTTTATAAATAATCTCA
The DNA here is from genome assembly GCA_018903485.1 of Drosophila littoralis. Classification (NCBI taxonomy): domain Eukaryota; kingdom Metazoa; phylum Arthropoda; class Insecta; order Diptera; family Drosophilidae; genus Drosophila; species Drosophila littoralis. Next base: position 1,519,513 of record JAEIGF010000408.1, read on the forward strand.
TTATTTCTGCTGTGGTGCTTTCTTACAATAGAAATACGAGAGCTAATATTATTATTTTTTAGATAGTTTCATTTACTTTAGGCTATTTTATTTGCATAGCATATCAATCGACTTTCACAAAGTATCTAAGATAACTTTTATACCCCTGCTCTAACGATTTTGAGTAGGGTGCTTCAGTTATCTATAAAGATATCGAATACAATCTTCTTTCTTTCTTTGTTTCAGTAATTTACATATCAGAATTCCTAGGGCTATATGAAAACGTGTATACCCTTTGCTACCCTAACTATTTGAGTGTGAAGAGAGATATCTGTGCATGTTTTTAATACATCTCATTTTCTTTCTTTCATTTTACTTTCAGCAATGTATATATCCCTATTTGTAGAAGTCAACGGACTTCTGCTCTTCTATATTTCATATGAAAACTTGCATACCCTTTGCTACCCTATCTTTTGTTTGTACCCTAACTTGTAAGCTAGATGTAATTACTTCTGGTTTATAAATTAATTATTATAGCTTATTTTTGAGCATAGACACATATTGAATGCACAAAAAAGTGTCTGTTTGATTTGAACCAGCTACCTCACGCTTGCTGGTTCAACTTTAGGCGCAGCTGCAACTCTTTTGTATTTATATTTCCGTTATATTTCTAACACATTCACCTTTTTTTCTTCTTCTGCTTATACAGCAATCATTTGACTGCTACACATTGCATGTGTTAGTCGGTAGACCCTTTAATACCCTAACTCGTGCAGTTTAAAGAAAACCGCCAGTCACGGCCCTGACTTACCTCATAGAGTCAGTTCTAATTTGGCCGTAAATTTGTCTTGCTTGCAGATTATTCAATAATAAAATCGCACAAGCGAGATTTTCCAGTAGAAAAGCAGGCGAAAAGTGAAATGAAAATTGCGGCGCAAGTGTCAGACCAAGTGGCGAGGAACAAGTCAAGTGCCGCAAGCTGCAAGGCATATGAGGATGAGAAGGAGGAGCTGGAGGAGGAGAAGGAGAAGGAGGAGCTGGAGCTGTGGCTGGAGCTGATTATATGCCAAGGAAGTGGGCATCATTGGCCCAAAATGGGTTCAGTGGCCGCTTGGCGTGCGTCTCTCGAGCATTTTCCATATACAACAGACAACATACACAACATGCCACATACAACATAATCGTAATCGGGCGATAAGCGATCTCTTCTCTCGCCAAGGGCCTGTCAATGCGTTGCGCCCTACTAATGCGGCTCTCGAGAGCTCGAGAGCTGCTCTGAGGCTGGTGTAAAGCATGATTAATGCCTCCAAACTTGTTTAAACAACAGGGCCGTGTCGAGAGAGCCTGGGCCGAAAATCCGATTAGTGGCCAAACGTGAGCACTGCAGAAGCGGCGCAGACCTTAAAGCTCGCCGTCTAGAGATGGGCGCGTGTCGACGTTATATCACGCGACACACACACGAGTTTTCGAAAGTTTTCTATAAATATACAATATATATTTATGTTCTATATAAAGCACATGAATATTGTATATTGCAGTTGGCTTTGAGCCAGCGACCTCTCGCTTTTTAGTTCGACGCTCAGGCAGATTCGCCGGGCTACGTTTCAGATGAATTTAAACTTAACTTTGAGCAGACTTTTCTCCCACTTGAAGCTCGAATTAGATTTCACACTCGAGGCAAAAGCTTTCTTTGAACAAACTTCTTTTCTTTCTTCTGTGCAAATTTCTTTCCAATTTCAGAGTTTCGACTGTGCATTGATCTCCGGTTGATCAAACTCTAAGTCAGTCCGGGAAAACTCTTTCATATACCGAGATGTACTCCAGATGGATTTGATTTGTCAACAAGCAGGCGCCGTGCTGCCTCGTGCAAGTTCGTGTCAGGTGTCACGCGGCCAGCTCTAGAGTTAGACTGGGGCTGAACTGCAGCTGAAATGCAAGCGACTCGATTCACGATTTCCATTTTTCTATAGAAACTGCTAACAAAAGCGCAACGAAAACGAACGCACACACAAATTTTCATCAAATTAACATATTTTCGGCTGCTTATTTAACGTGTCTATGTTTGTGTGTGTGTGTGTGTGTGTGTGTGTGAAGTGCGTTGAGAGATTGTTATCAAAAAATCGCGTGAAAATGTTTGGTAACAATAACTACAAATGAATGGATGGAAAGCCCTTTAGAGCAAGTGTTACTCCACGTCCACGTCCACGCCCAACCGCCCCGCCCCTACCCGCCTGCCCTGCCCCAACCTCCCTTGTCCATACGTGCCTCGCGGCTGGCGCCACTCTCTGCCAGTGTTGCCGAGCTGCTGCTTAAAAAAGTAGCTGAAACCAATGTTCGAAAAGAGCTTAAAGTAGCTAAACCTGAAATTGCCAAATTTAGCTGGAAAACTGCTGAATGGGCATATTTTTGACGGTATTTGTTATAAACATTTTAAAAATAGCTTTCTCAGTTTGAAATTTTAGCTGTTTGCGGCTAAATAATTCTGAACGTTTTTTTTCGGGGCAGCTAGAAAACAGCTAAATTGACACTGGTTGCTATTATTTAACATTGGAGATAAAACTGCTAAAAAACATCGCTTGTTTTCAGCTAACAACTGCTGAAAAGAGCTTAAATTTAGCTGATAAAAATGTGTAAGAATACGTCTTATTCTTTTGCCAAAAACAAGCTACATCAGCTTAAGTCCTCAAATGTTTTCGGCTCAAAGCTGGTGAAAATTGCCGAATTTAGCTACGAAACAGCTGAATTGACATGCTGGCTGCGCCTAGTCATGATTGAGTTACCAAAAAAGCTAAATCAGCTTAAAGCTTCGTCTGTTTCTAGCCGATAACGGCTGGAAAAATATGGACGGAAATAGTCTCTGGGTTCAGTCAGTTCTCATTAAGTTACTAAAAAGAAGTCTAATTTAGCTTAAAACTCCGCTGGTTTTCAGCTGACAAGATTTAGCCGTAAAGTACTCTATTTCAGCTAGAAACTAGCTAAATTGTCTGCACTGCTCGCCATAGCCCACTTGAATGTAATCCAGTCGTCATCTCGTCGTATCCAATTGCAAAATAATTAAGTAAACCAAATGGCGTGTCTCTCGTTCAGCTTTATATTGTACACATACATATCTCTGCTGTGGCTTATCTGTGCAGCATGTTGCATGGAATTTTGTGCGTCATGTTGCACGACGCTTTTTGGGTGGCTCCTGTCTGTGTGTGCGTGCGCCTGTGTGTGTGTATGTGTGTGTGAGTGTGTGTGTGTGTGTGGGTCGGGCGCAGGCGCACAGTTTTGTTGTCTTTTGTTGTGCCTCGTCTGGCAAATACCCGCAAGACAAAAGTCAAGCCAAAGCGCCACACACTCACCCGCTCCCCGCTCCCCACTCCGCCCTCCCCCCGCCCCTCTCCCCTAGCAACTGGTTTTTTGCATGTAATATTGTCCGGCTGTCCCGGCTGTCGCCTGGGCCTGCCAGGCATTGCATTAACCCAATTTTCAACTTGAGATGCGAAGCTGCGTGATTTGCAAATTATTTTGGAGCAAACCGAAAGACCGTGTGTCATGTGCTGTCCGTCTATCTGTCCGTCTGTCTGTCCGTCTGTCTGTCCGTCTGTCTGTCCGTCTGTCTGTCCGGCTGTCTGTCCGGCCGTATTGTGTGTGACTTACTCAATTCTAGCCACACTAATTGCATTCAGCTTTGTCCAACGGCGAGTGTCAATACTAAACATGATATCGTATATTTATTCAATCAATAAAGCTTTTCATTTCTGTGTTTCTCTCTTTTTTTTTGTTGTTAATTTTTTGTGCATTTTAATTACGAAACTTACAAGGAAAATAAATCATTATGTGTCTCCAAAATTAGAAAATGAACCACAGCTAAATAGTTTTGAGCTTTGAGTTTGCCGAATATGCAATACTCTGCGACTGGGCATATTATTGCCTTTTATGGTGCCTTTTAGAGGGTATTATAATAGAGTTGGGCATATTAAAAGACATCCATAATGCCATAAGGTACACATATTCTTGATCAGTATCAAGCCAGGTTTGTCTGTCTGTATAACAATCGGATCGAAGCACTTTATCATATTGTTGTTTAAGGGAAATAATCATCAGAAAATTGAGTTCTTGTATGAACAACTATTTTGTTGTTCAAGATATCTTAATCAAACTTTCCATTTAAAACTCTCTGAGAGCTGATATATAAAATAAATATAAGCCATATCTGAACAACATTGAACTCTTATTGGATATAGGTCTATAGAAAATCGAGTTCTTTTATGAACAACATTTTTGTTTTTCAACATATCTTGATCAAACTTGGCATTTATAGCTCAGTGAGAAATCTTTATATATATATATAAATATCAGCTATTTATGATATTCTGAAATCGAACTATTATCGTATATAGCTCTATTGGAAAAATAGATCGAATTTGGGGAGATTTTTTATAATATTAAGATATATCCCCAGGATAAACTCTGGTCAAGCAGCAAATGTGTCCTTGGCAAAAGTGCACCATAAACAGGCAGGTCGCTGGTTCAAATTCAGTAAAAATATTCGATATTTATTGTTTGTTTATTTGAGATGTTGGAATGAGTACCCCTTGTATCCGACCGAAGTTTTCATGAACTACACAAATTATTTTACACCATTTGCATTTTTCAACATTATTTATTTGAACCGTGCAACGCCTGGTAATTTCCTCTACTGTTTGCATTTGCTGAATACTTTATTTTATCGTGTATTTCTCTACTAAAAACAATTAGTCATGTTAATATGCGCTCACCCATGGCTCTTCCCATATGATTTTCAAGTTTCAATCATTAACGCCCTTCGGTTACTTTCCATAGATGTATATAGTGTATGTTATGTATGTCATTTCGGGTCGTGCCTTGGTCTTGTGTTGTCTCTAGCTGCTTTTCTCAAAAAACTCATTAAAGTGCGCCTCTCTGCCTGGGCCAAGGTTTTACCTTTGCCCGCCAGTTGATGGCATGACTTGGCTTCACAGATAAGAGCCCAGACTCCAACTCCGCCTTCCGCCTTCCGCCTCCCGTCTCATGGTCGGGTAGGCACACGTGTGGGCGTGCCCATTGAGCATAATGCTTCACGGTGCAAAATGCCAACGAATTTTCACATGCAGCCGATTCTAAGTGGAGTTTTCCAAGCGCAGCATATCAAATCAGACGTCGTCAGTTCATAATTATGGCTCAGGCTTAGACTCGGGCCCGGACTCGGGCTCTGGCTCGGGCTTGGGCTTGTTGCATGCCCCATGTTGCCGCCCTCGATCGTTGACAAGCAATTTGCAGGCGGCCAACTGCAGCTCAGCTGTGCGTTCGGCTTGTGGCAGTGCTTAGGGTCACAAAGTTGCTTAAAGTGCACATAACTCTGCCTATTGTAATACCCTCTAGCCATTGAAAATTGACAAAAGGGGTATGCTGACTGTATGCACAAATATGTAACAGACAGAAGGAAGCATTGCTGAGCCCTTAAGGCATATAAGTATGTTACTATTACCATATGCCAAGCTAGTTTCGGATTTCTTATCGATATTTTCTTCCATTTTCAAAGTATCGATAAATATCGAATTTGGGAATTAAGCATAACTCCAAAATTATAAGAGCTAGATATTCCATATTTCATATATATCTTCGTCTAGAGCATACACAGATAAAAAATAAGCTAAACCCTTGGGCTTTGGTATTTGTACACATTTTGATATCTAATCCACGCTCTGAAAATTTCATAAATATCGAACTGTTAACACGTGAGATACGCAAGAACTTTTGCTGTATGTTTGCACAGCATGCAGCTAGAATGTTTTAGCAGGGCATCGCTCAGTCGGGCTGTGCCATCTGTCGCTCAGGTACTTGTTATTTTTGCTGTTGTTGCGGCTAGCTGCATTGTTGTTCCATTTGATTTAAGTATTTGTTGCCAATTGTTGCAGCTTTTATGTGGCTGTGGCAATTGCAAATGCTTGCCGCTTGTTGCTGCTATTGGAGTCAAGGCCCTGCTTTGTTTTCAATACTTTGGGGGCATTTTATGCGCAGATGGAGCCAAGCAGATTAACCAACTGCCAACTGCCAGGCTGCGGCAAGTGGCCTTTCCATTTGCTGCAAACACGTGCAAGCAAACACCTCGCTGCAGAATACATGCATAATTATTAGACTTGCAGCCAAAATCCAAGCCAAATACAAATCGTAAACGAAATCAAACTCTGCCATCAAAGTGTGCGCCCAAAAAAAAAAAAAATTAAAAGAAAACACAGACATCCATCAATTGTCAGCTGCGACAGCGGCAACAACAACAAATTGCGAGCAATATGCAACATGCTCGGGACAGGCATAAATTGAAATCTTCAACAGCAGAGGCGGCGCTCTATACCCTGTAACCTGGGCTGTAAAGTGGGCATGCATGAAACAGAGTCCATAAAGTATGAACATAAGTCTGCGTCTTATTAACAGCAGCAGGCGAGTTGATATAGTCCTGATATCTGATCCGATCTGGAAGATTATATGAATTTAAACCCTTCCAAATAAATTACTTCAAAAACTAAAAGACATAAAAGTATTATTAATAATCTGTACGAACAGCGTCGCGCTTGACAATCAATTCAAATTATCGATAGATTCAGCCGTTTACCCGAAATCGATAAATATCGATAAACATATGTAAGCCTATATTGGTTTAAGTTTATAACGATGATTATTAAAACCAGAAACCTCTTATTCGGCAATCCAATTCACATATAGTATCAAGAAATCGATAATTAGCGGCATCGCTAGTTATCGATTTTCATTCTATGTTCTCTGATGGAAGATTCTTCAAGCAGGAGTTGCCAAATTAAACATAGAGTCTCAAGTGCGTAATACACGAATCAACATCCATAATTATCGATTTTTAGTCTATGTTCTCTGTGCAAAGTTTATCAAGGCTAGGGAACCAATTTTCAAGTAAGGCTCACAGTCAACAAATCGATAACTATCGATAATCTTAGCTAATGTCTTGCATTTTGTCATATAAACTTATTTGAATGCCATCGTTAAGCACAGCAATCGGATGGGATTTTGATGTGTCACAAAGCTGGCTGGTAGGGGGTATCTGTTAGTCGAGCACCTGCGATTAGAGCACGCTTGTATCGTTTCATATCTGCAAATCGGCGCATATATGACGCTGATTAACACCGCATTACAGGCCTCCGGCGGCAACTGCAATTGAAACGTTGCACTGTCCATTAGAGCCTAGCGCAGGCGACGGCAGCGTGTGAACAGTCCAAGCGGCAACTGGCTGAGCCGTCATTTCCATAAACGCTGTGGCAGCAACTAGTTGCAAGTTGCAGCTTTGCAGTTGCAACTGAATGTTGCTGCACGTGCAGCGCTTGAATAAATAGAAATAGAGGCAAGGCAGCATCAAATTTGTTATTGCTGCTGCTGCATTCGCCTACGTAAACATGAGCCCAGCACAGTGGTTCACATATAAGGTTTAAATGGTTGAAAAATTTCGAAAACATTAATCTCGAAAACTGCAAGAGCTGGAGGCTTGCGATTTCTATATATAGATATCTATTCTTATTTTTATATATTTTTTCGATAACTCCCAACATTTTTATAATATACTCAAATTGTTCATTCATTCATTCCCAGACAGGGTTTATTACATTACATGCTATGGAAGTCTATGTAACAGGCAGATGGAAGCATCTCCGAATCTATAAAGCTATATACAAGAATATATCTTGAAAATATCCTAGCTTAGTACGCATAAGAGCTGGATATACCCAACTGTCTACGCAGCTTTTCTCAGAGTACGCACAGAATAGTTCCCATTTTGGATACTTTTTCCGTTTCGCCCAAAATTGAGGAATGACACTTATCTTAAAAGGCACCATATGGCGCTTCTATATGTAAATACTTTTATATGTCATATAAAAGCACTGAAAATTTCAAAAAGTTCGGACAACAAGCGCCGAAGTTAAGAAGGAGTATCTTTTCTCATAGCGTGGGGCTGGATATAAGAGCTGGATATACCCAACTGGCTACGCATGTTCTCTCCGAATAGATATATTTCACTTTTTGGATACATTCTTTAATTCCACAAAATTGGGGCAATACGCTTATCTAATCGCTGCGCTTTGGTATACACTCACTTTTATTTACCATATTTAAGCATTGAAAATTTCATTGAGATCGGACAACAAGCGCCGAAGTTAACGAGGAATATCTGTTCTCATAGATAGGCTGGGGCCAAGGAAAGAAGCTGCAGAGCTGCCTTACATGGACAAAAGCTAGAATACTTGTAAAGGTAGTTGCTATTCCAGGTATCTGGCATGCAGGCAAAGACTTGCTGTCAGCTTAATGATATTCCGAGAAGCGCAAAAGATGGTCACACGGTAGTCGCAGCTGCTTGTACCACGGTGCAGCCGCCTGCAATTTATGACTGATGATGCGAGTGGTTTTTGTGGTTTGCGACTTTGCCTGCGGGCGTTTTTTGGCAGTTGCTGCTGTTGTTGCTGATGTTGTTGTTGTTGTTGTTGTAGCTGGCACATAAATCAAAATATGTCATAACTGGCAACAAAATAGCAGCGACAACAACAACAAAAACAAGCAGAGCAACACCTACCTTCAATCGCAGAGGCGTTGCACATACGCAACGTTGCCCGTTGCCAATTGCCAATTGCCATTTGCCAATTGGCATTTGGCATTTGCAGCTGCAACATGCTGCGATTGCGACTGCGACTGCAACTGTGGCATGCCACAGCCCTTAAGTAGACGCACATTAATTCCAATTAGAAAACCATCAACACTGGCAATTGAAAACTCGTTAAAGTTCATTACCTTAAAATGAACAGGCAGACGGCAGCAACAACAGCAAGAACAAGCAAGAGTATGAGATACTCAGGCTGTAGTATACGACTGGAAGATACCCTAGCTGCCTCTACACACATTAGAGCTTATAACATTATAGATTCGTAGATGCCTTCATTTGCTGTTACAAACTCTTGCACCAAATGCATAGACCCCATATTGAATGCCCTAACAGCAATTGAGCTCGGTCGCGTTCAATGCCAGTCGCAATCTTGGCCAGTTCGTGTGCTTTTGCTGCTTTTGCTGGATTGTCGTTTGTTACATTTAAGGAGCTGCCGCTGCAACTTGAAGAAGTGCGCATTTTGATTTGCTGCAATTGACATAACAATTGAAAACGGGCAAAACAAGTCGACGCTTGGCCACTTGGCCTTGAGGCTAATAAGTTGTCCCGTCCGCAGCTGACATTTGAAGCGATCTTAGAGGGCAGCAGCTGCTGCTGCTGCTGCTGCCTCTTCGCGCTGCGTCTTGTGACATTGAAACAATTCACATTTCAATAATTTATGAGCTCTCAGATAAGCTCTGCTTAGGGGCAGCACAGCACAGCAAAGCACAGCACAGTACAGGTAAAGGTAGAGGTGAAAATTTATCGCTGGCATAGCCTTGAACATTGCTTGGGCTGGTCTCTCGGCCGTTAACTAAATGCAATTGCACACGCCCAGCTGGAAAGGCCGTCTTCAGACTGCACGACTGGCGGATACCCTACAGACTCTGTAATTGCCATCACATGCTTACATTTTAATTTTCTGTTAACTATTTCAAGCGTTTGGCAACTTTATAAACTAACAGAATCCATAACATTCTGTAAAGTTACATTAGATATGATATACACAGTGTTGCCGTGCTGTAAGTGTGGGAGTAGCAAAGTAAAAGCCCAATACATTTATTTTTAGCAGCAGAATCAATAACATTCTGTTAAGTGTTATCGTTACAGAATATATAAACAGTGTTGCTGTGCAGCAAGCGTAAAAGTAGTAAAGCATAAATAATTATGCATTTATTTTCATAAAAAAAGACGCATTATTTTTAAAATTAACCTTTTCTTTTTTCCTTTGTGCACGGACAGCATTTTGTGTTGACCTTACTTTTTCGAAAAAAGTAGTTCATGACAGTGCCCGACAAGGAGATACCCTGTTGTTACTAGATATGCTCAAAAGGCCTAAAAATCGAAATTTATCGATTTCATAGAGTTATCGTACGAATAAAGTCAACTTGATTTGCGTATGGCACACTCTTATCTCTGAGATCGACAAAGAGATGAAGCTGAACAAAACGAATCGAATGCAATATGCCCTATTTCAACCTTTTCCAATGCTATACAGGGTATGACAACAAATCACGGAGTATATAAATATTAATCGCTGAGATTGGAAGATAGATGGAGCTGATTATTGATTGGATGATTGGATCGAATGCGATATACCCCATTTCAGTCCTTTTTAAATGTTGTACAGGGTATAATAACAAATCACGGAGTATATAAATTATCAGCCGCTGCACTGGCTGCTAAACTTACCGCTCCATCTCCTTGGCATCTGTGGGATAATTGCGACTGATTGTGTTGGTTTCGTAGGGCTCCTCGGTGGTGGTGGTGGTGCTGCTGCTGCTGGTGGTGCTCCTGGTGGTGGTGGTGCTGGGTGCCGTTGTCGTATAGCTGTAGCCACGCCGGGCTGGCACCAGCGGCGGCACGGTGCCCATGCTGAGGCCGGGCGTGATGGCGCGACGATTGAGATTCGGCGGCGGCGCGGAGGTGGTGATGGGCGGCACGTACTCGTAGCCGCGCCCGCGTCCGCTGACGCCGATGAACTCGACATCGCCCGTGTTGTCCTCACCCTTGCCGGCGTACGGCGAGACCGGCGGCAGCGGCGGCGGCGGAGGTCCAAAGGTGTTCGTATAGATGTTGTAGGTATTGTAATCCCACTCGGTGGGTCGAGCGCCCGAATGCTGCGGATGCTGATGCTGATGCAGGCGACGCGTCAACACCCTGTTGTACGGCTGCTGGGCATGATGGGGCAGTCGGCGCAGCCGAGTGCTGTCCGGACGCATTGTCACGCCCGGCAGCAGCTCCACCTCCGACTTGACACTGTGCGAATGACGCTGCCGATGCAGCCGATGGCTGTGCGAGCGGGTGCTGTTGTGGTTGTTGTTGTGGCTACCTGTTGCCGCCGCCGCGGCCAGCAGCAGCAGAGGCAGCAAAACTGTGCAACACAGCTTCGTCATCTTGAACTCCGTTGACTGCAAAGAGACAGAGAGACGGGGAGACATAACTTTATTGAGTGCTCAAAAAATAAAACAGGGCATTGTTTGGCCATTCACTTTCGCGCGCGATAAACTCATTCGCAATTCCTAGTCACTTTGCGCGAGGCGCTTAATTTAAGCAACAAGACGGATCAGAAGTCTCTGTCGCCGTCTCGGCTTCTGTCTCCTCATGTATCCTCATGCTCATTAACAATTCCACAATTCCTTTGTCTGCCAGCCGTGCCGACCTGTCCATCATAAGCTCAGCCCGCGCCGCGCTCAGCTTGTAAGCCCTACACAGGAGTTGCTCAAAAAAGCCAGAGTAAACTTTAACGGAACACAAGTGTTTGCGGCTAGCAAACAGTGTTGCCAAGTGTTAAAAAAAAGTAGCAGAAATCCATGTTAAATCAAGCACAAAATAGCTGAGTACAAATTAACAACTAACTGGTTTGCATAGTATTTAAATTGCCAAAAAATTTAATTAATATAAAATGTCAATTGCTGGCGGCTGATGAGCTCAGCGATTAGCCAAATTAGGCTAGAAAATAGCTGAAATTGGCTACTGCTTGCCTGCGACAGCCTTAACAGCATCAATAACATGCTGTTAACATCGATAAATATGTACAAGCAGTGTTGCCGTGCGGCAGGCGTAAGAATTGTGAACCAAACAGGATTATGTCTTGATGAGCTCAGCAATTAGCCAAATTAGGCTAGAAAATAGCTAAAATTGGCTGCTGCTTGCCTGCGACAGCCTTAACAGCATCAATAACATGTATTCCTTAAAACTAATATACATATGATATTTAATATCACGAAAATAATTTTTAAAGAATTGACTATTCTCTCAAGAGAAGTTTTACTGCAAAAGGAGCTGCGTATAACATTACTAAAAAGAATGATAAAATAAATGGAGAGCTCTGTGCCTGCTCTTGACTTGATCATAAAATCGCTTTACTTTGAACTATTTGTAACTTTCTTAGTTATAACAACTAAAAGATGTGGAAAATTATTTACTACTTTAATTCAAGCTGAAAGCTTAACAGCATTGCGTTGTAAATAAATAAATAATTTAAATTTATTTCAGAGCAATATCCCAAAATGAATACAAAAAAAAAGTAACTTGGGTAGCTTGAACCTTATAGCTGATCGTATCAGCTGTAATTTACTCAAACTCTATACCCTATAGACACAAAACAAAGGGCATTCAAGAGTTCGTAGCTGTCGTCGGCGCGAGTGTGTGTGTGTGTTTTTTTCATGGTCGAGTGGAAACACTTGAATCAGCCGGACAAAGGCAATTTGTACAACATGACGTTGCCTGTGATTTCGCTTAATATTATTATTATTATTATTATTATCATTATATTATTATTATTATGCTTGTCGTTGTCATTTGCTGTTGTAGAGCGCGTTAACAGTTAAGTGAACCGGCTGAAGCTGGCATTAAACAAAAAGCTGACCTGAAATTAACTGAAGTGACGCGACGTGAACCGAAGCCGGAAGTTTGCGATTCTCGATTTTTGGCAGCGCTTTGTTCTCCGCCTGCCATTTCATCGTCTCACGTTATTTATCAAAATTTCACGCAGTTGCCACATCATTTGTCAACACGTGGACCCCCTCCCAGCCTGGCCCTGGACAATTCCAATTCCAATTCCAATTACAATTGCAATTACAATTGCTCAGTGAGCTTATTAATATTCATTGCTTCGGGCAGACACATCAAATTGAATTTATGACGCAGCTCATTAAACTTCAAGTTGGCCTAACACATGTCTTACACTTGTCTCTATCTATGTTGCCCCAATTACAGCCCAACTGAAGTGCTCTAGGCGAGCGTGCCTCACGCTCAGATACCCTGTTCCCCAGTTACGCAACTGTGCCTCTTCGTCTTGCCCTAAGCTCCGGCTTATGTAAAATATGTTCTGCAATAACTTTTGTATTTACTGTCTCATCGTTGTGACATCTTAAGGGCTTTAAAAAGATACTCAAATATGTGCATATACCAAAAAGAATCGATATCTCTCTGACATTTTTACAGCTCTAAGAGGATGGGGGATCGACTGGGGTTATTGTGCCGCAATATTGGCATTTTCTTGAACTGGGGAAGCAAAAGTGATGGGCTCTAGGCTAATAATATATATCCAGTATATGCCCAAAAACGTATAATGTAAATCGATATTAATCGATCTTAGAGAAATGGGCAGCGTTTTTTTATGCAGCGTCTTTAGGTCCGTCTCAATCATATTATAAAAGTCATTTATAATGATATATTTATATGGTAGTCACCTATAATAATATATGTATCCATATCATACGATCTCTGGTTTTTAAACATATGCCGAAAATCGATATTTATCGCTTTCGAAGCAATGGGAAGAGGTTGTAAATAAACTTGAACTACTAAGGCAGACTCTAGCTGTTGATTCTCATAGAGAACGTATATACATTAAAGTGTCCTGATATAGTGTCTGGTATATGCTCAGAAACATATGCTGTAAATCGATATTTATCGATTTGTGTATTTGTATTATGATAATTATCCATAATAATATCAAGTCGAAATATTATATGCCGAAAGTCGAAAAATATCGAAAAGGAAGAAAGGGCAGAGTTTTTTGGGTGATATATCTAGTTCTGTCTAGTTTATACTATGATAATTATCTATTATATACAGCCGAAAAAAATATATGCGAAAAATCGATATTTATCGTTTTTGTAAACTAAGGCAAAGGCAAAGCCTAATCGTCTTGGACTCGATCGATGGGGCTGCTGATAAAAAATATGTACATATTTACATAAAAGTGTCGAAGTTGTCGCCTGCTGCCTGTCACATACGTTCGCAGAGCTGCAATATGCCCCTTTTGAAGACCTCTTCATAGGGTATTTTACAAAAAAAAAAAAACGAACCAAAATTGAAAATGCTCAATGACAGCAGCCACAACACGATTACCAATTGCTGTGGCTAATTAAAAATGGAAAGAAAAGAAATAAAAATTAAACTGAAAATAATCTTGACTTGCCACGGCAAATTGGGAAAAAGAGAGCGGCAAATGGTGGCCAATGTGGCCAATGAATGTGGGGATGTGGCAATTGGAACTGGAGCTCCCTCGGCTCATCAGGTGCGGCCTTAAGCCGCTTAGTAAGTGAAACCCAACGCAAAGGTCTCACTGTCTCGCCTGTCGCTCCGACTGTCAGTCAGCGGCTACCCAAAAGCCAAAAGCCAAAACCCAAACACTTCGCTGACCCAGCCCAGACCCAGACCCAGACCCGGGCAGAGTTGTCATAGTTCCGCGAAATGCAAAAAGGTTTCTTGCGGGGCGCCTCTCTCAATCAAAACTGCAGACAACAGCAAAAAAAAAAAACAAAATGCTTTTGATACGAATTCCATTGAAATCTAAGTTCAAAGCTGCGTTGACAACTCGCCTTGACCTTGCCCCGCGCCGCCTGCCCCCCTTGCCCCTTGCCGCTTGCCAAAATCGTTCAGGGCACAGATAAATCAATTCGCGGCCAGACCCACGGTGCACAGTGGGAACGGGGTCGCGGCCTAAAACATAACCGAAAACCAAAAGGAAGGCAAAATATTTTGATATATTTCTAATTAATAGCCCGGCATTGGGCATAAGGAACACGCCGGATAAATCAAGTTTACCTGCCCGGCAGCTTAGCTGGAATTTGTCCATAAATATTTCAAGATCTGTGTGTGTGTGTGCGAGTGTGTGTGCAAGTGTGTGTGTGTGGGCTGAGTAAATTAGTGTGCGTATTAAATGTTATTGATTTGTTTTCCCAGCACATAAATCACATGTTAAATGCTGTGTTTCAAGGCGTGGACAGCCCCTCGCGCCCTCCTCCACCCCTGAAAAACAGCAGCAAAGCCAGCGACATTCTCAGCATGAAAATGTCAACTTTATTTTTGTCAAACTGAGACACACACCACACACACACAAAGCTGTGGGTGTCCATGGTGTGTGTGTGTGTGTGTGTGTGCGTGTGTTGGCTGACCCAGACATGAGCTATGGCCAATGAATCACAAGAGATGCGAGAAGCAGACGAGATAAATATATATAAGTATATAGATATATATATGATGTGAGTACATATAACACTACATAAGACTACAGTAAACACTTCCTATAAAGTATAATATTAGTAAATGTTAATTGCTTTTGCATCCAAGCTTCTAATATTTACTAAAGGAAATTGAACTTAAACCAAAAGCAGAATTGTAATTGAATCGCTTGATACAAGTTTTACATATGAAATAATTGAAAATAAACTGAAAGACGATGGGAGAAAAACAATTAGATAATTTTATACTAAAAAAGACAAGGAATTTTCCTAAGCATGCGTTTAAAGTCTCATATTTAGGTAATAAACCGAAAAAACGTGCTAATAACTCATTCCCCCATATTTTAAACGCTTGGCGGTGGAAATGTCGCCTGCGTTGGGAGGAAATCTTTTTAATTTTTTAACCAGTTAACCAGTAAAATGATTCAAAATGTACCAAACAAGTGTGCCAACTATCTTCAAATATGAGTTTAAAGTCTTAAGAATTATATTAAGATATACAACGAACAACTTTCTCACATTTGTTTCCCAACTATTTTCCACGCTTGGCGGTGGAATTGGCGCCGACGTAGAGTTTACTTTTAACAAGTGCTTCTCATTTACTTTTCACGCTTGAGCGTGGAATTGCCGCCGATGTAGAGCTCAATTTTAACAACTGCTTCCCACCAACTTTTCACGCTTGGCGGTGGATTCTTTTTCGCCGTAGAGTGAAAGAAGAATGTTTGACAAACGAGAAATATCAACTGCTAACGCAAAGTTATTAATTTTCGAGCGAACATGCGTTGGCTTGCGTTCAACAATTCGAATGCGCACTGTACAAATATAGAAATGTACATATGTATATATGTATTAGGTATATATATTTATGTATAAATATATTTCTATGACCGTCTACCAGTTGGTATGCTTCGGGTCTTATGTTTTTGTGCTGTCTCAAGAATTGTTCCGGGAACGTGGCCACAGTCGGTTTTATTAATAAAAACTTTTGCATTTCTCCATTAATCATTTAGATGCCGACCAGACGGGGCAAGACGCATGAGGGGACGGGCCGGGCCGGGACGGTGACTAAAACGGCTGCTGCTCAACTTATTGCAATTGCTTAATTATCGTGGGCATTAATTTTGACTCTCTTCGCAAGATTATTTTTTTCTGCGCGCAGAGTTTAACCTGTTCACACACACACACACACACACACACACACACACGAGACAACCACGCAAATGTCTTGGTTGTTGCCTAAAATATGTTCACCCGTTCAAAAAGCGAAGAGAGTATATTAGTTTTCTCCCGATTGCATTTTATCTCGAAGCTGTTCGAGCTACAGACTTGAAGCTGGCAAAAGGTAGCTGAAAGCTAGAGTCAAGAACTTTTACGGATAAAACTCCTCTATAGATCATCCAGTATAGACTAAATTTGTATATAAAACAATTTAAAGCACTCTAGTTGGAACAGCTCGACTGGTAGATACCCTAGACTGAAGGTCCAGCTGCGACGTCTGCGTGTTCTCTGTCCTAGTCTTTAGCTTTTTATAGAAAATGCCAAAATGAAATCTTATTCTATCTATAGGAAATGCGGAAAAGCGCTGGGCTTACTTTACCTATAGAAAATCTGTGTATCTGAAATACCGTAGGCTTACTTTACCGAAATCTGAAGGGAATCTGTAGGAAATGTTCGAAGCCTGTAAGAAATGCCCTAGGCTTACCTTATCTATAAGAAATGTGTTCTTAATTAACGTCGGCCTTTATAGTCCGATCTTGCTTAAACTTTGAGGGCTTCAATATGGCATATAAGTGAGTCTATATACCTAAGCCCGATGGAATATATATTTCACTGCATATTAATAGTGCATCCCATATGAGAGCCTACAGATAAATACTCTAACAAGAGATTTTAAGTCCCTTGCTCTGAAAAGCTGTAAGATATGCACTACTGAGCGGATTAACAAATCGATTATTTATCGACTTATATCGATTTCGAGAAGAATCCCTTGTTTTCAGCTTGCAGTACATTCCAAATTTCAAGTCCCGAGCACGTTTAGTCTCTGAGTTCGAAGAGCCTAAATGAACTCCTGACAAATATTGGCTCTTGGCCACACTTAAAGCTGTTACTAGACTCTTACAGGGTATTGGCTAGTCGTTAACAGCTAACATTACATTTTTCCTACCACTTTTGTTGCTGTTGTATTTGCATCATTCGGTTGCCGTAATTTAAAGTAACAGCTCCTCAGCGCTGGCCATTTAGATGTTAATTAAATGCTTGGCTGCCTTTCCCTCGCCAAGACTGGGGGCATGGTCTTATATGTATATATAAATATATGTATTTCTTTTTGTGCAATGCAAACAGCTGCGTTTTTATTTATGTTTTGTGTAATCGCAGCAACAAGCGGCAGCAACAACTCTTTAACATGTTCCAAACACGGCGCGCCTTCAAGTTCTTATAAAGAGATAAACTAAGAGCTTAACGCCGCCTGCCAGCAACAACAACAGCAGCAACAACAACAACTACAACAACAACAACAACAACAACTACAACAACAACGAGCAACAACAACAACAACAATTTTGTTTAGCAACTTACGCATTTAATGGCAACTTTGTAATTAATTTCTGTATTTCTCGTTTCGGAAATTTAAATATTCCAACAGACAGAGATGAGCTGTTAAATGTTTCAGATCTTTCCGCGCAAATTGGGCTCATCAACATTTTTTCAGCGCATCGCAAACATTTTCATAGCCAACACCCAGTTGGGTGGCAACCAACACAACCCCCCTCCTCCACCCCCCTGCCCACCTCCCATTTCCACACAGCTTTTCTCTCAGCTCTTGGGTTCAATAACCGCCGCAAATCTTGCGGAATTTCGATGGATCACTGTCGTGCTATATCTTATCTGACAGATCATCAAATATGTGCCAACTGTAGTTACATATTACTCACATTTGTTGTTGTTGTTGCTCTTGATGTTGTTGTTGTTGTAGCTCTTGATGTTGATGTTGTTGCTGTTGCTGAGACTTTTGTCAGGTTTCTCACGTTCGCGCACAGGGCAAGGGGTCAAATGCTGAGTAACAGCATAAATGGACTACAGTAAATACCCCAATAAAGAACAGCTGCTTTTGGGCAAAGCCATAATGAACTACAGTACATACTCCACTAACGAACAGCTACTTTTGGGGAAAATCTTCAACCCATCGTAAGCTTTTACTTTGGAGCAAGGTGTCCTCCTTTTTATTGTACATTAACTAAGTCTGACGCGTGCCAATAATTTTTTTCTTTTCCCACACAAATCGACAATTAGAGCTGATATTGTTTTCAACAAAATATCAAAGATTTTCAGCCTCAACTTTTGTTTATCATAAACATATATGGGAATATGTTTAAGACTCGGCAAAGCCTAAACAAACTTTAATAGGAATGTGAAAATGGGAAAAGTGCTCTAAATATTTGTTAACAGCGCATTTCTTTTGTATTTCTATAGCCTAGTAGAGGGTATTATGATTTTGTCGTGAAATGTGTAACGCATAGAAGGAAACATCTCCCAACCCTTAACGTATATGTATTCTAAATAAACCGAGTTGATCGTATGAATTTTATGCATACATACACACATGCATACATGCCTACGTACATACATGCATGCATGCATAATTACATGCATGCATGCATACATACATGCATGCATGCATACATACATGCATGCATGCATACATACATGCATACATGCATACAGGCATACATACATACATACAAGCATACATACATATACACATACATGTACATACATACATACATACATACATACATACATACATACATACATACATACATACATACATACATACATACATACATATGTACATACATACATACATCTACATACATACATCTACATACATACATCTACATATACATACATCTACATACTCCCCACCTCCTCCTGCTCCACCGTCACAAGCTGCTCCTCCACAGGCCGTTGGAGCCAACGTTTCCTTCAGCAAGGCCTACTTGAATTCTTGAGAACCGAGGAGGAGAGCACTTGGCAGAAATTCGTTTTATTTAAATTTGCAGCACAGCGTTTGGTATTAGAAAACAAACATGCATGCATACATGCGTACACAAATGCATACATACATGCATGCATACACAAACTTTCAGTTTTTTTTTTTTTTTTGATTTATTTATATTTTTCTTTATTTCATTTTATTTAATTTTATTTTATTGCGCTTCATTCACAATGCGTCGCGTTGTGCCTCGTTTACTTCTGACATTTGTTTTTTATTTTATTTTATTATTTATTTTTTTTGTATGTGTTTTTTTTTTTTTTGTTTTTAGCAAGATCAACAAACTGGCTGCCTCTGCTTGGGAGAGCGGGGGCAGGGGGTAGGTGTGTGTGTCGATTGAAGAGAGGCGGGGGGCGTGGGCTTCAAGCTGCGTACGATCGATGGCAGGCTTTTTGTTTACACTTTACACTCGGTCCAATTAATGGAATGTGTTTCAAGTCTTGCGCCTTGTGTTTTCTCAAAGTCAAAAGAAAACTATGCGCAACATGTTCCATCGCGGACAGTTTGACATTTTGGCACCCAGCTACAACAACAACAACAACAACAAGAAAAACCTTTAACAAATAACAAACATAACATAACGACTCGACTTCAACTCAACAAGTTCAACTTCAAATGCAAAACTTCGATTTGAATAACAATTGCAAAAAGCCAACACGAATAAAAAAAGCGAGAGTGCTCCAGTCGGGCATGCCCGACTAGCAGTTAGCCTGTAAACTGTGGCGAGCCGACGTTAGCAACAGCAGCTGTGCCTCTTCTGTGCGTTGCCCAACACTGTGCATGGGAAATGCATTCTCGATTAACTTCGGTGCTTAGAGTCCGATCTTTATGAAATTTTCGGGGCTTATATAAGGCATACAAAAGTTTGCAAGACCCAGAGTCCAAGGCTAAAACTGTAAATATGAGTTTTTTTTGCAATTTTGAGAGCGAGTTGGGCGAAGTACTCAAAAAATTATTAGATCTTAATTTGTGTAGGCAATACGCGCACCTTTAACTGATTTTTATATACGAAGATCTTATAATCTTTGAGTTATGTTAAGAAAAACCATAAACAAAAATCGATATGATGAAAATGGGAGAAGTTATCGAACAGAGAGAGGCTCGTGCTGCCTATTTGAAGTGTCTAAATCATATAAATTTCACAATCAAAGCGTTTATACGTGAAAACAGACAGACGAACCGGGGCTAGATCATCTCAGAGCCTCATCCTGATCAAGAATTTGATATGAAGAAGATATGTTAACACCTGAAGAATCTGGTAATCTGATAAATATAAACTATTCGCCTTGGCAAAACAATTTCTCGAAATACTTTATGTACTTTAGAGGATCGTGGAAGCCTTTCACAGTCTGTAACATGCATGTGCACAACATTAATCTACCCTTTCCCTTAGTGCGTACAGGGTATTCAAATAAAAAGCAACTCGAGTTGTAACAAGTATTTTGTAGACGCTGCTGTCCGATGTCTTTTGCTAATTGCTTGCCAGTTGTAAAAGGGGCGTTGGTCACGCCCACGCACTAAAGCCCATACATGGCCAGCCGCAGCCGAAGCAGCCGGAGCAGCCGGAGCTCCTACCTCAGTTTCAGTCGCAGTTCGAGTCCCCTCGTTCCCGTTCGAGTGCCCGTCGCAGTCGCAGTCCCCGTTCGAGTCGTGTGTCTTTGTTGTCTGACCCAGAGAGTCGGAGTCGGAGTCTGTTGCAGACAAAAGACATAAAATCCCATTTACCGTTAGCTGCGTTATTCATGCAAATGACTTTGGCTAATTAGAAAAAAACAAGAAAAATCCCAGAACGGAAAATTATGGCCACAGCGCCGCGAATTTAACGTGCATGCGCCTTACACAAAATTGATTTAGACTAGACATTTAGTGCAATATATATCCACATATATACACACATATACACACATATACACACATATACATACATGTATGCACATACATATACATATACATATGCACAATTCTGACGCCAATTGCGCAAATCATGCAACAATATATTTTTTTACATTATTTCCATTTGCAGCACGATCAAATTTGTGCCGATCGTGACAATGTCACAATTGTTTTATCTCAATGCCAAACGGAAATTCTAGGATACGTATTTGTACAAACGGAAGACGACAACAATTTGTATTTAACTATTTCCTAACACGTCATAATTAAGTGCAACTGAAATGCAATTTTGGCACCTGCAAAAGTTTGCTAAAATTCCCAACTAGTGTAAAAATGTTAGCAGGAAACGTTTACTAACTTAAGTTTATAAAGATACTTCTCTATAGTATCTAAACTTTCAATCTAATAGCTGTAGATATAGATATAGATATAGATATGGATATGGATATAGATATAGATATAGATATAGATATAGATATAGATATAGATATAGATATAGATATAGATATAGATATAGATATAGATATAGATATAGATATAGATATAGATATAGATATAGATATAGATATAGATATAGATATAGATATAGATATAGATATAGATATAGATATAGATATAGATATAGATATAGATATAGATATAGATATAGATATAGATATAGATATAGATATAGATATAGATATAGATATAGATATAGATATGGATATAGATATAGATATAGATATAGATATAGATATAGATATAGATATAGATATAGATATAGATATAGATATAGATATAGATATAGATATAGATATAGATATAGATATAGATATAGATATAGATATAGATACAGATATAGATATAGAACCAAACTAAAGTTGTCCAATGGAAAGCGACCCAAAATCTATATCTCTTTAAGGAGACTCAGCTCAAAGCCCCAAACATTGGAACTATCTAAGCATATTTGTTAGAAGCCAATTTCAGGTAGAGCTCAAATCTAGCCTGCTTTTTGTATAAGAAAATATATACGATTTTCTATATTTTCAGTACAAGAGGCAATTTATTGTATAAATATATATAATATAAAAAAAGAATTCCTCCACACATATTTTGAGAATATACGACACAACAAGGTTTGAACCAGTAGCTGGCTTTACGCAGGCGGAACATCAGCTCCACGAATCGAACTCATGGACAATTAGTTTGAACCGTGAATCGAACCAGCGACCATATTTGCTGCGGTTGCAGACCTGATCCAACAGTTATATAGGATAGATAGATGTGGAAACATATAAGTATAGTTATTTATATACAGATATATATAATATAAATAATTATATAACTTTTAAATCAACTAATTAGAAAAACCCAGAGATATGTTTTTTTTTCATAAGAGGTACTAATAAATAGTAACTAATGCTAGCCCGGTTTGATTGGATTGGACTAAAACATAACGGAGCGTTTCTTGTCAGATCTTTGAGCAAGATGAATGTAATCGTGCCACACAATCCGACTAGGAAGTGTCGCACGTCAATTTATAAATAATGGCAATTAATTGCGATTAACATGAATTTGCATTTAACTTACAATTGGCCAAGTTCTGGAGACAATTATTAGCAGCAGCTAAATGTGGTAAATATATATATGTATATATATATATATATATATATATATTTGTATATTTGTATTTATATTTATTTTGCGATAAGCAGTTGCGTCTACTTGAGGAAGAGCCCGGCGATATAAATCAAACACGCGAATTATGTCAAATTTGCAGTCACAAACAATAAATTGAATTTTTTCGCGCTGACATTAAGCAGATACGCGGCAATAAATTATATAGATGCCTGTACAGTATGCAAATATATGTATATGCATATTGTACTACGTCGAGGATTGTATAAATATTTGCCGCTCCAGCTGCTTCCGTATGGCAAGCCAAAAAACAAACCGTACAAATCTCTTTCAAGTGATTTTTTCCTGCCGTTCACTGATCACGTTCGTTGCGTGATATTTGATCCGGTTCCGATCACGTTATCTGCTTGCTTGCTTGCTTGCGGCGCAGCTAACAACAACTGTTCGCTTAGAAGTCCCGAGACGAACTGCGAACTGCGAACGATCAGGCACGAGAGAAACCGAAAGTGCGAGTCCAGTTGCGCGCTGCCCGCTGCTCGCTGTTCGCTGCCCGCTGTTCGCTGCTTGCGCGCTGAGCCGAACCGTTTGTCGGCTTCGGCTCGTCTGCCGAACAAAAATTTGGCCACTCGCAGAACAAGTTCGCTTTCTTTGTTCGATCAGGCGCTGTCGACGCCGACGCCGCTGACTTTGCCTTCGCTTAGTTGCTGGCTGTGCGACGGCGTCGACGTCGACTGAGAATGCGACGATAACTGCATTGGCTGCTGCTGCTGCTGCTTCAGCCTCTGCTGCTTCTTCAGTTGCTTCTTCGGCTGCTTCTTCTGCTTCTGCTGCTGTTTCTGCTGCTGCGACTGAGTTGCAGCTCTTTTTATACTCTTACAGTAAGTATCCAAATTTGTTCATGCAATGTGTAACACATACAAATATCTTTTTGGTTTTCAAGATATTTGAATGAAACTTGATTAAATCATTAATATAAGCGTACCATATAGCATATAGCATATAGCATATATATTCCGGTCAAAATAAACATCCCAATCGTATAAACTAGGTTATACTCTACTAAATGGCTTCTATAAGAATCCCCAACGGAAATGGAGTTTTAACGAGCTGTGTAGATATATTTGGCTCATCTTAAGAATATTTAAGTATTGGCGATCTTAACTTGAGATTATTTCGTTCTTGAAATGACTGAAAACAGGCAACAAAAAATGTAAAAACAAGTAAGATGCTTAAGTTGGGGCTATCAGACTAGAAGATGCCCTAAACGCGGCGCCTAACTTAATTAACTCTGTTGTTTATACTCCGATCTTTATGAAATTTGGAGGGCCTAAACATGTCATAAAAAGTGTGCACGAACCTAAGACCAAGGCTAAAGCTCGAAAAATGAGTGGATTATTCTGAATGTGAAAATCAAACTATTAAAATCTCGATTTATATAGTTTTTGTCGAGGGATAAACTTTAGTTATTTCAATTACAAAATGTTTGATGCTTTGCCATCTGTGTAATATATATATTGATTAATACGAAACCGAATCTTCCAAACATTACTTACCAATTTTAATAATAATTTGTTTACAAACATTCATAATTGTATCAAAAAGCTTGATATTTAGCGTTCTGCAATATATACTGAATACCGTATTTATCATCCCAACATTTTTTACTAATTAAGATAGATGTAATTCATGCCCGTAGTATAGGAACACGATATAGATCATCTTGATATAGATCAGCTTGTTTCAACATTTTCATCATGTTCGCATTGTAAGAGTATTCACACTTCGACACAGCGTAGCTTGTTTGTTTTTGTCGACGCTGCGCCCCCGCAAGCTAGCTGCAGCAAGCACATAGATGAGAGTTGTTGTTGTTGTTGTTGTAGTTGTTGTTGTTGTTGTTGCCGCTTTTTATGGCTCTGTGTGTTCTTCGGTGGCGAGTTGTTAACTTAAATATTTGTGCTTGACTATGCCGAGCAGCCCGTCTCGAGCTGATCTTTGCACAGAAGAAGTTGCCACAAGAACTCGTTTAGCTGGCCCTTGCCCAATTGCGGCGACATCGACTGCGGCTGTCAACATGACTCCCCCTCCTCCTAGAGTGTGGGGGGAGGGGGGCATTTGCCAGATGTGACCAGAGCGCATTCAGGCCTTGTGATCGCATTTATTGGGCCATTAGCTGCCGCTTATTGAGTGGGAACACCCACGCGGCAAAGGTAATCAAAACGGGCGTTAAAAGCTGATAACAGAGAGAGAGAGAGCGAAGGGGAGAGAGAGTGTGGTGGAGAGAGGGGGGCAGACTGTTAACTGATAACACTTCATTTGCATTTCGTGTGGGTCGCCCCAAACTTTTGCCACATCTATTGTAAACATATTTAGTTAATTTGACAGCCATTTGATGATGAGAAGATGAAAAAAAGATGGGCAACTTTTTTAAGTGGCAATCGAATCGAATCTGTGAAAAAGCAACACGCCATACAAGACAATCTTCGAGATCTTCTTCAGAGTCTAGCTTCTACTCTCTCACAGGGTATGCACACTTTGGCAAGACGTTTGTCACAAAGCTCGCCGCCCCCTCCCCTGCCCCCCCCTCTCTCTTTCTCTCTCTCACACGTTTATTTTGAGCCCACAAATACTTAATTGAGCTTTATGTTTCCCAATTCCAAGTTCTGTTTGAGCAATTGCCGCTGTTTATAAATTTTATCCCCTTTTTTTGAGCGCTCTCAACTCTGTTTTCATTGCTAACACATCGTTTGTTATTAGATAAGAATTCAATAAATAGAAAATAAATAAAAAATTACCATGAAAATTAACATAGAAAAACATGTTAGGGCTGCGCCGTGGAAATATACCGACTGCACAATACTCTGTAATTGTATAAAAGCTAAAATACAACTGGGAAAGATGTTTGATTCAATCTTTCAAGAAATGCTCAGTTATAACTTCTTGATTAGGTGCCTCTAAAACTGTTGGGACAAAATGAATGATCCGATGTATGGCTGTCAAACTGTACTGTTCTACTTAATATATTGGTTGTTCAACCTAATGATGACTTTAAAACTGTAGAATTTTAGACCAGCCATAGTTATTAGCTCAAAATTAGTGGCTGTCAAACTGTAAGTAATCAGTAATACGCTGACTCCCAAACTGTATATATATATATAACCATAAAGAAGTAGCCCAAAGCTTATGACGTAATCGTATAATCAGTCTATTATCATTGATAGTTAAAGCTAAAGTTGACTCTAAAACTGTAGAGGTACAAGCCATAACAAAGAGGTAAATTAGCCCGCAACTTGTGACTGTCAAACTGTCAATTTCTACCTGGCATTGTGCTCTCATAAATGTAGGTACTGCGTTTTAGATAAGGCCAAACCAAATACTCTAAAATTGCTCTAAAACTGTATAATAGTAGCTGTGACTTTTAAACTGTAGGAAAACTGGTTTGTTAATTTTCATGTGTTGAGAAGATATTGACTGAAATACAACTGTTGGATATATCATTACTGTTTCCTCTCAAACTGTAAGCGATGACTCTAAAACTGTAGATTACGATCAGCGACTGCAAAACTGTCGGAAACATGGTGTTTACCCACTTTCATGTGCTCAGAAGACTTTGAATGAAATACAACTATTAAATATACCATTCTTATTTACGCTCAAACTGTAAGCGATGACTGTAAAACTGTAGAAAGACTTTTAATGGAACTCAGCCGAAGCCAGGCTCTTAAACTGTAAAAACTAATGCACTTCTCTTTCGCTCCTCGAACAGAGTATATACGTATATTATTACAAGAGTTAGAACTTCGATTGGAGTTGGAAGGGAGACGAGGGGCGGGTGGCAGCCATGTGTCAGCAGATTGGAGAGTTAGGATCGTTTCATTATGGAGCCGACGACGTTGTCTGCCTTTTGCAATTTGCTTGTTTTGTTTGCCCCGTCATGCAGGCCCAGTTTGTTTTTTAGTGGGCTGGGCCGCCAATTCGGAGCAATATGCAATGTCATATGGGGCCACGCCCCCCGCCGCCACCGCCCCCTTCCCTGGCTGTCAGCGGGCGAGCAGGCCCAAAAGACAGGGCCATAAATCGAGCGCATGTGTCCAGCAAATTGTCAAAGATCTTTTGACACCAGCTGCGTCAGCTGCTGCGGCCCCGAGCCATAGATGATAATTTATTTGATCACGCTTTCCCAGACGATGCGACGTTGACGGAAGCGCACGAATTGGCCAATTCGCCAATCCGCCAATTTGCCAATTTGCCAATTCGCGAGCGACGACAAAGCGAAACTCAACTTCGATTTGTTTGCATTAGTCGCAGCGATCAACTGTTCAACTGATCAACTGATCAACTGATCACTGATCACTGATCACTGATCGTCGCGGCCTTGGCGCCTTATTAAGCAAATGCATAAACAACTTCCTGGTTGTTAAGGATAAACACGATGCTCGCTTGACAAAACATTTTCTAATTAAATCTCTACACATAAATCATGACTAGAAAAGTAGATAATATTCGCGGCACGCGGTTCGAGATCCCCGGTTTGCAGCTGGAATTCGAAACAAACTAAAACTTTGGCGGGTTTTTTTTTCGGGGAATTAGAGATCCTGCTGCGAACCGGTTTATTTGAGAGAACACCAATTGGTAAAGCTCGAGCTCCGAATTCCCGGCTCGCAATTGGAATTCTAAACAAACAAAAATTGTTGCGTATTCTCTTTGGAAATTTCAATTCCTGCCTTGAACCGGTTCATTTAGAAAACTCTGATTGATATAAGAAAGGTTCGAGCTCCCGATTTGCAACTAGAATTCAACACAAAGAAGTTCGAGTTCCCGGCTTGCAACTGGAATTCCATACAAAGCAAAGCTCTAGCGGGCTTTTCTTTGGAAATGAAATTCCTGCTTCGAACCGGTTCATTTGGAATTCAACACAAACTGAAGCTCTTGAAAGCTTCTTTTTTGGGAACTTTAATTCCTGCAACGAACCGGTTCTTTTGGAAAATTACGATTGATATAACTCGAGGATCGAGCTCTCGGTTTGCATTGGAATTTGAATTCCAGCCTTGAACCAGTTCATTGTGGAAAAACTCCAATTGATTCAACTTTCCACACGGAGTTGGCCATGCTTTGGTGTGCTCGGTGCGGCTTTGATTTCTATAGAATTT
The DNA here is from genome assembly GCA_018903485.1 of Drosophila littoralis. Taxonomy (NCBI): domain Eukaryota; kingdom Metazoa; phylum Arthropoda; class Insecta; order Diptera; family Drosophilidae; genus Drosophila; species Drosophila littoralis. The sequence goes on from JAEIGF010000408.1 coordinate 1,547,338, forward strand.
ACGGACAGCAAGTAAATACATCTTGGCAATAAACAAAAATTTCTTGACACACATTTGTTGTAGGCAAAAATTAATCCAAAAAAAATAACCACATAAAAACCATGTTCTCGTTTACCTTCTGGAGGAACGAGGCGAAGAGGAACCAGCGCGAGAATGTCTCGCAGATCTGGAAGGATTTGAATGCAACATTTGTGACGTAAGCACAGAGTGAGAGTGAGACTGAGAGAGAGAGAGAGAAAGAGATGGACTAATTTGTGGCTGTGTTGCAGCTTCCTCGGTTGGAGCTGGTTGATCTACACCATCGCCGTCATTGTCATCTCCATTTGCGGCTACTTCGCCTACTGCGAGAGCTGCCGGAGAACTGAGATTGTTCGACGGAGACGCGTCGTTCAGCGCGCCCAGGAACGGTAAGTTCGGAAATCAAGAAATATTATTCTATGATAACATTCGAGCTTCAGATATGATAGAAATGAGCATAAGTTTATGTACACTAAATGAGAATCGCAGAGTAGGGCGGCGTTCAAATGTACGTTTGTATTCAAATAGCAACGCTCTAAAAAGCTATCTGCATTTTTTTAGTCTTTTCGATATGATTTCATAAGGTAGAAAAGTGCAAAATTTGAAATACAATAATATATGCTGCCTTACTTAAATTCGTGAGAATCGCAGAGTAGGGTTACATTTAAAAATACGTTTGTATTCAATTTGCAGGGCACTAGAAAGTTTTCTGCATTATTTTCTGTCCTTTTGATATGATATAATACGATAGAAATGGGCATAGTTTGATGTACTGTAATACATTCTGCCATACCTGATTTCGTGAGAATCGCCGAGTAAGGCGCCATTTAAACATACGCCTGTGATCAATTTGCAGCGCACTAAAAAGTAAGCTGCATTACTTTGTCATTTTGATATAATCTAAATGTGCATAATGTATGTAAGATGCAATCAAATATATCTATGCCTGTTTTAATACCTGAGAATCGCAGAGAAGGGCGGCATTTAAAATGTTTGCAGCCTTAGATCTCAACTACCCAGCTTAATTTGCAGAATTGTGGGAAAATGCCAATAAAATTTCGGAAACTCTTTTCACCAATTGTCCACCAATTAACGTGGAATGTCGGCGTCAGTCAGTTAGTCAGCCAAGAAGGACAACCATAGCATATGCTATGTATATGTAATAGATCTAATGGTATATACAAAATCCAATTACAATACATTTTCTGTGGTTACGTGCTCCACTTAACAAATGCGATTGAAACGATAATAATTCTATTTGGAATTCCGCAGTGCAGTCTGTGCAGTTCGATTGAAATGTTTATTTCGGGTTCGAACCATTAACTGCTCGTTTTTTTTTTTGTTTTGTTTTGTTATAGACCACCGCAGAAGCGACGCCCGAATGCTGCGTACCGGGATCATCAGATCTATCGTCACATCATACTCAGTGTGGCCAAGTATATGAAGAATCCAGAGGGAGTGCGACCGTTCATCGATCACATGGACCATCTGTACCCGTTGCGGCACTCGCAGGCCGAAATGGCGCTGAACATTGGCCACACTGGCAACGAGGCTAACGGCGCAGAGGATTGAGCTGGAAAGCTTGTGTCGGCATTATTTTCTAGATTTTTTTCTTTTGTTCAAATTATCGACACGCGAGCACACACAGACTGCAAATTTGATAGAGCCGCCCACGCCCCTTCTCTTTTAAACCACCATCGTGTTGAAACGAAAACAAAATTAAAGACAGACCACAGAACGCGTGCTTGTTTGTGCTCCTCTTCTTCGTCTACTCTTCTTCTACTATAACAGTTCATGCGCAGTTGCGCGCACAACTGATGCGGCCTAAAAATATGCAATGCTATTTATAACGGCGCGTCGTCGACTGGCCGCCGCTTCCAGCAGGCGACTGGAAGGCACAACAAATATAAACAAATGCCATGTGCGTCAAAAGCTCGGCGAAAAAGCGTCGCCATTAACTAGGCGAAAGCTCGCTCGCTCGCTCGCTCGCTCGCTCGGCTCTCTCTCCTGTTGCGTTCCAGCTCGCTCTCTCTCTCCCTCTCGCGCGAGCTCTCTCGGGGCGTTAGTCCACTTGCTGTGCGATTCGTTGGCCCAGTCGCCAGTCAGACAGTCAGCGCGTCGCACGTACGCACGCATCGAGCAGCAGCAGCAGCAGCAGCAGCAGCAGCAGCAGCAGTAGCAGCAGCGCGGGCGCGTTCAGTGGTTGTTGGAAACAGTCAGACACACACCAATACACCCACACCCACACCTACACACACACACACACACACACATACAGACGCGTGCGGCCAGCAAACAAAATTTTCTGTTCTTTCTGTTCCGCTTTTGGCCAAAGGTTTTTTCTTTTTAATTTCCCATTTTTCATTTTATGTGTCAACGTACGAAAAACGGGCAAGAAAAATATTTAAAAAAAATTAATAAATAAATAAATAAAAGAAAAGCGCAAAATTGATAAGATTTTCAGCTGTTTGCAGCTGGCCAAATTATGCAAATTGATTTAATTAACTTGTGAATAATTGAAACCGAAAAAAAAAATCAGGGCGCACACCTGCGCACATGTCACACACACACACACACACACACACACACACACACACACACAGACTGTGCGTGTGCATGTGTGTGTGTGTGTAGGCTCCTTTAAGTGTGTGTGTTGAAGGCTAAGCGAAGCAGCAGCAGCTCGCAAAAGAAAAGCCAACAAGTAAAAAAAGAAAAAAAAAAAAGAAAAGAATAAAGTGTGGCATGTGCCCCAAAAACATTGGAGGCAACATCAATGCCAGGCAGCACGTGTGGCAAGTGCGCGAAAACTATGCGGAAAGAAAATTGTGCGGAAATTGAAAAACTAAAAAAAGAATTCAACACAAAAGGCACACGAATTTGTAAAGAAAAGCCTGAAGCATTAAATATTATTAAATGCTAAAATTTGAATAAAATAAAAGAAAATAATTTTAACATAACCAAAGAAATATTTCAAATTGAGTACAAAAAGATAAAGAAAAATAGAAAAATAAGAAAGAAAAAAAAACAAGTAAAAAATATTAATAAATAAAAAATGATAAATTTTAAGAAAGTAAATGTTTTAGATTCAAATATTATTGCTTTCCAATGGTTATGAAGAATTTTAACAATACCAAAAGATATATTAAAAATTATAAACAAATCGTTGAAGAAAAAAATATAAAATATATTGAAAATTTTAGATACAACAAAAAAAAGTAATAAATAACAATAAAAATATAAAAAAATAAATGAAATTGAAAAACTTTGAAGAATGTCAAATAAATGTTAAAAAATTCTAAAACAAAAGCCTTTAGGCATAAAATATTTTTGAGTAAAATATAAATAAAAAAGCAGAATTGTTAAAATTCAAATAGATATTAAAAAGCTTTGAATATATGAAATAGTCGTGAATATTTAATTGTTTGCGAATTAAACAACTTTTTTTTTGATCCCAATCTCTTCAAACTTTTTGATTTATAACAATGCCCTTTATTAGACAGATCCCCGAACAGTTTTTTAAACAAAAATCTCCCTTGTAAATGAAGTCTTAACTTTTCTCTAAATGTTTCTTGAAGAAAAAAAGTCCAATATAAAGTCTAAACAAATGTTTCATCATCAACAAGAAGAGAAGAGGATATATTTACTTTTAACAGAAAAGAACCTTTAACAGACGTTTAACAGAAAAGTCCAGTGTTAGTCAGTGTTCTGTCCGCTTAAGCGAGCTTTCACTGTGCTCCTTTCAAATACCCTATAATGCGAGGCCTTAACATTTATCTAAATTGTGTTTTAGGCCCGTATTTAAATGGCGCATAACTTATCGTTATCTGTAACTTAACGTTAAAATCAATTTGAATTAAACGCATGCATTAAAATATTATTTGATTGATTTACGAGCGGCCTAATCAGTGTGACCTAATCGTAAATAATGCCCACGCACCGAGACATTTGATAGTTTTCCGCCCCGTTGCAGCCAAACAAAGTGATAAAGACAAAGTGTTCAAGACAAAATGTAATAAATGTAACTAAATATACAACAACAAACAAACAAATAACGAGAGAAAAAGCAACAAAAAACACCAAACAACTTAATAAACGACAACAAAAAAAAGAACAAAATACAAAAACGAATCTGTAACCAAAAATGTTGAACAACACTCGAAAGATGTCATGTCAAAGGTGAGTATACAACACTGGCTGCAGCCATAGACACACCTAGAAACAACACACACACACACAGGCACACACACACGCACACACACATCCTACCGCAACAGCAAGCGAAGCAGCAAAGCAAAACATAAACAACCCCAAAAATGCCCACAAAAGCCAAAGTTAACGGTTCCTGGCAGCCAAATGCTGCGCTGCTCGCTGCGCACTCCAGCATCTGCGTCGGCGTCGGCGTCTCTGCAGCTGTGCCTTCAAATAGGCAGCGCAAACAAGCAAATTGCTTGAAAAGCTCAATGCAAAAAATGTTTGGCAAGCCAAGCCAGGCAGTCGCTGAGCAGCTAGTCAAATGTTTGGCTAGCAGCAGGCAGGCTGCAGCAGAAAGCAGCGCAGGCAGCGCAGTCACTCCGCAGTTAGTCGAAGCAGCAGGGAGGAGCAGGCGACAGCAGCAGCAGGCGACAGCAGCAGCAGGCGACAGCAGCAGCAGCAGCAAGCAGGCAGGCAGCGCAGTCACTGAGCAGCTAGTCAAATGTTTGGCTAGCAGCAGGCAGGCAGCAGCAGAAAGCAGCGCAGGCAGCGCAGTCACTTAGCACTTAGCAGGCAGGCAGGCAGCGCAGTCACTTAGCATCTAGTCGAATGTTTGCCAAGCAGCAGCCAGGCGGGCAGCGCAGTTAGCGCAGCCAGCAGCCTGCCGGGATTAGCGCCAGCTAAAGCCAAGTCGCTGCGTAAATATTGAAAAGCTCATTTGAGCAGCGCTGCCAGCGTCGCTTCAGCTTTACATTTAACGTTTTTATGCTTCACACACACACACACACACATACACGTGCAACTTTTAACAGGCTTATCAATTGAAACAGTTTCCAGTGCGTAAATTATCAATTTATGCTTTAAATATGCATGTAAATATTTATTAAATCAAACTAATGCGATTTGGTTTTAGTGAAAATTAAAAGAAATTAAGTTAGCTTTAGTTTTTCGGGGAAAATTGTTTATAAAAATTTAAAAGAAATCAATTTTCTTTCGGCGTAAATTAAAGGAAGTAGGTCCCTGCGGCTTATCAATAGTTAAATACCCTGTAAATGTTTCATATAAAAACTCAAGTTTGAGCCAAGTTTTTAAGGAGATATAAAAGTTCGCTTTAAGTAAGATTTTGGGTATTTAGCAGGCTGATAGCGACACAACAGCCTATCGATAACATCCTATCGATAACTAGCTGTTAAATAGTGTGCGATAACTAAGAAAAGAGTGTTGGACAATTGAAGAATGTCTTAGAAAGAGTCGACAGCAAAGAAACGAATAAGACTTTTTGAGCTACGTTTGGTTGGAAAATCTTGGAAATTTTCCGATTAAAAAATTGCTTTTTTTGGGAACTTATATAATTTCAAGATAAACTTAAAGCTTTGACAAAAGTCAATTTGTTTTCCTTTTCTTTTTTATAATTTGTTAAAATTTTGAGCATTCCATTTTGGGTATTGCAAGTGTTTTCTTTCGCTCGCATTGCCCCATTTCCAGTAACAGCTTTTCTTTTATAGGCAATTTAGCTTTGGGGGTGCGAGTATGGAGGGGGGGGTCATAAAATGCCGCAGAGCCTGAGCCTGTCGTGTCCTGGCGCTTATCGCAGCTGTCTTCTTCTTCTTCTGCTTCTGCTTCTTCGGCCAGTTGTTTATTTTGTCGTAAATTTTGCGGCTCAAGGACGGCGCGCCCGTATCATAATAAGGGGGCGTGGGCGGGTGGCAGGGGGCCGGGGGTTGGGGGGTCAGTTTATCGATCACACAATGGGAAATTTCACACCTTGCCACAAAAAGTCGCGTTGCAATTTGTGTGTTGTGTGTTACGCCCACTTCAAGGTCGCCTTCGGCTGCCTTTTGCATAACTCAAGGGTCGCCAGATGGACCCCCCCCCTCTCTCACTCCCCTCTCTCTCTCTCTGAGCTGGGAACTTTCACACATGGCCGCATGGCTGCATGCAACATTTGCACTTGCGTCCAGCTCACAAATTACGTTGCATACTTCAAGGCTGACCGCTAATTTACATGTCGAACGGCGCGTGCAACACTTGCCGGCTTTCTTTTCCCTTTCTCCCTCCAAGGGCTTTTCTTGGTAAGCCCTCCCACCTTCGCCCCCCACCCCCTTCTTATGGCCATGGTTATAAGCTGGCGCGTAATTGTTTTCACTTTTCCCTCGCTTCCACGCCCACATTTTCAATTAGCCTAGAAACAACTTAATATCCCCCTCTGCATATACGAATTATATATTTATGGGGCATATTGGGAAAAAACTCCCTCCTTGTCAGCTTTCCTTTCTCTCTCTCTCTCCTCTCTCTCCTCTCTCTCCTCTCTCTCTCTCACTCTCTCACTACTACTATTTATAATATATACTACAGAAGCGAAGTTCATCAATAATGCATTTTTCATAGTCTGTTCTTCAAAATTCTTGTAAGAAATATTTCCCCAAATTCTCACCTAGACATGGCCCAAAATTTCCCCTTATCATAACTCGGACAAAACTCAACCGATTTGCAAAACGTTTTATTACTCGTTCATGTATTAGACTCTAGAATAATTTTGCTTTGAAATCTGGCAACATAGTTTTTTCATGTAAAAATGTCCTACATAAAAGTTGGATAGACATGGATCAAAATTTCCCATTCTAATAACTCGGTCAAACCGAATACGATTTCCATGAGGTTTGTTTTTTTCAGCATGGTTTTTCCTCTAGATTGAATTGGCATTTAAATTCTTGGTCACAGTTCATGTAAATAGTGTGCATAAAATACCATAAAGATGGGACTAAATTCTCCGAAGTTAATCAACACTGCATTTCTCATATGCATGTATGTATATATACGTGCGTGTGTGTGTGTGTGCTTTTGTGTGTGTTTCTGTGTATGGCGGGAATCTTGAATGTTTGCAAAAGCAGGTGGCCGCTGGGTCTAGGGTATCTCCTAGTCGGCTACTTCCTGCAGTCATTCCTTCCACACTCTTTCAAAAAGTTGTACACAATTGATATAAATTAAAAACATCAATATATAGCTGAAATACCACGGGAAATACATGGAAACCCCCGTGGAAAATGCGCCATTTAATTTTCCGCTTCAAGTTGAAGTGGAAAAGTGAAAAGCTCAAAGCATTGCCCCCAGCCTAATATTAACACATTTGGCTGATCAAATTGTAGCATATGCTTATATATATCTACCTCATTTATTATATATGTTCATGTGTCACATGCGCCTACGCCAAGATTTACGAGCGCAACGTGTCCGTTTTGGCCCACGTCGCGTGTTCTGTTCCGTTCCATTCCCTTCCATTCCGTTTCGTTTCGTTCCGCTCGGTTGGCCCCCAGCTTTGGGCCAGACATCTGTTATCACTAAGCTGAAAAGCGAAAGGAAATTAGAAAGTAAGAGTGAGCACATAAAAACAAACCAAATACATATAATACAATATATATGCACGACGGAAAAAACGTCAACAACCGAAAGCTAAATATAAAAGAATGTGAAAAACAACCAAAATATTCTCTCGTGTGTCTATAGAAAAACTGCGTGAAAATTTGGAAAGACTTGCGTAGACTACGAGTTACTCTATATTTAGGCAATGTAAAGCTACATTTTCTACAATTTTACATGAGTTTTCCATCTGCCTGCCCCAATAAGGTGTTTTCATGATTTCCACCAAGAAGCGTGGAAAACAAGTGGAACTCTTTTTTATTATATTTTCATTAATTTCATGCTTGTCTTACCTGTTTTCAAATGCTTTACATACATCTGGCTCATCGTGACTGCTTCTTATCTATATATGAGTCCCTTTGTTTAGACGGACAGATTGATTGACTGATGGGCTCACTGATTGACTGATTGATGAGCAACGAAATAGGAGCTATAAAGCTGAATATTGTACATCTGTTGGGCAGATTTGGCTGCTTGCTATCTAAATAAATGAAACCGCTTGTTTAGACAGACCGATAGACTGATAGAGTGATTGACTGATTGACTGATTGATTGATTGACTGATGGACAACAAAATGGAAGCTAAGCTACCTTCTTTCTAGCTGCTTTTTGTCTACGCATATCAAACTGTTTGTTCAGACTGACTAATTGACTGATTGATTGACCAACTGATTGATTGTTGAATGAGACGAAAAACGAAAAAAAAGCTTTGAGCTGAATTTTGGATATCTGTCTGGTTCATATTAGAGTGGCTTCTTCTTCATATATATAAATATATTAGTATATGACAGGACAGACGGAATAATTAATTGACTGACTGATTGATTGACTGATGAATAGCGCACAGTGCAAACAGTAAGAGCTAGAGAGTAGAAATTTACATAGAAGTTACCTTTTATAACGTAAATGAAGATTATTTCTTGCGAAAGGTCGGCAAATGCTCAACAATATATATTTCAACTGCATTTCATTTTCATATTCCAGTTCATTTTAATATAGAACTTTTTTAACTATAACTTAAACTTTCGCCTGATTTTATTCAAATATACTCAGCAAATTGAATGAGGAATACTTTGCTGTCCGGCATGTGTTTGCTTTAGACAACATTCGGAAATACATGCTAGACGGCATTACCTTCACTTTTTCTGTCCGATATCTGACACACCTGAGCTTTATATTTCTTAACTTATTACCATTACATTCGGTATTACCTTCGCTTGTGCTGTCCGATATCTGACACACCTGAGCTATATGTTCGCCAACTTATCGCCTTTTCTTACAGCCTGTCATTTAATGTGTCGTATTTTAGAAGTGGAAATAAGTTTTTAAGCATTGCGGAACATCAAAAGAGACAAACGACGACGTCAGCTGTCAAGGGTCGCTGCCAGTCACAGCAGCGACTACCACGCCCCAAAAAGTGCCTCACCTATGTATGTATATATATATATTTTATTTAATTGGTGCCCCGATTAAGATATAGTTATCTGGCCTAATAGAGAGTTGGCTGCAGAATGACGGCAATTGTCAAGTGTGTGTGTTGCATAAAGCGCCAGCGAATCGCCCCAATGCCAAACTGTGCGCACAACAATTGCCCCATGCCGCTTGCCACATGCCACATGCCGCTTGCCGCAAGCCGCAGACCCAGCCCCAGACAGAAGCCAAAGCTAGAGCTATGAAATAGTCGGGCGCCCAGCGTGGGGCCAATAAATTGCAAATGAAATACAAGTAAAAGAAAATACGGCAAAAAGAAGTCGTCCATCTCTCTCCCACTCACACTCTCTTATTCGCCTAGTCTTTCCCTCTCTTTCCCCCCCTCCCTTTACCACTCTAACTCGCATGCTCACTCTCTCCCTCCCTCGCTCCCTCTTACACGTCCTTTCAATTGGCAATGCAGCGCACAGCTGATGCGAATACCTCAACGCCGCACAGTGGTTCGCACATAGCTGAGTATGGTACGAAAAAATCATATAACAAGCTCTTATCAAGGCATGTCAAACTTTTTGAGCAATTGCAAGTTTGTAGTTTTTTAACAATTTTAAACAAAATGTATACAAAAAATTTTAAAAAATATCTAAACAATATTTTCAAATAAAATTTAAAGAAAATTTTCCAAAAAAATAAAATTCAAAATAAAAAATATAATTTTAAGCACATTGTGGCCCACTGTGCATCATCATATACAACAAGCTCTCATCAAGGAATGGCAAAGTTTTTGAGCAAACGCAACTTGCAAGTTTTTCAGGCTCTGAAGACAATTAAATTTTTTGAATAACCGCAACTTACAAGGTTTTTTTTTATCAATTTTCTGGCCCACTGGCTCTCATCAAGAATTGCCAAACTTTTTGAGTACAAGTAAATTAATTTTTTTGAACAATCACAACTTACAAGTTTTTTAACAAGTTTTTCTTACGCTGTGAACCACTGTGCGTCGCCTTATGCCACGGCCAATGATCAAACAAGATCTCATCAAAACTAAATCCAACTTTTTGAGCAATTGCAACTTTTAAGTTTTTTAATCAGGTTTTTCTTGCATTGCGTCCCACTGTGCGTCGCCGCGCCAGCCACGGCCGCTCAGTTGGCGCGCAGCTTATCAATCAAACGGCAAATAATAGCAACAAATAAACGAGCAGCGGCAACAACAACAACAACAAAGCGAACAAATTGACAAATTGACATATTGATGCATTGACACATAGATGGCGCCTGCAATGGCTGCGGCTGAATGTCAAGTTGCAGGCGGACTCTTCTTCTTCTTCTTGTTGTTGTTGTTGTTTTTTATTGATTGACTGTGTGTGTGTTCGTGTGTGTGTGTGTACGTGTGTGTGTGTGTGTGCCTTTTATAGCCGGTATCAGGGCGCAATTGTCCTTAGCCTTAGCGCGTGTTTTATTTATTACGCATACGTCGCGTTGCCCAAGGCGACAAGGCTGCAACGGCAAATGGAAGGACAACAAATAGAAGAGCAAGAAGCAGAAGCAGCAGCTGATGAAGCAGCGTGTAAAAGCAAGCCGAGCAGCATGTCGAAAGTAATTTACAACATTTTGCAACACTGACAACTAAATAAACGAAGCCGAACGTTTCCAGGGAAATCAAAGCAAGCCAAAAAAAACGAGAAGTAATTATTATAAAAAAAAAAGAAAAAAAAATAAAAGGGCATTGGGAATAAAACAATAAAGTTAAACTAAATACACGGGCGCGTCGCCGAGGCGCTGCGTGTCCTTGGCCAAAAGCCACCAGCCAAAAAAAAAAAACGAGTCAACGGGCAAATTGGGCCAAATAAATATATATATATTTGTATTGCGTATACGCCATGTTGTGCCTTAAATATATACACACACACACACATACATACATACATACATATAGACAAAGGCGAAACGCGGCTATTTTATGCCTTTGACACGCCCCCTCCTACCTGAAGCCCTGGCAAACACGTGAGCTACAGCTTTATTTTGTTTGTGGGCATATTTTGGGCCACCCTAATTTGAATTTTCGTTCATAATCACATAGTAATTACCAGCAATTATTTGAGCAGCATGAAAAATGGGACTCTATTATGAGAGTACTTAAGGAAAAGCTGGCTCGCCCTCAACTCGACTAGCAGATACCCTGTGTTCAGCACAAAACAAGCAGAAATAATCTAAAGAAATATTGAGGCATAAATGTGATCATAAATATAAAATTCATTTCATTCTGACATTTGCGACTTAAGAAGAGCTTTTGTTGGAGATCTAGCACTAGAAAATATCCTGTATCTGATACAAAAGGGAAATATGTTATCCAAAATGTCCCTGAGCTAAGTGCAAAAACAAACCTGGGCTTATAAATGTGAGCAAAAACAAATAAAAGTGTTCTAGTTGGGAGTGCATGACTATGAGATACCCTGTGTCGCGCTGCCGTTGAACACACTGCATCTTACTTTTATACATATATATACTAATACACACACACACACACACCCACAAGCCAATGCATTGTTCCCTCTAAGCATGAGTAAAAATTTCCCTTTATCATAACTCGGTCAAATCTCATTCGATTTCCATGACTTTTGGCTTTTTCTTCATGGTTTTCACTCTAGATTAGTTTGGCATTTAATTATGACATCGACTTTTTTGGTCGAAATTCATGTACAAATTGTACCCTTTAAAATGTGTCACGGGACATGGGTCAAAATTTCCCATTCGCATTACTCGGTCAAAACTCGACAGATTTTTACGGGGCTTGGCTTTTTGTTCATGATTTTCCCTCTAGATTAATTTGGCATTTAAATCTGACAACACAAGTTTTGATCGAAATTCATGTCAAAATTATCCCCTTAAGAATCTGTCTCAGGACTTGGGTTAAAATTTCCCACTTTCATAACTCGCTCAAAACTAGTTAAATTTCCATGAGATTTGGCTTTTTGTTCATGATTTTCCCTCTAGATTAATTTGGCATTTAAATCTGACAACACATGTTTTGATCGAAATTCATGTCAAATTTATGCCCTTAAGAATCTGTCTTGGCTCAAAAATTTCCCATCGCATAACTCGCTCAAAACTAGTCAAATTTCCATGAGAATTGGCTTTTTCTTTATGGTTTTCCCTCTAGATTAGTTTGGCATTGAAATCTGGTCGAAATTTAAGGACTCAGCGTATCAGGGTATTCATTTATGAAATGCACTTGCTTTGCCGTCATTTGCGCTGAGCGCAGACAAAGTTTCGCGGCCAAGTTTTATTTTGGCTTCGCTCCAGGCTCCAGGCTCCAGCCCAACATGCCACATGCCACATGCAACAGGCAACAGGCAACTTGCAACAAAGTTGGTAAGTTCTTAAGCCACGCCGTGACGAACTGCTTCCCAAAGGATTCAGTTGCCCGTTGCGAGAATTCAATTTCCATAATTCAAGCGAACCGAGCCGAAGCAAGGGCAGAGTTTGCCACGCTTTGTGCCTAAAAATAAACAGCATTAAAAATAGACGTGGCAACAAAAGCAAACAAAGCAATAATAATAATAGCGAGCGTGCTCCGATCTAGGGTATCCGACTAACGCATACCCTGTAGCTAGAGTCAAGTTTTCCCTCAACTCTACGCTCTGCTAAGATACCAAATAAATTGTTAAATAGAAGATAAATTTCCGTACTTAATTATATTTAAGAAGCAGAGGGGCAAGATATACTCATATATACCTATATACTGTCAATATTGATACTTATCGATATACTGCAAATATCGATATTTATCGATATACTGTGCTTGGCAAGATATATCGATATAAATGCATTGCTGCGTATAAAGTATGAAAACCAAATTTTCAAGATTTAAATATCGATATTTATCGATTTACTCTAATGGCGCAAAGTTATCGATATGTCCCAATACCGATATTTATCAGTGGAATGGGGTGTACTTATCGAAATAATAACTACTTTTTTAAATAATCGATAAATATAGATATTTAACTTTCAACATTTTCTATATTCCAAATATAAAATATTTGGCTAGTCCATAACGCAGCACAATCGATTTTATCGATTGAAGTTTATCGATAAGAAGTTATCGAATATATAAAGTTTGCTGCCCAAGTCGCGACAAATCGACAAGTTCCTGCTCAAAGTCAATATACAGCTTCTTGGGCATTTGCAAAGGGTTTACAGGGTATTCAAAAAAGAAGTGCTGCCAAGGTAAACGACAGGCCGGCGCTCTGCCGAGCTGCTGAGGTCATGCTTATATAAGCCTGCCTGATGACGCGCCTGTCAAACACCCGCAGCCACCTGCAGCCCTCCCGCTCGCCCCCTCCCCCACCCTCCTCCCGCCTGTCCACAGCAGCCTTGCCGCAGCGTCCTCTTGTGCTGTCGCCGCAGCCAACGTCATCGACTGAGCATCCTCTTCCGCTTCCTTTATAAATACATATATATAGTATATGTATATCCTTTTTTTAGCTTGCACTCGCCTTTGCCTTCGCTCGCTTTCGCATTTGCCTTCACTTTGGGCGTGGGTTAGGGTATGCGCCGAGTGCGGCTTGGCGCGCCCAACCTAACCTGCGCTGGCATTTAAATATGATTTTATGGCGTCGTCGTCGTCGTCGTCGTCGTTGCGCGTGGCTTTCTAAATCAATGTGGCGTCATGTGTGCTATCCTCCCTTCCCCCCTAGACCCTATACTCTGCTTAGATACATTTGTATCTGTATCTTCTGCGCGCGTATCTGTGCGAGTGTGTTGCGCCATAAACACGCATGCGATACATATTTTATGGCTGCAAATGAAATTCACACACACAACCGCACACACACACACGCACACACACTCGCCCCTTTTCAAGGGACTGCATACACTCGCGTGCATCTGTTTAGAAACTAAAAGTTTTGCTTTGTTTTTGCCAGCAAAGTTGACAGCATGAATCTCATAAATCTCATTGCTATTTTATGTAGCCCAGTTTGGAAAGTTCTCGAAAGGCCTACCCTGTAAAAAAAAAACCGAAGGCTATGCATATGATTTAATACCCTTGCGAAAGGGTATTATGTTTCGCACTTAAACATCCATTTAACATGCTGCTCTTAACAGCTGTTCTGTTAACATAATTGGTTTCTGTTAACATTTTTATGTTGTTTAACATTGCAAAGTCCTGTACAATGTTCTTTCAGGAACTTATTTTGAGACAAGTTTCAAGCTTTACGCAGAAACCCAACTTTCTCGATTCTCAATTCAAAGCAAGGATTTTCTGAGCCTAGTTTCATGCTTTTTTCCCTGCTTAGGATTTCAATGAGATTCTATCTGCAAGCGTGGTAAATCAGCGGAAAATGATATTATGAAGTTTTATTTACCATCCGATTTATTTTCAAAGAAAATTGTGAGAAATTTTCGAAGGGTTAAATGAACGAAAGTTTATCTTTCCGCTTAAGGACATTCAACCCAAAACTAACCTGGGCGGAAACCTTGGATTCCAACTTTTGACTATTCATTTGATTTGAATTTAAAGTTATTTTCAAATAACTATGTAAAATACAATTTTAGTTAGTACGAATAAATTAAAAACTTCCACGCGTGGAAAATAGGTGAAAGCTTAATATCTACGAATAGAAGCAGCAAATCGGCCACGGGCAAAGCCGGGTAATGCCCGCTGGCTTTATAATATTTGCCGTGCCATAAATAATGTTCAGCAGCAGGAAACTTATTGTGCTCGGCAATCAAAATGCCAACGCACAGGCAGAAGAAGAGGAAGAAGAAGTATTGAGAGTGGAAAATAAAATGGCAAAAGATTTTCCTAATTAATCATAAATATTCACGTGCTTATTGATTTTGTGCTTTTGGCATTGTGCAAATGGGTTCGCTGAACCCTTGGCCCTTCCCCCCGCCCCCTCTCAGCCCCTGCCACGCCCCCTGCTGTATAGCTCATTATGCAACGGTTAGTTGGCAGCAATAACAGTTATTTCATTGTAATTGCCTCTGGCCGAGCAGCTCGCGTCGCGTTGGCGCCGTCATCAAGCCATTTTCCACAAATGACATGAAAAACCAAAACCCACCCACCCCACACTCTGCCCCTCTTGCCCTTGCAGCTGCAGTCAACGCTTACGCAATGATTGACAATCTGCAGTAGGGGTGGGGAAAAGGCGAGGGGGGGGGGGGAGGTCTGGCTCAGCCAAATGCAATTTTCATTGTTATTTATCACCTGCGTCGTCTGTCGCACCTTTTGCGCTGTTTGGCATTAATTAAATTACCAAGTTGAGAGACGGCGTCGACCAAATGACAAACTTGTCCCCCTCCCTCTGGCTCTACATACACCTCCCCGCCCACCCCCCCTCGCCACATTTACCTTACACAATGCAATCGTGTGGCCGCCCGCGTGGCGCCCAGCTGCTGTCCTTTAATGGCATTTGATAATGGGCTGCCGCATTTTTGTTTCTGTCCGCCAGCAAAATGGCAAAATGACGTCGGCTCCATGATGCTGATGAGACAGCCCCTACCCCCCACCCTCCCCCCCCCCGGCGGGCTGGTGTGTTGTAAAGATGTAGCTGAAGTCGTTGGCTCCATAAGTGCTGATTGCTTGTGATTGAGATCGATTGCGGAAAGCACTAAACAAAAGTGACAAATTCTAAATGGGGACAGTTGCTGGCTAAAGGTCATACAGTTTGAGAGTCACAGTTTGACAGTTTGAGAGTCGGAGAAGAAAGTCAAGAGCTTAAAGCTGAACTACTTAAAATGACAAGAATAACTTATTTATGTAGCTTGACAGTCACAGTTTGACAGGCACAGCTTTTATCACAGTTTGACAGTCACAGTTTGAGAGCTATTTTAAATAGTTAAAAGAGTAAGACTGAGCTGACCATGAAATGGCAAATGAATCGCTTGCTTATTACATTCGTGCACAGTTCGACAGGCATAGTTTGTCCGGCACAGTTTGACAGGAACATATTGATAGTCACAGTTTGACAATCACACCACTCAGGCAAAATAGTTATGACACAAAAGTTAAGCTAAGTATTATACTGACAAAAATTCATTATGTATACCGTTTGACAGTCACAGTTTGGTCACTCCATTTTGACAGCACAGTTTGAGAGCTACTACAACTACTGCAGCTATGGATGCTGCCTAAAACAGAAAAGGGACTTAAGCTAAGCTACCTCCAAATGAAAAGGGTCTATCGAAGTTGTCGAATATACAAATGAGATACACAGTTTGAAAGCCACAGTTTGAAGCATCCTGGAGCATACTTGTGCACGCACTTCTAAAACTGTGCAAAACAAAATGCCATATTCAAGCTTATTAACAAAGCGCTTGGCTTATTCAAGGGTCTTTCATTCATGCCAAATATATACTAAGCATTTCAAACTGTACAGTTCGAGCTGCGCTGCAGCGCATTGTTTGTGCAGTCACAATGCGTCAAGTGGCTGCTTTGACAGCAATGACTCTCAAACTGTGTCAAGTGCACAGTCGCAAAGTGGGTCACTGCAGCAATAGGCGGCAGGCTGGGGGAGGCAAGGGCTAGGGGGGCGTGCCTGGGGGTGGGAGTGGGGTGGTCTGGCAGTCGAAATGCTCAAAGTGGCATTGGCAGGATAAGGACGCTTATGTAAAGCATTTTATGCAGCTAAAAGGCTTAAGTTGAATCATTTATAGAACTGGGCCAAGCACTTGATATAGCTTATCTGTATATAGAAGAGAGTTTGTCCAAACTGACTGATTGAGAGACTGAATGATTGACAGACTGAATGTCTGTGTGACTGACAGACTGACTGACATATTGATAGACGGACTGACTGAATGAGGGACTGACTGATTGACAGACTGACTGTCGGACTGAGTGAATGACTGAATGATTGAATAATTGAATGACTGATTGACGGACTAACAGACTGAACGACTGAGTGACTGAAAGACGGACAAACTGAGTGACTGACTGGCTGACTGACTGACGGATTGACTGATTGAATGACAGACTAAAAGACTGAGTGGATGAATTAATGATTATATGACTGACTGAATGAATGACTAGATTAAAGACTGACTGACGGATTGAGTGAATGACTGTCTGATTGAATGACTGGCTGATTGAATGGCTGAATGACTGACTGACGGACGGACTGACGGACTGATGGACTGACTAAAGAAATGAATGACTGAGTGACTAATTTAATGACTGACAAAATGATTGACTGATGGAGTGACTGATTGACAGACTGAATGACTGACTAACTGATTGACTGAATGAATGTCTAACTGACTGAAATAAATGAATGACTGACTCAGCGATTGATTGATGGACTGATTGACTGACTGACGGATATTTAATTTAACAATTTGTTTAATTGAATTGAAAATATGATAATCTTAGATATGCAAAATGGGTGTAAGCAATTAAGATAAGGTTTCGACACGACAGTTTTGAAGATTTTAATAGCTATTTTCTTAAGGAATTGATTGTCGAGTAATTGCGGCTTTCTTTTGCGCTGAACTCGGTGCGACGAATATTAAAGTGATATTCATTCGAGCCGGGCAACGCCGGGTACTTATCTCAAGTAACAAATGAATGCCTAATGCTTGCTTTCTCATCCACAGATGCGCACAATTAGCTTAAACTGACAGCAACAACAACAACAATACGTAGAGGAAATATAAAAAAAAAACAACAACAAAAAAAACTACAGCCAGAATTTACAAGCAAAAGGATAATCACAAAGCACAACGCAGCAAACAAATAATTAAACAAATAATTAAACAAATAATTAAACAAATAATTCAACCAATAATTAAACCAATAATTAAACCCATAATTAAACAAATAATTAAACCAATAATTAAATAAATGCAATTAAAAAGCGAATAAAAATCAAGCATAAAAAAATAAACAACAATATTTTCAACGTAGCACATCAAAAGCCTTACGAATATTAAAAAAAAAAAAAAAGGAAATAAAAGAAATAGAAAAAAATTTGTGCTGTGCTCTAATTCTAGTCGCAAATAAATTTCAATAAAATACATATATATTAAACTAAAACTAAAATTAAAATTAAAGCTAAATACAAATTAAATAATAATTGTAATTGTAATCATTATTCTTCCACTTCAAACGTTTGAAATGTGTAATTTTTCAATTCAATAACAAATAACAACAAAAAAAACTAAACAAATTAATTAGTCAACAAATTTAGAAGCAACAACAACAAGTAAACATATTATACATAGTGCATAGATAATTATATATACATATATATATATATATATATAGATATATATAGATATATTCGAAGTTTTAGTAGCGCATTAAAATTTTATTAAAATTAGCAAAAAGCGTTGTGAATTTAATATTAAAAAAAAAAAAACTAAGCAAAAGCAAATATTGGGAAAAAACCAAAAACTATTGTCTATTAGTAGTTTTTAACGGTAAATTTTAAATCGAATCTTTTAAACGAGCTTCTTAAACGAATTGCAAACAAGAACGAAAAAACAAAACAAAACAAAACAAAACACATTCACCTTAACCTTAAACGGCAGCGAATAACGGTTTAGCCTAAAAGCAGGCAACACGAAAACTTATACAAATTCGGCGACGCCAGCTGCGACGTCGACTGCAACGACAACTGCAGCAGCAGCAGCAGCAGCGGCAGCGGCAGCGACCTTGGCGTGCGCACATTTGCATTCGGCTATTGGACAATAGAGGGCGCCACGTCGTCATGACAGGCAGTGAGGCCGGCGGCTTACGTGCGATTGTGGCCTTCGCATAACCTTAAGCCCGGGGCGCGCGCTTTCACCTTTTGCCGCGGCTGGCCATTAAAATGCAGGAAATGAGCTATCTGCAGGATAATTCCAAATTGGAGGCACTCACCAAAGCCGTACTCATCTCCATTGTGGGCGTGGCCATAGTACTATCCAATTTGTTAATTATAGCCACCTATGCGAACTTTAAAGGTGAGTTGACGCTCCCTTTGCGGGAAATTTGGAACGTTTAACCGGGAAAGTACCTATACTTAAAGACCTGGGCTGTCTTTTGGGCATAATGCAGAAATCTACTTTAACAGTTAGCTTAACTCAAAGATTAAACTTAAAACTAAACTGAACTATCTGGTAGTCGGCATCGAGAAGTCTATTAAGTCTAAGAGTTCTCGGCACTTCCGAAAGCTACCAATTTATTATAGCCCTTGCCAAAGAGAAAGTCTCTTTAAGGGCTGCAAAATATATTAGATAACTTAGATAATTTACACTGAGAAAAACTTCATTTTCCATCAATGTGATATAAATACCGGATTGATAAGATTTAACTCATATGTCAGAAGCATAGGCAAAATATTAAAAGAACAAATAGTTGTTCGTACAAAAACTCAAACTTTGAGGAATCATTTCTCAAACTCAAACTTCGAGGAATCATTTCTATGATATAATGGGCTGACCCGACCGTTCCCGACATATAGTATAGACATATTAGTTTGCATAAAACTAGACAAACGCACGGACGAACATGAGAAAATTGATTTGACTTTTGATACGGATCAGAAATATATATTTACTTTATGCAGTCAAAGATGTCTGCAACAGTAGAAAACATTCTAGAAAAAATACCCTCTAAATTATGCATGCAATTCAATCAGATCTAGCTTAACAGCTGTTATATTTACATAATTGGATCATGTTAACCTTTACGATAATAAGATATCTTAAAATGCATGCAATTGTATCAGCTTGTGGTTGTACTTTCTAGATGTCCTTGAAAATTCATGCAATTCTATTAATTGTTTTAAAAACTGTTATCTTTACATTATTAATCCGTGTCTCTCTACAAGTGCTTCGAAAATGCATGTAATTATGTAAGCTGCTTCTAACAGCTGTCAGCTTAACATTATTGTTTTCTGTTAACATGTATGTTATTTAACATTGCAATTGTATGCATTTTGCAATTGAGCCGCAAGCAAAACGTTCCAAATTCCCCACAGTGCTGTGTTGAGTTCGAGTTCGAGTTGAGTTCGAGTTGAGTTTGAGTTAAGTTGAGTTGAAGTTGAGTTTGAGTTCGATTTTCAACTTGCGTTCCACACAGGTCCCACAGAGGTGATTAACTATTATCTGCTATCGCTGGCGATTGCCGATCTGCTATGCGGTCTGCTGGTGGTGCCCTTCTCCGTCTACCCCGCGCTGACTGGCGAATGGATGTACGGGGATATCGTTTGCCGTTTCACCGGCTATCTGGAGGTCACCCTATGGGCCGTATCCGTCTATACGTTCATGTGGATATCGGTGGATCGGTATTTGGCGGTGCGAAAGCCGCTGCGCTACGAGACGGTGCAGACGAAGACGCGGTAAGCGATGGGCGACAAGCGACTATCGATAAACGATCAACGATTAATTGTGTTATCGTTGCAGCTGCCAGTGCTGGATGGTGTTCACATGGATATCGGCCGCTTTGCTGTGCTGTCCCCCAATTTTGGGCTACACGCAACCGATTGAGAACAATTTGTCGCACATTTGCATGCTGGACTGGGGCAATATGGCGGCATATACCGTTACATTGGCAATATTAGTATTAGGTCCCAGCCTGATATCGATAGTACACAATTACGGTTATATATTTGTAATGATGCGCAAGCTAAGATCCGGCGAGCCCATACACGATAAAGAATATGCAACTGCATTGGCTGAAAATTTATCGAACCCTAGTCATATGATGTCATTCGCATTAGTCTTTGCATTCTGGATGTCCTGGCTGCCATGGATACTATTGCGTCTATACGAGGCGGTCATGGGCGAGGTTATCCAAAGTACTCTCATCAATTTTGCGGTCGTCTGGATTGGCATATTGAATTCATTTTGGAAAATTCTCATAATGTCTAGCATGTCGCCGCAATTCCGTATCGCTTTGAGAGTATTTTGCTTAACCATCTGCTGTAAGACTAAGGGCAGATTGCAAGCGGAATTAATCGGGTTGGACCCAGATGACTAGAGTCGTTAAATTTTCAAGTATAAATTGGTTGTAAAACGAGAAAAATGATAAGAAAAACATGCATCTCTGTGTCATTGCCACAAAACATTTACATATAGTTGCCACGCCCTCCCAATAACTGAATCGTACTTGCCGCTAGGCCACATAGTTGCATATTTTATGGATCGCCGGGGACGCTACGCGCAACACTCCAAACCCAAAATCCGTAAGAAACACTCTAATTGAAAGACATATTCATTTGTTAGCACGTAAGCTAAGTTTTGGTAAGAGAGTTTTTAACATAATTATGTTTCGGATTCGATTGTATTATGTATTTATGAGCTTAACAAAAAAAAAAAACCGTATATATATATACATTATGTATATGTATGTATATAGCGTATATGTATACATATCCAGCTATATACCCTACAAGAAAAACAAAACAAATAATTAATCTACTTCTATGTATATCAGGTTTAAAATTCAATTTCAATTTTCAAAATGGCTGCATTTCCGTTTCCGTTCCCCTTATCGTTCCGTTCCGTTTCGAGCAACAGCTCTTTTGCCTAAGCTAAAAAAAGAGTGTGTACACACTTGTGTATCTAGACGCTTGGCGTGTTATGTTTATTCTCTCAAAAGTTCCGTTTCATTTCCGTTCCGTTCCGTTTCGAGCAAAGCAAAAAAAGTGTATACACACTTGTGTATCTAGACGCTTGGCGTGATAGGTTTTTTTCTCCAAAAGTTCCGTTTCATTTCCGTTCCGTTCTGTTTCGAGCAACTGCTCTTTTGCTAAGGCTATAAAAAACAAATGTGTACACACTTGTGCAAATAACTAGACGCTTGGCGTGTTAGGTTTTTCTCTCTCAAAAGTTCCGTTTCAATTCCGTTCCGTTCCGTTTCGAGCGACAGCTCTTTTGCTAAGGCAATAAAAAAAGAGTGTGTACACACTTGTGTAGGTTTTTCTCTCTCAAAAGTCCATATTTAGTAGAATTTAACAAGCAACAATTTATCGATAAATGCCAAAGACAGAGACAGAGGAGCGTAGTAAGCAAAAACCGTAGTTTCACGCGTTCCGCAAGTTCCGCCAGTTCCAAAAACGAGTTCGTATTTCGATCTGCGCACGCTTCAGCGTTAAATAAAAACCAAGTAATAATTACAGTACTTAAATAAACTGAGTGCGATTAAAGCTCAGCGAAAACGAAACCAACACGAAACACATTTCCAGTAGTTTTTAGCGCAACTAAACTAAATATTAATAAAAAATCTAAACAAAATCTATATATATACATTTAGTTTCGACAAGTCAAGTTGTACGTATATATATGTACATTTAGTTAAAGGAGCAAACGAATTGCATACAAATCGTAATATACATAGTTAATATCTTAATATTTAGTATAGTTTAATTTAGCGCCTAGTCAGAGTTAAATTTATTTAATTCGCATATATTTATAGGTTAAATGTAATGTTTTCTCCTTCATTTTCTGCCGCACATGAGCAGAGCTTGGCTCAGGTTTTCAACAGACTGTTGCGATTTTGCCTAGTTCCCTTAGTGGGTTAAATTCAGTTTCCCCGATCTGGGCCGGGTTGTGCTCATGTCTGAACACCCTGAAATATGTTATCCACAAAACAGGCCAACGTGCATTGTGTATATTATTTCATTGTGCATCAATCGTTTCAATCATTTTTCAATTCATTTTACAAAACTGTTAACGATTTTCGTATGTAAGCTAGCGAATTGTAAGCCGAAAGCAGAAACGTGTTAAAAAATATATACATTAATATATATAAAATTGAGTGCAGTAAATTAAAAAGTACATGGAAAGGTAAATAACGATTTGTTTCAATTCAAATTTGCAATTTTGCGCGCGCTCTCTGTGCAAAATACCAGAAAAAATACCAAACTATCGACTATCGGGCAAGTCAGCTGGTATTTGAGCAGGGAGTTGAAACGATATATCGTGGGGCTGCAAAACTATCGGTTAGATGAGAACACGATGTACATGCACTTTGGTCACACTTGACATTATGTGCAGAGCTTAAAAATAATAAAAGTTTCTGAAACTTGGCAACAATTTCGTGTGGTTACATTTTTAAGGCCCAACACAAGTTCTACACTTTTTATATAATTTTATTTAACTTATTATGTTTGTTAACATTGCGATAGTTGGGCGATGCATTTAAAAGTGCGCGCCTTTAAATATCGCACAAGCGTAACGATAGTCACGAGTCACGTCATATCGTAAATATTGTTACCTATCGATATATCGATATTTAGCAAAACAGCTGCTTTTGCTTTTTGCACAACTTATTTGTTTGGCAAAACTTCTGTTTTTAACAATTAGTTAATTAATCAAGCAATTAATTTGTAAATGGAGCATCGCGTTGGGGATCCCGGCGCCGTGCAATACGGCAATTTCAAGAATTATTATCAATTTAATTCGGCCAGCGAGCGTGTCAAATTGTTGCCCAGCGCCAATATTTGGCTGCCTCCGAAGTTGGATGAGCACCTGGACCCCAATTTAAAGCCCTACCTGTTGCTAGATGTGGGCTGCAATTGCGGCGTCTTCACGCAGCTGCTGCACGGCTTTCTGGAGGCGCAGCTGCGGCGGCCCGTGCACGTGCTCGGCGTGGACATAGACGAGCGGCTGATCGAACGCGCCCAGGCGGAGAACACGTGCCCCGAGAGAATCAAGTACTTCTGCGGCGATGTCCTGAGCGCGAACAGCTTTGATGCAACTGTTGAAAGTTTCCTGCAGCAGCAGCAAAGGGACAGATTTGATGCCATTTGCTGCTACTCGATAACCATGTGGATTCATCTTAATCACCACGACATCGGGCTGCAGCGCTTCCTGTCCAAGCTATCACGGCTGGCCGAGCTGTTTGTGGTGGAGCCGCAGCCCTGGAAATGCTATCTGACCGCCGAGCGGCGTCTGAAGCGCGCGGGCGAGACATTTCCCCTGTTGCGGCAGCTCACGTGGCGCTCGGATGTGGAGCAGCAGATACAAAAGTTTATGGAGCAGCAGCTGAGCCGCCAAATCGTATACGAATCCACGCCCACCAAATGGCAGCGAAGGATTTGTTTCTACAGATGACCTAAATGGGAAACTGGAAAACTGCGGTCAGGAGCGGGGCGCAGCATTAACAGTTGCAGAAATGTTATTAACAGCGGACTGTTATCAAGTAGGTCAGGAAAAGAGAGAAGCGACTGCTAACAGTGGCTTAAATGTTATTAACAGCGAACTGTTATCAAGTAGGTCAGGATTAGAGCGAAGCGACTGCTAACAGTGGCTTTAACAGTTGCTTAAATGTTATTAACAACGAACTGTTATCAAGTAGGTCAGGAATAGAGCGAAGCGACTGCTAACAGAGGCATTAACAGTTGCATAAATGTTACTAACAGCCAACTGTTATCAAGCACATAAACTCATATTGATATTCTCTTTAGTTTAAAAGGCAATGAACAATAAGAGCAAGAATAAATCAGATATAAAATAATATATATAATATATATGTATATAGTTGCATTGCAAAAATAATAATAAACCCTCTGCAAGGGCATTAAAAGAAATATACGTATATATACAAGAGCTTTACCTGTTTGTTTATGTAGCTGCATAATTCTCTTCCCATTTCTCTTTTCCTTTTTCTCTCCCACTCCTTCTGCTGCTGCTGAATGTGGATTAAGTCCAAATGCGCGCCAATTTGTTGTTAGTTGCAAAGCTTAGCGCCAAAAATTAGAGACCACGTAATTTACTTTTTAGACAGAGAACGGTTGCAAAACTAATTTATTTTATGTATACACAAACACACGGCAAGCACTACTCGCGTTTACTAACATTTAGTTCAACAAAATAATAAAATAGTAAAAAAAAAAAATGTAGCATACGCGCAGAATACACAACCGATCGCCAGGACGGGCGCTCACACACTGAGTTGCCTCCCCATATGTAAGTCGCGCCTACGCTAGGCCGGCGTTCACACTAATACAATTGCAATTACTGCTCTCACAAGGCTCGCTGCTCTGGATGCGTAACGACCAATGGCGTGCGCGCTTGGACATCTGAATTGCCTCTCCCGCTCATTTTGCTCGTTCTCACACATATAACGGTATCCTAAGCAGCAATGCCAATATTGTGCCAATGTTTGACGAATAAATTAACTCACAACATTTCTACTCTCCGGGTAATGGCCCTTGTCAGTGCGTTAATATAAGTTTCACTCCTAATAAATAATTTAAGATCTACGCAAGGGTACACGAACCAAGTCGCGCTTTTGTTTTGAAACACACACACATTAGCACAATGTTAGGATACATCGATAGCTATCGCGACGCAGCTGTGCGATTGTTGCGTGCAGTGGCGCAATTCAAAAAATCATCGACAACAGTCGCCTATCGCCCGGCCGCCACAATCTGTAGTGAGACAACAACAAATGTGTGAGCGGAACTGTGTCCAGGAACTGCAAAAAGTGAGTTGAATAAAAATAATAATAACATTAAATCTGCACAGCGGCACGACCGAGGGAAAACAAACATAACGAATTGCGTCTTAAGAATTTTGGGTGCGCAAAAAAAGAACGACGAAAGTAGCAGCAACAACAACAGCAACGTGTGAGAAAAAAGCGTGCGGCCAATTGAAACTTGTTCTGCTTGTTTGTGTTCTTTTCGCTCGGTTACTTCAACTAATTAGCCAAGCTACAAAATGCTAAAAGCTCATGTATGTATGTATGTATGTATGCAACAGTCCTGAAGTTATTCTAGCGAAACACATAGCTGTGTGTGTGTGAGGGCCTATGGCCATAACCTTTGGCCTTCTGTCACTTGTTGTGTGCCCCAAAATGGTAACACCTTTTTGTGCGCCAACGTAATGAAATTAATTTCAGCTGTTTCCAGTTGAGCGGCAGCAAAGGAAATACAGAAAAAGCGCTTCCTTTAAGCACGGCTCCAACCGCCCCCTTCCCCCCCTCACACACACGAACCACCCGCGTTGCTTGAATTTTTTGTTGCCAGCTGTTGTAGCATCCACTTGGCATCCACAACTAAGGCTCTATGTGCTGAGTGGATGCCATGTTGCACACGTTTGTGGATGCTGACCTGTTGTGATTGGTCGTTGCTGCTGTTGTTGTTGTTGCTGTGTTGGCTGCTGTTGCTTTTGTATGTACGTGCTGGCCAGCTGTTGAGTCTGCTTGGATCCTGTTTAAATCCACAAATAAAACACATATGCGTGTGTGTGTGTTAGTGCTTAAAAACGTAATTTGCTTTGGCTTCGCTTGTCTGTATGTATGTATGTGCATACAAATGTACATATATCCTGCAAAATGTCTACCCTGACGCACCGTGGTGCAAATTGATTGTCCGCATTTTAATTCATTTTGGTCTCACTCGATTAGCATTTATAATGATCATTGGGTTTTTTGGCAGCATATATTTTGTGTTATTTTTAATTATGTTTATTTGTGCCAATTGTGGCCACAGAATGCGTCATGCGTTGCCCACTGTGCGCCCCTGTCACATACGAGACACAGCTGTAAATGTTGTTGTTTTTATTAGCTCTTACCAATCCTTCACCCTGCTCGCACACGAACACACATGCATATAGAAATACATATATGTATGTATGTGTATATGCACACACACAATCTGCGCATTAACATCGGCACGTACACACGCTCTAACACCAATACATGGCTAGAGGGTTCGTGTGGACTCCATTTGGCTTTGGCTTCGCTTGGGCACTTGAATTGCCCGTCACCTTCTTCTTCTTCGTCGACGTCGTCGTCGTCTGCCTTTTCAGTACCTTCGTGCAGCGCAATACGCGCGGTGTGTGTGTTTGACTCGCGCAGAGTTTCTTATTTGCCGCCCGCTCATTAATTGTTAGTAATCCAGCAAAATAAATACATATAAAAAAAAGAAAAAAAGAAAAGAAAACACAAAATCTGCATGCATATATAGATAAACACACAAACATACATAATTAATTGTAAGCACACCAACACCAACAACAACAACAACGAGCGTTGCTAACATCTTCTTCTTCTTCTCTACTCCTCTACCCACACTCTTCTCTTTACAGTTTTGCAATATGTTGGCGCAGGTTCAGCGAAAAGTATGAGATGCAAAAATGTTATAAATATAAAATGCTATAAATATGTGAATATTGTGCAGACGCCAAACCAACTCCAAAATATAAATGTATGTGTGTGCGTGCTTGTGTGTGTGAGTGTAGCGAGCGAGTGTGTAAAAACCAAAGTGAAAAACGAAAAAAAAAAAAAAAAAAAACAAAAGAAAAGAAGTAAAAAGCAAATATGCGCGCATTTTGTGTCTGTATATGACTGAGCGTCACGCACACAAATCAAATGAAATCCAAACAGAGCAAACCCAACCCCCCCCCTCTGCCCTTACTCCTCGCCAAAACTCCTTGGTCTGCTGGCGCTGTTGCTTTTTGGATTTCATTTGTCGCCAACACCCCCCCACCCCCCTCCCCACTCCAAAAACGAAAAACAAATTTCAGCAAAGGCAGAGGATTCTGTTTGGTTTACCGTTGCGTTTTGCCTTCTGCAGCGCAGAAGCAGCATAAAAAGCAACAACAACAACAGCAACGAAAATTTGAGTATTTATCAATGTTTGTTTTTGTTTCTCTTTCCAATTATTTTGCAGCCAGTGCGCAGCGTTTGTGTCTCAAAATATGCATTTGAATAGCCGTAAACAAAATAATTATTAAAAGCAACAAATAATAAAAAAAAAAAAAAAAAAGATTTTACATAAAGAAAACACAATGTGAGCATGTGTAATGTGAAATTTAGAAGTTAAGCGCGAATTGTATGTATTATTTAAATTTCTGTTCAATAAGTTTACATTAAAAAAAAAAAAACAAAAAAACGTAACAAAAAGAAAAACTTAAAAAAAAAAAGAAAACTAAAAAAAAGCGTAAAACCGAAAACCAAAACGACAAAAAAAAAAAACAACGGTCGCAACTGCAGCAACAACAAGAAGAAGACAACAACAGGACCAAAAAAAAAAACAGCAGAGAGCACGACAGAGCGAGAGCGAGAGCGAGGGAGAGAGCAACAAGGTGAGCGCAGTGCGCAGTACACGTTGTTGTTCGCGGAGCGAAGGTGCAAAAAGAAGAAGAAGAAAATGTCAACGTTCTTGAACAATTTCTTTCCGGCAGGTAAGTGGCAAAGAAAACCAAAACAAAACAAAACAAAACACAAACCCAAACAAAAACACAAGCAAAGCAAAACACACGAAAAGACATACATACAAATGTGTGCTTGTGTTTGTGTGTGTGTGTGTGTGCGCGCAATTGAAAGTCACCTTTGGCATATTTCATGCACAAATTGCCGTTCTCTGTTTGTTGCCTCTTCCCTGCTTTCGCATCGAATTTAGCTGCGCGCTCGCCTGCACTGAAAATGGCAATGGCAATGGAAATTGAATTGTTTCCAGGCTCATTATTATTGGCAATTACATGCAGCCCGTGACCATTGGAAGGGATCATGGAACGCGCGACGCGTGTGCGAGCGAGATGGCGCTAGGCAGCAAATGCACATTAGCCAACACTTAAGCATAACAGAGCATCTACTCTGTAATCAATCTACCCCCAAGCGCTGTAATTGCACGCACACATACGCAGGCATGCCTGGAATAGGAGCGAGTGAGCGGGAGAGGGAGAGGCTGTTGCTTGTTTTTCTTGGAAGCGATCAATGGAAATTGCAACCCTCGAACGAACAAGTTCCACTTGTCCTTTGACACTGTGGATGGCTTGATCCTGGCAATACCTGTGCTTGCTTTTTTTTGCTTTAAACCAACTAAAGACTTGCCCAACACACACACATATAAAAACCAGTTCCTGGCCTGGCCGCAACGGCAGCTGACGGAAATACAATGACTTGAAGTGTTGCGACTTCTGGTTCGGTTCTCTGTAGGTGCATTGGGTTACCTGTTGATGTTGATGCCTTTTGTTATTTCTTGTGCCGTGTACCCATTGAAAATTGTTTGAGAGCGGGCATATTGACCCGAAGCATAGGTTTGCAACATGTTAGCAAACCGGTTAATCGATAACACGTCCGGGTCAGATGAAATCGATAAGTATCGAGTTCTTAGCACATATATTGATTTTTAGGGTATATGCATAGTATAGGTAACTTTTTGAATACCCTTCTCCACTTCCCACAAAAGTAATCGATACTTCAACCCATTTGGCCCAAATCGATAAGTATCGATATATGAATCGATTATATAGTAATTACGTAGTATGAATATACAGTTAAACAATTTAGATCTTTTGAATACCCTTCTCCACAACCCCCAAAATGTATCGATACTTTAGCCCCATCTAGCTCAATTCGATAAATATCGAGTATTACATTTTATAGCACTTGCATAGTTAAAGAATTTTAAACTAAACCTTCTCCAACTCCTTTAAAATTTATAGGGACCATACCTGATTTATATATTATATTATTATATATATACAATACCTTTTTTAAGACCTGAAATTTGTTATGGCTTCGAAATATCTGATCCATAATATAAGGATTGAGAAATTTCGAAAGTAGTTCAGCTCTCTTTACAGGGTATTTGCTAGTCGTTCACTCTTCACTTGAGCACTCTTGTTGTTTGTTATTTCGAATCGTATCGCATCGCATCGAGTGCAATTTGAAACTGGTTTCTTGGCTTCCATTTGGCCGCTGTCTGTTCTCAGAGTTTGGCATCGTTTTCAGGCGAAGCTCTTGAAGAGGCTCAGCTCACGGTTTCCCGATTTTGTGCTACCCTGTCTCGATTGAAGGATGCAAAGACGCAAATTCCCTTCTCTTCTCCCTCAGCTTCTCTCTTTTATTTAGTTACAAAAGAATACGCAGGAATTCAAACATAAATATGGACATAAATACGAGCGCGTTCCTCTGTTTATTTATCGAGGCGCTTCAGTTATTGCTTTTCCATGTGTTCCGGTGTATTTAGACTGGAATTCTCTTCTTCTTCTTCTTTTTGCTATAAGGAACTTGGGATCAAATAGATCTAAACAAAGATGGAGAACAATTTCTTAATCAAATACTTATACCCTGTAGCCAAGAGACATGCCGAGGCTTTTAGAGAATTTTTATGCCCCGAATTAAATCCCAGTGAAAACTGTGGGAGTTAAAGATTAAAGTGTATCTAAGATACTTTAAGATTGTTATATATACTCTTCTATACCCTATGCAGAAGTAGTTGATCTCGATTTCTTAAGCATAGCTCGAAGATTATAAAATCTAGACTCACCTTACTTTTTGGTTCTCGTATAGCATGAAGCAGCACAACACCTTCGCAATAGGTGCAGGGTAGCTCCTAGTCGTTCACTCTCTACTGAACCACTTTAACTTGTTTTGTTTGTTGTCTTTTTAAGCACAGATTGCAGATTATAAGAGCAAGATACAGAAAACTTTTAGGCTCTCAGCAGCTTGGCACTTGGTGCAGGGTATCACCTAGTCAGTCCCACTCGATTAAAACACTTTTACTTGTCTTGTTTGTTGATTTTTTAGGCATAGCTAGAAGATTATGCACAGAATTTTTCGAATCTCGTATAGTATGAAACAGCACAACAGCTTGTTGCGGAGTGCAGGGTATCCCCTAGTCGGTCACACTCGATTAAAACACTTTTACCTCTGTTGTTTGTTAGTTTTTTAAGCATATCTTGAAGATTATAAGAGCTAGATACAGCCAACTTTAAGGCTCTCAGCAGCTTGGCACTTGTTGCAGGGTATCACCTAGTCGGATATACTTTAAAATATAACTTTCTCTTCTTTTGTTTGTTGGCTTTTCGCGTGAATTCTTGAAATGCTGCTGCAAAGTATGCAACACATTCCTCTGCGCATTTTTTCATACGCACGCGTTCTGCATTATATATTTCCCTTGCCCCGGCAGCTGTTATCAATGTGACACACCCCCCCGCCTCCCTAACTCACCTCCCATCCCCTGCTCTTATACGTGTGCGCCCCCTGCCCCACGTTTAAATTCGCATTCACTTTCGCTTGGCCAAGCAGCTGCCCTTGAGGCACGCATTACTCATACGCCGCGTCGTCCGCGTGCGTGTGTCTATGTGTGTGCCTGTGTGTGTGTGTGTGTGTGTGTGTGTGCGTGTCTCTCGCTGTGTGTGTGCGTGTGATTAGGGTGCGTGTGCCGGAATGTTTTGTCTGGCAGTTTTATTGCCATTAGCTGGGCTCATTATCTATTGCCGCTGTCGAGTGGGTCGCTTGTTTAGATTTCTTTCCTGATTGCCAAATGTCCCCCGTGTCCCTTTGTCGCCTCCCCCTCCATCTATTTATCCTCCACGGAGCAACAGTTTCTCCCTGTGCGGCATTTTATTATCATTAGATAATCATGAATACAATTTATGATCTTTCCCATGGAGATTCGAGTCTTTTATTTCAATTCACAACTGGAACTAGTTCATGCTCAGAACAGGCGTTTATTATAATATTAACACAAGAACTGGAACTAGTTCATGCTCAGAACAGGCGTTCATTTTAATATTAAAATGAGAACTGGAGCTAGTTCATGCCAGGAACATGCGTTTCATTTAATATTAAAAGTAGAACTGGAACTAGTTTATGTTCAGATCATGCGTTTATTAGAACTAGAACTAGTTCTTGCTCAGAGCTTGCGTTCACTATAATATTAAAACGAGAATTGGAGCTAATTCATGCTCAGATCATGCGTTCATCATAGAGAGGAAATTATATTATAACTGCCAATGAAACCGGACATATTTGAAAAGAGGAACAGATAAAAGTCATAAGCAAGAATTATTCCCGAATTAACTTAACTCTATCGCCAGTATTCGAGTATTCACTGTACATTTGTAGCCCTCTATAAAATTTAAGATTATTTAAAGCAATTTGCCAGCATTTGCTTTTCTATAGCGCAGTTTGAACTAGACATTCAGCTGTAATTGAATGTGTCTATGAACTTGAACTGGTTCACAACGCAACGTAATTCGCCGAGCTCTCATCTCTGAAACGAATGCGCGCCTACAGTTTGACAAGCACTGCTCTGCGATGCTGCCGCTGCTGCTGCCACTCAAACTGTATTATCAGACGCAATAGCGCATTTTGCTTTTGTGTGACTTTTTTTGGGTTTTTGTTTTGTGTGTTTGCTTTTGCGCTGGTCTATGTGTGTGTGTGTGTGTGTGTGTGTGTGCCGTGTGCTTCGTCTTCATTGCCGCTGCTTACCTTTTGAGTTAGTCACTCTTTGGCAACGAACGTTACCACACGGCGAGCGCGGCGAACGAGAGCTCAACACAAGTGTGAGTGTCATTGCATGTGAGTGTGTGTGCGAGCGTGTTTTGTGTTTGTGTTTTTATTTGTCGCTGCAAAGTAATGTGTGTGCGTTTGAACTGTAAACACCCTGGCCGCGTGTGCATGCGAGCGAGCGAGATGGTGCGAGTAACAGCATGTAACATGGTAACTTTTGTGTTGGCTGGCTGCCCACTTCTTCCTCACCCCCTGCCTTCGCTCTTTGAGGTAAATGCGTAATTCGCCGCAAAAGCTGTCAATCGCAGCGAATGAGCAAAAACACATCAATCAAAATGAAACTGAGCGGACGTCGACCGTTGCTGCTGTCTTCGCTCTTGTTGTAGTTGTTGTTGTTTTTGCTGCTTTCTGTTTTCTGCCAACGCAGCGGAAGAAGAAGCTCACAGAATAAACGACTCGGCAAGTGACAGGCTGAGAGTGAGAGCGAGAGCGAGCGAGAGAGAGATAGGGAGATGGCATATTGACAACGTTGCTTTTGCTGTTGTTTTTTTCTTTTCTTCTTTTTACACTTGCGGAGGGTATTTTGAATTTGTGAGCGAATTTGTAACGTATAAAAGGAGGCAGTAATAAAAACATGTACAGTGAAAACTCTGCCAACGTACAATGCTTTTGGGTGGGTGTTCTTCTTAGAGAGTTTTTACTGTAGATGCATTTATTCTTGATCAGCATCCACAGGTTGAGCTAAAAATATTTACGTACTCCATTTTCTCTTGCAAATGGAAAGAGCCCATAAAGTATTTTCGAATACCCCTTAAAAATTCCATATTCCAGGTATGTTAAGTCAGCCCGCAGCTTGTTTACAGCGTATCTGCTAGTCGCTCACAGCCTGCTGTTGCGCTCTTTCTTGTGCTGTCTGTCTCTGGTTCTGGTCTGTCTCTTGCAGGCATATCATTTTGCGCTTCCGCTGCCCGCACTTCCCCCCGCCCCCTCCTGCCCCCTGCGCGCCTTTGCCAACAACTGTTACTCCTCATTAATATTATGTACTTTTTTTTTTTTGTTTTTTGCCGCCTACGCCGCTTTCTTTGTCAACTTTGCCTGACCGCATTTTGCAATACTTTTTTTCTTATTTTTTTTCGTTTTTGAGCTGTAAATAAAAATTCATCGAGTAGGCTTAGTTTACATATCAATGAGTTTGCAATTGTTGTTGTTGTTGTTGTTGTAGCTTTGGCTGAGCTTTCAGCGCCCGCCTTATTAACCCATTGACGCCCCTGCGATATGCGCGCGCGGCATTTGCACAGCTGTTCGCCTCAACTGAACTGAATGTCGACGGCGAATTGGGTCAAACGGCAGCGGCAGAAACCAACCAAACTTGTCTTCGGTCACGTTGGCGGCTTGCGACAGCGACACAGCGCAACCCGAGCCCCCAACCTCTCCCCTCGCTCCGTGCACCCGCCAACACTGACAATATCATGCACTGTGCGAGATCGCGCCATGAAAACCGTTCTCTGACCAAGTTTTTTTTTGTCTCTCTCTGTAAGTTATGAAAAGAACAAAAGAAATGCGAATTGCGAAATGTCAAGCCGTTTTTTTTGGGAGTGAAAGCTCGCTAAAGCGAACAGCTTAAATTGCAAACTTTAGGTAGAGCTTTAACCAACAGTTCCTTCCAGAAAAGCTGTTCATTTAGTTTTTTAGTTCTTCTTCTTAGTTCATTTGAACTGAACTACCAGAAAATCTCTATTTTGTATGTTTACACATTTATAAAATATATAGAGAATTTAAAAGTGTTGACTTTTTTTTTATAATTTGCCTGCATGAAAATGAGTACGAAATGACTTTTTAATCAAGATTTATGCTCTAAAATGATTTGGCCTCCAAAATTATATTCAATACATTCGTAAAAAGTACAGACTAACTTTTGATAACGATTTTTTTTTTTTTTTCTTCGGGAATTTAACACTTACACATTTTAATAGAAAATCAAATATTTTTCAAATTTAAGATTCCCCAAATTAAAAGATTATTCAAATTTCAAATAATTTTTTTCTAACAACGTGGCCGTTCAATCCAGGTATGACTGTATTTGAATTATGTGTAACAGCCTATTGGCAGTTGCTTATTTAATTGAGATTTTTTAATAGCTTCAAAAAAAAAAAAACAATTGAGTATTAAATGCACACTTCTCTCACACACACACACACACACACTGACAGGCAGTATGAGCTTTAAGTAAAGCTTTTTGTAGGCCTAAAAGCTCGCCGCACACGTGCGGGATTTGTTCGAGAGAGGGAGAGAGAGCACTCAGTCTCTCTCGCTCTCTTATCTCCTTTGGAAGATTATGTAACTTCCAAGAGCTTCAAACTGGAAACATTGATAAATTGTTTGGCCTCGCGGCAGGCAGGTGCGAGAGTCTGATAATGCTGATAAGGCGCAGGTCTCGTAAGACCCATTCGAACTAGTTGGACGAGTATGTATGTATATGCCCCCCAATGGGCGACACGTGCTCGCCCCTCGCAATATACTAGAGCCTGGCGGTTGATAATGTCCGATGCACTTACATATGTATATACATATACATACAAGCATTTACGAGCGACGACCATGTTGAATAAATCACAGCCAACAATTGCGGTTGGGGGCTGCGCTGCAGTTTAACACATCTGATCGTGATCATGGGAAGGGTCAATGCATTCGCACACTGTGTGCTTCCCAAACTGTCAAATAACACATAAAATGTAAACAAAATGTTAAACGTTGTGCCCGCTCACACACACACACACACACACACACACACACACACGCTCACACAATAAACGAGAGCGCGCGCGCTAGAACTCTTCTTCTTTGCAGCTGTGGCTGCTATCGCCGCATCTGGCTTTACACACATACTCACGCACGCACGCCCACTTTCGTCGTTTGTTGTCTATAGCACAGTTTGAGAGTGACAGCTCGCTCGCTCGCTTACTGTTGTTTTACTGCTCTCCGAGCAGTGTGTTTGCTCTCGCCGCGCGCTGTTGTTCTGTTTACGCACACGCCTCCAACGCCGCCGCCTGCGCGCTCGCGCCTACTCAGTTGAGTTTGCGCCGTGCTGCCGCGCAGTTCGTCTACCGCGTTTGTGTTGCGCTTACGAGTGCCTTGCATACCGTTACATATACATATACATATATATACGTGCTTTTCAAAAGCAGCGTAATACATAACGGTAAATGCTGCCGCATCTATACATACAAACAAACAAGCATATGTATGTATAAGCATGTTGATATATACAACGTGACATAACGACATAATATTGTGATTGCTTGGCTCCCCCTTCGAACGCGCTCCTCCTCTTCTTCGTCCACCTGATTGAAGTGTGTGTTAAAGTTTCTTTTTATGCCCACGTATGCGTGCGCTTGTCTGTTTGTGCACGTGTGTGTGTGTGTGTGTGTGTTTGTGTGTGGCGTTTTCATGAACGCGTTCGTGATCTTTGAAGCAAAACACAGCTGTCTGTTTCGCCGCAAAAGCAGCAAAAGCAAAAACAATAACAACAACAACAGCAACAGCAATAATATATTTTCTGTTTTTGCCGACGTCATGCCGACAGGCTGCCAGTAGCAGTCAATTTATGTAAAGTGAAAACGTTCACAACTACATAGACACACATATGTACATACGTGCATACATGTGTATGCAAAGCTACTAGCGCCCAGTACTTACAGTTTTCGCGGCATTGCATACATTCGAAAACTGAACGTAACTCGGTAACTCGTTCTCACCGGTTTTACATGCACTGACCATGCTCACCATGTAAGTTCAGCTCAATCGCTCTCTAATCGTAAGCAACATATGTTTCGCGCTCTCAAACTGTTAAATATACATATATGTATATATATCAATTTTGTTTTTGTGTGCTTTGCGTGCGCTAAAATGTTAAATAAAATAAGTAAATAGCAGACAGTCGGAAAGCACAAGTGATTTTGCCAACACACAAGGCAAAATACACAAAATGAAATTTTCTGTTTTTATTTTATTTTTTTTCGTTTTGTTTTTGTTTTTGCTTAAAACTTGCACGAATATTTTCAAGGCCAATATCACTTGTTAAAACGCTTAAACCGTAAAAGACAACCCGCGGGGTATATGCGTTCCACAAGTCAACATGCAAGAAACGAACTAGTTCCTTGGAACTTGGTTCCATAGCAAATTTATCGCTTAGTTTCGACGTGCAAGTAAAAGGAAATGTTATGTGAAAGAACAGGATAATAGCAGCAATATATTCAAAATAATAAATATATGTAATCAAGGACTTACCCAAAAATCAACATAAAAACTCACGAAAGCTCATGTTCATCTTCTGTTCATCATCTGTTGGAAGAAGGGAGTTACCTTAAATATTTACATGAATATGTGATGTAGAGAGAGTGGGACGAGAGTAGGTTTGTCGGTATAAGAAATAATACCGTTAAGTAGATTCCAATGTAAAAGTTATAACCAAAGCATGAAAGCCTTAAGGACTTACTTAAATTCATGAGAATCGCAGAGTAAGGCGACATTTAAAAAAAGTTTGTTCTAATTTGCAGACAAGTGAAAAGTAAAGTTGGGCTGCGTTTGGTATAAGAGAGCACACAAACAGATGTATATACACACATATATACAAATACCAATGCACATACATAGACACACGCAAAAAATCGATCGCCAACACTTCAGTTGTTAACAATAAAGTATAATGACCACAAAAGTGAAACCCAGCAAGCCATACTTGAATTTATGAGAATCGCAGAGTAGGGCGTCATAGAAAAATTCGTTTTGTTAATTTGCTTGCCGCGGGGCCAGTTACCAAAGTAAACTTGTTCTGCCTTTAGCACAAGAGGACACACACACATATTTACACACACACATACACGTATGTATGCCTGTTTTCTTTACAGGGTATTTGCTAGCACTTAACTTGCGTTTTAGGCATTCTTACTTTTCGTTTTTTTAATTCATCTTATTTAATGCGTCGCTTTCTGCGCTGCCAAAAGGCATTGGCCCATATCAACCGCACCTGTCCTCCCTCCCCCCCTTGCCCCTTGGCCGCACATGCAAAAATGTGTTTGAGCTGTTTTTAAATTGTTAATTTTAACATTTTTGCTGCTGCGTCTCTCATTCCACAAGTGCATTGAAACAGTTTGACAAGCACTGCATTGAAACAGCATTCACACTTCAGCCGTTATACAGTTTTAGATTTACTGCATTTAATGTAATACATTTCAGCCGTTATGAAGTTTTACATTCACTATATTCAAACAACATTTACATTTCAGTGTTATACAGTTTGACATTCACTAATTACTAGTTTACATGTGCAGGGGGGGGGGGGGTGCAGCAGCGCAGTCACAATAGCACAGTTTGACAGGCTACAAGAACGCGGCGAGCAAAAGAAACAGGCCAATTAGTCATGACGGCGGCATTTCCGAAAATCTATGCATGTGTGTGTATGCATGTATGCATGCACATATGCATGTATGTCTGTGTGTGTGTGTGTGTGTACGTATGTAAATGGAGTGAATTGTGAATTGCGGCTATCTTCTGTTTTCCATCGCAGCACCTTCCAAAACGAAGACGCAAATTTCACAGTTTGTTGTTTTTTGTCATTAACATTTTTTGCGTGCTTTTTTTTTTTTTTTGTTATTCCCAAGCAGAGGGGCAGCGGCCAGCGGGCAGAGGCAGAACCAAACGGCGAATTGCGTCTTTGCTTTTATTTACACACTCTAAAAAGCAAGCAGCAGGCAAGAACAACAACAACAACAAGAAGAAGAAGAGCGACTGGCTTTTGTTGTGCTCCAAAAATAAGCGCTCAGGCGTTATCGTTTTATCGATAACGTTTGACGAGAACCAAAAACAAAACAAAATATCAACAAAAATGAAAGAATGAAAATAAAAACAACTGTGCACTGCAATTGCTTGCGCGCCGCGCGCGCTCTCTCTCTCTCTCTCTTTCGCACGCGTTGTTTACGCTTGTGCCTATCGCGCGCGCACACACACACACACGCACGCACACACATAGGCACACGCACAGGGCGTCAAAATCATGTTCATGTTTATTTAATTGATTTCTAATCATTTATTTTGTCTTCTTACTTACTCACGCTCTCTCTTTCTCTCTCTCTCTCTCTCTCTCTCGCTCTGTTGCGCTCTTTACAGATACGGCTGCTATGGATCCAATTTTCTTTTCACCTTCAAACGGTATACCCTCTGAAAGTAAACTCGCCACTTATATGGTAAGCTTTTATTATGTTGTTGTTATTGTTATTATAATTATTATTGTTATTATTAATGGCATTTACGTTGAAACGCACAGTTTGAGGCTCATGAGAGTTGACAGTTTGAGAGGCACGCGCTGTGATTGACATGCAAATGTGTTACGGAGTGAACAGTGTGGCCAATTTAGCTTTTTTCTAGCTAGACGTGGCTGTAAACAGCGCGCCACAGCTAGAAAAGGCTGATTTGGCTTGTTTTTAGCTATTTTTCAATCAGCTGTTAATTTAGCTACTTTTAACATTGTATGTAGTGACAGTTGGCAACACTGGCCACGCAGTAGGCGGCTTAACGAACGACCCTGCCTAGCCTAGACTTGCACACACACACACACGCATATACATGCATGTTTACATGCGTGTGTGTGCGTGTGTGTGCGTGTGTGTTTATGTACATTTACAAGTGCTACAACAACAAACAGCTGTTAAATTAACAGCTGAAGTTTGTTTTGCTTGTATTTTTAATTATGCTTGCAATGTTTTTGTTTTCACTCAATTTGCTTGAAACAATTTCATTTCAATCTAAAAGACCATAAGCAACGCGTCTGTCTGACTACACACATGTATAGCATGTATATATATATATGTGTGTGTGTGTGTGTGTGTGTGTGTTTCTATCTGTATACTTGACCGACTTTTTGCGACTGTTAACATACATATAGATACAGTGTGTACACACACACACATAAATTGGCATTTACTGTGTGTACATAAAGATATAAGCAATAACCATATTTTCTGCTCATGCATGGATTTGACTTTTAATTTCATTATTTATTTGATTTTTCAATGAAATTAAATAAATATAAAATGCATGCAAAATGCAAAAATATAAATTTGTGCTTAAAATCAGCTTTTAAATGGCTGAAATTGCAGTTATAAAAAAGGAAAGGGTATACAAAGTATGTGCACATGTACAAAGTGAACGTTCTCTAACAAATTTTAAAATTTTGGTTTACTCAGCGAGACGTTCACTTAAAATAGACCTCAGAGTAATAAGAAATTAAGAAAATACATAGGAAAATCTTTAAACAAGTTACTTTAATCTTAAGATTAATCTTTCATAAAGTTGCTTTAATCTTTAAGAAAGTAACTTAAATTCTTAGGAACATTTTTAATAACTTTCATCTTTAATAAAGTAACTTTCATCTTCAATAAAGTTACTTCAATCTTAATACAAATTTTTAATAAAGTAACTTTAATCTTTAAAAGACAACTTTATCAAAAATGTTCCTATCTTTAAGAAAGTTACTTTGATCTTTGATCTTTAATCTAATCTTCAATAAAGTCATTTTATTAAAAATTAAATTCATATGATTAAGTAACTTTATTAAAGATTTTCCTACATATTATCTTAATTTCGTCTTTTTTAAATAATAAACATTTTCCCATGTATGTTTAAATTGAATGTAATTACAATATTTGAGATATTTTGCCAATTTTCAAGATTTCTTTTGCTGCTAATTAGACTTTGACTACAAATTGTCAACCA
Organism: Drosophila littoralis; assembly: GCA_018903485.1. Classification (NCBI taxonomy): domain Eukaryota; kingdom Metazoa; phylum Arthropoda; class Insecta; order Diptera; family Drosophilidae; genus Drosophila; species Drosophila littoralis. The sequence continues at coordinate 1,587,347 of JAEIGF010000408.1, forward strand.
AAAAAACTTGTTTTTCTGCTTAAAAGAGTTGTTCGCACATGGAAAATACCCTTTAATGGAGTTCTCAACGTATGTCCTTTAATGATAGAGTCGTATGGATGATAATTTCCTTGAAATCTTCATGGAGGACGCACGTGTTTACACTATCCTACACGAATTTTGAAAAAAACACAAGCCTATTGCTGCTTTACTCTTTTTAATTCAAACTATCTCACTCGTTCTCTTTCTCTCTCTCACTCTCTGTCTCTTCGCATGCTATCTCTCTCGCACCCTCTCTCGCTCTCTCTCTCTGTGTGTATATATCGCTCTGCGGGTGGCAGAATCGACAGAATGTTGCCCCAACTTCGGGCTATGGGCTGAATAACGGTAACGTTAGCGTTAACGTTAATGGTAACGGTAATGGGTTCTCACTACTTAACTTGGACTCGTCCCTAGCAGTTAATAAAAAGTCTCAGGTAAAAGCAGCAACTCCCCCCACCACCCCCCGAACACCCACCACCCCACACACACCTCTTGTTAGTAGTTAGTTTCCACTTAACACCGAACTCAACCCCCCTAAAAGTGCGTGTTGGTACGTTTCTCTTTTGTCTCAAATACCCTGTTCACAAAGTGTAAAGGAGCATATAAGTGTTGTGTAATGTCTGTCTGTCTATAGAGCATATAAAATCTATATTTACCAGAGCCTAGAAACTGCACTCAGAGCAGAATTCGTTCGGACTTCGTTCTTGAAGTAAAAAGTCGATTTTGGCTATTTACCTACAGTTTGACAGTCATTCGCACTTACAGTCTGGAGTCATACGTAAAACACCTGAATCTAATTTTAAGCTATTAAGGTACAGTTTAATAGGCACTTTAACTGTGCAGTTTGTCATTAAGGAAAACAGCTCAATCTAATTGAAGCTATTATTTCACCTGCAGTTTGACAGTCACTTGAAGTTAGTCCTGAGTCATACAGAAAACGGCCCAGTCATAAGGTTTGACAGTCACTTCAATTTGAAGTGTTAGTCATTAAGAAAATAGCTTCATCTTTTTCCAGCTATTATCATATTTGCATATTAGCTTACAGTTTGATAGTCACCCAAAGTCACAGTATTCGTAAAAGCAGCCCAATCTTAGACAGTTTGACAGTCATTTGCATTTACAGTCGTAGAGACAGCAAGAAAAGTGCTGAAGCTCAGGTTAGCTGTTAATTTACAGTTTGACAGTTACTTGCTTAAACAGTTTTAGAAGTAGCAAGAAAAGTAGAAATGAGGCAGTAATCGCTGAAGATCAGGTTAGTCGTCAACTTACAGTTTGACAGCCATTAGCACGCACAGTCTTAGAGGCAGCAAGAAAAGTGCCTAAGCTTAGGGTAGCTGTCCATATACAGTTTGAGTGACTAGTAATTACAGTTTTAGAGGCAGCAAGAAAAATGCTGAACTTTTTAACTCGCAGTTTGACAGTCACTTACATATACAAGAAATGGGTCAAGTGTAGGCTAGCTGTTAATGTACAGTTTGACAGTCACTTACATTTACAGTCTTAGAGGCAGCAAGGACTGGGTCAAGTGTATGCTAGCTGTTAATGTACAGTTTAACAGTCACTTGTCACACTCTTAGAAACAGCATGAAATGTTCTCAATTGCATTTTCTCCTATTCCTCGTTCTGAACAGAGTATTGCACAGTCGGCTTGAGCCGATTGCCACCGTTTAGCTAGTTTTGTAAATTTGTTGACCTGATTTGTATTTAATTAATTCTTTTTGGTAAAATCTTGAATAGGTAACGCCACAATCGCCCGAATTCATTCCAACGCGCATCAATTCGTCTCCCAACTTTTATCCACCATATCACATGAATAATGGCCTAAACGGCGTCAATGGGTTAACAGCCGCTGCCGCCGCCGCCGCAGCCGTTGCGACAGTCGCAGCGCCCGTTTCCACAGCAACTGTTGCCGCCGCCGCCGCCGCCGCCGCCGCCGCCTCCGCATCCGTCTCCGCCTCCGCCTCAACCGTGAGCATTAGCAAATCGTCAAATGGCAGCGGCAGCTCCGCTGCGATGCTCTCCATGCAGAAAACGTCCGTCGTTGCAACTGTTAACATTGCGCAACAACAACAACAGCAGCAACAACAACAACAGCAACAACAACAGAAGCAGCAGCAGCAGCAGCAACAACAATCTTCCCTGGTGAACGATCAGGTTGCTGGCAGCTCGTCGGCGCCAATTGCAATTATACCGAATCCGGCGGCGGCGCCATTTGTCAGCAACATGTCCGCCCAGACGCCGCTCAAGGCGCGCGCTGCTCTCATGCGACAGGAGTCGCCGACGGCGGCGCTCATCGGTGGCGAGAAGTCGCCGCCACACGGCATGACGCCGCACGGCGCATCGCCGATACCCACAACATTGCCAGCGAGCGTGCATCAGGTGAGTGGACCGTAGAGCTCGTGAGCTTCCGTGTCACGCACGAATCAAACACGAGGGGGTGATTAAAGCACGACTTGAGGGAATGAAATCAAAGCATAGAATATCTTGCTAGAGATGGGTCGTGAGTGCGTGTCAATAATAGATTAGAACATGTCTTAACTTCGTGTCACGCACGACTTAAACACGTCGTGAAATTAAAGCACGACTTAAGGGACTCACATTAATAAGAGTCAAGCTCAAAATACCTAGTTAGAGATGAGAGCGTGTCGTGAGTTAATGTCACGCACGACTCCAAGACGACTAGAAATAAATTGAAAGCTTAACATAACACTTTACGTGTCAAGAAGGGATTCAAATAATTGTCAAGCTTAAAATATTTAATTAGAGATGGGAGCGTGTCGTGAGTTAATGTCAGGCACAACTCGAACACGACATGAAATAAAAACACGACGATTTGAGAGATGAAAATAAAGATGAAGCTTAAAATGTCTAGTTAGAGATGGGCAGGATTCGTGTTTAGAGCTGGGAGCGCGCCGTGACTTCGTGTCACGCACGAAATAACACGACGGGACACGATTTAGCAAGTGCATTTTAAGGCATTCGACATATTAGAAAAGGCAGCGTCTCGTGAAATTATTTCAGGCACGACTCTAAAAGCACGCGAAGTCATGTTGAGTGACGATAGGCACGAAACGACACGCGCCCATCTCTAATAGCAAATGAATTTCCAAGCGGGCCAACTAACTTTTCGTATATATTTGTTGATTGACAGGAGAACGTGGGCGGCACCATCTACTTTTATCCGACTGCCAATGCACCGAACAACCAGCCAGTGGTCAACTCGGTGGTGGTGGATGCCGCCCATCCGGCACATCCGGCCCATCATGGCGTTGTCAATGCTGTGGCACCGTTGAGCGCCGTGCCGTCGCAGCTTCTGTATGCGGGCCATGTGTATCCGGGGCCCGCGTCGAATGTGATTGCGATGCAGCCAAAGACGCAGCTGGAATCGGCCTTCTTTATGCCCGACGAGATGCGCTCCGATATACTTGCCCGCAACGAGATCTCCAATCTGATTATGGACGCCGCGGAGGCGGCACAGCACGCCCTTCCCCTCGAGGTGGACAACTATCATGCGCTCTATCCGTTGGAGCCGCCGGCGCAACCGATGCACACAAAACTAACGCTGCCGGCGAGCACGTACCGGGCCACGCACAATAGCACAGGGTTCAAGTATTGCCTGAGAAGATTACACGGTGAGTGTGGAGTCTCTTTAACCCAGTTTGAAGGAGTTGAAATGCAGTGGGAGGGTTCTGCCTGGAAGAGTAGCTCGTTCTCTCTGATAAAGGTGTGCCGTATTCGTGCTTGGGTTAAATCATTTGCCTCAAACTCAATCAAACAGTGTGCGAATAAATGATTCATCAAACCCGGCTCGAGTCAACAACATGCTCGAACTAACATGTTTGGCCGAGTTTGAAGCGAGCTCAAACAGCTCGAGCTTAGTTTTTTGATTGAACTGCAATCTCAACCTGATCTGAATTGAGGATTATTACTCCTATGCCTTCCAGTGCCCTTCATCGCTTAACTCATTCTCCTTAAAATCGGAACCGGGTTGCATTCATACAAACGAAGTTCAACAACATGTTCGACAAACGTTTAAAGCGAGTTTAAAGCGAGCTCGAGCTTCTCTTTTTGATCGAACTGCAACTCGAACAGCTCGAAGTCTTGACTCGTTCGACCGAAATTCCACATCGAGTATCCGAAACACGTTTCTTGCCCAAATATGCCTTTACCAGTTCTCCCACTCTTCGCTCAGCTTTGTAAACATTGATCTAATATTTTTGCCTTTGCTTTGTAGGCTTTCGATTGCAGTCCACAAAATGTATGGCGCTCGTGGAGATGTGGAAGAAGCTGCAGCACACGAATGTGGTGCAGTTGCGTGAGGTGTTTACGACAAAAGCATTTGGTGATAACTGTAAGTGGAACACTTTTATCGAGTGTGCACTGTGCTCAAAATGTGTCCTATCTTCCTTCGAACAGCCTTAGTATTAGTGTACGACTATTATCCCGGCTCACAGACATTGCTAGCCAAATACTTTACGCCAGCGCCCGAGACCAACGGCTACACAGATCCATTCCAAGGCGAGGCACGCCCCTTCAGGTTTGTCGTAAATCCAAATCTAAATCCCATTCAATCTAACTCTGATTCTATTGCAGTCATAAGAGCAACATGCAGCGCACAAATAACGGACCCTTGCTGCCCGAGTCGACAATTTGGTCGATCATAATGCAGCTGACCGCGGGCCTGAGGGCCATACACCAAGCGGGACTCGCCTGCAAGTGAGTGCAACAACAAGAACCAACTCCCTGGGCTAACTTCTTGGGTGTTTACTGTAGGAATGTTATGCTCTTTAGGGTTTAAGTGCTTAAATACGGCATCCAAATGTGTGTAGATCCCAAAGCCCAGGACTCTAATGCCAAAAATAGACTGCTTCTCTTTTTAAGGGATTAGTGGTATCCAAAAAGTGAAATATTCAGGAGCTGTGTAGGCTAGACGAGAGTCTAAACACCCCTAGGGTGATTACTGTAGGAACTTTAAGCTATTTGGGTATTCATTGCTTAAATATGGATTAGGGGTAGCCGAAAAGTGAAATATGCCTGGGCTAAATATACTTAAGAAGAGTCTACCTACCAAATTTGGTGTCTCTAGCTCATATAATGCCCGAGTTATGCTCAAAAAACAGACTTTCGATAACGATTTTAATCGATTTCATGGAAAACGGACTCAGTTATCGATGAGTGGAAACAAAGTTCATGTCGCGGGCAATAGATGGCGCTGCGTTTAAAATTGCCTACTCTACCTTTTATGTTCTTTGAGATGGAGGACTTTATACATGCGGACGGACGATCAGATGTACAGACAGACGGACCTGGTTAGATCTATTGGGTTCTTCGTCCTGATTAAGCTATATATACTTTTATCTATATATACTTTATGTGGTCGGATAGGCTTCCATTTGCCTCATAGATACGGACTTTTTATCAGACGTTCAGACAGACGAACCTGGTTAGATCGACTGGGCTTATCGTTCTGATCAAGGGGTTACATAACCAACTAATATGCCCTTCCAGCCCCTCAAGTTCTATAAAAACTACAACTGCATATCCAAGTACTCAGTTTTTGGTTAATGGAGGAGTTGTCAAATAATATAATATACTTACCCGACTCGCTCTCACATTTCCTTAATATACAAACCAAAACAACTCTATAATCTCTGTCTCCCTACTAATATTTGCCTGCCAGAATACTGGATCCCACAAAGATAATTGTGACAGGGAAACGCGTGCGCTTCAGCTCCTGCTGCATCTCGGATATCACGCAGTTCGATCCCAATGCGGCCAATCCCTTGGCGCTGGTCAACATGCACCAGCAGGTAGGCCGAATATTTGTGATAGTATATTTGTCGAGTCGTTTAACTTTTTGTCTATCCGTTCCGCAGGACGACCTGACCGCACTGGGACGCCTAGTATTAGCGCTGGCCTGTCGCTGCCTGCAGTCCGTGCAGCGCGACAATGTGCAGTCCAGCATCGACATGGTAACCAGAAACTACTCCACCGATCTACGTAATTTTATTGTGTAAGCAAATCTTATTTGATATATGTATATGGCAACTATATAGTTAATTGGAACGTCTTTCTAGTTACCTCTTCACCACGAATAACCGCCGCTCTGTTACGGATCTGATGCCCATGATTGGCGCTCGGTTTTATACGCAGCTGGACGCGCTGCAGGCTCAGGTGGATAAGCAGGAGGACGAGCTGGCCAAGGAGATGGAAAACGGTCGTCTATATCGCATTTTGGTCAAACTGAACAGCATCAACGAACGACCCGAGTAGGTCACGACCCCTGAAAGCCTAAAGAACTTTTATTAGTTATATATTCTCTGCTTGGCAGCTTCAACTTGGACTGCACCTGGTCGGAGACTGGTGATAGATATATGCTGAAACTATTCCGTGATTTTCTATTTCATTCCGTCACTGAGGATGGCCGACCCTGGCTGGATCACGCACACATTGTACAATGCCTCAACAAGCTGGACGCGGGCTCCATCGAGCGCGTAAGTTGTGCAAGGATATGGAAGGACGAGCGTCTCTCTCTGTTCCACCTGCCTATAAACCCTCTCTGCTTGGCTTAAACCCAATTAATGTACACACCTTTTCTCGGCAGGTGCAATTGATGTCGCGCGACGAGCAATCGGTTTTAATTGTCTCCTATGCTGAGCTCAAGAATTGTCTGGAGAATGCCTTCTCCGAGCTGATGTCGAGTGCGGCCAATTGAGCAGCAGCAGCAGCAGCAGCAGCCGCAGCAGCCGCAGGAGAAGCACACGCGCAGCTCACTTGGCCACGTCCATAGTTCATGAACACCCGCCCCCCATAAGAACACACCCCTTCGACCCTTACCCCGACTCGACCACAAGCAACTACGATTAAAAGGTTTAAGATATAAAAGAAAAACATTCATTATACTAAGACATTTTGGCGCATGCCCTTTAAATAAGTAAATGAAGAATATAAAACTTAAAAGAGAAAATAAAACAAAACAAAAATCAACATAAATAAATAATATAATAAAAAAAATCAACTACATACGCAGATTTATATTGTTAAGCCAAGCAAAAAGATAAAGATGATAAAGAGATGAAAAAACAACAACAACAACAACAAACTGATATCCAATGTTATCTTAGATCTTAACTAAATTTTAGGCATTTAAACTTACAAACAACAACAACAACAACAAATAAACCAATAACAACAAACAGAAAAGGAGCAAAAACAACTTTTTAAAAAACGAAATCTCTCCAAAAAAAACAAAAAAATAAAAATCCAAAAAAAAATGTCAAAAAAAAGCAAAATATACAACAAAAGAAAAAAAACGTAAACAAAAGAAAAAAAAAAAAAAAACTGTAAAAAACTGTAAAAAAAACTGGCAAAATTTGTTAAAACAGAAAAAAAAGCGAAACACAAAAGTACGAAAAAAAATAAGAAGCAAAAAGTTGATCTATTTTTACAGAGCTAAACGAAGAAGAAGAGCAGAAAGAAAGTATTTATATGTATTGAAAAGTCTAAAAAAAAAAAGAGAAAACAAAACTAAAAAACAAACAAAAAACGAAAGCAAAATTTGTGCAGCGACAGCAAAAAGTCAAATGGAAAAGTTGAATGAAAATTGCGGAACCACAAGCAAAAAAATATAAATATGTTTTAAGCATTGTCTGAGCGCCTGCCCCCAAAGGAAAACCCTACAGCAACAACAACAACAACAACAACAACAAAAAACATTTCTTATTTTTCAACTAATATTTTTATAGCGAACTATTTTTTAAACAAAAAGGGATTTAAGCAAAACTATGTATTTGTAAAAAGTATAAAAATTGTTGTAATAAGCAGAAAAGAAGTTGATAAAAAGAAAAACATTGCAAAGCGACGCACAGCGCGACTTGGCAAGTTGCTCAAAACACAATACAAAAACGGAAAAATAATGAAAATGAAACGGAAGCGGAAACGGAAACTGAAACCGAAACCGAAACCGGAAACGTCTAACAAAAGCAGCGGAAACGATAACGTCTAGGCCACACACACACACACACACACACACAGCGTGATATGTATATACATATATACTAATTTTTTGTACATGTACAACTCTTGATGGTCTTCGGTCTTAGAGAATGCAATATTTATAATCGTTTATATATAATTTATCACACACACATACACACACACACACACAAAGCACGCTCCAAAATTTGCAAGTACAACAAAACTTACTTAAAAGTCTGTCTATATATACACACATATATATATATGTTATTTTAAAGGCCGCATATCACGTAACCGATCGAAATCAAAAAAAAAAAAACCACAAACAAATGGCTTCAATCACTCAAAACAAAAAAAAAAAAAACCACCAGCAAAAATGTCATAGAAGTTTTCTAATTGATTTAGGTTTAAGCCCCATTGGGAATTCCTTTATGTGGCTCGATCTTATACATCTTTATATATATATTTTATATCTACAACTTTGCGCATTATTTTTTGTTGTTGCACACCAAACATTTTGTTTTTGGCTTACTTTCTTCTTCTGTTTTTCCTCGAACCTCAAATACTTTCTCGTTTTCACGCCCCTTTCTGTTTGTGTCAGGCATTAATTGCATACTCGTACTTTTCTTTTTAAGTTATTGTGTACTTCAAAGTAAGACTAATTAATTAGTTATAAATTTTATTATTAAAAAGAAAAAACGAGAGAAAACCTACAAAAACAAAATGTAAAAGAAAACTTTTGAGAAAAACCGATACAAAAAAAATAATAAAATGTTTAAAGAAAAAGTTTCGAAGGGTTTTTTTTTTAACTGAAATTCAACTTTCCCCAGCCAAAAAGTAACTCCAGGTTTACTAACACTCTGCCAACCAGTGTTGACAGCCGCCTCGAAAAAGTTTGTGATACCCTGTTATAAATAGCTGGAAGTCTGTTTTAAACTGCAGATGTTTAAAGAAAAAGTTTCGAAGGGTTTCATTAGCTAAAACTCAACTTTCCCCAGCTTAAAACTAAATCCAGGTTAACTAACAACTCTACCAACCAGTGTTGACAGCCGCCTCGAAAAAGTTTCTGATACCCTGTTATAAATAGCTGGAAAACTGTTTCAAACTGCAGCTGTTTCCGTAGAAAACAACCCAGCATCTAACATATGTCAATCCATCTATGCCATAACAGGGTCTCTTCTGGTCTCTCATCATTTTACATTGACATTTATCATTTAGTTGGGCCGAAATCCTGGCGGTACTGCAATACCAGGCCAACCCGCGACAGAGGTGGAGCAAGCTCCTAGCACTCCGTCTAATTCCAAAAATCAGTTTAACATTTGTTGTCCTCCGATGGAGGATCTATCAGATGTTAAGCTGATAAGAACAGATACTACACTTTGATCTTAGCCATAAGGCCGAGAAGCGATAACTAGTTACCGTTATGCCAGCCCCTACTCATTGCCAGCTAGCCAAAACCATTTGCGAATTCCAGTGCAGCAACGACGTGAAGACGACTCATGCGCAGTTCGCAAGCAATACTCGATGTTGGTGGTGGTTTTGCCCGAGCCGCAAAGTATGCTTTAAACTGCGTGCTTTCGTTAACTGTCAGGCGCGCTGTAATTCCCAAATGGTTTTGGCGGCGAGTGCATGGTGTGGTCGCTGTTGAGTGTGTTCGAATTACTCTGGCTTCTCTTCAGTTGTCGAATAAATCTTTCGCCTTTTACTAAAGATTTCCGTGGAGAGGAGCACTCTAATGAGTCTAAAATAATTTTTGCTAGCGCCCGATTGCAAAATTGGGCCATTGATTAATACATATAAAAGCATTATACAAATACTTAAACAATACGCACACATACATTTTGAATTGTTGTTTATTTTAACTAAATAATTACAACGTATAATACAAATTTTACAGTTGAAACTTGGAAATATTCAACTTTTGTGTGTCAACATTATTTAGAGGGTATTATGTGTTCGTGTTGCATTTTGCGGCAGATTTTGAGGCAATTTGTGATTTTTATAAAATTTATAGGGCACTATTTTTTTGTTTGGGTTAAAAATTTGTCTTGTTCTTCTTGTTACTTGATCGGTTTTCTTATGTGATTATCACAGTTAAATATATAAAAGTTCGGCCGCTGCTAAATGCCCTACTTTTTTTTCAAACAAAATTTTCGAATTCGAATCGAACGGCAATGCGAAAGCTTAGCGGAGGATATGTGTGTGTTTGTGTGTGAGTGCGTTTGTGTTCTGGTTCACTTTTGAACAGTGTTGCCAACTGTCGTTTGAAAAAAGTAAATGTTGGACAATAGCGAGTTGGCAACACTGTTGTTTAGATTTTTGTGCAATCTTTTTTAGCTACATCATATAACTACTTAAACTTAAGCTTTAATTAGAACTTATATTTAGTACAAAAAATTCAGCTGAACTTGAGAGCAAACTTTTGAGTATTTTTCGCGTTAGTTTGTAGGGGCGTGGCGGGGGCGGGCGGGTTTGCGGGCAGCAGAAAAGTTTCGTGGCAGTTTCGCATTACAACTTAACCTAAAGGGGTAAAGGAGGGGTAGGGGGGCGCATCATTTAATAATGTATGTATGTATTAACAACTTGAAACAGGCCAACAAGGCCCGGACAAAGCTCCTTTAAAACACTTTTCGAGTGACATCGGGTCGCTTAGGCAGGCGCCTCTGTTGGCGCGTGGCAGCCCTCCACGTTCTCGGGCCAATCGCAGACGTTCTCCTGCGGATTGAAGACCAGGTTGGCCGGGCAGGGCATATGATGCTTGCGCTCGCCCTCGCACATGTAGTAATGCGTGCAGTCGGCCCAATCTTTGTGGTAGCTAATATGCCCGTCCTCCTCCGCGCAGGTCACATCATGCGCTGCACACGAGAAGAGTTTAGATAGTAAAAAAAACTTGCGATTAATTTGCCTTTTAAGACTTACGATCCTTTGTTGTGTACGCGCCGCGTGGACCGTGCGACTCGTAGGGTCCGTCGTATTCCAGCGCAACCTTGTAGTCCTTCAGCTCATCGGTCAAGGCATTCAGCAGCGGATATTTGCCATTGCCGCAGCGTCCGGAGAAGTCATCCATATCAATCGACCAGACCATGATGCCGCCAAAGCCCTGCTCCTTCAGCCATTCCGTCTAAAAAAAGCAGAGAATATGGTTGTAAATGGTTTTCTTCATTTTCTTGTTTTCCTTTTATGGCCAACTCGCAAATCGCAACACAAATAAAAAAGAGCGTAAATCGACGAATCAAAATCAACTGAACAAAAAGGACTCAAAATGGCGAAACTCACTTGAACTAATGAGCGAACACAGGCGTCAAATGAACTACTTAACGCAAATGCAACTCAGATGAACAGCTTAGCAATTTGAAATATGAACAACTGAACGAATGGATTCAAATGAACTACATAACAAATGAACGCCTGAACGACACTTTGGCGCGCAAATGAACGGCTGAACGAATTGAAACTCAAAATGGCACTTGACTTAACGATCAACTGGAACTTCGTTCAGAACGGAATCAAATGAGCTCCTTAACTAATGAGCGGCTCAAATGGGACACAAATGAACGAATAATTACTCAAAATGGCATTCGAATTAACGCTCAACTGGAACATTTTCAATTTTAAGCTAGTTCAAATGAACGACTCAGTAAATTTGCTAGGCTTAAGGATTAGACGTTGCCGCAGCTTACCTTGGTTTTCAGTGAACGCTCGTCATCGAAGCCCACCCATTGGTTGCCTCGGTAGGCGAAGGGCACCTGCTGCTCGGAGTCCCACACGAGTGTTGTATTGTCCGCTGCCAGGAAGGAGCAGACCTCATAGTAGCTAAGGAAGCCCGCCTCGCTGGTGAACTTGCCCGCCTTGCCGCCGCCCGACGAGGGTGAACCGATATCGAATTGTGTGTCGTTGACCAGCTCAAAGCTGCGTCCATATGTGGGCATGCCGATGAGCAGCTTCTCCTTGGGCGCGCCCTGCTTCACCCACTCGCGTGCGCTGTAATCAACAGTCAGTTTCTTCTGGTAGCCGGTGGCCGATTCCAGGGCGAACAGCGGCGAATTGTGGCCCACTGTGCGCTCCCACTGGCCATGGAAATCGTAGGTCATCACATTGATAAAGTCCAGATATTTGGAGATTTCCGGCACATCGTAGCCGGCGGCAATCGCCTCAAAAGAGGCGGGCACGGCAGCAGTCAGCAGTAGGCGTGGCAGACCCGAAGATTTTGCCTCACCCTCGAAGGCAACACGCAGCTCGCGCAACAGATTTACATAGGCGACACGATCCTCGGCGCCGCGCGGATACTCCCAGTCGACATCCAGGCCGTTGAATTTGTAATCCCTCAAAAAGTCAATAGCTTCATAGACGAACTGGTTCATGCGGAAGACGTTCGAGGTGAGCTCCTTGAAGGGCGTCGAGCCAAAGGCCCAGCCGCCAATCGCCAGCAGGATTTGCAGATCCGGATTTGTATCCCGCAGGGCAATAACGCTCTCATAGTTCTCGGGATCATCGTCGGTGGCCTCCGTCAGCTTATAGTCCTGCAGCGTGGCAAAGGCATAGACAATGTGAGTGCACAGCTTGGGATCAATGTTGTCCGGCTCGAATTTGCCGGCTCCAGGACGCTTGGCAGACCAGCTGGTCAAGTAACAGAAGACCTGAGCGGGACGTGCTGCAGGTAAAAGAAAAGATATTATTTATATGATGTATGCTTTAAGTAGTTCATTGATGACTTACTGTTCTGGTCGATGGCATTCGCACCCGACTTGATGCGTTGTTTCTTCTGCGTCTGCGGCTTGCGCACCTTCTTGAGAACCTCATCTACCGAAATCTTGATGGGTTCCGGTTTCTGTAAGTCGAAATAGATGAGATTTGACTAAGTACGGAGCATGGAAGATACTTTTTCAGAAAGCAGAACCAAAAATTGTAAAAAGAACCAATGTAAAGAACTAAGTTCACGAACAAAAACCAAGATCGTTGACATTGGTTCAAATCGTGAACTGGTTCATCTACAAATTGAATTTGCTTTCATTCAAATTGGTGAAAAGAACCAATGTAAAGCACTAAGTTCACGAACAAAATCTAAGATCGTTGACATTGGTTCAAATCGTGAATTGGTTCATCTACAAATCTTTTTGGACTTACCTCTTCTTCGATGTCTTCGAATGTAGCCGCAATGGCTGTCCAGTTGACGTCCTTGGCCTCCTTGCCGCGCGATATGCCCAGCAGCTCCTCGCGCATGGCGCCAATCAACGGATACTTGACATTGCCACCGCATACCTCGCCCTTGAAATCGTCCATGTCAATGGTCCAGACCATGGCGCCGCCAAAGCCATTCGTTTTGATCCATTGCATTTTATTTCTAATGGCGCGCTCATCATCGAAGCCGACCCACTGATCACCGTCGACCATGTAGGGCACCTTCATCTCTTCGTCCCAGACGTAGACGGCGCCATTGAGCAGCATCTCGCAGATCTCGTAGTAGGCCAGGAAACCGCTCTCCTTGGTGTAGACGCCCTCGCGACCACCGCCCGTGGCGGGTGCATTCGGTCCATGCTTATCCGTGCTGGCCAGCGTGAAGGAGCGTCCATATGTGGGCATGCCAATGATCAGCTTCTCCTTGGGTGCGCCCATTTTGACCCACAGATTGGCGGCATTGTCCACCGACAGCTGCTTGCGCCACTCCGAATCCGAAGAAGGGGCATAGCTGCAAACAGAACGAGAGATAGCTTTGTTAGAGACTAGTAGCTGGTATAATTATTCCCTGATAGAAAGGGGTGATGCATTGATCCATCTTGAAGCTGGAGACTCCAAGTTCGGCTACTTACAGGGGTGCATTGTGTCCCGTTTCGCGTTCCCATTTGCCGTGGAAATCGTAGGCCATCAGATTGATAAAGTCCAGATAGCTGGCAATGGCGGGCACATCGTAGCCGCCGCGCACATTGTCCGGACCGACGGGCACAGCCGCGGAGAGCAGGAGACGCGGCTGCTTCAGCTCCTGGGCCTCGGCGTCGAATGCCTCGCGCAGCTCCTTCAGCAACAACACAAAGTTCTTCTTGTCATCGGTGCCCTTGGGGTACTCCCAATCCATGTCCAGGCCATCAAAGCCACGCTTACGCAGAAAGGGTATAGCCGAATAGACAAACGTTTGGCGCGTGTAGCGTGTGGCCGACATGTCCTTGAACTTTTGTGTGCCAAATGACCAGCCACCAATTGCGAGCAAAATCTGTGGGATAGTTCAAAAATAACAAAATAAATAAACATTCAGCGGAATTTGAACCAGCCACCTCCTCCTTGGTGATTCGACGTCAGCTTCCCAGCTCTTACGGTTTCGGCTATATGTGGATGACGCAGTCAGTCAGCCAATCAATCAGACAGTTAATCAGTCAGTCAGTCAGTCAGTCAATCAATCAGTCGGTCAATCAGTCAGTCAATCAGTCATTCAGACAATCAGTCAGTCAATCAATCAGTCATTCAGTCAAGGAATCAGTCAGTCAGTAAGACAGTCAGTCAGTCACTCAGTTAGTCAGTCAGTTAGCCAGTTAGCCAGTCAGTCAGCCATTCAGTCAGTCAATCAGTATTCAGACAGCCAGTTAGTTAGTCAATCAGTCAATCAATCAAGGCAAGCTAGTCTATCAATATAGACTTGATACCGACCAGTACACTTACCTTCAGCTTGGGATTGGCCTTGCGCAGGTTCATCATGCGCTCGTACAGACCAGGCACATTGTCCTTGGTCTCATCGTTCGATTCATAGGAGCTCAGCTTGCCCTTCTTCAGCCAGCCAAAGGCAAAGATAATGTGCGTGCACAGATCGGCGGGTATATCCTCGGGCATAAACTTGCCAATTTTCACACGATATTGCGACCAGTTCGTATAGTAGCACACAATCTTTGGCGTTCCATCGTCCACCTTTGTCTTCTTGCCCTTCAGCGATGAGCCGCTGGCCACGAGCGCGGTGCCGCCGGCAGCTGCTGCTGCAGCTGCTCCACCGCGCAGCTTGGACTTGGAGCGCAGACGCGTTCGGGTCACGCGTGTGGTCGAGGCGGGCTCCTGATCGATGCGCTTTTCAGCGACGGGCGCTGCCGTTGACTTCTTGGAGGCCAACAAATTGCTGCGCGAGGAGCTGCTCACCGTGGTGGGACGACGCAGACGCCTGCGCGTCTTGGCTGCAAAAGAAAATTGATTGAAAATTTAACAAAAATTATTTATGTTTATTTTTATTTGTTGTCTAGCCTTTTTTTAACTGTAGGAATTTGCTCATATTTTACAAGATTATTTTAAAGAAACAGCTTTAATGCGTATGTCGTTCAGCACTGACCCAAAAAGCCATCAAATGACAGCTGAACATCATTTGCCTCTCAACACACTCGAGCATCAATCATCATCAATCATTGACTATCGATGATAGCTCTTGCAACGTCGATCACAAGCACTTGATGGCATATATCAAGTGGCGATTATTTAAAATAAGTCTTGAGCTGTCAGGCAAATTAACTTTGATTATATTCCAGTCCATTTGAAAATGTCTGTCTATTTAAAGTTTTCTTGTTTTAATGAAGATGCATGATAATCTGTTTACATTAATGTTACCGGCTGTACGTAAATACTTGGGCAATAAAAGTGGCTGTTTAATACCTGTTTTTCGTGAATTTAAAAATGACTTTAAATTGTCGCCAGCTGAAATAACAATGCAAAATTATGGCGAATGTTGAACGTCAGCGTCAGCCTCAGCGTCAGTCAGCTAAAGCGTGCAATTCGCGACATTTCTGCTTAAAACCGGTCCAAATAAATATTTCATCTAGCAGCGGGCCTCTCACTGCGCAAGCCCACACAGCAAAACAAGACAAAACCAAACAAAATAAAGACGAAGTGTTCCATTTATGGACTTCGGTTATACGAATAAGTGCATGCAAGTGTTTCAGCTTTTGCTGGGGGGTTGCCTTGTGCTTATTTTTAAATTGCGTTGCGGCTCGCAGTTCTAGTGCCAGCTAAGTCGCTTGGCTTGTATCTGGGGATATAGCTCAGTGGTAGAGCATTCGACTGCAGATCGAGAGGTCCCCGGTTCAAACCCGGGTGTCCCCTAGGTAAACTTTTTACAAGCAATTCGTTTTATCAGCACTTGATTTCAATACTTATCTGTTTGTTCTATTTATAATTTAAAACACAAACTTCTTATTGCTTGGCCATTGTAGCTCCAATGGTTGGGGCTGATAGTGTGGGGATATAGCTCAGTGGTAGAGCATTCGACTGCAGATCGAGAGGTCCCCGGTTCAAACCCGGGTGTCCCCTAGGTAAACTTTTTTGTTGCCTTTTGCTTTTATTTTTAATTTTTCTTTTAATAAAAGGAACGGGTGTGGTAACAATTAAAAGGGGTTATTTAGAAAGTGTGTTGCACAAAAAGCACCAGAAAATAAATTAGTTTGTGTGAATATTGTTTAGGTGTGATGGTTTAGCCAAACCTTTCCTTTGTCTTTTTAAAATGGTGCACCGACACAAGGCAATCCCTTATAATTATTTTATATATAATTATTTTCAGTTTATCTACCTTCATCATTACCGCTCTAACATTGATGAAAGTATTTTGCAGCATTACATCATTAAAATGTATAATGAACTAGCAAAAGGTTAATAAATATTACCACACAAGAGTTTTGAATTGGCTCAATTTAATGTTTAGCCAGCGAGCGTCCGCATGGGGATATAGCTCAGTGGTAGAGCATTCGACTGCAGATCGAGAGGTCCCCGGTTCAAACCCGGGTGTCCCCTGATTTTTTTTATATTTTATTTTCAATAACCACTCACTGCTTTTTTTTTATTAGTTCGAGCTTTTTGCTTTAATTAAATTTTATCAATTTCAGCAATAATTAGCTGCACATTAATTATATCAGCATCCATTTATCTTCATTTAAAGTGGTTTGGGTTGTCTTTATTGTTCAACCAATTTAAAAACTGTTTCGCATGTTCCGAAACATGTTTTCTAGATTTATCAAAGCACATAGCGCACATAACGCAATGTCATTTAGGAAACATGTTGCTCTTGCTGTTTCATGATAATGGGACAGATAAAAGCAATCAAAGCACAAAGAAAACAACAACAGCTGATTATCAACTTCCGCCTCGGCGGCATAGAGACCAACTTTGAGAAGGCAACTCCCACACACATAAACTGAATGCTGGGTTAAAATTTGAGCAGCTGTTCTTGGCTAAATTGGCGCTCCTTACATAAGTGGGGATATAGCTCAGTGGTAGAGCATTCGACTGCAGATCGAGAGGTCCCCGGTTCAAACCCGGGTGTCCCCTTGGTAGACCTTTTTGTTGCCTTTAATCATAATATTTAATTGTTTTTTTTTTGTCTACTTACTCTGTGCGCTGTCTGTGGAGGGTGCGAGCAAAACAATCAGCAGACATATCACAAAGGCGATTCGCAGCAAACGCGGCGGCAACTGTGAAAGAAACAAACATCAACATGTTTAGCGCAATTAATCAGAGTTATGTACACGATTATTTTGTATAAATAAAAAAATTTTAAAATGATTTATGTGGGGGCAGGGCACGTCAGGTTTCAGCAAATTACGTGGCACTCTTGACAGCAATGGATTTTAATTTGCCGCCGTGAGAAGGTCAGAGCACGTTCGTCAGTCGCGGCCCTTCGACTACTCTCCACTCCACTCTCCACTCCAGTTTGTTCACACCGAAGTGGCGCCCAAATGATTACAAACAAAAGACGCGTTAATGACGCCAAGCGGCCAGCTCTTGACATTGACCCAGTTAACGAGCCCGAGACGGAGTCGGAGACGGAGCCGGAGACGAAGTCGGAGTTCAACCACGATCTGTGTCCAAACAATGAGCCTCTTTGCTGGACGAACAGTCGCGCTTGTCTCAACAACTAATTAAAATTATTTAGAGCTCTTTATTATGCATATGTGAATTGTATTGTTGCATCTGAAGCAATTTTCGGTGACATCTTCGCATTAGTATTGGCAATGACAATGTCAAATCGAGCGACTGTCTTGACTTTGAATAATATCAAATATACTTATAGACGACCCACACTGCCCAAAATCAACCCTACGCAATAGCTGAACAATTGCGTATTGCATGGACAATTGCAAAAGGCATTACAAGTAGGTCTATCATGATGATATTGTCGGGGTTTTTAGGCATTTTTGTATGCCGCAAGACTTGTTTACTTGCTAAAGAAAAAGCTCGAAAACGAAGTTGTTTTTTACGATATTTTAAGCATATAAATAAAATGTTGTTATATTTTTGTATTTGTACATACTTATTATTAAGCCTTAACAGAGGAGAATATCTCAGAGATAAATTTCTGTCTGGGACTTTTGGAAAATATCTTATAAAACTCAGCCTTGCTCTTATGTTTTTTTATACGGTTAAATTATATAATAAATTATAAATAATAATAGTATACAAAAATTATTATTATATTCCAAATTAAATAAATCAAGCGAAAGCACACAGAGCAAGAAGTTTAGGGTTCGAACCCTTACGTAGGTTCAAATTCAAAATGTAAAATATGCAAATATTAAGGATTCTTTTTGTATACTTCGCATTAACTTCAGGCATCTCTTTGATACTTTCTACAAAATAAATTGTTTTTTCTTTCACTTTATTGAGCATAATATTTGCTATTGGATTTGAACCAGCGACCTCTCGCTTGCATTGACTTCTTGCCAGAATTTTTTGTTCTTTGGCCAGGCTTATAAACCTTTGCACTGGCATATTAATCGACTTGAGTACGTCTATAACTGTTCTTGAATGGTTTCTCTAAGCTGTTTTCTCTGCCTTAACTTGGCTTATATCATATCATAATTTAACATTTATCTAACTTCTTCAACGATTAGCTGTCAACGGCAGCTGCTTGGTATTCCATGGGCCGAATGCCATTAAGAACACGTTACACAACTGTTGACTGTTGGCTGTTGGCTGCCTTTCACCGACAGTTAGAAAGAATTAGCCAAAATTGGCACAAAACGTGCGTCGCATTTGAAAGGCCGCAAATTACAGTTAGAGCCGGACGAACGGACGGTCCCGCCAATTGGCCAAAAGGGGGGTCGCATCAAGGTCGCAGCAAATACACATAACTTATGATCTGGCCACGGCCATAAGCCCATAAATCTGAGAGCTAATAAAATTCTTGGGCAGCATCTGATTTGCAGCCAAAAGTGAAACTGGTTTTGACAATGCTTCCCCAACTTATTCAACTTATCTAAAATCAGCAAAACTCTTTTCGGGCAATTCATTTAAATGTTTTAGCCTCGGGCTTGCCAGCTAAATTAATGCATAAATTATAAATCAGAAAGTAAAACAAGAAAGAACGGCAAGCCGAAGATGAGATACCCTTGCGAGCGCTGAGAGATATTAGAAATTTGATAAAGAGATTTACAAGAGTATGAAGTATTTTATGCTCCTCTTAACTTATCTAAAATCAAAGCAAAACTCCTTTCGGGCAACATATTTAAATGTTTTAGCCGAAGATGAGATACCCTTGAGAGCGCCGAGAGATATGTGGAGAATTGATAAAGAAATACACAAGAGAATGAAGTATTTTTTGCTTCCTTTAACTTATCTAAAATTAGAAAAACTCTTTTCGGGCAATACATTTAAATGTTTTAGCCTCGGCTTGGCCAGCCAAATGAATGCATAAATTATACATTTTAAATGCGAAAGTAAAACAAGAAAGAACAACAAGCCGAAGATGAGATACCCTTCCGGGCTGGCAGAGATCAGAGGAGAATTGATAAAGAGACGTATTTTATGTAATTACCGATTAAATGACCAAATGGTAATGCCCTCTTAAAGGGTATACAAGCAAAGAGTTCGCACCAAAATAACAAAACATCTGTCGGCTTACAAAAAAGGTTCCTTATTGCGTGAACCGTCAACTGGGAGCTGGGGAGCTGGAGAGCTGGGGGGTTGGGGAGCTGGGGAGCTGGAAACTGGAACAACTGGTTTGTGCGGCATTTCGTTGTGGCGCGGCGCGGAAATGAGTTGAGGTGAAAACATGTCTAAATGCCTTTCATTTTCTTCTGTGCGAAAGCGAAATGGCCAGAATCTCTGCCAGTTTTCGATTTTAGCAAATCATCTTTTCGAAAAAAAATAAAAACGAATTCGAATCGCGACCAAATCTCGCCTGCTATTGCAGAATTACGTAAATTACGTAAAAACAATTGTTGGCCATTTCGGGCAATTGTTGTCGACGGCGCCGTGCAGCCAAGTTGCCAAGTATCATTAGCGACCAGAGAGTCCAGCGGCGCCGCTGGAGCACAGCCAAGTCGTGGTCCGTGGTCCGTGGATTTGCTTTGCTGTCGGCGCGAAAGCCGCGCCAAGCATTTTTGTGGGTTTGCCGATTACTGTTTGCCGATTACGACAGCACTTAACAAAAGTCAATAAGTAATACACAGCGAGGCATAGAGAAGGAGAGGGAGACAGGGCTAGAGAAAGAGAAGGCGAGAGAGAGAGAGAGAGAGAGAGGGCGAAGCCAACACAATAAGAGACAAGCTAACTGCATTCCAAGCGTTAGATTGGCTATTTTTCCGATTGCGCAAAAAAAGAGAGGAAAATTAAAGAAAAAATTAAGTACCTCAGTGCAGAGAGAGAGAGAGAGAGAAAGAGAGAGAGAGAGCTCGCCGTGCACATACCCTGTACGCCTGTCAGGGATATTCGCACTTGCAGCCAACTTTGCATATTCGACTGAGTTCGAAGCCCAGGTCTAAAAGTACATATAGTCAAATTTTTGTACACGTTTTATGAACTAAATTCACTTTTTTTTTGTCAAGGGATTATATGTGAAAGATATATTGGATATACCAAAAATCTATTCGATAACTCTCCTTAGATGTCGAATATTCCTGGAGACGATATCTTGAGAAAGAGAGAGATCTTAAGAAAAAGAGAGATCCCCAAAAGAGAGCTTAAGAAAAAATGCCCCAAAATCGATATTTATCGATAGGCAAAATCGATATCTATCGATATGCAAATGGTCAGAGCTATCGAAAACATGATAAATTCTCTCTGTGTCTCTAAACGAGGATATATATAAATATGTATATATATTTATACAATTTCAAGTCTCTAGAGTCTCAAAGAGAAGTACAGACTGACCTGGCTATAGCGACTCGGCTCATCATCCTATTCATGTACTGTACGCAGTCGAAGCTACCCGCTTCTGGCCGCCTACAGGGCATAAAAATGATGTTTGTTTGTGTTGCCGTCAGATATATCTGTCGACAGAATATGATCATTTAGTTGGATATGTCTGCGGCTGCAATCGTCGCCGTCGTCGCCGTCGTCGCCACTTCAGCTGAAGTCTGAGTCTGTGAAAACGAAATCCTAACGCTTGAGTTTCAAGTGTTACTTCAGACCCACCGGAGACATGAGTGCGCCTTTCGCTTCGCATTCATCGGATATCAAATATAATATTTTGATCTTTGCAGCGAGTTTTCACTTGCACGCAAGAAAGCGCATAAATTGCAATTTATTTGCATAAATTTTACACATTTTATTTGATTTATTTGATTTTTCTGTTTATTAACAATTGCGTTTGTTGTGCGCTCTTTTGGTATTTTCAGCATGCGACGCGCATTGCGCAAAAGCTGCATTAATCATGCTTCGCTGCCGCTGCCGCAGTCGCTGTCGCTGCCGCAGTCGCTGCCGCTGCCGCCGTCGACAGCGGCGCGTTTGTCGCTTAAGTCTTTCGTTTATGGCGCTGGCTGGCAAATGCATTCGCACTGCATTTCGTTGGCTCGCTTTGTATTTGAAATGAAATTTATTGAAATTTACGTTTAGCTAAGCATTTAATTAAGCTAAATGCCTTTTGGCTTGACCGAAATTCAGCTCAAGGTGAGGCGCACAAGTCAAAATAATAAAAAATATAAAATAATATTAAGAAAAAGCAAAAATAAATAAATAAAACTCTGTTCAAAATGGAAAAAAGAAAACTTGCAGCAAAGTTGGCGACACGCGCGAGTTGTTGACTACTCGCCGTGTGTGTGTGTGTGTGTGTGTGTGTGTGTGTGTGTGTGTGTGTGCGCATTGGCTTAACGGGCTTTAATAAGTCAGCAGTCATAACTGTTTGGCAACAGTTGTTATTTTTGGTTCCTTCTTTCTTTAGCTTGGCTTTTAACAAAAGGTCTGCGCGGTTTGGCAAACCTTTTGCATTGTGCTTTTCGTGTTTTTCCTTCTCTCGTTTGGGCTCGGCTTACAATTGAGTTAATATGCGCGCACCTGTCCTGACCAGACGACCTTGCGCAATCTGGCCAAAGCCTCCGTTAACGCAAACAAGTTTCGGCTTGGAGACAGGCAGCCACACACACACACACACACACACACACACACACACACACACACACACACACACACACACACACACACACACACACACACACACACACACACACACACACACACACACACACACACACACACACACACATGCAGACACATGCAGCTTATGAGTCAGTGCTCATTAAGTGCAGCAGAAACTGGTTCACTGACCAATTAGAATAATACTAAAAATTGCGCACTTCCAAACTGGCCAAAACGAGCTTCGAGCTCGAATTGCCATTACGATTCTGTAAGAGCTGGGTGTGGAGCTGGGGCTGGGGCTTGGGCCAGTTGCCAGTTGGCCAGTTACTTCCTGCTACAGCATAACCCTGAAGCGGCCATTGGCACCAGACTCCAGCTGATACATATACACAAAAATATATATATATATATATGTTTCATGCTTTTTATGCTTAAGAGCACGAGTGCTCTAGTCGAAAGGGGCTGGACTTGGCGATACCCTGAGCCCAGCCGAACATTCTAGCTCCTTCCAGGCTTACATACACAAAGCACACCTGAGACTACGCCTCCGCTTCCCTTAGCTCCACTTTATATATGAAATATGCTTTCTTGCTTAACTTCGGTATTCATAGTCCGATCTTTGTGAAGTTTTCAAGGTTTGCTTCTGGCACAGCAATATCTTTATATACCTAAGCGCAAGGCTCTACTTTCAACAACGGGTTCTGATGGGAATGTGAAAAGCTGTCACAATAGTGAAATATTCCTGATCTATATATGCTATACAAGAAGCTAAACGCCAAGTTAGTTGCATCTAGCTACTAATTTTCGAACTAAGCTCAAAAAGGCTCCACTCAAAATCGATATTTATAGATATTGTGGAAAAAGGGGGAGATATCTATATGGTATGAGGGAATACCTTACGAATTTTAACTCTTCCCGCAGCTGGACGTGCTTGGATCGACTCGCAGTTGCATTCTTTCGCCTGTGGCCAACATTTGCACGGAGCAGTATACCCTTTTTGCCCAGTTTTTTAATGGGTATTAGCACTGCAGAGCCGTGACTAGTCTCAGCTATTTAGTGGGTTAGGCCCACGCACCCACTAAAATTCTGAGATGCGACAGATTTTTATGCTTCACTTTTTAAATGGCTTAAACGTGCGCCCGGCCCGCGGCCTGTGAGTCAGCCGCGGCTTGAAGTCGTGTGGAGCTGAGGAAACGGTGAGCTGAGGAGCTGAGCTGAGCTGTCTACAAGATTGTGGCCATTATTCTTTGGAGATCTCAACAGTTGAGTGCACACAACTTCCGTTCCACTGCAGAACTGTTTTGTTAATTTTTGCCGGTGTGGGAGCGTTTCCTACATTCGGCGTATCTTGTTCATAATGTCAATAAAATTTATGTCCGTTTGTTTGCGGACAGCTGGGCCACAGTTGCAGTTCACATTATGCTATTTGTCTGGCCTCGTCAAGAATTTGGCAATTTGTCAGTGTCACATTAGCGTAAATGCCGCTTTTATTTCCAGTTTTTTCTTTGTTTTTGTTTTGGGAACTTGTGTTGGCCACTTTACTCGCGGCAACACACTTTTGATTTCTGCTGGCGCAACAAAAGACTTAAGCCACAAACCGCATTTATAATCTGCCCGCTAATTGAAGTTAACGAACTGGAGAGCTCATAACGCCTCGACAGCTGTTCCAGAGAGAATCTTCAAGGTGTTGACTAGACTTTCTAGGCTGTGGACTTAATCTCTGGACTTACTTGGACTTCAGAGTGTGCCAAGCTTTTGCCTCGGGGGGGTTGCCCTGTACCACATTTTGATTCTAATTTTTCTATCCCTTCAACAACAACTTCTTGTGGTCAATTACTCAGTAATTGGATAAAGCTTATATGGCTTTGAATGACGATTATCAGTCCAAAAAGCTAGAATGTAACTTCGGAGTGAAGTTAGTTATAACACATTTGAACTATTTCTCATTTGTACATTCCAAATTTGGTGTCTCTAGCTATAATAATCTCCGAGACATGCTTAAAAAAAGTCGAGAGCTCAAGTGGCATTCAATTGGGGCTATCATACCAAGTAGCAGGGATATAACTCTGGAGTGGAGATAGTTATAAACCAAGTGAATTATTTTTTAGCTGCAGGTGTTGTATGAGAACTTGCATACCAAGTTTTGTGTCTCTCACTCCTATAGTCTTCGAGATTCTAGGATATAACTCTGGAGTGGAGTTAGTTATAACACAATTGAATTCATTTTTCTCTGCAGATGTTATATGAGCCCCTGCATACCAAGTTTTGTGTCTCTAACTCTTATAGTCTTCGAGATCTAGGATAAAACTTAGGAGTGGAGAGTGTTATAATACAACTGAGTTATTTACCATCTGCATGTGCTATATAGGGAGCTACATACAAAAGCTTGGGTGTCTAACTTCTATAGTTCTCGAGATATGCTCAAAAAACAAAGATCTCATCGAAAAAAAGGGTCACAAATTTCGCAGCTCTAGCTCTCATTGTGCCCAAAAAGCCTCAGCTTATTTTCCCAATCAACTATATACCAATTATTTATTGCCTTGATGAAGCTTCTGCCTTCAGCTTGACTCCACCTTAAACATTATAAATGTTATTTATTACCAGATACCCTTAAAGAAATGTTACTCAACTAATTGGTAATTATGATAAAACTTAATTGTTAATTTGTAATAAATCATATCCATGCAAGCTAATGCCGTGGCTGTGGTTAGGTTAGTTTTTGCGCTACGCTGCGCCTCAAATGTCATTTTTCTTTCTGGTTTCACATGCATTTTTGATGAGAGTTAGGGGCGTGCAGCACAAAACAACAATAAGGAACTGGCCCGCAGCCCCGGACATTATGTCATGATTTTGTACAACGGCAGCAGCAGCCGCCCCCTTATGTAAAACGTATGCGCTTTTATTAATAAACAAAGCGACAAAGAAAAACGAAAAAAAAAGCAACGACGACGAGGCACAGAAGAGTGAAATTTTGTGTTTATACCCATTGGAAATGCGAAAAGGGGTATGATGATTATTTAAGGTGCATGTTACAGGGAAAAGGAGGCCTAAAGTACTTCAATTCTTGATTAGCATTAACAGGCGGGTCTATCTAGCTTTATCTCGGGCAGCTTAAGAGCTATAGATTTGAAATCTTCTAGCTTCTCCTGTTGCCTGCCCAGACCCAGATAAATTGTCCAGCTCCCATTGTATATAACTTATTTGAAGTATATCTTCGAACTTATAGAGCTCTAGATATCAAGTTTTGTATGTAGACTCTCGTATAGCCTACCCAAATTCAAATTTTTCACTTTTTACATATCTCCTCCCTCCCTTTTCCCTCGCAATTTTAAGAACTGAACGGATACAGTTTTGAGCCTTGGTATTTACACTCATTTGGCGGCCATATATATGCCCTAAAACTCTCATTCCAATCGGACTATGAATACCGAAGTTACTCTAGAGCGCATTTCTTATAGGATAGGAGCTAGGTTAAGCTAAGGAAAAGGCACAGCTTAGGAATATACTCAGTGTATATGTGTGCCTTTTGTATGTATATACAAGAGAAAGGGTATCTGCCAGTCGGTCACGCTCAACTAGTTCACCCTCACTTCCTCGCAAAAGCTGCTTGCGTTAGGACATGTACTAAGTGTAGTCTGTGTGTGGACAAATTATGTATTTGCCATTGTTAAACTTTGACCTTTTGGGCCAAATCAAAGACCAAAAACAATAAACCAGTTTGCCGCGTCGTGTGTGCGTGTGTGTGTGTGTGTGTTTCTTTATTGTATATATAATTAGTTGGGTATACAGATATTCAAATTGAATGACGTCTCGAGGCTGGCCAGTTTATAGAGCGGCCAATGCGGTTTATGGCCTAGACGGCAAACGGTTTTAAGTCAAACGTTTTTTTATGGCATTGCCAGCTGAATTTATGGCCAAAACACAAAATACAGCCAAAATGTAGATGAAGTTAATTGCGGCCGGGCGGAAGGGCCAACAAATGAAAATGAAAATTTGAAATGGTTTGGGGCGAAAAAAAAAAAAAAACAAAAATACAACAAATTGCATTTACAGTTAATTAGTTTAATTATGAAGTGGTCAAAAATAGCCAAAAACCAAAAAAAAGTATGTGAAAAGTTGCCAAACGCGAGGCAAAAAAAATCAAAAAAAAAAAAAAGTGAATAAAAAATCAACAAAACACAAAAAAATTAAACATAACACAAAATGTGTTGTGCAACTGTTTGAAAGTTCGATATAGCCCAAGATAACAGATAATCGTACATATAAATATACATATATACATATATATATACATATTTTCATTAGCAGCATTTAGCTGAGTGAAGGGCCAGGGGCAGGCGCGGGGCCTCAAAGATTTTGTCAGATAATGTTGTGTTTTTTCGATACTCAGCTTTGGCTCTGGCGATTATGTTTGTCGCCTGGCCGGCGGCTATATCTTCTGTATAATATATGTAAATCGATTTGTTTGTTTTTTTATATAACAATGAAACGAGTTTAATTTCGACTGCGTTTTGTGTGTTGATTAAGCAGCCCTCGTTTTCGATTTATATACACACAAAAGCTCATGTAGGTCTATGATTTTTGTGGTCTCTTTTGTTGTACTTAATACCCTTTGAAATTGGTTGATGAGGCTATTATGGTTTTGGGCTTCTGTTTGTTACAGGCAGGGAGAAACATCTTTCACCTTTTATGTGTCGATCGAGCCCTGGTTTTATGTCCATCTGTCCAAAAACTGAGACTTTACCCATTTTCATAATTTCGACATAAGTTAATAGTGCGATAAGGTAGCATATGCTTTGGCATAGCTCGAGAATTATTATAGCTAGATTCACAAAATTTGGTATGCATACACTTTTGTATGCCCCTTTTAAGATCTGAAAATTTAACATAGATCGGACTGTGAGAACCGAAGTTATTAAGGAATGCTTCACCAAGTCAAGCTCTCGGGGTAAAGGTAAGAGAAGCGGGCAGCTAGAATGCCACTGACTACAGGGTATCTGCTAGTCGTGCCACCCTTTGAGAGCACTCTTACTTATTTTGGCTGCTTTTGTTTTGTTTTGCTTGGCTTTTGTCGTCCAGCAGCTGGACAAATGATTGATATATTTGTGCCCATAATTAGCTTTATTTGTTTATTTTGCTCCACTGTCGTTTGGCATTGAGAAGTTGTTGGGCGTGCATGTGTGTGCGTGTGCGTGTGTGACAATTATGCGACAAAATCCAAGCAAAGTTAGTTATTTAAATGTTTAAACAAATGGTTGGGTTTATGCGCACTTCCTGATCGCAGCAGCAAGTTCGTTGCCTAAGTCTTTTGTTTTGCTTGGCTAAATTTGACTTGGCTTCAGTTTACTTTGGACGCGCAGCTAAATCTACATTATCTATGGACTCGAATTACTGTCAGCAGCTGGCTTTTAATAGTTCAATAACCAATTGATGCATTCGCATTCGCATTCGCCTCTCCAAATGCATTTGTTTTTGCTGCCTATGCAAATTTATTGCAAACACAAATCAGCATAAAAGTGAATTGTGTTTTGTAGAGTCTGTGCGTGTGTGTGTGAGTGTGTGTGTGTGTGTGTGTGTGTGTGAGTATTGTTTAAACTGCAGCACAAACAATTGAGCTGCCCACTCAGCTGCAGCTCAGCGCCAGCATTCAACAGCAGCTGCAGGCCGCCTGTCAGGGCTAGGCCAAAGTAATTGTGACTCGCGTATCTCAGATAAAATACAAACAAAATAACAAAGAAATAGTTAAATATGGTGTGCCGAATATTAAATACACTTTAAGTACACATGCTAGCAGCTACTTTTAAGCTCAAACCGTATTCTACCTATTCTAGTTATCACTTTTCCACACATATTCCGTACGAATTGAAATCCACCCCAACTATCTTTTACTTTCCGTCTCCAGTTACATTTTACACAGATATTGGGAAATGTGTTTAAAGTCTTTCAAAGTGATTTGGTTTTACTCATTTTTGCTCATTTAAACAATCATTCATTCACATTTCATCCAAGTGGTACGCATTTTGATAAGAGCGTGAATCACGTCTTAAGTGAAACTTGAAAGTGAGTTTGAATCGGAAACTTAATCCCATCCTAGCCTTGACTCACATTTCCAATAAGAAGACATTTTGCTCGTCTTAAACAAGTTCCTATAAAGATATTTGCAAATTAGTTTGAGTCCCAACTGATAGAAAACATGTAAGGTTATATTTAACACAGTTCCACGATTCTTCCACACATGCAGGTGGAATTGCCCGAAACCAATATGACTTAATGACTTAAACTACAGTCAAAATGTCAGCTTCTAGTCCCAACTCATAGTTAATCCATAACGTTTCATTTAACACAGTTCCACGATATTTCCACACTTGCAGGTGGAATTGCCCGAATCCATTGTCATAACATAAACTACAGTCAAAAGGTCAGCTTCTAGTTGCAAGTAATAGTTAACCCATAACGTTTCATTTAACCCAGTTCCACGATTCTTCCACACATGCAGGTGGAATTGCCCGAAATCACTTTTATGACAAAATGTCAGCCTCTAACGTCTCAGCTCGACTGTTTATATTGCTAAGTATTCTTCACATATACATATAGCATATGCTATTACTAACACACCCTTTGCAAGGGTATAAAAAATATAAAATAAATAAATAAAGTAAGTGGCTGTCAGCAAAGCAGCCGTCAATTAAAGCAGCCACATTCTAGTCAGCAGTTTTTTTCTCAATATTTTTGCCAGCGGCCTTTTTAGTTGCATTTTATAATATTTTGGTTGTTGCTGTAAGGTTTGACATTTCATATATGTATGCATATATGTTTGTATGTAACAAGTGTGTGATATGCTTGCCAGATATATGGCTTCAATATGCCTCATATTACGCATACGCGGCGTTGGCCCGCTGCCAACTTCCGTCGCTGCCTTTTGCTTGTTTTTGTTTTTTTGGGAGAAAGTCTGTCTCCCATGCAATGTGCAATTATTAAAGCTGTGTGTGTGTGTGTGTGTGTGTGTTTACTATCTACTTTTTTCCAAATGTAAACATGTAGCGGGGTCCACGTAAAAGTCAACTCGTTATTTGAATTGTTTGTTTCACAAACAAATTCTGTGCGAGTGTTCACTCAATTGTCAAGCTGCGCGCTTTAGCCAAACGAAAGTGAGAGTTTTTCGGTTAAAGCAACAACAAAGACAACAACAACAATAACAACAACAAAAGCTGCACATGTCAGTCACGCTTGTCGATGGCGCGTCTATTGACGGGGCTGACGGGCTGTTGGGGGCGTGTCAGGCAGCGGGACGCAGGGGCAGGGGCAGGGGCAGCTAATTAACAAACGCAAATTGTTGCAAAGGCAATGAAAACATTTGCTCCGTTGCCAATTAACATTTAACATTATGTTGGGTGAGGGGGTGAGGGGGGGCGAAGCCAACACGACCTGCTCCATATACGAGAAGAATTACAAAACAATTGTTTAGAAACTGAATAAATCTTAAAATTAATAATAATTATTAATTAATGTATACTCCAACTCCAATTGCGTTTTTTGATTTGTGATTTTTCTATCATTTGCTCGTTATTTTTTCCACATGTTAACGTTTGACATTATGATTGCAGTGCGGTTCGTGAGGGATGCTTGAAAGAATTGCTTCGTGTGTAAAATAAATTAAAATACAATTGCCCAGAAATCAACTAATCAAATAACAATAATATTAATAATTAATTTATTCATTTATTAATATAATTGCGTTTTTTCTTGTAGATTTCTTCTATAATTTTCGTGTTGTTTATTTCACATGTTTAAATTTAACTCAATGTTGAGGGAGAAGTGTCTGGCCAGCAGAATTTCGAATCAAATTGTCTAGAAACCAAAAAGTTATTAATTAAACTTAACTTATAAGACAAATCCAATTGAGGGTTTTTTCCAGAAATTTCTTTATTTTGTGCCCCAGTTTTTCCACATGTTAAAGTTTAACATTAAGATACAAGTGGGCTTCATTAGGTATATTAAAAGACAATTGTCTAGAAGCCAAATAATTTACAATATCAGTAAATAGCTTACAAGCCCAATTCAATTGAGTTTCTATTGAAAATATTTATAATTTTCTAGCTACTTTTGACCACATGTTAAAATTTAACTTCATGTTGTGAGAGAGAGATGTGTAGCCAGCCGAATTGAAATACAATTTTTTAGAAATCAAGTAATTTATAATAATAATCAAATAAATGAAGTAAATACAATTCAGCTTTTCTTGGATTCATCAAAAATTTTCTGCTTAGCTTTTCCTCATGTTAAAATTTAACAACAAGATTGAAGTAGCTTTCCCAGGGGAAGCTTAAAGATCTGTTTTATGTGAAAATTTTCTAAAATTGTCTCGCTCTTTTTTTGTTTTTCCACATGTTTCGAGACGTCAACCGCGAACTCGTTGCGCGCATTTCGAACCTAATTTTTTGCGGGTTTTTCAATTTATGCGAGACCAGTTTTTGGGCCGCTTGGCCAACGATTTGCCAATAGACGACGACGACGAAGGCGATTGAGTGGCAGCATTTGTAGGTTTTAAGTTTTTAGTTTTTGGTTTTTCCTCTTTTTTTTTTTTTGTAAATATTAATTGTTGTAAAATCACACACACACACACACACACACACACACACACAGATAGACAGAGAGACATGTGGAAAACTAGTTATTGTTGCCAGCGACTTTTACCAGAGTGCGCCAAATTGAGGCGTGGCCAGTTGGCGTGCCGCTGGCCGCTGGCCATAATGGAAATCGCAAGAAAGAAAAGCCTTCGCCAGCGCAGCCAAGGAAGTAAAAGCTAAGCTTTTATGGAACATGAAAATGGCCGCTGAAAAAAAAAGCGAAATGAAACCGAAACCGAGCTGCACAGAATTTATATACCCAGTATTCATATTTGTATAGCCATTGTCTTTGACAGGTTTGCCTTCAACTTCGGCTCAGACAGCCGCAGCTGTGACTATTATTCCAGCCAGCCAGTCGCAGAGTCAGAGAGTCTGTCCGTCTGTCTGTCTGTCTGTCTGTCAGACGTTCTCTCAGCTGAACATTCATTTTTCCGTTCGCTGACTTTCAATACACACGTTTTTTTTTCCTTGTATTTTATAGCTATTTTTTTTTTCTTGTTGTTCTAGAGTTTGGCATGCTTTTTGTTTTGTATGCATGGCTGTGGTAAATATGATAATTTGTTTTGTGCTCATAGTTCTTGGTGACACACTTATCACTCACCATTTTGCTGTGCAGCTGTGTGTGTATTTCGTATACACCTGATCAATAATCGCTTCGGCGTGCACTATGAACAAAAACTATATGTTGGCACTACACTGCAGGCCTGGCTCAGATATATATATATATATATATATATGTATGTGTATATATATATGTATTTGCGGGTCGCTCTGCTTAGTCACTTTGTTGGTAGCACTGGAAATATATATATTCAACTCCTGGCGGCCACTTTTGGTGCGTCTTAACCGTTACTCGCTGCGAACTCGCACGTTGGACTGAAAAACTGAAACTGATTTGTGCGCAGCCGCGGCCAACCGCCAAGACAACGCCAACAGCAGCAGCAGCAGCAGCGGCAGCAGTGGCAGCGGCAGCAGCAGAGGGAACAACAACAACAAAATCAGCTCAAAGCGAACGGCAAATTGAGTGAGGTTGTGGCCCCCTCTTGGGCTTGGAACATGCTCGGAGATTGCGTTGCGAGCGACCACGTCCGAGCGCCAAATACGAGCAACGGCAACGGCAACATAAACACAAAAAACAAGTAACAGGGCTCCAGGCGGCAACGACTTGGAGATACTCTGCTTTTGCTGTTGTTACACATGTTCGAGAAACATTCTAGATATGCACATAACACAATTACATGACGCGGTCGTGCTGCTTTTGTACTTAACATTAAAGATTTCGTGCTTAATTATCGATCGGTGCTTATAGTCCGATCTTTATGATACTTTTTGGCGCTTCTGTATAGCATACACAAGTGTATGCCCATTGAAAATAGGTACAATGAGTTTCTAAGCAGGAAGCATCTCCGAATCCATAAAGTATATATATTCCTGATCAGCATCAATAGCCAAGTAGATCTAGCCATATCCATCTGTCTCTCCGTCCGTCCGTCCGTCCGTATTTCTGAGCGCTTCGATCTCACAGCCTATAAGAGCTAAGGACTTGCAATTTTGAACGTAGCTCCTTACTGTGCCCACGCATTACGAATTCGTTTCCGATAACCGATAGCTTGCCCCTTTTTCAAGCAATCGATATAAAAATCCTGTTTTTTGAGAAAATTTCATAGATTTTAATGACTCGTGGCCTCAAATTTGTTAGGTGGCTTCTTAAAAAATTGTATACAGATCAAGTAGCTTTCCTTTTGTAGCTACTGCTGCTAACCGCTCCTTTCCCTCTAGTACGAGCTGCATTTGGTGATGGTAGAAGAAGTTTCAGGGTATCCCCTAGTCGTGCACTTTCGACTATAGCACTCTTGCATTGTTCAACATTGGAATCAGCTATATTTCTTTACGTGTTTCTATACAGCGCCACCTGTTGGCAGCTAACAGACAGACGCTCGTAATGTTCAAGCATACATATGTATATACACAGCATACAATCTCTGCGTTCCACACGTTGTGACAAACTTAGAAGACACTTTGTTAGGGTATTAGGGCAACAAAACAACAGTTGTTTCTGTGCGCTGCATGGAAAATGAAGTTTTTGCTGCGTTGCTTTTGTGCAGCTCTTTCGCTATGGCCCACTCAAAAGACTCAAGCAGCAAACTGGCCGCTGTTAACGGCTTGGCTAACAGCGCTGTTAAGTTAACAGCGCGGGCTGCTAGCAGCTGGCAGCTGGCAAAGGATTGATTGCACACAAATTATCAGATTTTGTAAATCAAACAGGTTTTTTCTTTTTTTTCTTTGGTATTAGCATAAGCACACGAAGAGGCAACTGTGAAATGTAAATTTGAATTATGATTAACAAAATATTGCTTGTGCATAAGACACAAGTTTATAAATGAAAATAATATATGTATATTTATATATTTACGAATTTCACACGTTAGAAAGCCAGGCATGTTAATGCGTGTGTGTGTGTGTGTCCAACTGGAAACGCTTGCCAAAGTCCAGCTGGCCGTTTGGCCAGCAACACACAGGGTAGTCTCCAGTTAAATGCTCAAACGAAAGCGAAAGTCGACTCGCCAAAGCCGGCAACAGCTGAGTCGTGAGGCCCGTTCTCTTCGCCCGAGTCTCGAGTCTGAGTCTGAATCTCGGCGCTTCTAATACTTGTGCGAGGAGCGGTTCCTTGGGCCGCTTCTCACGCTTTGCATGCCATAAATTTCACTGCCTTTCACTGTAAATCATTTGCAGCACTTAATTGTGTGCATTTTAATGCGTATTGCGTGCCATTCGCAATCAGCCCGCCGCGACTTTTTTTGCTTTTTAGCCGCTGCAATTCTGTGCCAGTTTTCAGTTTTCAGTTTTCACAAGAAAAGCGGCAGCGTCAGAGGCAGCTCGATGAGAAATGGAAATCCAACGCTCTGTTTAACATGACGGTAAAATTTCACGCCAGCCATAAAGGCCAGTGCAAGTGCGTATTGCACAAACAAATAACTGCATATACATATGTATATATTACCCGTCTTTGCCCGTCTCATGTGCCAAGATCTAACTTTATGCACACGAGATAAGTTCTAACAATCTGGGAGAACTTTAAATGAAAGAACTTTAAACTTTTCACGTAAATATTATTTTAAATTTCACAAAACATAAGTTTTCGAATGACTTTTTCTCGGGAAATTCAACTCTGATATGCGAATGATGTAGCTTGTAGAGCTCGTAGGGATCCCTAAAAAATCCTTGTGCAAAATTGCACTAAATTTGCGTAAGAAAACGATTTGCCAAAAGTCTCGACTAAAGATTCGACTTCGCTTATTCCATTTATAGACAATTTAAGTTAGGACAAAAAGAATGTAATATAACTATTTAAAGATCCTCAAAATATTGTCAATTCAATTCTATTATCAACACTCCAAACAATTCTGGAGAGTTTCATGATACGAAAAGAACACATGCTGCCCAGTTCGAGCTCAAGGAATTGATCTTTAACAAAATATGCGCCTTGCCTAGAGTTTGGGCTGTTCAACGAGTGCTTTGACCTGCGTCCAGCTTGGCGGCCATTTTGGCCCGTTGTGGCTTTCGAAACCGTTATACCAATTGAATATCAAATCGGGCAGCTCTTAACCTTCGCTGCGAGCGCGGCTGCGACACTGCGCAAGTCCACAGCGGCCAGTTCGTGTCTTAAGTCTTTTGTTTTTACACACAAATTGAAAGTGAAATTGCATTGTTGTTGTTGTCGTTGTTTTTGTTGTTGTTGTTGTTGTTGTTATTCTTGCTGCTTGCTGCTGTTATTTTGGTAATTGTTGAAAAAGAAAGGCACTCACAACGACAACAACAACAACAACAACAACAACAACAACAAGCTTATGCTGATAAGAAACGTGATTTAATTTTTAGTTGAAAATTATGAAAATCATATGTTGGCAGTTTTCACTTTTCGCTGGCCTTGTGGTTAACCCTTATAACCACAACAACTGGGCGTCACTTGATATTCCTTTGAATAGCTTTTAACCAAAACGAAACATATATTTATTGAAAAGAGTTTAACCTGAGTGGAGCACAGGCTGAAATATTAGCTGAAACTTCTTTTTGCTTCAAAAGTGAGCAATGCGACAGGTTTTGGGGTAAAATTAATCTACAAGTGTGGGAAAAAAGTGGACAAAGTTGGGATGATAAGCATCGACAGCTTGGAAGACCGTGACGTGATGAGCGCCAGACAAGCAAGCGAGAAGTTGCTGGTTCAAGCCCAACAGCCGTTTTTCATTTGCATCTTTCTTTCTTCGATTTTATGATTTCATTTAAAAAGCATGGAGGGATTTGTTGCAGCTGTGCATCTGTCAGCAACGACGTGTAATTTGTTCTACTTTAATCTATAACAAATTGTTTAGCTTGTAAATCTTTTGGCTTCACCTGCTTTGGTTAGGGCAAACACACTTCGGTTCACTTCGCTGCTCTTGAAATAGGTTTCGCTTCCTTGCATTGTTGCGTCGCCGCCTCACAATAAAGTCGCTTTCGCTGGATTTGAGTCTCAGCTTGACTTATCTGTGTGCGCTTGTTCACCCGGTAGTCGGCAGTCGGGTTTTCGGTCGTTCGCAGTCTCCCTTGTCAGATTAGATATGGTGCGCGCCTTAATTACAATATGATTGATGATAGGCCAAGGCTTGACATCCGTCTCATTTTTTTATATGCTACCGGATGTGTTCTATTGAAATCAACAGCTTTTATGCAGACCTGTTGATTCGAGCAACAAACGGCTTCCACGGCACATTTTTATTTGAGCTTCGACCAAGTTAAAAGAGTAACATTTCGAAAGCATAATTGTGGTACCGTTTTATAACCTAGGCGAGCGTGGATCCTATGTCCATCTGTCTATCCGTCTGTCTAGTATATTTCAGAAGAAACAAAAGCTACAGAGTTCGAAATATATTCTCTAATGCCAAGAAAAACAGTATCACAAACACGCTTTTCGCAGTATCCAAGCTTTCTCGGTAGAAATGCGATTTAAAGGCGAAGTCTTAAGTTTGCATATATATGCATGAATTTAGTACATAGATGTATGCATGTTTGCTTTGCATGTATGCAGACATGCATGCATTTATAGATACATACATACACACATATGTATATATACTACATGCATGCATGTATGTATAAGCATGAGTACATGTATGCATAGGTACATCTATCCATGCATACATGCATACATGCATACATGCATACATGCATACATACATACATACATACATACATGCATACATGCATACATACATACATACATACATACATACATACATACATACATACATACATACATACATACATACATACATACATACATACATACATACATACATACATACATACATACATACATACATACATACATACATACATACATACATACATACATACATACATACATACATACATACATACATACATACATACATACATACATACATACATACATACATACATACATACATACATACATACATACATACATACATACATACATACATACATACATACATACATACATACATACATACATACATACATCTACATACCTGCCCCACCTCCTCCTGCTCCACCGTCACAAGCTGCTCCTCCACAGGCCGTTGGCGCCAACGTTTCCTTCAGCAAGGCCTACTTGAATTCTTGAGAATCGAGGAGGAGAGCACTTGGCAGCAATTCGTTTTATTTAAATTTGCAGCACAGCGTCAAATATGATTGGTCTGCGTTTGGTATTAGAAAACAAACAAGCATGCATACATATATACATAAATGCGTACATGTATGCATGCATACACTAACACACACACGCCCACACACACCCACACACACATACATATATAATACTTGCCTTCGTACAAAATACTTGTATAAAATAAAATTGATTGTCCTGA
Organism: Drosophila littoralis; assembly: GCA_018903485.1. NCBI lineage: Eukaryota > Metazoa > Arthropoda > Insecta > Diptera > Drosophilidae > Drosophila > Drosophila littoralis. The sequence continues at coordinate 1,624,170 of JAEIGF010000408.1, forward strand.
CTGACTGATTGACAGACTCACTGACTGACGGACTGACTGATCAACGCACAGCCCATACCGTAAGAGCTATTAAACTGAAATTTTCACGGCAGTTAACTTATGTGCACGTTAAGATTCCGGGAAATTCCACTTCCAAGTCTGAAAAAACCGCGAAAAACGTGTATATGAAACTCATTAATGAGCTGTCGATTCTGTTCGCCTGGTGTTTCATTTGGACAGTCATGTCATGTTACTACCAGGCGAACAGCAGGCCCAAGGCTCAGCTTTTAGAGGAGCAGGAGCTTCGCATAAATGAGCCGTCGATTCTGTTCGCCTGGTATTTCATTTTGACTGCATTCATGTTATTTTTTTGTGTACCAGGCAAACAGCAGCAGATTTGCTGAGCTGAGCTGGCTTAAAACAATTGAGCCTGAGTCAAAGGCTCAGCTCCTAGATGAGGAGTATCGATCCTGTTCGCCTGGTATTAAATATTGATTGCAGTTCTTACATTTGATTATGTGTAAAATATATTACTTTAGTCATATTCACAATGCAGAAAAAAACATTCGATTAAATATACATCTAAAGAACGGGCAAGCAAATATAGTAATAGTTGAATTGTAATTTGTTAATCTTGTTTATGCTTGCTCCCGATCGAGAGCGCCGTCTCCGACTTCGCGACCCCAGCAGCAGCTGCTGGCGGCCCGACGGCAGCGTTTGGAACCTTGTCTCGATTGTCCTTCAATTCATTGAATACACCGAAGGTCATTGGCAATAAAGGTAAGCCAGGTAAGCCGCCGCCTGTGCAGACTGGACAGCTTTGGGCAGTAGTTGGATAAGATTGACTGAAATGGAACAATAGCAGGAGACGGAAGACTTACCCGCCGGCGGCCACGGCGACAGCTGCTGTCGAAAGCGGATAAATCTTGTTGTACAGGCACAGCAGGCGATGGGCCACAAAGAGGATGGGCAGGAGCAGCACGCCACAGATCAGGACGCCCAACCAGAAACCATTCTACGGAGAAAAGAAAAATAATTATGCCAAATATATAATACCAGCTGGTAGTCCATGTCCAAGGTAGTCCAAGTCCTAATCATCTGTTTCCCTTAAATCTAACCATATTTTATTTTCTGATAAATAAACTTGCGTTTAATCTAACTTTCACTCTCATTCTTAATCGAAGAGGTCGAAATTGTGCGAAAAATTTAAAGCACGTGTCAGTGAAAGTGAGTTTGAACCAGCAACTTCACCCCTCTCCGAACCATATTCACCCTTAATGCACATTTCGCCAAGGATAATATATTCCGACAAGTGAGAAACACATCTTATCCGAAATAAGTACAAATATCTTCAGGCGGATCGAATGATAAAACAAAAAGATTCATTCAGCCGATTTCCGCGCTTTTTTCACAATTACAAGTGGAATTACTCAAAACTGCGTCCAAGCGAGCGCCTGGTGTTGGGGCTTTGCGTCAATCAGTCAGTCGGGAGAAATATTTTGATATATACTACATAGCTTTAAAGATGCTTTTGTGATATGTGATCAGCTTACCATAGGACCGACAAGACGATGACAGATCAGGTCCACACCACGGTAATATATGTAGGCAAGTGGAGCGCAGCGTCCAACATCGAAATTACAGAAATTGACGACCATTTCTGTGTAGTTGGCGAGCTCATCTTCAACAAAAACCGAGAGATTCTGTCGTAGTATATTGACAAACGGTTCGGAATTAGTTCTGATGTACAACTCGGAGTCTCTCGCCAATTTGATTAGCTTCTCCATAGACTCGCCGAACGGGCTGCCCTCGAAGAGTATAAGTTTATCGATCTCGAGCAGTTTCTTGGACATATTATTTAGAGTAGATCGAAACCTAACACCGAGCTCCTTGTTGTATTTCTCCAGGTCGAATGCCTGATTGTTCACGGCGATAATCGCCGAGTCGTAGATGCCCCAGATATTGTTCAGGCCGGATCGCAATTCTTTCAGCTCATCGATCAATCTGGGCAGCTCGATGGGCGCCACCGTGTTGCACAAATGCTTTAGGAATATCGAACTGTGATAGTCCGACAGATTGCTCGTCGCCGCCGCATTTAGGCCGTCCAGCTCCTGCTTGTTGAGCACCTCATAGGTGGAAATAGTTTCTGGAAATATGGTCCCATTTGACGTTGGGTGAGTCCCGATAACTTCTAAGCGTACCAGATTGTTGACATCGTACAAATTGTTTCGCTGCAACAGATTGAATACTGTCTCGTTCGCCGCGCACGCCTCGATGGCAGCCGAGACGCGCAACGGCGAGACTGGGTCCCAGTCTGACTCGTTTTTTGGAAAATAACGCTGCAGGTCGATGGTCGCATCCATCTGGCGGAAGAAATCGTTCTTTGTCAGATCCCGCAACGGCGCACACACTCCCTGGTACGTGATTAGGCCAAAGACAAAGTAAAATAGGCCAACCAGCAAAATGACCGAGATCACGCAGAAGATCATTATTATGGCGCTGTGTACAGGAATGCAGGCATGTTATCGATGTCTCTTCCTTTGCGATAACTCCTTCCGTTCACTTACAAAAACAGGAAGATAGCTCCGACGCCCTTGCTGCAGAAGACCACGGCTTGGCTATGTCTGACGCGCCCAAGGCAGCCGAATATCAGCGCTAGGATAAGCAGAAGGAGTAACTGAAAGGAAATACATTTTGTTAGGTCACCTGAAAGACGACTAGGGATTTGAGCCAGCGCCCTGCCTGGGCTCAAAACTGGCTTCTCACATTTTTAAAATGTTGATAAAACAGTTTAATTTTAGGCTGCAGGTTCTAATGAAAATACCGCAATTGCGGGCTAATCTTTGTAAACAGGGTTTGAACCAGCGCCCTGCCTGGGCTCAGCTGGGTTCTCGCATTGTAAAATAAAAATAAGGGTTAAATTTGTAATTGCCCGTTCTACTGAAAATAGAGATGTTGCGGTCTAAACTTTGATTTGTACCCAGGGTTTGAGCCAGCGCCCTGCCTGGGTTCAGTGCGTAAAGCTGTTTATGGATCTGACATTTTATAAATGTTGATAAGACAGTTTCAGTTTTAATTGCCCGTTTTACTTTAAGCCTATACTCAGGGATTGAACCAGCGCTCTGCCCTGGGCTCTACTCAAAGAAAGTTTAAATCTTTATATATTTAATGCTAGATTTATGCTATGGAGCGGAGTTACCACCCAAAAGCGGCTTCGGTTAATAGTCAAAACTGAGCTGGACTTCGAACCGGCTCAAACACGCTCGAGCCGAACTTGGATAGAACACTTACGATTACCAGCATCACGCAGATAAGTAGATTGAAAGCCTTATGATAAACGCCAAATTTGTCGTAGACATCGTCGAGCGACCTGGTTCCCCTGAGCGTCTCGAAGTGAATGTTGCTTATCACGGAATCGATGATATTGCGCATATTTTGGGCCTGATTGCGAAACAGAGGAACGCCCTCGTGCAGATCTTTAATTAACGGCGGGGTCACAGGATCTATGGCTTCCTTAATGGAAGCGCCGATAGTCGATAGACGTTCAATTGCACTGTTGGGTATTTGCAGTATATCCTTATGAATGAACTCATCGACCAGCTTAATGTATTTGGCGGACATGGGCAGCTGCGGAAGAGAGGAAAGACTTCGATTCAACATTGCCTAGAAACTAGAGTGCATACCTCATCGGAGTGCAGACATTTGGAGGTATCCAGCCTTTCGATATTCCAATTCTTCAAAAAGTTCAGGCAATCCCGATTGCCACACAGCGCAGCGAGGGCAAAGGACAGGTCACGCTTAACACTACGCAATCCTGTGGAAATCAGAAAAGGTTCATAAAGAGCTCAAAGTTCGGATATTGTTTACCATCTCGCAGCTGTGCGCCATAGAAACGCAAATCCTTTTCCAATTTATTCACTTCCCGAAACCGAATCAGGGCCCTCGGCAGGTTATTCAATATGCGCTCGATATCAAACAATACATCTGCCTTTGAGGTGTGCAACAGGTCCAGGAATATGTGAATATCTGCATCTGGAAAATATCAATAGAAAACAAGTAAGAGGTTCTAGTCGGGAGCTCCCGACTAGGGGATACCCTGAACCCTCTTCTTCCAATACCAAATGCAGATATATATACTATTCTAGAAGCTACATGTCTAGTTTGGTGACTCTAGCTCTTAGTATTTACCAAAATTGTTCAAAAAACAGGATTTCGATATCGATTTTTATCGATTACTTGGAAACGGGGCAAGCTATCGAATATCGGAAACAAACTCGATCTGCGCAGGCACTAGGAGGATCTACAGCTAAGTCTCTAGCTCTTGTAGGTTCTGGGATCCTTGCGTTCATACATATGAACGGACGGACGGACACAAATACATTATTCTCTTTTTATCCATTTTTAATGGGTTCAGGGTATAAAAAACTGTTTAGTCAGCAAGTGTCCGACTATTGAATACCCCAAAGCGAACTAACTTTACAAACATTCTAGCTTCCCTCTAGTTACGCTGCTTTCCGGCACCCCATTCTATGGTGAAATTAATTCTTTAGAGCTCGGGTATTAATAGCCCGATCTTTATGAAACTTTCAGGGATTAAATATGACATACGGAAGTGTGTATATACCAAAGCGTAAGGCGCCACTCTTAAAAGGAGTTTTACTATGCTTTTGGGGCAGATGGGAGAAGGTATCCCAGAAAATAATATTCTTATAAGTTATATATAAACTTGTAAGTCTCAAGATAGACGGATAGATCTACGCAGCTTGTTGTCCTAATCGTGAACATATACACTCTGTCTGTTAGATATTGCTCATTGCCCAATAGATTGAACTCTTAAAGAGAATCTTACTTAGTAAAATATCGGTCATATGCGTATCCAGCTCCTGATAGTTACGCACAAGCAAATGTTCAATATGTTTCGATGTATCGAGCAGAAAGGTGCAAGTATCTTGGCTGGCACGGCGCATTGTCACGCGAGTGTATTCATAACCGTGGTCCAATAATTTTTTAGAGGCAAACGCAATGATCACACCGAAACTGGCAAAGAATTTAGGTAATGCGAGAATTGCGGCTTTGCTTTCCAGACTTACAGAACTCCAATTACAAGTATCGCAAGTATAATACCGCAGATCAAGCGCCGGCAATCGTCCTCCTTTTTATCGCAGGGCGGACATCCGCGTGGGCAACGTTTACAGCAGCAGAAGCAGCAATAGCAGACCCTGTGACAGAATAAAACCCGTAAGAGGCTCTAGTCAGGATTACCTTCTGTGTTTCTTAGCTGATCTTGATGATCTTTTGAACAGTGGATCTTATTGTGCTATAAAACATTTGTATATTCTCAAAACAAGAAGTGGATTACAACTTTGGCTGAGATTGGGCTACTCAAATAGATTTATAGCTATGCAGTGATAGCTATAAAGTGAAAGATTCTTGATATATGTATATATACTATTCTAGAAGCTAGTCAAGTTTGGTGACTCTAGCTCTTATAATTTACGAGAATTGCTCAAAAAACAGGATTTCGACATCGATTTCTATTTGATTACTTGGAAACGGGGCAATTTATCGATTAGCGGAAACAAACTCGATCTGCGCGGGCACTAGGAGGAACTACATTTAAATTTCAAGTCTCTAGCTATTATAGGTTCTGTGATTCTTCCGTTCATACATACGGACAGACGAACTGACGGACGGACGGACAGACGGACGGAGGGCAGACGGACTTGGCTAAATCGATTTGGCTGCTGATGCTGATGAGGAATATATATACTATATGGGGTCGGAAATACTTACCCCAAAAATGGCATGATAATTATAAGGACGAGCAGAAATATCACCAAGAGGAGTGCTACATAATTCTCCGATAGAAGGATTTGCCAATCATTTTTGTCCACGTTGGGTCCCAAAGCGAAAGTGTCTCCATTCTTGACCACAATGTAGCCTACAGTGCAGCAGCTCTTATGACGGGTCCAACTAAATTTTCTAAATCTACTCACCGGGCGGTATTGAATGCCCTCTGACTACGACCTTATCAATAAGACTTTGGGTGAAGCTGTGCAGACTATCTGTGAACGCAGTCGAGTAAACTGTTTCTTTGGTATAGTTGGCCTTCGATTCGTATGGTGTAAATTCTGCCGAGGGAAAGTGCAGCTGTCCCATCTGCTCAATGTCGTCGACATGGCCCGAGCGCGGCTCGATTTCTGTTACACTGTCCTCCCATTCGACTGCCCATTCTTTGACGGCGTGAGTTGGCCAAATTGACGTGGCCCAGGCACAGGCAAACAATATTATCCTGAGGCCGCATCTTGCCAAAGGAGCCACGCTTTTGTGGCGTTTCGTCCTGGACTTTAGATAATTGGATGAATCTTGTGGCATTCTCATGTAATTTCCGTTTGGATTAATCTCGACCTTCTCTATGCATATAACTGACCGTGCTTATTTCTAAATTGCCTTAACATATTATAAACACACATATGTCCATATGTACTTACCCAAAGTTGTTCGAGTTGTTAAGCATCACTAAAAGAACAAAAGTAGAGAGGCAAGGGGGTAAAGGAGCGAGAGAAAGGGAGAGAGAACTTGTAAGATTGACATTTACTTATTGTCAAAGCATGAAAACATTTAAGCCTTACTTAAGTTCATGAGAATCGCAGAGAAGGTGTCATTTCAATTTGCAACAAGAGTAAGAATAGACGAAGACAAGAGAGAGGAGGGAAAGAGCCAGAGAAAGGGAGAGAGAGTGAACAGAATTTATAAGATTGACATTTATGTGAAAGCGTGCAAGCCCTACTTGAATTCATGAGAATCGCATAGAAGAGCGCCATTTGCAACGCGGGTAGGAATAGAAGAAGACAAAGGAGGATTAAAAGAGCAAGAGAAAGAGAGAGAGAATTTATAAGATTGACATTTACTTAATTTTCAAAGCATGAGAACATGCAAGCTGTAAGGCTTCAAGTAAATGCACGAGAATCGCATAGAAAGGCGTCATTATCAAAGTTAACCTGGTCTGCCTTTGGTCTAAGAGAAACACACGTGTGCATATTTGTGAACACATATTAATTTAGCTTGGTTGGAGTCTAATATACAAATGACTCGGATCCAATCTAACAGAGATCTGGCACTGTGGATTTCATGTAATAGATAAACCCATAGTTGTGATTATAAAATCAACCCCAGTTAAGCAAAATGTTTGAAAAAGAGAGAGAGTTTACTCACCAGCACCAAAAGCAAGAATATATTCAGCTATTTCCTCTTCAGCTGCTTCTGAATTTTAAGCACTTTAAGATAAGGTGTCATTGGATAATTTGCAGGAGCCACGGCGCGGGGTCAACTGCTATTGTATTACTGATCAGGTGTATGACATATTTGGTTCAATTTTCGGAATTTGTTGTGACAATTGTAACACAGACTGCCAAAGGCGGCCCGGCTCGAGCTCAGTTTGCTGGAATGAAAGTTCAAATATGGTCTACAAATCTTGTTACAATACTTTTTACGCTATTTACTTGAGCTTTCCTTTATATTGACAGAGCATTTACAGATACCATACATTCAAATGGAAGCGGGTGGGTGAGCAGAAAATGAGTGAACACACAGCAGAAATTGGTTCCCGCTTGACCATGGTGCAGCACTTCAGCGAACGACGCCTCTGGAGCTGGCATTAATTGTACGCCTATTTGTAAAAGGTATTTTCGTAGACCTGGATCCAGCCAGGACATCAAGCTGTGCCTTGGCGAATGCTGCATCAGCTTCGAAATACAGGCCGCCGAGTTGCGGACATGTTTTTGTTGTAATTTTTATTTGTATTTATATTTTCACAGTAATTGGTTTTCTGTTAGCTTTAAAACTTTGATTCCATACTATTGGCTTATTGTAAAACACTAAAAATGACATAGGCAGAAAATTCATGAGATGTACGTAAATAATATGCAAATTACATACATTCATAAATACTTGTTGGTTTTTTTTTTTTTTTTTTTTTTTATAGATAATGCTTAACTAAAATACATATTTAATACGTGTGTATGTGTGCATTAGTTTTTTTTTTTTTTTTTTTTTTTGTTATTCATTTAATTATTATTTTTTATTATTTTGGCTACTTGCAGTTTGCCCAGCATTTTGTTTTTTTATAGAATTTAAAACATTTTTATTGAGTAAAGATTGAAACATTGTCTTATTAAATCTATGACAATTCAAAGTACACGTTCATATTATAAAGTTTCGTTTTTTCGGGCTTGTTTTTCTTGTTTTTCTTTTTCAAGGAAGTCTGACAGCGTGTGTGTTTTAGTTTCTTGGAAAATAAATACAAACACTCGTAAATTAAATGCATCAAAAATGGCAGACAGAGTTTTTCGTCTGAGTTTTGCCTGCTGCTGCTGCTGCTGCTCTGATCCACTAACTTAAAATGGCAGTTCTGGTTTTAATTTCAGATATATATTCATATATATATATATATATATTTTGATTATTGTGTGGCTGCAAACGCTGTGCACAATAATATTATGGGTTACATTCAAGTTCGTGAGAGCTGTGAGATCTAACTCTTGAGTTCTTTTGGGATACTTGTGGTCTTTTTGTTATTGTTATTCTTTTTGTTGTTGTTTTGTTGTTGTTGTTGTCGTTATTGTTGTTTTGAACATTAACTTATTAAATGCTTTTGCTGTGCATATTCATATAGATTTCAACCCAATCGCATTGCTTGCTTTTCCTCCTCTTCAACTCTTTTCATGCTTTTCTTTTGGCAACATTTTCAATGTGTTTAAACAATATATATATATATTTATATATATATGTGTGTGTGTGTGTATTATATTGTGATTTACTTTTGTTTATAACTAATCTTTACTATTTCGCGCCTACTCTCATATCATTGTCTCGCCCTGCGCTGGCAGATCGTCGTCTGATACAGTTCCAAAAATTAAAAAAAAGAATTAAACATAAAAAATATTTCAACACGTGATGCTACAAATTACATAACTCTAAATAAAGATCTAGCTTTCAACTAAAATTACAGTCTCAATAAAAATTGGGTTGTTGTTGTTGTTGCAAAAATGAAATCCTCCTTGCGTCATTTGCCATATATCGCTCCTCCTAAAGCCAGCCCAACAATGTGCTTCGATCGACGCCGTCCCATGCCTAATCCTGGTCGGAGGCACCCGGATAATAGTACGGCGGAGGTCGCTCATATTCGGACGATGGCGGCGCCACGGGCGGATTGTGGTAGCGCGGCGGCTCGTGGTCCCAGTGTCTGTGTGCGGAGAAATCAAATTGGTTACAAATATTTTTATAAATATAAATATGGAAATGTGAGTTCTTATCGCATTGGAATTTAATTCAACATCAACTGCGACGTCTCACGCACAACACAAAAATAAACATTTAAAGTTAGGCAACAGCTGCGTTTAGTATTTGTTTTCTTATACCCTTGCAGAGGGCATTGTAATTTTGTCATGAAGTTTGCGAAGCTCATGAAAGAAGACATCTCAACACCTTGGCCTGCTCCCACGAGGAAGTTCACGGCCCAGGAGGTCAACCCAGGTCTTAAATACGGCCTAACGACTTTAACTAAGTTTTTATACCCTGAACCCATTGAAAATGGGTAAAAAGGGTATAATGTATTTGTGCAAATGCATCTCCGACCCCACAAAGTATATATATTCTTGATCAGCATCAACAGCCGAATCGATCTAGGCATGTCCACCTTAGCTGTAGGTACTCCTAGTGCCTGCGCAGATCAGGTTTGTTTCCGATATTCGATAACTTGCCCCGTTTCCTAGTAATCGATAAAAATCGCTATCGAAATCCTGTTTTTTGAGCAATTTTGGTAAATAATAAGAGCTAGAGTCACCAAACTTGGCTTGTAGCTTCAAGAATAGTATACATATTTGCATTTGGTGTTGGAAGAAGAGGGATCAAGGTATCCCCTAGTCGGAAGCTCCCTACTAGAACCTCTTCTTATATACCTACCTATACCTAATACTGGTTATTTTTTCGAATCTGGCGACACCTAACTTGAGTGCTGATCGGCACTTTCTAAAATAAAACTATATAACTATATAACTACGTAAAGTCGCGTATTTTTGCTCTGGGCAGTGCATAAGTCGGAACAGAACGGATCGGATCACCTTATCACTTAGCTGCCAGATAAAGAAACCGTCGAGAATTAAGTTCTTCTATGAAAAACTTATCAAACTTGGCATGGATCGAGATCGGACTTCTATATCCTATCTCTAGGCAAACATTACTACAAGGGTATTAAATCTTCGGCGTGCCGAAAATAGCCTCTCTTTGCGGCTTTCGATTAGTTGTGGGTCAAATGTGGTTTTGTTTTTAGAAACAGAAGCAAGAGTTAGTTGCAATCGAAGAGGTTGGGCACAGTTCTAGTTATTGAAGAAAGGCGCAAATGTGAAATGTGTTGAGAATGAAGCAATGAGTCGATTCCAGTTAATGTTCTTTGGACTGGCTATATAACAAAAATGATATGATAACACACAATATTACACACACACTGGCGGAGTTTTTACATAAGCAAATAATATATAGATAGACTAGATATATAAACCAAACCATTTGCACTTCGGATGATATATGTAATGCCTAAAAGAAACCATCTGTCGCCAGTGCTTTTGGCCTTGTATCTACAGCCACAACTTTAGCGCTAAATAAAACGAAACCAAAAAATAGCAATTAAATTTTGGCGGCCATTAAATGTTAGCCACAATTATTCCAGTTGCTGTCTAATTGTTGTTGTTAATTGTTGTTAATCATACGAGTTAGACGATGCGGACTCTTAACACTATATGCTATATGCAATATCTATAAGGCGGAATACGCGCGGGCGTGGCACTTACGTGGGTGCCACATCGTTATAGCGCATATTGCTGCTGCCAGCAGCTGCATCCACAATGCCGCCGGAACCGGGACCAGCTCCGGAACGTGCGACACGCGACACGCTCGGCGATGCATCCTCATAGTATTCCTGCTGTTCGCGTCGTCGATCGTACGCCTTGCGTCGCTTCTTTGGCACACTAAAAAAACAGCAGAAGAAACACGATCCGTCAATTGGAGTTAATCAATCAAAGGCCTTCTCTCTTACTTGGCCAATGGCACGTGCTCGCGCTCGCGCTCGCTATAGGCATCGTATAGATAGTCGCTGCTGCGTGCATTATGTGGTGGCGATGGGTTAGCGATGAAATGAAAATGAAACACATATGAAATGATTCCCAATTAGGTCAATCAGATCAATTGATAATGTTGACTGTTTAATTCCAGGTAGAGCCCTGCATCGGTTTATTCACTTGCATTCAACGTGACTTCTCAATCGACCCAACAGACTCGAACCAACATTTACGAAGTTCGAACAGCAACATGTTTGATTCGGCTGACTCGATGCAGGGCTCACAATGTTGATTGCTTAATTCTAGGTAAAGGCATGCATCGGTTTATTCACTTGCACTCAACGCGACTACTCAATCGAACCAACAGACTCGAACCAACAATCATGCACACACGAAGTTCGAACTGCTCTGCAACATGTTTGATTCGGCTGACTCGATGCAGGGCTCACAACTCAAGGCAAGGCCATGCAAAACAAACATAACATATCTCTTCTCCGATAACCGGACACATAACAGAGGCGGACGACTTACCCGCCCTCGACAATGGCGACTGGTGGCGCCGAATACGGATCAATCTTCTTGTACAAGCACAGCAAACGATGGGCCACAAACAATACGGGCAGGAAGAGCACGCCACAAAGCAGCACCCCCACCCAGAAACCATTCTAAAAAGAAAATGAACTAAATATTAATAAATATTTTTGTATTATACAATTGTATAAATACCATTGGATCGACCAGACGATGGCAAATCAAGTCCACACTGCGATTGTAGACCTGGGCAAGTGGCGCGCATTTTCCTACATTGCCGTGGCACTTGTCCACGACCATTTCGATATAATGTACGACCTGTTCCTTGATGTAACTGGTCAGATTTTCGCGCAGTCCGCTGACATATTGTTCGCCATGAGCCCGCAGGAATACTTCTGAGCGTTCCGTTGATTCGTGCAGCTTCTTTATGGATTCGCCAAATGCATTGCCGTTATATAATATAAGTTCATCAATCTTCAACAGCTTCTCCGTCATTTTGCTAATAATGCTCTTGATCTTCTCAACAAACTCATCGTGATATCTCTGCAGATTGTAGGCCTCGTTGTACAGCGAGGTTCGGGCCCAGTCGTACATGCCCCACTGACTCCAGAGACTGGCTCGCAACTCCTTCAGCTGATTGGCCATTGTGGGCAAGTCCACGGGCGTTAACTGAGTGCACATGACCTCTGTGAAGACCTTGCTGTGATAGCTGGAAAGATTACTGCCACGCAGCTCGGCCAGGTCACGCTTGTCCTTCTCCGTGAGTATAGTGAAGTTGTCCAAATTTGCCAGCGATATGGGCACCGAAGGTGTTTCGCTGATGACTTTAAAGCGCACTAGATCGTCAATATCATATAAATCATTTTCCTGCAGCAGCTTGAAGATCGACTGGTCAGCCTGACACGCCCGAATCGCATTCGAGATGCGCAGCGGCGGCAACGGTGTCTCCGACTTGAGCTCGCTCTTTGGCAAATATCGATTGAGATCAATAATTGAGTTCAGCTGGCGGAACAACGCATTCGATTCCTGATCCCGCAGCGGCGCACATGCGCCCTGGTAGGTGGCCAGACCCACAACAAAATAGAACAGGCCAACCAGTACGACAATCGAGAACACGCAGAATATCAGCAACATGGCGCTACAATAAAGAAAATGTCCAGTTTAGGGTATAAAAAGGAACAATTATAGGAACTTACAGTAGAAGACAGGAGGCTCCTGTGCCCTTGCTGCAGCAGTCGTCGCGATAGCCACGTCGGCGACGTCCACAGCAGCCGCAGATCAGCGCAATACAAAGAAACAGGAGTATCTAAAACAAAGTACGCAATGAGAATCGGAATACGTTCAGGTTTTTCTTGCTGCCAGAGCAGACTTACGATCAATAATACGGAGCAGACAATGACATTGATGATGCTACGATCAGCGCCATATTTGTCGTAGACATCTTCGAACGTCTTTGTGGATCTGACCGTATTTAGGTGAATATCGCTAATGGCCGCATCGATCATGGTGCGTATGTTGTTCGCCTGTGTGCGGAACTGTTCCTGTCCATTGTGGATATCGCGAATTATCGGTGGTATTAGCGGATCTATGCCAGCCTTAATCCTCTTGCCCACATATTGCAGACGATCGATTACTTCTTTGGTCGTCTTTCCACTGTTCTTCGCAATGATGTATTCGATGGCCTTTGAGTAGTACGTGGTGTCCGGCAGCTGCAAATGGAGCAAGAATTAGACAAAGGATTTTGTTTAAAGAACAATCGATCTCACCTGATCGAATTGCAGACACTTGGAGTTGTCGAGGAACTCGATCTCCGTCTGTTTCAAAAAGTGCAGGCATTCCCGATTGCCGCACAGCACAGCGCAGGCGTAGTTAACGTCACGTTTAACGCCACGCACGCCTAAGAATTATCAAACGAAATTTATTTTAATACAATATTAATTAATGATAATTCGATTGTGTACCGTCTCGCAGCTGTGTGCCATAGAAACGTAAATCCTTTTCCAATTTATCCACTTCCTTGATCAGCTTTTGCGCCTCTTCCATGTTCTCCAATATGCGCTTCAAGTCGTAAACCGCATTGGCCTCCGAGGCATCCATTAGGTCCAGGAATATGTGAGTATGAGCATCTGAAAGAAGTCGAAAGATTCAGTTTATATTTCAACTGGGCTTCTGTATGTTTAATCGTACTTGTCAGGATATCACTTAGATGTTTGTCCATCTCGCCATAGTTATTTACAAGCAGATGATGTATGTGGTCCGACACATCCTTTAGGTAGGTGCAGGTGTCCTGGCTGCCGCGTCGCATTGTCGTGGTTGTTTCCTCCAAGCCGCGATCCAGCAAGCGATTGGTCGCAAATGCAATTATGACACCAAAACTAAGAATATATATTGAGATAAATTAATTGCCTATGGCATAAACTAGGATTAGAGCCTACAGAATTCCAATGATGAGCAACAGGAGGAATAAGCCGCAGCAGCAGCGCCTGCGAGCGTCCTTCCTACTGTCGCAGGGCGGGCATCCTTCCTTGCAGCGTCGACAGCAGCAGAAACAGCAATAGCAGACGCTGTGGAATAAGAAAGAAAAAAAAATTTGTCTTAAAAGAAGAAGTTTTATTGCGAGTGACTCAGCCCCAGGGCATAAATAACTTGGATTTCTTTAACCATATTTGGTAGATGTTCATTTTTGGGCAGAGATCAAATTTAGCAAGCATCTTTAACGTTGCAATTCCCACGACTTGCCGTATTTGGGCAAATTATAAATTAAAGATTAAAGTGTGAACTGGAAGCCCCGCTTCACTTACGCTATGATGGGCATGATGACTGCCAGGATGGCCAGGATAACAACCGCGATGAGCACGATCCAGTACTGCGTCAGCAGATCGCGCCAGTCATTGTTCTCCACCTTCGGGCCCAAGGCCAAGTAGTTGCCGTCTTTGACGACCACATAGCCTGCAAGGATTAGAGATTTTAATGATATATTATTTAAAGGGGCTTCACAGTAGCCCACCTGGCGGAATGGCGGCCTCATCCGGCAGGATAAAACCAAAGAAATAGCGCGTAAAATTGTACACGGGATCCATGGCTTTCGTAGAGTATTTCGGCTCTTTGGTATAGTTGGCCTTTGATTTGTATTCGGTAAATTCAGCCGTGGAAAAGTGTAGCTGCCCGAGCTTCTCGTGGGCGGTGGCCATGCGCCACACCTCGGCGTTTGCCTCGTCTGCGTGTGTTGGGCTGATTAACGTGGCCAAGGCAAAGCCGGACATAATCACGCTGAGACTGCATACTGCCAAGACAAGCCCGCTTTTGTGGCGCGTCGTCTTCGACTTGGACTCGAGATGTTCGCCCGGAGCTGGTGTCATTCTGTGGCCGTATCCTGTGTCTAAGCTAAATGTGGCCGTCGGTCTACGCTCGTGAAATGCTTCTAACACGCTAGGCGCCTGCTTTGGTTCCTCTGGCCGCCGGCGAGCACATCCATTTCATGCGTCAGCGAACTGCAGAATAGCAACGATTAAAATAAACGTGTCTCCGAATGGGGGCTACACTCCCAGCTAATACGATTTTAGCATGTCCCGACCTTATTTATATGTATATTAATGCCTGCCAGGCCAGTAAAATACAAATGCATATCAATATATCATTCGCCTTGTGGGTGTGTCGCGAATGTGGCAAACGGCTTAAGTCGCATTCTTATCGCTTAACGCAACGAAGAAGCACAAATGCTCAACTGCCTCCCTCGGACAAACACTCCACTTGACATCAATTAGAGCCAATAAAAAAAAAAATGAAGCGAACACCAATCAACGGAGGGAGCAAAGCCTCAATTTTAACTTGCAACTTAGTCGCTGCCACAAGAGCTTGCAAAAATTTGCACAGAACATTTTCTAGAAATTTCGCAAGTTATCCTTACCCCTTGAAAAAAAAAAATAATAATAAAATAAAAAAAAAAAACGCGCGGGGCTCGAACTCACGTTCTTAAGAATACGAGTTGGCAGCACAAGCATTAAAAAAATAGTACATGTCCTGACTGAGGCTCGAACTCACGCCTTCAAGATTATGACTAAGCACGTAAAGGAAAATTTTGAAATATCAAGAAAAAAGATCCAACCGAGGCTTGAACTCAGTATATTGAGTCTTTGTGCAAGCAGCATAATGTAAAGCATTTAAAAATAACAAAAAAATAGTACATGCCCCGGGTGAGGCTCGAACTCACGACCTTAAGATTATGAGACTTACGCGCTGCCTACTGCGCCACCGAGGCTATGTCTGCCTCAGCGGCAAACACATAATTGTACTGTGGCTTTGCCGATGCGAACTGGCAGAACGTTCTCAAACAGGTTTTAATAGGAATTATCGCAAACAAATTTAGAACGCGATGTAGAAATAAACATATAATATAAAAAAATTTGATATAAATGATAAAAATAACAACATTGAGAAGTTTCCGAAATACTTTCAGGCCAAATACGCACACATTTGTAGGCAGCATTATCAATGACTATAAAAGAACCACAAATGCAGACTGTAAAAACAACAACTGATACTGAGACTGTCTCTTGATATGCGTGCATAGAAAAAGCGAAGAACAAAGTTGAATGAACCCCATGAACTGAAGGGACCTGAACTCGAAATGGACAGTGGGCAAAGGGAGCAAGTGGCACAGAAGGGTCTGCCAAGTGCTAAAGATGATGATGATGATGAAGGTTCTGGCCGCCGGGTGATGTTTAGGATTCCCCATTTACGCTTGCCTTGGCCTGTCGCCTCCCCCCAACACAGAAGGTGTCGCAGCAAGCACACACACACACACACGTACACACATTTTAGAGCCCTGCATTCGACGCCTGCTTATCTTTAGTTGGTTTTTTATGCGCACTTTTTACTGCTGTTTGTTTTTTGCAATCGCAGCTCCAATTGACAGCTTTTCGTATGGTTTCAAGTGTCACATTAGTTAACAGCTGGTTAATTGTCAAATAGCTTGTAAATTGCGTATATGTAGAAGTATATATACACAAATAATTGCGAAGGCAACTTGTTAATTGAACACGCAAAAGGCTTACTTCAATTCATGAGAATCGCATAGAAGGGCGTTATTAAAAACTCATTTATCATGTCAGTTGTGTATATTTAGCTGAATTATTTCCGATTTGCAGCTCAAATGCCCCAAATGCTCTGCACAGCAAAAAATCTGTATACCCACGCCTCCCGAGCAAACGAGCGAGAGGAGCCGAGCATTCGAACGGCCTTGACATGAGCAGAAAACAAAGCTGGAAGCCATCGCACGGCAACATGGCTGCATGGCCGGGGCAAATCGGGGCCTGAGAGGTCAACGCTATTATAAAAGCACGCCACATAAGCGATTTGTTCTTGAATGCTGTGCTTCGGCCAACAGCAACAACAACAACAGCAACAAAGAAACTAAACAAAAACAAAGCAAACTCATTTGCAGACGTGATAATAATAAGCACATGCGCAGTTTGTAGCAGGTGTCGGCCACCGATTTTAGGGCGGCTGCTGCTTCCACAAAAAAAGTCCAAATTTCATTTTACTACCCACATATGTATGCTTTTAATCGAGCCTAACTCTTGCCTACTCTGGCCGTATAATTATTTATTTTTAATTTTGTGCATCGATTTTTTGATACCCATGCTTGGTGAAACATAGAATATATGTGACATACTTTGAAATTTAAATGAATATTATGCTTAGCTAATCTTAGTAGATTGTCCACAAACACTTACTGCAACACTTCACTTACTATCAAGGCATGAAAAGCTGTGCGGCTCACTTGAATTCATGAGAATCGCATAGAAGGGCTACATTTAGAAATACATTTGCTGTTGAATTTGTAGTGCAGCGAGAATAGAGACATATGAAACGGGGTCTGTTGGACAACAGAAAATGTTAACTGGACATTTGACCCGATTTTATTGGGTTGCGTTGAACGAGGGCGTACTGTAGACACGCACATACACATATTAGACAAATATGTGTGTACATATACACAAAAAGAAAGCCTATTGCAAATACGTGTTATTTTAAAGCTATAAACAAGGCATGAAAACCTATAGGGCTTACTTGAGTTCATGAGAATCGCATAGTAAGGCGATACTTAAAAATGCATTAATCAACACATGTGAAGTCCATATATGTTGTTTTACGAAATAGTCGACTCATCGAGCACGCAGTAAACCAAACAGACGACCTACTTCTTGGAATTGAATCAGTTTGTCTGTCTGATGCTGTTCGCCAAGCTTAACTGGTTTTTTACCGCAACCAGATACCTTTCGCTTAAGCAACACTCCCATATGTACTTATAAGTAGATACGACTTATTTTATAGGAAAGTGTTTGTACACAAAACAGATCAGATGGTGTGGCGCAGTCAGGACTAGTCATAGAATTACGACAGATATAAACAAATAATTTGAAATGAAATAAACCTGAAAATTATATGACTTGGGTCTGACGAGTGTTTAAGAATTATTTACACATTCATATAAACACATTTACACTCTTTTGGCTACGAGTGAAATTTAGGAATTGTTTATCAGCACAAATTGCTCAATTCCCGAGAACCGACTTAAAAAGCACACACTTAATTGAATGACTGTCGGGTTTGTTTACCAAAAAAGAAATAAAACAAAAAAAAAAAGACTCATATCAGCGGTTTGGCCTTGAGCTATAATGTAAATTTAAAAGAAAAACAGTGTATAATATAATGGAATTTCTAGTAAGCAAAAAAAATGTTATTAAAGCTGGCCAAAAAAAAAAAAAAGGCTGGTTGATGTCAAATATTTGCAAGCCAAACACGCGCACTCACACACGGACAGTCTTTATTTTAGGTGAAAGCGACTTCAAGCCAAGAAGTATGAATCGAACTTATTGAGGTCAACATAAGTTGGCATTACTCTGCTATATCTAACATTTGATAACTGCAAGCAGCAAGTTGCAAGCAGGTTGCCAGCGAGTTGCAAGCAGGTTGCCAGTAGGTTGTAAGCAGGTTGTAAGTTGCCATGAAAGCTGCGTGTTCAGTTTTATTTGTCGCTTGTAATTAAAAGGAAAAAATCCAATATAACAGGCCATGAAATATATATTTTCTTGTATCATATCCGTCAGAAGGTTCTCGATTTCTCCTCCATTTTGTTCACTTAAGAGACATCGGGAATCTCTTGAGATTTTGTGGGCCTAAAAGGTAGCTATTCGTTAGATCTTTCACTGTTTCTATAATCAACTTTCAAGTAATTCACGCATACCTTGCCACTGACAGATAAAGAAACAGCTAAGTAAAGCATTTGGATTAATAACTGTGTTATGCATGTTTTTCTTTTTTAAATAAACAAATTGCCCGACTAGGAGATACACTAAGCTTATGTATTCCTTGGCCCCACACTATGTTTGATTAACTTCGGAGCTTATAGTCCGATCTTTATAAAAAATTAAATGTAGTTTCAGCTTGGCACAGAGAACTATGTAAGCACCAAGTTTATAGCGCCAAAAATATGTAGCTTCTTCTTCCAATAACGGATCTGTGTATACTCTAGGGTCAAAAATACCTAATCTGTAAGAAAATTTCGTGATAACAGGGTGAGCTATTGATATTTTAAGCCTCTGAGTCGTGGCTAGATCAACTGAGTGGTTGATTCTGAACAGGAATATACATATGTATATAATTTCGTCTTCTGCCTGTTGCATATATCTACACATAGACATTATCCCCTTTTCACTCATTTCCAAAGGGTTAAGAACAATGTTTAAGTGGAAAACTGATCTGTTGGGCGGAAACTCGGCCCAGTTTTGCACTGTTAGTTGAAAGAAATCTGGTTCGCTGTCATTTGATTAGCAGATATATATTCATATATATATATATATATATTTTTCTTTTTTTTTGGAAAGAACCGGTGGAAGCGCTGGTCAAGAGAAACTGGTTTGCCGGCCATGTGACTCAGCAGCTGAGACCAGAGTAACCGCAATTTTCGGTGGCTAATCAAAAGCTGACACAAAGAAATAATTTCAATTGAAATTAAGCACGCGCGTGCGAGCGAGACAGATGGCAAACAATGAGCATGTTGCCCATGCTCAGACCTCGACAGACAAGCAACAAAGAGCGAGAGAGAGAGAGAGAGAGCGGGAACGGACAGGCAGGAAATATCAGTTACACTTGCATCAAGCGAGAATCTCAGCAAAAGTGCATGATTTGTAAGGTTATGGTTGGTATTACATGCAGATTTGCATGTTCTAGTTTTATCACGAACTATTTAATGTAATTGGGCAAAGAAATTTCCATTCCCAGCAGGTAAATACATACATACATATATCAGTCGACCTAGATTGGTCCAGATCGTACGGTATAACAGTATAACCAGGGAGAAAACGAATACATATGGAGCACTTAGGGCCAGCCTCCAGGCACGAAAGAAGTATAAGCTTTTAAGATAAGCCAATATTATTATTTACAAGTTCTAACATGCCCCCGTTATATTAGCCCTATCCTATTAACATCGCACTACTACATCGACAATGGACAGAAAGTATTCAAACTCCAAAATATAACTGTTATTTTTCTCATGTCTTTAAACTCCATTTCGCATGCACGAGGCGTGTGGAATGCAAAAGTTCCCAAAAACAGAGATAAATATATATATATGTATGTGTGCATGTGTGTATGTATGTGTGTGCTTATGCCGGCGTCGCTTCCTATTAATACATAGTACATGCGCATAGGCCATTTGATGTGGATTTCGGCTTCTGGTAGCAGCTCCCATGTAGACGCGTGCAGCGTCTCGCATATACATACATATGTATGTATATACATGGGAATATAGGTAATGGCATTTACATTTACATATGTATGTATATATGCACATCATATGTTTGCATGTATGCGTGTATATTTTACACAGGTCAGGGATGTATCCGTCTCTGTGTCTGCGCATATCATAAGCATACACAGTGAAAGCTCTTATCGAATTTTGAATAACTGAGCACCTCTCCAGGCATTGTTCACCTAGCACAGTGTTCACTGTAGGTACTATTTTTTTTTTACTGTTGCTTTTATGTTGCCCTGCTTCCGATCTTAGGATGCAGCGTGTGAGAGGAGCGCGACTGCAGTTCCATTCGGAGCACCAGTGCTCTATAATTCCTCAAAACAAAACAATATAAAAAAAAGCAAAGAGAGCGTCGCAATGCGAGAGTTACCTTCACCTCAGCCTCAGCCTCGCCCGCACCCTTACCTCACCCTCACCCTGACCAATTGTAATAAACAAGCTGAATCAGAAACGCACTCATCACACTCACGAATAGCAACAACAATTGTTACGGTTTTCTTTTTATGTGTCTTTGTCTCAGCTTCTTCTCGTTACACATACATACATACATACATAAATAAAAAAAATTATCATTTGGCTGACGGCAACTTCCAAATCCAATTAGTCATTAATGCTACACACACTTATGCCCAGAGCCAAGAACGCTGTGCATACACCTGCGTGTGTGTGAGAGCGTGTGTGTTTGCGCGTGTGTGTGTGTGTTACTGCAATACGAAACACTTTCTGCACTGCAACTGCAACTTAGCAGCAGTGTTTAGAACGTTGGACAACACTTTCAGTTTAATTGAAATTTATAAATATGATAATCTTACGGATTTCATAAATAACAGTAAGCCCACAGATTATTTGCACAAATGTATTTGATTTGTAGTACACACTTCGTTGCCAGCGGAAGCATACACCCCGCCCTTCCCTTGACTGCTCTACAGCGTCCAGTGGCCTGAGTTCGCTTGTGCGACCCCGTATTCTAATTGGAATTGCAGCTGTGCGTGGGTCAAACTATGTGCACATGTATGTATGTAGATACATACACATTCACATACAACACAATCGAGATGCGTATTTACATGTAAATCTGTATGTATGTATAGAATTTACTCTGTCCTTTACATATGTATATTCTTATGCACGAATGCATGTTATAATTTCAACATAAATTAAGTTTGAATTCAAATTGGCAAATGAACGTGGAAATATTCAATATGAACAATTTACTCAAAAAAATCGTTACGCTTTTGTACTTCTTCATAGAAAATATTAATATATTTTAAAGGCACAAATAAGTTTTTTCAATTGGTAACTGTGTTTCCATATACTGCATACATACATACATACATAGCATGTGCATGTGTATGAATGTGTGTGTATCTATTGCACCGCCCGCTGCTGCTGCTGCTGCTGCTGGTGCTGCCATCACAACATTCTTTTCTTTGTTTGCACAGCGCGCAGAGCACGAATGGTGGTGGGTCTGGGTCTGGGTCTGTGGACTTGCGACACTTTGTTTACACATTTCATAATGCAAAAATAGTATTATTTTAATTCAGAATTTGTTTGTATTCACTGGGCAATCACCTTTTGATTAAAGGGGCACTTAACACAATTTCGACAAGAATTGAGACGTCGTCGGACGTTCGTTCCGACGCGCGTACCACACATCAACTACTGCTAGAGATGCTAATTACGAAAATATGAGCAAGAGTTCAACTATCGTTTACATATATTGAAATATCGATATCACTGGGACAGAGAAGCTGCAATTAGTTCCGTTAGATTTTGAACGAAATACTGATGTGCGTCAAATTAGCGGCATGACTTAGCGTCAACTTTTGGTAGTTCTAATCGGTAAAGGAACCGCTCACATTTAAATGCATTTTTTAAGTTTTAATTCCAAAAGCCTATTGAGCTACTAGCTCCAACGGGAACCGAACCACTGCTTGAAATCAGTGTTGAATAGTGTTAAACAGTATTGAGCGGGAACAAATTAATTTAAAATAATAAGAAATAAAATGAAGTAATAAATGAAATAATTTAACAACATGAGCTGTGTTTACATTTAATTATTTTTCTAATAAACTGATTTGAATTAGTGCGTTATTCTGCCTAAAATATGTATCTTTAAGATATTTAGAGAATGGTGGAAACCTAAGTTTGCAACCTCTTGGTTTACCCATATTATAAACTAAAATTCAAAAACAAATTAATGTAGACAGTAGATAATTTCATTTTTTGCAATTCTGCATTAAATAAATAAATGCATTTAAAAGTGAGCGATTGCTTTTCCGATAACAAGTATTAAAAATCGGCGACGCTAACTTGACGCACATCATACGGTTCTGCCCCATGTGACTTTGACGTATGGAAAAAAATCAGAGTTTAGGTGTTTGCTGCAGGCAAACATGACGTTAACAGATTTAAATTTGTTGCATAGTTTTTGGCGTTGATATAATGTTAAATTCGAGACGATTATCTCTAAACAAGCGTTTAGAAGAATAGTTGTGTTTTTAAACATCGGCTATTGCCATTTTGCATTAGACTTGAACAAATTTGTGATGTAATGTGTTCTAATTTTGCAGCTAAGCCAACCGAACACTGCCTACTGTAGCTAACAGTTGAAATGTTAATGTTAAGTCGCTTAACTGTTAATTAACAGCCCTGTGTGTCATGACGTACGTGCAAGTGTGAGTGTGTGTGTGTGTGTGTGCGACAGACGTATGGAAAAAAGTGTATCACATAACTCTGTCGTAGTTGTATTTTTTATTGAATTGGGACGTAAATTTAGGTAAATTTGTGGCTTGCAACTGGCCAAAAGCGGTTGTCGATGCCAACAAATTGGTCACGAGCGAACGAATCAAGCGACACCGTGTTAAATCGATAAACAGATATATGTGCACCTAAACGGGAGCACGCGTTTGGCTGAGTATTTTGCGTTGCGAAGATGCATTCGCTTAATTGGACATCGCGTTTAATATCACGCGCGTTGCGTAGCAGCTTCTCAACGCTGCTCGATTCGGCATCGGGTGCTGCGGGCACAGCCAAATCGGGTGCTGCGAAGACAACAGCAACAAATCGATCTCGGCCACGATTCGTTTCGGTGGTCTGTGGCTTTGCCAAGGACAATCTGCGACACAAATATAAGCCTGGCAAATATGGCGAGGATTCGTGGTTTAAGGCATCCACCGAGTCGGCCGATGTGATGGGCGTCGCCGATGGCGTCGGCGGCTGGCGCAGCTATGGCATCGATCCCGGCGAGTTCTCATCGTTCCTGATGCGCACCTGCGAGCGCCTGGTGCGCTGCACCCACTTCAATCCGCAACGGCCGGTCAACCTGCTTGCCTACAGCTACTGCGAACTGATGGAGCAAAAGAAGCCCATACTTGGCAGCAGCACGGCGTGTGTGCTTATACTGAATCGCGAGACGAGCACGGTGCATACGGCAAATATCGGGGACAGCGGTTTTATGGTGGTGCGCCAGGGCGAGATTGTGCACAAGTCGGAGGAGCAACAGCACTACTTCAATACGCCCTTTCAATTATCGCTGCCGCCGCCCGGCCATAGTTCGAATGTGCTCAGCGATAGTCCCGAATCGGCGGACACAATGAGCTTTCCGGTGAAGGAGGGCGATGTCATACTGATCGCTACCGACGGCGTATTCGATAATGTGCCCGAGGATCTGATGCTGCAGGTGCTGCGCGATGTCGAGGGCGAACGGGATCCGGTCAAGCTGCAAATGACCGCCAATACGCTGGCCCTGATGGCCCGCACCCTCTCCCTCAACAGCGAATTCCTCTCCCCGTTCGCCATCAGCGCCCGACGCAACAATATACAGGCTCGCGGCGGCAAGCCCGACGACATAACCGTGGTGCTCGCCACCGTCGCCATGTGAACAACAAGTCGTCGTCCACCCAATCCCCCCTCCCCACCCCAAAATCCTCCTAGCTATAGCTATTAAATGTAATTAATTTTGCTAGCCCGTACTCGTTTAGTGTTTAGGAGTCAGTTTTCTCTATGTTTAAGCTGCATGTTGAGATTGTGAGCACGGACGGACGGACGGACAGACAGACACAATTGTTAGTTACACACGACCGCGGCCACGCCCATACTAATCGACGCATCCTGGAGGGGCGAGCGCAACCATTAATCCAAGTCCAGGCCTTGAACCACATATATATATACAAATATATGCATAATGTATAAGTAGATGCGAAAAAATTATCAGCCGAAAAGATCGTTGTCGTCAATGGCAACGCTTACGAGTTCTAATCAATAATAAAATGCGACATACATTACCTACACACACATACATACATACACACATACATAATATATACACACACACACATATAACCAGAGCCGAAAAAAAAGAAAACATTTAAAAATAGTGGGAAAGTTAAAAATTATCGAACTGAGGATTATATCCAGGCGACTGTCCGACGAACTGTTAGTCAAATGTACTCACTGATATTGCGATTTAATAAAAAACCAAAAACCAAAAAAAAATTATATTCATTGAAATTAAACAATATAAAGGAATTTTGAATTTTTCCATGACTGCTGAAAAGTGCATAAACGTAAGTAAGCGAGGCGACGGGTGCAAAGTTCATTTTTGGCTGTTTTTGTATGTAACCAGATCAAAGTTTAATTTTTCCAACTTCCCATTGCATTTGATCTGTATATATGTATATATATTTGGGCGTCATTTATTGACATCGCACGCGCCTTAATCCTGTCACGAGCCATATTGCGCAGTCCTTGTGCGACTCAATGTCGTGAGTCACGCGCACATCACTAACGCGTTGGCGTCAGCTGTTGCGCCAAAAGGCGGCGTTAGCCAACACTGGGGCAAAGCGCACCAAAACAAAAGCTGTAAAAAAAACACAACAGCAAAGAAGCAGAGCGAAAAACCTTTTCAGCGCAAATGTGAAGCCTTAAAGAAAATGCAAAATTCAACTTAAAAGCAAATATTAAAAGATGAAGCTCTTCAAATTAAACACGCACACGAGGGGCTGCAACAAGTCGTACGGTAAGAGGAGTCAAATGTTAATGAAAAGCAATTAATATGGATTTGTGCGTGGGCAGATGCCGATTTGGTGCTGAATCCGCAGGATCATCCGACGGCCAAAATGGGCGATGTGGTAGAGATCTATGCACCGGACGATGAGAACGGCACGCATTTGCTGTTGCAAATAACCGAATTGAACGATCAGAGCAAAACGGGCCGCAATGTGATAAGCATAGAGTCGGGCATAGCGATTGCCTTCAAGATGCGCTCCTATTCGAATGTCGTGATGCGCATTGTGAATCCCGCGGACGTTGCCCTCGACTCCATAGAGATTACCTTCAAGGATCAGTACATGGGCCGCTCCGAAATGTGGCGCCTAAAGACCTATCTGGTGAGTGGCCGTAACGACAAAGAGTCCCAAATAAACGTAAGCTCTTCCTGCTCCTTAGACAAATACGTGCGTGTACGTGAACAAGAAGATCGACTACAATGACATGCAGATACGCTGCCAGGTGTATGAGATGTGGTCGCAGGGCGAGCGCGTCGCCAGCGGCGTCATCACGGACGACACCAAGATCGTGTTCCGCAGCAGCACCTCGATGGTGTATCTGTTCCTGCAAATGTCATCGGAAATGTGGGACTTTGATATACACGGCGATCTGTACTTTGAGAAGGCTGTCAACGGCTTTCTCACCGAGCTCTTTCAGAAATGGAAGAAGCTCGGCTGCAATCACGAGGTGACCATTGTCCTATTCTCGCGCACCTTCTATGCGGCCAAGTGTCTGGATGAGTTTCCCGCGCACATGCGCGACTGCCTGCAGCAGGACTACAAGGGTCGCTACTACGAGGACTTTTACCGCGTCGCCATACAGAACGAGCGCAACGATGATTGGTGCACGGTTCTGGCGCAGCTGCGCAAACTCTTCACATCCTATCAGGAGACGGTGCTGCGCTATCATGAGCGCCAGAATATGCGAATACCTTTGGCTACGAACTCGACGGCCACGCAAGGCAACTTTCTGGAGGTGCTCAATATATCGTTGAATACATTCGAGAAGCATTATCTGGATCGCACCTTCGATCGCACCGGCCAACTGTCTGTGGTGATTACGCCCGGCGTGGGCGTATTCTCCGTGGACCGAGAGCTGACCAACATAACCAAACAGCGCATCATCGACAATGGCGTCGGCAGCGATCTGGTGTGCGTCGGTGAGCAGCCGCTGCACGCTGTGCCGCTGCTGAAGTTCCACAACAAGGACACGACGCTGACCTCAGCGGATGACTACTCGCTGCCGCATTGGATTAACCTGAGCTTCTACTCGACCAACAAGAAGATTGCCTATTCCAGTTTTATTCCACGCATTAAGCTGCCGCTTCTAGCTGCTGACGATGCGGCCGATCTGGAGGAGAATGAGCGCAACTTTCTCAGCTGCAATCAATCAGAGTACATACACAACTCGCTCTTTGACTATGATGCATACGATGAGCAAATCTTTCAGCCGCTGCCCGCGCAGAGCACCTGGTAAGCGGGCGACAACTCTTGACTCTCTAGAAAGTAGTTGCATTCCAGCTTATAATGTTTGCTTCCAATCTTTGTAGCTCGCTGCAGCGCGTGGTGCGCGCCAAGAAGACATCGGTGCCCAGCTTTGAGACATACGCGTATCGTAACAATGACTGGGAGAACTTGACGCCCACCAAGATACCCAGCTTGCGTCGGAAAATGTCCGATCCGGACATACATCACGGCACCTCCGGCATGCTGGCCACGCTGACAGACACCGGCACCAACTTGTCCGAGTCGCTGGCCTCGGAGAAGAATGCGCGTCGTGCCATTGTCAGCATAGCGCCAATTGTGCGTCCCGGCCGGGCACTCATCAATCCCTTTGACCCATCGCATGTGACCATCAAGTTGACCTCCAATCGACGTCGCTGGACGCACATCTTTCCCAAGGGACCGACCGGCGTGCTGATACAGCAGCATCATTATCAAGCGGTGCCCGCCAAGGCCGTCCTCGCGGTTGGCTACAATCGCCACAGCAACAACAACCATAATAACAATGATCAGGAGGAGCAATATGATCAGTT
Organism: Drosophila littoralis; assembly: GCA_018903485.1. Taxonomy (NCBI): domain Eukaryota; kingdom Metazoa; phylum Arthropoda; class Insecta; order Diptera; family Drosophilidae; genus Drosophila; species Drosophila littoralis. The sequence continues at coordinate 1,651,699 of JAEIGF010000408.1, forward strand.
GTCCAACCACTCACTGATCAGCCAGAGCAAGTCCTTCAGCTCGCAAAACTTTGCCATCGGCGAGGACAAATCCGACTGTGGGTAGCCTCAAAGTTAGCCCAAACTTATTTTGATAGCTTCTGTTTCAACAGTTTTCAAGCGTCGCAACACTTCGCTCGTGAATGCCGCAACCGCTGCCAATGTGCCCAATCTGACGGCCACGCAGGCCAAGTCCTATCTGTGGGGTGCCACCGGGGAGCAGGAGTGGACGCCAGCAATTACCACGGGTACGCTTTGGCTAAGCTCCTTTCTCTTTTGTTTATTTAGCTACTAATTCACAACTGTGTGTGCGCGGGGGATTTGTTGAAGATCTTATCGATGGGCGGGTAAGCTACTGCGACTGCAGCCAGCTGCAGTTGTCTTTTGGGCAGCCATCATGTTGCTGCTCCAGCTCCAGCTCCAGCTGCAGCTGGCTGTGAATGGCACGAATATGGCGCAGTTTTTGGCGCGCATTGGACGCGCGCATCAGCTGCAGGCCATCAGCATAGCGCACAGCTCAGGCGCCACGGATGCGGGATTTCTGGATGCACTGCATCTGGCGCTGCACCAGGAAGACAACTATTTCCGGCTGCTGCCCAAGCTCATATCAACGGAACATACGGCCGGGCCGTTTGGCAGCCTGACGGACGAGCAAACGCTATTTGTGATCTTTGCGCGCGACTCCCGGGATGCCATAATCGAGCTGCAGGCGGAGCGCGCACGTGGTCGTCGCCACTGCAAAACGTTCTTCCTGCTGCGACGGGCCGAGGCACAAGCACAGCTAAGGGGCTTCTTTGAGTACCTGTGGCAGCAGGGCTTTCGCTCCGCCCTGGTTATGCTGGCCCAGCGGCGTCTTTACCACCTGGATCCGTATCCCACGCTGCGTGTGCTGGATGTGAGCGCCACGCAGGACGCACGCTCGCTCTTTCCGCCAGCCGAACGACGTGATTTCATGGGCTACAAGCTGCGCGTGCCCGTGCAGCTGGATGTGCCGGCGACCTTCTGGTATCCCACGGCGCCACATCAGCTGCAGCTGGACGGCGCCGGCGGCACCTTGATACGCGAGCTGATGCGTCATCTGAACGTTTGCCTAGAGCTCTATCCACTGTATATCAATGGCTCCAACAACATCAATATGCCCGCCCTGCTGCAGCTGGTGGCGGAGCAGCGCGCCGAGCTCAGTCCGCATCAGTTTACGACATTGCAGCGCTCCAACTCCGTGGACTACTCCTATCCGTATGCGATCGTGCCGCGCTGCCTTATGCTGCCGCTCGCTGCGCCCTTTCCGCACAGCCTCTACGTCATACTGCCGCTGCAGCCGACCGTGTGGCTGGGCCTGCTGATGATGCTGCTGCTGGTGCTGCTGATGCGTTATCTGAAGCGTCGTCTGATGCCACAGCTACCCCACATGCATATCTGGTCGCTGCTGGGCGTGCCCGGCAGTCAGGGCAGCCATTATGCCGTGGTCTATACGAGCATGTGCTGGTCCAGATTTGCGCGCTGCCTGCTGATCTGCGGCGTCCTGATCTTTGCCGCCTTCATCATTGTCCAGCTGTATGCCACCAAGTTGACCTCGTTGTTGACGGTGTCGCTCAGCCCCAGGCCCAGTGTCACGCTGCCGGAGCTGCTGCGTCTGCCATATCCCATACTGGTGCTGCCCGGCGATGTCGATGGCATTGTGTCCGCCTTCGGACACGAGGCGCAGTTTCGACGCCAGTTTTCGTTGACGAACGAAAACGATTTCTATGCCCAGCGCGTGGAGATGGACGCCGGATATATCTATCCGATCAGCACGCTGCGCTGGCGTTTCCTGAGCCTGCAACAGCGCTATCTGAAGCACAAGCGCTTCTGGCTATCGTCGCTCTGCTATGGCACGTTTCCGGCACAGTTCCAGCTGCGCATTGGATCGCATTTCCTGGAGCCCCTGCATCAGTTCGAGCTGCATGTCCACGAGGCCGGCCTGCCGGAGAAATGGCGCCGGCTCTACTATTACCGGGCCAAGCAGCTGGGCCATGTCCGGGATTTCGCCAGCGTTGAGCATTTCGAGCGCATGCACCAGATCCGTCCGCTGGCCCTCAATCTTCTGTCGTCCGTTCTGTGTCTATATCTGATCGGGCTGCTCGTTGGTCTCGGCGCGTTTCTCTTGGAGCTTGTTTTGTTCTGTAAAAGTAGCTGCTACTAACCGCATTTTATAGTCCTTTAAGGCATTTGGATTAATCTTAATCTCAACTAATTAACTTTGTATTTTTGGATATATCTCTCTCATTTCTTAACACAATTGATTTATCGACGAAAATTGACAACAATTTGATATCCCATAACTAAATATGCACATGTATATATATGTGTGTATGTATACGTATGTGTATATGTATATGTATATGTATATGTATATGTATATGCATATGTACATGTATATGCATATGAACATGTATATGCATATGTATGTGTATATGAATATGTATGTGTACATGTATATGTATATGTATATGTACGTATGCGTATATGTATGTCTTTATGTATATGCATATGTATGTGTATATGTATATGTATGTATACATGTATATGTATATGTATATGTATATGCATATGTATATGTATATGCATATGTATATGCATATGTACATGTATATGCATATGTACATGTATATGCATATGTACATGTATATGCATATGTATGTGTATATGTATATGTATGTGTACATGTATATGTATTTGTATATGTATATGTATATGTACGTATGCGTAAATGTATGTCTATATGTACATGCATATGTATGTGTATATGTATATGTATGTGTACATGTATATATATATGTATATGTATATGTATATGTACGTATGCGTATAAGTATGTCTATATGTATATGCATATGAATGTGTATATGTATATGTATGTGTATATGTATGTGTATACATATGTGTATATGTATGTCTATATATATATGCATATGGATATGTACATGTATGTGTACATGCATATGTCTATGTATATGTACATCTACATGTACATGTATATGTATACGTGTGTGTATACGTATGTGTATATGTATACGAATGTGTATATGTATGTGCATATGTATTTGATGGCCAATTCACAAAATCCCGCTACTCGACCAACACATCAAAACTCGGTGGCAATCAACGGCAACAACAAAAACAAAAAAACGAAAACAAAACAAACCCACCGCCCCCTCCACCCACCAATTGGATCAAAAACGAACGTAACCTCAAAAATCGAAAATTCATCGTAATAACAATCGACCGGCATTGTCATCGATATCATCGACAATTTCGTGTAACGGTTGCGTTTTAGAAAACGGGACTGCGACAGGCAAACATATGAAACCAATTGTCGAAAGTGAACATAATTTTTATGGAAGATCACGGCTTGAGGCTACAACAGAGGCGGTCGGCAAAGGAAAAATCATCATAGGTTTGGCAAAAAATAATCACAAGTTTGTACAAAGCAATGCATCCCAACACACAAACACACACACACACGCACACACACATAAATACACTCATCCTCACATACACACAGTAGTTTTTGCTAGAAAAACGTAGTTAGTTGTGTTTTTGTGTGTAGAATTTGCACATAATTTTGACTGTAGCACTTCGTAGTTGCCGTTTATTCTTTATATGTTATCGCTTTAAGCCAGGTTATCGATACTAAGTTAAGACTAATCAACCGTTAAAGGCCATGATTGTCGTGAAACGAGAAGGATCACAAGATTTGAAACTGATTTATCGGATACGTTAGCATATCGATAAATATTGTTAGGTTAGGAAAGAGTTAACTATATTTTGTTTGTTGATCGATAATTATTGTTAGATTAGAAAAGACTTTCCCAATCTATTTTTCTATAATCATTTGATCTTTATCGATCATTATTTTTAGGTTAAATATTGTTAGGTTAGGAAAAAGGTGACCTATTCCGTTTGTTGTGTAGTTATTAGACAGATCGATAATTATTGTTAGGTTAGTAAAGACTTGCCTAATCCATTTTTCTATAATCATTAGATCCTTATCGATCATTATTTGTAGGTTAGGAAAGAGTTAACTATTACATTTTTTCAATCATTAGATATTTATCGATAATTATTTTTGGGTTAGGTTAGGTTATTCTATTTTTCTATAATCATTAGATATTTATGGATTATTGTTTGATTATGAAAGAGTTAACTATTCCATTTGTTTTAAACATTCTTTAAAGCTAAAATTGCTGGAAATAGGGATCGGTATATGAGGCTTGAAATCTGAAGATAATTTTTTGAAGAATTTTTTTTCGAATTGAAATTATCTGAACATTTTATATAGATAAAATTGGAAAAATATACAGAAAAAGTGGTTGTCTGTCCGATTTTAATATTCATACAACTATGAAATTGATTTAAAACTTTAGATAAGTTTAGCTAAAGTTAAAACATTAGATAAGTTAAGCTTTGCCCGCCTGTACATATATGTAGCACATCCGCAAAACGCAGCGTTTCCACCGACAGCATTTCATGCTCGAAGCATATAATTAGTGCTTAACATTAACCCCTCGCACCCCGCCCCCCCATCCTGGTAATAATACCTGTGCACACACACACATCCATTCACAATTGAGCTCAGGTGTTTGTTTTGGGTTTGTTGCATCCTCACGTTGCATGTGGCACGTTAATGGCCGCATATTTATTTTTCCGTTATCTTTGTAATGTTCGCATGCTTTTCAGCCACGCCCACAGCCCACTGCACGCACGCAAAAATCTAAAAAAAAAAAAATAAAATAAAAAATTAATACAAAAACATTTCAAGCTGGTCCTAATTCTCGTACACCTGGAGCAACTGGTCCTAAATATATATAGCTTAAGCGATTTGAAATTGTGTAACTATCTCTTAGCTTTAAACAAGATATATATCTATATATATACGTATCGTATCTCGTATCGGCGTTGGCTTTTTCTATTTGCGTACCTTCTGCCCCCCTCTTCCTCTGGCCGCTGCTTTGTTAGCTTCTTATGTATTGTGGCCATTTGCAGGCGTCGACTGGAAATCGCTGTCCATACCCGCCTGCCTGCCCATCACCACGGACTACTTTCCGGACAAGCGTTCGCTGCACAATGACTATGTCATCTCGGACTATACGCTGCTGCCGGACGATGTGAATCTGGACTATGCCAAGAGTCGTGCCGTCTACCGCAAGCCGCTGTCCACGGAGGAGGTGTGCAAGGAGATTGTCTCGCAGCGCTTGGCCCAGGGCTTTCAGCTGATTGTCGTCGAGGAGAAGCAGCCCAGCTCCTCCATCGCCAGCTGCTGCTCCGGCAGCGGCAGCTGTGCACCTGGCAGCAATCCAAGCACATCCGCTGTGCTGCCGTTGAAGCCGTGCTGCGAACTGAACCGGGAGTATCTGTTGTCCATCGGGCGCATCTTTCACAAGATCACGCTGAGCGGTTCGGTTATCACTGTAACTGGCTACAGGCCCAGGTGAGTGGATGTGTAAAAAGAAAGAATTTTCGACTTTTTGTAAATACCTTTTAGGCATCCGTATCCGCCCATCAATGTGGACTATCGCTATCGTTTCCATGCGCCACAGCACGAGACCTATGAGATCTCTGGCGTTAATTTCACCACGGAAAAGCTGGAGAACTTTAGCTGGAATCACATGGATCTCTATATATGCACGCGCGGCGATGTCGACTATCCACTTATGGAGGTAAGCATTGGGATCCGCGCGCTCCAGCAGCATTCACCCTACGTCCTTCTTGCAGAGCTTGAAGTATTGGCGTTTCCGGATGTATCTGCTGCCACGCGAGAGCATGGTCAATAAGATCGTCAGCTTTGGCTGTCAGCGCTGCGATATCTTTACGGACGCCGTTGTGGACAATACGCGCGATCAGATTGAGGATTTCATTCGGCTCATCGAGAATGTCAGCAAATTAAAGCGGCAGATTTGCCGCAAAGCGCGCGTAAGCTGTCCACGAATTTACACACATATACATATGTATATATATATATTCAAATTTTCGTTCAGTTTGTTATTGTTTCTTTTGATTCAAATGTTGTTATCGATCGTTAATCGATTTCTAGTTCCAGTTCCAGTTGCAGTTGCAGTTTCAGTTATACAGTTACATTCACAGTATTAACAGAGCTGTTACATTCGTTTATGCAAATGTTATTGTAGTGCTTACCGCTTAACATAATGTACATTTACAGGATAGCCCGACCACCCACAGCCTAACCAAGCGACGACACAGTACGAGCATTATATCCAGGCCTCTCAACCAGGTTATCTATCCAACTACATACATACATATTAATCTTCGAATTCAAATCAATTTGTTTTTTGGCGCTGCGCACAATTTTGTTTCGATTTTGTCCTTTTTGTGTTCGATTTGCGCACGCTTGTATTTTCATAATATTATTATTTAAATGCGTTGTTGCTCAATCATATTTTTAATCTTCTTCAATGTCTTCCGTCTCGCCTGCCCCCTCTCAACGCCAACTTCTCTGTCTGTGTACTGCGCAACTGCAACTTGTCCCCCTCCTGCAGGGACTCACAAATTCACCGTTCCGTGAGCGCGTCGGCAGCAATCGCCTGCCGGAGAAGAGACCCAGGTTTTTATATCGTATCCAAATACAACACACACGCACACATATACACTCGTCATACACACACACAAACACAGTGATTTGCATCTGTATACGTATTAATGCGCCTGCGAGCCAAGCTTTTTCTGTTGTAACGCCCCCCACCCTGCCCCGCTGTACTCTTCAACAACTTGGTGACTGATTTGTAGCTCTTCTATGTTGTTTGTGCACTTAGCTTGTAGTGTATTTTACTTATATATATATACTTATATTTTTTATTGCCATTTAATGCCTCGGCTCTTTATCTTTTTTTTCCTTATTACTATTTAATTTGGTATTTGGCTTTCAGCAGCATGACACACCCACACCTAGAATCACTGAAAAGAATCATAATCTATTAAACCCACCACAGCAAAGGTTTGTTCAAATCTAGCGTATTTATCCCAGTTGCTCCCATCCTGTTTCCAACAAACAAAACTCCCTTACCAAATTTTAAGCTAGTGGGAGAGAGAGAGAGAGAGAGAGCGGTATACTGCACTTGCTATTTTGCACAAATTTTGACATTTCTACACACACACACATGCATTATTCACGAAAACTCACCACCCTATTGAGAGAGTGAACGGTAAAATCTACACTTGCACAAATATTGACATTTCTACACACACACACACACACACACGCACATTATTCACGATAACTCACCACACGTTCATCATTAACGTATACTCACCACACCCTTACAATTGGTTTGCAAAATTGTAATTGAGAAAGAAAGCTGCACTTGTAATTCGTACACAAACATTCAGACTCACTCCTTTTCCCCCCACAACCAGTCCACGGCCACGTTTGCAATTGGCGTGTTTTATTAATCGCAAACCTTCCTTCACAGCATCAATGTGCGCCCCAAGCCGGACCCAGGTCGCATTTCGCGCATCCTTCCCGGCACGGATGCGGCTACCGCCACGGCAATTGTGCCACGTGACGATCAGGATGATGGGTAAGCGACCGATCCCGTAGTGCCACAGCTTTGTTAATTGGCAACGCCTCCTTAGCTTCCCCGTGGACATCAAGTTCAGCGCAAATGCAACGCTAGCGGAAATATTTGAGGCCATGAAGCATCCGGTTAATGGCGTTGGCTTCTTCACTCAGACCCAATCGCTGCCCTCCTGCACCTTCATCTCCTACGATGCGCTGATGTGGTTGAAGGCGCGTCTGACCAACGGTCGCCATCCGTTGGATCTGCTGGAGGCCATGCGCAAGTGAGTTCCCGATGTCTTTGGCCAGCTGCCCAGGCTCTAATAGATTTGATTTCTTTTGCAGGGAGCGCATGATTTGCCACGCCTCCGGCGACTGGAATCAGCCGATTGTGCCGGGCTTTGTCTTCTACTATGTGATGCAGCAGGACAGGAATGCCAAGGGTGAGCTCAACTGACGCCCTGGCTGCTGGGCCCAATTAATCCCACATGTTCCATCCAATTAGATTACGCGCCGCCGCTCAACGATTACAGCGCCTTTGTCAACGAGTGGCTGGAGATTGAGCTGCAGGGCTGCAGCTTTCTGTGGCACGACGAGCCGGCGCCCACAAATGTGCCCAACTTTCTGCGTGAGACGCCCGCGCCGCAATCCTGGCGGGAATACTGCCAGAGCAGTCAGTATTCCAATTGCCCATAAAAAGTTTATTGAAATCAATTTGATTTGCTTGCAGAGCGCGTCTGTCGCAAGTCGCATTTGGAGATTGATGTCAATCAGAAGAGCGATCGCATGGAGTGGGGTCATGTGAAGCATCACACGGTCATGCAGCCGGGCTTTGCCTTTGAGCTGGTCGTGGAGTGGGTCACCTCGTCGGGACCCATTGTATCCGACCTGGTAACAGCCAGAGCCTAAACTCTTTCTGCCCATTACTAATACGAGTTTCCTTTGCAGATCTCTGGCTGGATGCGCAAGGCGAATCATTGTGGCTATCAGCTGGTCTCCGTGCCGGCTGATCCCATGGCCGAGCCGTTTACAGAGAAGTCGGATCCGTTGCGTGGTCCCATATTCATTCCGCTGTGCGTCACCTTTTTGCCAAATGGCGCCGCGCTCTTCGAAGGTCTGCACAGCCCACTCTGGTCTTTCTTCTTGCCACCTAATCCCGGACTGCTTCGTTTATTGCAGAATTCCCCGAGGACAGCCGTGCCGATCGCATGCTCTTCCTGCAGGAGGCCATTTTGGCCAGATTTGGCTTTATGCCCTGCGTGCTCGAGGAGAAGTTTACCCAAAAGAAAGACGTAAGTAAGCCGTAAGACGTTCCGAGCTCTTGCTGATCCGTTTTACCTTATTTGCAGCTGCCCAAAGAATACCAGTACGTTCATTGCACGGGCAACATGTTCGCGCTCATACGGTAAATGCCCCTTGGAACCATATCCTGGACAACAATTCATTGCCCGTCTGTCTTTCAGCTGCGCCAGCAACAAGTTTCAGATGGAGTCACCAAGTCGCCAGGAGGCGAACGTCACCCGTTGCGTTTATGGGCACACGAATAATACGAATGTGCCCAAGAAAGTGGGCTTCCTCTGGTCCTGGAACCACATGATACCCAACAAAAAATGGAAAGCATTGACCATCAACAATTCCGCCGATGGCGAGCTCTTTCAGTTGAAGATGCTGAAGGATTTCCGTGAGTTCTGCTCGAACAGTGATCAGCGCTTGGCCAACTTCTGGGCGCATTCCCAGGAGCTCAAACGCAAATCTCTTCAATTTGAGTACAACAATAACAACAACAACATCGATGAACCAAAAATTATATAAGCACTTGTTCCACACGTAAAGATTAAAGATTTCAATGTTCGTATTGTAAAAGCAGACAAGTATTTTGTATGAAGGCATAAAAGTGTTATATATGTATGTGTGTGTACGTATGTATGTATGGGTGTGTGTGTGTGTGTGTTTTTGTCTAAGCATGCATGTATACATGCAAGCATACATGTATATATGTAAGCAAATATGAATATATGTATGCATGCATGTTTGTTGTCGCTGCGCTGCAAATTTAAGTAACACGAATTTTTACCAAGTGCTCTCCTCCTCGATTTTCAGGAATTCAAGTAGGCTCTGCGGTCTTGCGTGCTTAGCTGGTAGTGTAGTGTTGTTTTTGTTGGTGTTTTTATTTGATGATTCTTATATGTATGTGTGTACATATGTATGTATGTATGTATTTATATGTATGTATGTATGTATATATGTATGTGTGTATGCATGCATGCATGTGTGTGTGTGCGCATACATGTGTGTGTTGTTATGCATGCATGCATGTGTGTGTGTGCGCATGCATGCATGAATGTATGCATGTGCGCAAGTATGTAGGTATGCAGACATGTATTCATACATGCATGCATGCATGCATGCATGTTTGCATATATGCATATATGCAAAAGAATATTGCATGCATATACACATGTACAAATATGCAAACTTAAAAGTTCGCCCACCGAGGAAGCTTGGATTCTGCGAAAAGTGTGAACACTTTGAAAATAAATAAAATCACCCATCGAATCCTTGAGGAACACTTCCACCAAGGAGGGATGGATGGGATGGAATTTCATGCACCTTCATCACATAACCAGGTAATTGGGGATTACAAAATTTGTAAAACATTGTAATATCAGAAAAAAAAACGCATTCGTTATTATGTATTTTTAATTTGAATTGCATTTATTTATCGTCGTAAACTCAACATAACTTTTGTATAATAGAAGTGCACATTTTTGTTTTATCTTTAAACTCGGTTTTAAATGCCGCTGGGCTCGCCGGTTGCGGGGCCGTGAGAGGATGCCGAGGAGTCAGTTGTTGTTGTTGTTGTTGCTGCTGCTTAATAATGCTAACCTATTTGGCTCACTTAGGGGCGGGGATGGGGGCGTGGTTGGTTTTTGTGACAGCTTTGGTCGTGTTGTGGTTATAGTTGTAGTTGTTGCTAAATGCTTTGGTATGCGTCGTCATGCCCGCGGCCACGCCTACATCTCGGTTAGATACTCGGTCAGCTTCTCGCGATCGCGCTGCAGCCAAGCGGCATTCAGGCGTATTGTCTCGACGGCCTGCGAGACGGTGCGATCACAGCCGGGTATCTGATTGGTTTTGAAGAACTCCTCGACTTCGCGCGCCCTCTCCTTGGAGGCGAAATTCTCAATCAAATATTTGATGAGACGCGTCAACAGAAAACCGCCCTGCAAAAGAGATTTGGCAACGGTTGAGAGAGAGAGAGTCGAAGAATTGAGGCTGGATATGTTACCTGATATTGTTCGAGCAGCTGCTTGTTGTTCTCCTTGAAGAACTCCCAGGCCATGTCGCGACCCTTGGGATTAACCGCCACAGCCACAATGACGAACACCGAGTCCTGGGCGCGCACCTCACCCTAAGATCACGAGACAAGATTAAAGATCTGCAGGCTAAGCTATATGCATCTTCTGCGTCTACTCACCGACATGGCAAAGTCAATGACGCGTCGGAGGAGCGTTACGTCGCCAATGCAGCCGAGTGCTCGGCTGATGCGATCCTGTTCCTCGTGCAGATCCGTCGAACGGTACAGCGTGAGCATTTCCTCAAAGATCTTCTCATCGCCATCCTGCAGCACGGCCTTGTAGCAGGTGCTGCGCAAATCGGCGGGCAGCGCCTTGGTGCCATTGACATGGCTGCGGAAGCGCTTGCGTGCCTCCTCCGTGATGTCGGGACTGCGGAAGGAGACGAGACGTGTCAGCACTAGGCTGCGCAGCAGCGTGTCCAAATGATTCTCATTGTCGCGTGGCTCCCAGCCGAGCCGCCTGGCCACCGGCTCGTACAGGCTGCGTCCAAACCTGTTGAAGTCCTCCATGAGATCTGTGTGAGAGATCAGTATATGGAGATTGGCAAGCGAATTCGTAATGGCTGTCCAGACGGTGTAGTTGGTCTCGTTGCGATAGGAGCCGACCAGTTGGAGCACGTCGACGGTGCTGGCCTGGCCAGCCTGCACCATGGCGAACATGTCATCGATCAGGCCCAGCCTGTCCAGCGGCGGCAGCTTCATGTTCTCTACGGCCGGCAGCAGCTGGTCCAGCATCGCCTCGGAGTAGCGTGTGCGATAGTAGCCAACGGTGCCGGGATTGATTTTGATCCAATCATCCGCGGAGACATTGTCCAGCACCACCTCCATGGAGGCCTTTTCTAGCAGAAAAGTCTTGGCTATCTGATTGGGATTACGCGATGTGGACACCGATATGGGCACCACCCACAGGCAATCCTCGTCCGCCTCCGAGCCGTCGGCGGTGAATTTTCTCTGGGTTAGCCGCAGCAGACGCTGCGTCTCGCTCTTCTGCTCGGACTCGACACTGACAACGGGAAAGCCCTTGTACTTGGTCCAGCTGGACATGACAGCGCCCACATTCTTCGAGCTGGCCTCCTGCAGTGCCTGCCACAAATCCTCGGTGCAGGTATTGCTATACTGATGCCGCGTCAAATACAGATTCATGCCCTTCCGGAAATCATCCTCGCCAATATAATCGTGGAGCATGCGTATGACCGAGGCGCCCTTGTTGTAGCTAATCTCATCGAAAATCTCATCAATCTCCGATGGATGGCCGACGGGCACCTCGATGGGATGCGAGTTCTTCAACGAATCCAGCTCCAGGGCGCGCGTATACATGTCCGTCACGAACTGTGTCCAGATATCGTACTCGGGAAACAGATGATGCACGCACAGGAACTCCACAAACGAGGCGTAGCCCTCGTTGAGCCACAGATGCGTCCACCATTCCATGGTCACCAGATTGCCTGCAAAGTACACAATTATCAGAGATAGGATCTTTCCACTCGGAACTCGGGAATCGTCCTGCTGCTTACCGAACCACTGGTGGGCGATCTCGTGGCCGACGGTGAGGGCAATCGATTGCTTGCGCATGAGCGAGGTGTTCTTGGGATCGACGAGGACAAAGGTTTCGCGATAGGTGACCAGACCCCAGTTCTCCATGGCGCCCGCAGAGAAATCGGATATGGCAATCAGATCCATTTTGGGCAGCGGATAGGCGATATTGAAATAGCTCTTGTAGTAGGGCAGCACCTTGGTGGCCACCTCCAGGGCGAACTGGCCCTGATCCCTTTTGCCCACGGGCGTAAAGACGCGCACAATGACGCCATCGTCCGACTTGGCCTCCACAAAATCGTATTCACCAACGACGACGGCCACCAGATAGGTGGACATGATGGGCGTGCGATCGAAGCGTACGCGACGCAATCCGCTGGGCAGGAGATCCTCCTTTTTAACGGGCATATTGGACAGCGCCACCCGATCCTTGGGCACCACCAGCGTTATGTCGAAGGTGGCCTTAATTGCCGGCTCATCCCAGCAGGGAAAACAGCGGCGAGCATCTGTCGCCTCGAACTGGGTGACGCCCGCATAGCGCTCCTCGCCGCTGGCCGTAAAATATTTGCTCCGATAGAAGCCCTTCATTTTGTCGTTCAGCTCGCCCGTAAAGGACATGTAGAGCACACCAGCCGTGCCCGCCGGCAACTGCTCACCGAAGTCCAGCACGACCGTTTCATTCTCCTTGGAGTAGGTGATGCGATCCGCTTTCAGTTTCTCGCACTCATACTGAAACTCCGCCCCATCGATGGTTATGTCCAGCGCATTGAGAGTGATGCGTTTCGTTGGCTCTATGACCTGGATCGAGCAGCATGATAATGGCAAGCAATTAGCATGGTTTGCGGGCAATAAGTCAATGATCGTGCAACTAGCACAAATGTGCAGTTCGAGTGCTCGACTAAGAGATACCCTTTAGCATATTCCCACTTACAATATGCAGACAATAGAACAAGGCCAAAAATTGTGTGAGCCTTTCTATGCGATTTTCATGAATTCAATACATGCTTAAAGATTAGGATGCAAGAGAGGGAGAGGGAGAGGGAGAGAGAGAGAGCACATGCTGAGACGAAGTGGGACTAAAAGAAGGAGAGAGATTGAAAGTGAGAGTAAGAGAGTGGGAGTGAGTGAAAGTAAAAGGGAGTGGGAGTGGGAGTGGGAGTAAGAGTCAGAAAGAGAGCAAAAGAAACGCAGATAAATAAGTGGAATAGCACAGAAATTATTCTGCTTCACAAATACACAGGCACACATATACACATACATATGCATATACTAGACGTGACAATCGATTAGATAGAGGGATTTAGGCGTAGCGTCTGTTGTCAAGAAACTGAAAGAAAGTTAATATGCGTATCGTGCAAGAGAGACAAGAGACTATAACTAAAATGGGAGCACATATGCAGAGATATGCATGTATGTACATATATGGATATTTGGACAAATATCAAATACCTTTTGATGTTGATTAAAATTAAGCATGCTTTTCAACGTGTTACAAACATTCGCTTAAGTCTAATATACCCCTCAAAACCATTTTTAAAGGGCATGCGAAAGGTAGAAGCGCGTAGAAGCGATTCAAACGAAAACAGATTCGCAATATACCGTTATTTCAAGGTCATAATTGATCTACAGTGAGCATTGCCTACAGTTAACCATTTTATACTGTATAATATTTTTATCTGTGCCAAAGCTGTTAATGTATATTAACTAATTAAACTGTTTTCTTCTCGTGTTATCTTATGGGATAAGAAAAGTTGGCATATCGTGTATTCTTCATATCAAGTATATACTGTATGCGAATATTTTTGTCTGCTAGCCCGGTTTCCGGCTTTGAGCAGCCGCCTAAAAACCCGTTTTGGCCAACTTTTTGGTTGTATATCAGTTAAAGTAGCAGCAGCCGCCGTTAAGATTTGGACAAGTATGTATTTTATCAGCTTCTTTTCTTCTCTTTTTGCATTTCATCTATAAATGGTGTATTTGATGGGCGATCAAAAAGTCAAAGCCCAAAAACCCGTTGCTGCTGCGTCTTCGGAAAGGTAAACAGAATGTGTATACCGTTATGTGATCGGCAGAGGCGGCGATGGCGGCGGCGTTGAAAAGTGAACGGGGGTGGCAACGTTGGCAAATTGTGTGGCGCAGTGCGCCATAAAAGCAAATAAATTCACAATAATTGCCAGTCATTGCTTGGTGTCAACCCATAACAAAGAAACATTTCCTTGTCAACGACATGTCTGAACGTAGCCTGCATGCAAATTGCAGCATAAAGAGAAAATGGCACACACACACACACACACACACACACACGTACAGACTAAGCGGATCGCGCGCGCGCGCGCTCGCACATGTGTGTGTGTGTAAGGGAGAAGGGGTATGAGTTTTTTGCACACGTCAGATATGAAATAAACATGCACACACACGCACACACACATACGCGCGCGCAGAGCTACAGAGAGAGAGAGAAAAAGAGACGTGCATACATACATACATATTTATGATTTTTAGTCAAAGTGAAAGCGAAAGTGAACGAAAACATAGCGAAACGTAACGGTACTTACACTGATTTGCACAATTGTCTTGCCCGTAAAACTGAACGCCTCCAGATCAGGCTGCAGGATTAGCTCATAGTGCTTGGGCACCACATTTGTGGGCAGCCGCTCGAATTGGCTGACCACCGATTGTGCCATATTGTTGTGGCCGTTCGACTGTTCCGCTTCACGAAGATGACTGCAACAGCTGTGTATGCGACGATTATGGCTTAATTGTGGTCCGGGTGGGGGTCCAGCTCCAACCAAATCCGCCGAGGTATGGGCAAGTATGTCACGATAACGACTGCACAGATCGCCCAGCAGGGGGGCCTCGCTAGTCTTGAGTGACGCGCCCAGCGATATGTCCGAATAGTCGCGATAAAACTGTTTTTGCACCTTCACGAACTGCTTCGACGATACCAAAGTATTCAGGTGGCAGGTCTCTGCACGTAGACAGGCAGAATGCTTATCAGCGCAGCTAAGGCAAAGGCAACGGCACGGGCACGGGCACGGGCATAGGCGTAGGCGCAACGATGGGGCGTTAGTAAAAGCACAAGCGCAGCACCGAAAGCTCTGGCGAGCCCGTTTCCACAATGCGCTCGGTTTGATTAGTAACTGTTTTTGCTTGGCGGCGGGGGGTGCGTGCAGCGGGGGGTACAGTTTTGGTTGGTTGCAAGCTGTAACTAGAAGTGGCAGATAGCTGGCACAAAGGATTATTATTATCACAGCTTTTGCGAGCGGTTTTTAATTGTGTTGATTTTATTACGACAAGGGGGACGGCGGGGTACTGCGGGGCACTGTTCTCTCACCTTCGCACAAATGCTGCTCAAAATCGGAATTGGCTTTGGCTAAATCCAAATTGAGTTTGCCAAGTTCTGCAAGTATGACGTTTCGAATGCACTTACGTTAAATTTAACTGAATTATGTTAGTTAATTTTTGCAGTAAATTTATTAGAGAGTGAATAATGAATGCTGCGGGCAGCTGCTGGCGGCTTCTGCTGACGATAAAAAAAAAAAAAAAACAACACGCTTTCAGTGTGACCCACTTGCGCTTGGTACGTTTTGGTATTGGACCGCCGCACAGCTGATTGCGCACTCTACAGACGTGTGTTGTTATGCAGCCGTATTGTTTGCTGTTATAAAAAAAATGTTCACTGAGTATGTGTGTTATTACCGTTTCTGAATTTCCAGGCCTGCTTTGCTGTACGTATACCTCCTTTTAACGCATTTTTGTACATGGCACTGCAACGTTGAATTGAATTTTAAAAATAAAACGTTTTATCGGTAGCGCAATAAGTGAGTTCCACCTTCCAGCTGTTTACCAACACTGTCATGTATCTCGCACACGCTGCGACATGCAGTACGAAATTTGTAATGCTTGAATATCGATAAATTTCTATCGATATGTAACTTGAAATATTTACTGTTAGAGAGTATTAACGGGATTTTGTATTTTAACTTTGATTGATAGATTTTTAAATGTGACTTTTTGGTGTCAAGTAAAAGCAGAAGATTTGCCAAGCTGATGATCTAAATATGCTAATCAAGATCGCACCAATAACAATATTCCAATAAATCGCAATATTCATTATTTTACGCATTTTTTCAGCCTGGCCTCACTGTTCCTTTCACCATTTGCGATAATCTCTGCTTAACATAAATTAAAAATATATTTTATGTGTATAATTTATTTTATTCAATTTAAGTTTAAATTTGATTACATTGCATATATTTATTTGAACACACAACACGTATATCACTGCTAACACAGAAGTTGAATTTCAACGTAGGTTCAAATGAATTAAGAAAAAAAATCCAATTAAATTCGGGTTTTTTTTAAATACTCCCGTCGACGATAGGGCAACACTGGCACAACACAAAAGTACTAAAAAACACCACAGCTGGCACTGCACACCGATACCGAAGGCTTGTTCGTTTTGGCGGCGGTAAAAACCGATTTAGTAAATGATAAGTTATTCGGTTGTGCGCTACGTTGGGTCGGTTGCTTTAAAAAAAAAAACGCTCAGTGGACATTCACGTAAGAATAGGCAGCACATGCTTCCCGCTCGACATTTAGTCTGACTTCCAGCTCAAATTACACTTGCCAAGCGGAGGAATAACCATACAATAAAATTTGCAATTCTCCACTGTGATTCCAATTTTTCGCGCATCAATCAGAAAATGATATTGTGTTCATCGCAACAGTTTGGTGTAGCTGTCTTGTTTATTGTTTTGAATATATGCTCGCCATTAGCAGATGCATCGCCAATTGCCTGGGGTAAGTCTGTCTTTTTTTTTCATCTTAAACAGCAGCTATTATACAATTATCTGTCCGAATTGGTTAGAAAGTGTTGCATGGCTGTGTGGCAACGCTGCCAGTGCACCTGAACGTAACAGTGTGCCCCGCTCTTTAACAGAAATCAATTTGCCAACAGACAATGCGTTTGCTTTATGCTTGATTGCATAATCGGTTGACATTTAATAAAAAGATATTCTAGTCTTTTTATGAATGTGACCGTGTCTATATTTTTGGGCATGTTCGTGATTATACGTGTCGCGCATATTTGTGGTGGCGTGTGCGTTTACGTTATGCTAACCCTCATCAGCTGATTATGCCATTTCTGTTTTCTTCGTATCAATCTGCTTGGGCTACGCACTTGTCTTATCACAGATGTGTTGTTTCAAGTTCAATCATTTGGGTATTTCATAAGCGAGTTGTTGTTGCGGTATATCCTAGCGCCTGTATTTCAACCATGTTGCACGCGCACTTTCACCCCCGCCGAGCGGCGAGAGCGCGGCGTCAGTTCTCTGCAGCAGAGATAGAGAGAAAAAAAAAAACAATCGCATAGCCGCCATTAAGAGTTGCCTAATTGTCACGTATGCCGCAAACATTTGCCGGTTTTTGTTAATTTGTTTTCTTTCACATTTTGCTGAATTGATTGTTTTTTGTTTTTTTTTTCTCTCGCCTGACTTGCGACTTTTGTTTACTCTGAGCTCTCAGCTTACTCCGGCGTCCAACTCCCCGGCGTGTGTTCGAATTTCAGCTAGGCCAATTCGAGGCGAATTCCGAAAATGTGTGCGTATGCACATAAATATGCATGTGTGTGCGTGTGTTTGTATGATATACTGTCATACATATGCACGTACATGTATATTCCAGTTACAGTTACAGTTACGATAAGTAATCGGCTATCAAGAAATCAGAAATCCACGTGTTGCCTCGCATTCGAGTGGATATTATTTGCTTTGTCATATAACAACTTGTTGACGCCTGAAATATAGAAAAGTTACATTAGATGTTTATGATTTGACTTAACAAAATCGATTTTATTGAACAGGTTTTAAAGCTAAACCTTATTTAGTCAGATCAATGCACCTGGCTGCGCGTGCTCCGAAGTTTAGGCCACATCGACAGCCAGATACCCTTCTTCAGCTCCATCTTCTACCGTCTTATGTTTTTCTAGCTACCAATACAATTTGCTCAAAAAACAGGATTTTGATATCTATTTTTATCGATTGCTTGGAAACGGGGCAAGTTATCGAATATCGGAAACAAACTCGACCTGCGCATGGACTAGGAGAAGCTTCAGCTAAAATTTCCAGTCTCTAGCTCTTATAGCTTCTGAGATCCTTGCGTTCATACATACGGACAGGCGGAATATCGATATTTATTGATTTGGAGCATATCGACAGAGAGAAAGACTACATCCCAAATTAGAACTCTCGAGACTCTTATACTCTGTGAGTTTGAACTTTGTCAATATACCCTCTTGTGTCCGCTGGCTACAGGGTATTCCAAGGGTTCTCCATAAATGTTCAAATGTGTTTATATTTACATAGAACGTAGCATGCGAAATGTATCTCACTTAAATATGTATTAGCTTTTGAAATGGATCTTGAAAACTGACTCTGAATGCAGATTTTTTTCTCTCTCTCTTCTCTCTACTTCATTACAAAAACGAAAAACTAAGGACGGTATTGATTTCCATTTGGAATACTGAAAGATGAAATTCTTTAGATTAGGTCGTAGCTCAGACTTCCATTCCATGCGAAAGCCCATCAAATCTCAGCTTAGAGATATTGCTGAATAAATGCAATTTTTTTAGGCGCCAGCAGAGTTCATTTGGTTTATCTAGGGGACTTTGGGTCAATGTCAATGACCATTAGATGATATTTTACAAATTTTGCGACGCAGAAAATCGTATTTAAAACAAAATACAAAGCGTATAAAAAAAATTTACAAATTTGTATGCATTTATTTCCACAAAAAGAAGTTAAAGTTTTTTGTTTCGTTTTTGAGTAATTACAGTCGATAATAATAGTAGTTAATTATTAATGTGACTCATCGATCTATAAACGAATCAATAAACTATTTGATTGAACTTTATTTGTTTATGCCAACGTTTGCAAACCTTTTAAACTTATTTTGAATTCAACATTTTTTTTCTGCATCGATAAGCCGTTGACCTCAAAGCCCCCCAGTGCGAAGGTTAAACTATGCTCGAGACCCTCAGCAGGCCAGACTAAAAGCCAAAGCGTTGGAAAGGTTCGCCAATTAAAGCCAAAAATATATGCACACGAATATATCTATATATATATTTGGCCATAAACTAGTGAATACTCTGTATATAAAATATGCCCTATACTTTGCTTGAGGTGTACTTTAGTTTTGTCGAGCGAAATGTAAGGCTTGTCGGGTTTTCAACTAGTTTCACGCTTGTGACTTACTTTATAACTGTCTAGCTATATATATTTTATTTTGGCTGACACAAGATCTTGTTGTTTGCCCAAATATCCCAAGTTCCGAGCAACCCCTATATCATTTTATCTGCAACAGAGGCGCGTAAGGGGTTTTGACTTTGACTCGCAAGGTATTTCGACTTTGGCACTTCGAGGATAAAGCCAGCTTCTGGCTTCTGGCTTTTGCTATTTATTTGTTTAACTTTGCAAAATCCAACCTGCCCGGCGAGTGACCCGGAATGCGGCTAGGGCTAATGCCCGGTCGAGTCGTTGGTTTTTTTGTCAGCTATTTGCCGGAGCGTGTGTGAAAGTGAAAGCCAGCCAGCCAGACACCTGTTGCATTAGCCTTCGGATCGGATCTACGCGCATTTCTATATCCGTTACGGAAATGATGCCGGGTTAGCTGTTGTGCTTGCATTTCCGTGCTGTTTTGCTTTATTTGTCTTATTGTCAGACGTGCCTCGTGTCAATTGAGTAAAATGCCTAATTAACAGCTGGCACGTTGGCCAAAATTAAAGCGCCCCTTTTAAAAACAGGTCTGGAAAACGTTCAAAAAAATCGTGTTTTAAACGCCTTCTTTTTCTCGTTTTCGTTTTTTTCTTTATGGTTTTCAACAGTTCTCTGGCATCTGACTGAGCGTGTATAATATATGTTCCAGATGGGATCGGATCGGCGGGTTCTTGTTTTCCCGTCCCTCGCTGAGCTGCAGCTGGAAGCTGCACACCTTGCTCGCGATCAATTTAATTACGTCGCGACCTGTGTGCATATTTTTGTTTTATTGCATTGGGGATTTTCACATGGGATTTTTTGTGTGAGACCTGGGTTCAGACACGTTATCTTATCAGTCCAGACTCGATTGAACATTAGTAATTCCCGATTTGGTCGGGAAAGTTGTGCAACCGATGCAGTGCATCTCATCCAATGCATTCATGACCAACTTCGGAACCCTGAACTGCCCTGAACCCATTCAAAAATGGGTAAAAAGGGTATAATGTATTTGTGCAAAATGTAAATGTATGTAACAGGCAGAAGGAAGCAGCTCCGAACCCATATAGTATATATATTCTTGATCAGCATCAATAGCCGAGTCGATCTAGCCATGTCCATCCGTCTGTCTGTCCATCCGTCTATCCGTCTGTCCGTATGTCTGAACGCAAAGATGTCAGAACCTATAAGAGCTAGAGACTGAAAATTAAGCTGTGGGTCCTCTTGTGCCCGCGCAGAATCGAGTTTGTTTCCGCTAATCGATAACTTGCCGCGTTTCCAAGTAATCGATAAAAATCGATATCGAAATCCTGTTTTTTGAACAATTTTAGTAAATAATAAGAGCTAGAGCCACCAAAACTTGAGATGTAGCTTCTAGAATAGTATATATATAGTCGGGAGCTCCCGACTAACACCTCCTACTTGTTTTACTCCGAGCTATGCTTAAAGGCCTGCATCACTTTATATTACTATACTATGTAATATGAGAAGATATAGAGAATTATACATGCATATATCAATTTTCAAGTCTCAAATTAATTGAAACTCAAATCTAAATACGAAATTTATAATAATAAAGTGAACCTTGATTGAAGTACAACATGACATTTATTATCAATGCGGAGAGAGCGAGCGAGAGAGAGAGAGAGATATGGACAGTGCAAGAGGGCGCGGGGCAGTGCAACGGGACATGTGGCGCTAACTTAATTGAATGCGATTTATTGAACTTAATTTGCGAATGCTCCTGTTCTTGCACACTCACTCTCTCTCTCTTTCTCTCTCCCTCTCTCACCCCCTCCCCCTCGCTCACCCACCATCACACATTTATTAGTTATTTATGGCCTGGCTTATCTTATCGATAGTCATCGATAACAACAATCGCTTGTGCGTGAATGCCGACTAATGCAACACTTGCATTTTTCAGACTTTGCCGTTACGCTGCGCGACAAGATTCTATTTCTGGACAACAGATGGCGCACAACTGGCTCAGCAGCGCACGAATTCGAGGAGCTGTCCGCTCTGGCCTTCGATGAGGCCGAGGAGCTGATCTATTTCAACGATCAGCAACATCAGAACGGCAGCATTTTCTCGCTGCGCCGCGATGCAACGGTAGCCACGCACATCGTGGAGCAGGCGGTGCAGCGTACGGGCAATGATTCGGTATCCGGACTGGCCTACGATCCGCTCAATCGCAATCTCTTCTGGGCGGACATGCGCCAGAGCAAGATCTACTTTGCCAGCATCGATACGCTGTACACGGAACCGCCCAAGGTTCTAGTCGATCTGAGCGCTGAGGGCGGCCGCCCGGACGGCGTGGCCGTGGATATCTGTCGCCGTCAGCTGTACTGGACGAACTGCAAGATCAACCATGCGACCGTGGAGCGCATCGGCTTGAACGGCACGGGCAGGCAGACAATCATCAAGCAGGATATCGATATGCCGCGCGGCATTGTGATCGATCAGCTATCGGATCGCATATTCTGGATTGACGACAAGGTGGGCATCTTCTATGCCCTGGACAGCGCACGACTCGATGGCAGCGATCGCCAGCTGGTGCTCAAGGACAAGCACCAGAGCCCCATACAGTTGGCCATCACGGAGGACACAATCTACTGGACCGACAAGGCGGACAAATCGGTCTGGAGCTATCCCAAGCCGGCGTACAACAAGCCGGCGACGAATTCCAGCGAATCGCAGCCGCAACCGACCAAACTGGCCAGCTGGAAGGAGGATGTGTACGGCATAGTGGCGCGCACGGGCTTCTATCAACACCTGCAGAAGGATGCGCACTGCGCCAGCGTGGTGCGAAAGGTCAAACAGCGCCTGGACAACAAGCTCAACAATGGAACACACGAGCGCAGCGCCGTGGAGGAGCGCATGGACGCACTGGAGCGCGAGCATTGCCTGAACGGCGCCAGCTACATGAGCCGGGGTAACTTCTGCATATGCCCGATCGGCTTTAAGGGTGCACGCTGCGAGATTTCGGAATGCCATAATTTCTGTGTGCACGGCACCTGCGAAATCTCCGACATGGGCTATCCGAAATGCTACTGCCAGGAGGATTTCTATGGCGAACGCTGCGAGTACTATAAATGCAACGGCCACTGCCTCAACGATGGCCACTGTCTCGTGGACAAGGAGAGCGGCGAGCTGAGCTGCGATTGCCGTGACAATTTCACGGGCACACGCTGCGAGCACAACGAGACGGCGCACTGCGCCAGCTATTGTCAGCACCTGAAGCAGCATCCGGATGCATTTGTGCCCGCCAGCTGTGTGGACATGTGAGTACCATTCAGAGCATAGCCTAGCTGACCAGCTACCACAACTAAACCCACTTTTCCTTCAGCTGCGACGAACTGCGTCTAAGCAATGGCACAATTGTGACGGAATACCAGGCGGCAGCTGCGCTGTGCGCGGACGCGCAGCCCAGCCTCCGTTCGGGCTCGGTGATCATTGTGCTCGTGGCGGGCGTGGTGTCCAGCCTGGCGCTGGTGGCGATCATTGTGCACGGCCTGCGGCTCATCTACAAGCCCAAGCGGCCGCGCATCAAGAAGACGTTCGTGGTGCGCAAGCAGGCTCGCCTGAACTCCTCCAGCGATACGCCGCTCACGAACCGCCCGCTGGCCACCGAGCAGTGCGAGATCACGATAGAGAACTGCTGCAACATGAACATTTGCGAAACGGTGCGCATAACATCCCATTCCAATTGTAATCAATAACTAATTTGTGTATACTATTCGCAGCCCTGTTTCGATCCCAAGCTGGTGGAGCAACAGTTTGCGGCGCGCGACAGAAAAGCGCCCTGCGTCAAGGAGGACAAGAAGATACTGATACACAATATGGAAGATGATCTATTAACCTAGGCGCCACTCTCCAATTGGAATTAAACTTCACGTCGTGCACGGATCAGGCCGGCTCGTCGTGGTCATCGTCGTGGTCGTGGTCGCCGGGTGCTCTACCAAAGCTCGCACACATATACAAAGACCTAGCTGAATTCATACTTAATTGTTGGAAACGTGTACTTAGCAATCTTTTACGTTTAGTTTTGGTCTCATTAATTTATTATTATTGAGGAATTTCACCATTTAAAGTTCATTTAGTTTATAAGTTTTAGATCTTGAGATCGGTTGAAGGAAATCATTTTTGGCGCAAAAAACGATGTTTTTGAGAAATTTGAAAAGGGTTTTAATTGAAATGCAGAAAAGTCTTCTGACTGACATTAGCTTTAAATCACACGTAAATATATACATATAGTATATATAGTTAGATGCGGCCGAGTTCATGAATAATTGCCATTTGCACAATGAGGCAAAAATGTGATTCACAACGGTTAAACTGTTGTAAATAATAAAAATAATAATAATAATAAAGAAAGCAAATAATCTAAATGAATTGCAAGAACTTTTGAAACGTGGCAGCAAACCTAACTGTTTACAGAGTTCCTTAACATAAACCCATTAACATAGACCCACACACACACACACACACGCACACACATCTTACATAGTGTCTGCTGTTATGACAAATGTAACTGCCATGTCTAGAACATTAAATCTGTTCACACCGAAATTGCCTTTGTGTACTTACATAATTACATACTTACATACAATAGATCGTGGCCGCTGCGAGCGCGAGTTGTAAATATGCGTAAATTAGATTTTAATTGTAACTAATAAGACACTGGTTGAACAATAAACAAGAGTATGTTTGTTTTAATAATCAAATGAACTTGTTAAGTGTGCTATTTGTGCTGCACTTTTGCTTTTGTTTAACCAACACAAATGCACTTGTATTTGACATCAGGAGTTAGTCACAAAGAGTAAGCATCATACACTAAAGTTCTGTATATATAATATACATGTCAAATATTTTTTGTTAATATTTTAAATTTGCTTCGCGTACACTCACAATGTTATTATTTTAATTGTTCTTTGTTTTGTGTTTGCCAGGTCGCATGACAATTTTTTAACCGACGAACCAAACACTTTAAAGCATTTCAAAATGAATCAAATTTCTAATATCGATGACTAAGATCTACGTGACCAATATCGATAAATAAAGCCAAAGCCATATCGATAGAACACCATTGTTCAACACTTAAAGCAAGCATCGATACTTAGCTGCGATACAACGCAAGTACTTTTCGTCGTATCCATTTTTCTTGACGTCACATCAGTTTTTCGCAAAACATAAAACTTGTATTTAAATCACATATATACTCGGCCAAATACACATAAATAAAGTTATATTTGTGCAACTCGATAGGATGGTATGTTATTTAACAGTTACACCAACTTTAACGTCATTTATTTAGCCTGTTTTTCGACTTTGCGCTTGGCGTGGCCGCCGCAGCCGCAACCGAAGCGCGTGCCCTGCAATTATTTTTCGCATTTACTTGTGCCTTTTTAACATTATTGTGAATGTGCGTTTTGTATAAAGTCAAATCGTAGTTGGCTACGCTTGTTGAAACTTGAAAATATACTGCCAGGCACAGGCAAAGGGTATTCCTCTAAAAGTCGACAGACAGCTCGCGCCCGTGTGTATCTACATACATACATACATACATATATATATCGTGCCTCGCCCGTGCCGACGCGTCCCGCGCTCTTGCCATACGTTTACTAATCCAGTGACCTTCGCTGTGGGGTTTTTCCTTCTTTTTTTTTTTTTTGCATTTGCAGGGCAGCAACGACAGAGCCTCCAGATCGCCGCGTTCGGATGACCAGCGCGATATCGGCGAGATGCCAGTCACAAAGCGCTCACGCTCGGATTCGGGTAAGTGTTTCGTCTTGTTGCGGGCGGGGTGGGAGGAGGGGTCAACTTGTTTACATGCATAAGTATGTATCTACAGAGTATATATATATATATATATATAGAGAAATAAATATATATATGTAGGTTAATCAAACGCCAGGCAACAAAT
The DNA here is from genome assembly GCA_018903485.1 of Drosophila littoralis. NCBI lineage: Eukaryota > Metazoa > Arthropoda > Insecta > Diptera > Drosophilidae > Drosophila > Drosophila littoralis. The sequence goes on from JAEIGF010000408.1 coordinate 1,677,330, forward strand.
CAAACAAAAGGAAAATATATATATGCAAAAAAAAAAATCATATTTTTTTGTTAAATTTTATATTTTCTCTGAAAACATAAACATTTGCATACACATCTCTCTCTCTCTCTCTTTTGTACTACTTCGTTGCATTTTAAGGGCCAGCACAGACGTTATTAAATAATCGGTTTTTCTTTTTGTTCTGCTTAAGTAATTGCAGACTTCATAAACGCACGATGATCTCAAGTGAGGTGAGGTGAGAGTCAAACAAATAACGAAAACCAAATCGAAAACGAAACGAAACAATATCAGACAAGTCCAAGTCAGTTCAAACCACACGCGATTCCCAAAACTAATTGCGTATCGACTCCCGCTCGAATCGACTCGATTGTCCATGCAAAGTATCGATATGTGTAATCGATAACAATTAACAGCAAAGTCACATAACATATTATAATATATAAGCATAAGCATAAGATCGAAGCATTTGCTCGACAGCAAGTTGCAAAAAGTGAATGTTTTTCATTTAACTAGGGTCCAGCCCGCAGAGTGTATGAGTACAGTGAATCCTCGCCGCATCAACACTGCGAAACGCAACGAATCCACAACTAATCAAAACAGCATATATCTTTTCTCTCTCTCTCTCTCTCTTTCTCTTTATTCTCTCTATTTCTTCTATATAACTCTCTTCTTTTTTTTCATTTATTTTGTAAGCGTTTTTTTCTTATGTTTGTTCCGCCCAAAACGACTTGGTTCTTTTGTCGCCAACTCGAGAATTGACATCGATCAAGAGATGCCCCCAAATAGAGTATTGCCAATAACAACTGCTACTACCAAGATTACATCAGCCCGAATACGGGAACGAGCATTTACTGCATTTACTTGCTTTTAACAACATTTTTTGCCGATTTCAACGTCCGCACGTCCGCGGTTCCCGCACCCGAGCTGCGTCTTCGTCGTCGTCGTCGTCGCCTCCGTCTTCGTCTTCATAATGTGCTGCGACAACGCGTTGGACTGATCCGCCCGCCCCACAGCCAGAACTAGTCGTGTTTTTATTTTGTTTTTTTTATATCAACATTGCAGTTGGGCGCGTGTCTTTTCGTGTCACGAACTGTTTGTCGTGAGTGCCAGTGTTGAGCAAAAAATATGATATTAGTTCAAAAAAAGGTTACGTAAATTTTTGAAATTGCAAATGCACCAAATGAAAAAAAAAACAATATTTTCTAAATTGGAAAACCTCGCTACCAAAAGATAAAGAATTCATTATTAATTGTAAGGTCAACAAATTGTCCGATAGGCCAAAAAGCGCTACCTTTAAATATACATATGTATAGCCTACATTTATGCATATTTATATGTGATTAAATGATTTAAAATACATGTAGAAGGTTTATTAGTTAGCCGTGAAATCAAAATCCCAACGCGAAATGTTAAAAGTAAAATATACGCATAGTACAATACACATATATATATGACAAATTCACACACATACACATACATACTTACACACACACACACACAACATGTTTAAGGTACGGCGGAAAAACTTAACCAACTTAAAAAGATATTGTTGCTCTTATTATCGTTTCAGCGTCTTGTTTTCTTTTTATTTTTCTCTTTTTTATCACTGAGCAATGTAATGTGTGACCCTTCAAGTCAATATACCACGCCCCCAACTCATGGAAACCGTATCGAAACGCACACACATATATATAAGGTCGCTTATAATTTCTATATTTATGATACATTTACAGGAATTGTGCACACCGTTATATATATATGCCAGCTTTCCAACACTGATTGATAACAACTATTGTTGACTTTCGGCTTCAGTTCGTTTTTGTAAGCCCTGGGGTGTTGAACCTTTTTTTTTTTTACATTTTTACAGTGTGCACAGTTCTTGGGTATTTTTTCTTCTTTGGTTTCGATTTGTGCGGCGACGATTTGCCGGCTGGACGCCCGTTGGAAGAGCTTTAAATAATATTTCGATTGATAAACTCGTTCTATCTGCATTTATCTCTAATCTACGCACACACACACACACACACCACACACACACACACACGCACACATTCGTACTTAATAGCACAGCCTAGATATTAGGCTAATGTTTATTTTTTATTTTTACGGGTGCTTTCTTTTTATTCTTGCCTTTTTCCAGCCTTTACGAATGACAAATCAAATGCCTTGCAGCCTGTCGGGCAATATTCCATAACTATTTACGTTAATTCAAAAACTCAAAAAGCGTGGCAAAAGACAAATATACTAAGTTTTGTTAGTACAAATGAAAAAAATACCGATAAACGATAACAAACGATAAAAAAATACTGCATTTAAACGTAACGAGCATCGACAGCTTTTAATTGTCATATTGTGTTGTAGCCTCTCGAATCTCTGTGACTGAATCATCTGCAGGCCGCGCGCAACCAGCTCCAGATCTTCTCCAGAACAGACACACACACACACATGCACTCACACACACACACAGTTACATATATGTATAAGCTACAATATATGTATGTAGTTGCTCCGCCGGCCAGCCAAAAAAAAAAAAAAAACTTGATTATGATTAATGATTTTTTTTCTATTTTTTCCTTTTTGTCTTTTTTATCTTTCTTGCAGGCATCGGTTTTTGTTGTTGTGTCGCTTCAAATGCCAACTCCCGCACCATTACCTTGGCCCAATTGCTGTAGCCCAACCCCCGCCCCGCCCCGCCCCTCCGTCGCTGGGTCACAGCAATTGGGCCAACTCTGGTCTCGAGCTGCTGTTGGAGTCGACACACAGAACTCATTGAAAAAAAAAAGAAACGAAAACCAAAATCCAAAACGAATCAAAGAAAAATTGCTTAAACGAACCGCCTAGAGCTGATCGGTTCGATGATTAGCCCAATTGTCAACATATCATATGAGATACACTAATCTGTTCTCCCAATTCTAGGCAAGTCAGCGGACACGAAAATTCCCTACCTTTCGCAGCCACTGTACGATCTGAAACAGACGGGCGATGTGAAATTTGGACCCGGCACCCGTTCCGCCCTGTTGGGTCTGCTCGGCGGCGCCCTGCCCAAGCTGACCTCCGAGCAGCATGATCTGGTCAGCAAGGCCAAAAAGTATGCCATGGAGCAGAGCATCAAGATGGTGCTAATGAAACAAACGCTGGCCCATCAGCAACAACAGCTGGCCACCCAACGCACCCAGGTGCAGCGGCAACAGGCCCTGGCGCTCATGTGCAGGTAATAATCACAGCAAAGATTAGATATAACCCAACCAAACCCAATATGATGCAAAACATGGAAAATATTAAGTGAATAATCTCATGGCCCGACCGCTGCTTCGCGTTATTGAAGTCGGTTTCTGGGTGCATCTGGTTTCCTGTGCAGCTTAGCTGATAAGATCTGAGCACATGCATCTGAAATATGAATACCGCTTTTATTTGTGCCCGTAACTCATGCATCTCTCGCTTTCCAGGGTTTATGTGGGCAGCATCTCGTTTGAGCTCAAGGAGGACACCATACGCGCCGCTTTCACACCGTTCGGACCCATCAAATCGATCAATATGTCGTGGGATCCCATTACACAGAAGCACAAGGGTTTCGCATTTGTTGAGTATGAAATACCGGAGGGTGCACAGCTGGCGCTGGAGCAAATGAACGGCGCATTGATGGGCGGCCGCAACATCAAGGTGGGCCGTCCCAGCAATATGCCGCAGGCCCAACAGGTCATCGACGAGGTGCAGGAGGAGGCCAAGAGCTTCAATCGCATATATGTGGCCTCCATACATCCAGATCTGTCCGAGGATGACATCAAGAGCGTCTTCGAGGCCTTCGGGCCCATACTCTACTGCAAGCTCGCGCAGGGCACCTCCGTGCACACGCACAAGGGCTACGGTTTCATTGAGTATGCCAACAAACAGGCCATGGACGAGGCCATTGCCAGCATGAATCTCTTCGATTTGGGCGGCCAGTTGCTGCGGTGCGTCTTAACTATTTGATTTAAACACATACAATATGCTCATATTTATGTTATGTATCATTCCGCAGAGTTGGACGCTCGATTACGCCGCCGAATGTGCTGTCGTGTCCTGCCACAAATTCGACCATGCCCACGGCTGCAGCAGTTGCTGCTGCCGCTGCCACAGCCAAGATACAGGCCCTGGATGCGGTGGCCAGCAATGCGGTGCTCGGTTTGTCCCAGAATACGCCCGGCCTGGGCATTGCCGCCAAAGTGAACGCCATGCCCGTGGTGAGTGCGGCCACCTCGGCAGCTGCCTTGCATCCCGCTCTGGCGGTGCCAACGGCGCCCGCTGCTGCACTGCTGCCGCCGGGCATATACCAGGCGCCCGGTCTAGGCGGACCCAGTTTGTTGGGCATGCCGGTCGGTCTGCCTACGCTCCAAAGTGTGGCACCCACTCTGCCGCCACCCGCGCTCCTGGCAACGCCGCCCGCCGTGGCCTTGGCTGCCGCGGTACCCGCCGCAGCCGCAGTGCCACTTGGCGTCGTGGAGGCCAGCAATGGAGCGCCGATTGTCTTGTCCGCGGCGGCCAATAATGCTGCGGCAACGGCGGCAAATCTGTCGGAGAATATCAAAAAGGCGCAGGAGAAGCAGCAGGAGGAGCTGCAAAAGAAACTGATGGATGAGGGCGATGTCCAGACGCTGCAGCAACAGGAGAACATGTCCATCAAGGGCCAGAGTGCACGCCAGCTGGTCATGCAAAGGCTGATGCGACCACAGGACTCGCGCGTCATCATCTTGCGGAATATGGTCGGACCCGATGATGTTGACGAGACGCTGCAGGAGGAGATTCAAGAGGAATGCAGCAAGTTTGGCACAGTCAGTCGTGTCATCATATTCAACGAAAAGCAAACCGAAAACGAGGACGACGACGAGGCCGAGATTATTGTTAAAATCTTTGTTGAATTCTCGGCGGGCGTCGAGGCGGTGCGCGGCAAGGATGCGCTGCACGGACGTTTCTTTGGCGGACGACGAGTCGTCGCCGAGCTCTACGATCAGGCGCTCTTCGATCAGGGCGATCTGTCCGGTTAGACAAGGATGCGATTGTATCTTAAGGCTTACGGATGCGGATGCGGATTCGGATGCGGACGCGGACCTTTAGCTGGCAGCAACAGCCGTTTTTTTACTTAGAAATTAAACGAACAATTATTTATTACTTGGCACAAGTCGCGAATTGTGGCCCGCAGGAGATTGTAAATTTTTTGGACAAAGTCAATGATTGATTGAGCACAGTATCTATTATAATTAAATAATACCAATAATGTGGACAGTTGAATATTGAATAGTGATTGAATGTGTATTAACGATCCGATCCCGATCCCAAGCAATTGTCGCCCAGTTTCTGTATAAATTAAGCAACAGTTCCAACAGTTCATTTCACACAAAACTTACAGAATGTTAATTTTAATCATTTTGAGCGCTTAAAACTTACAATAAATGCCTAGTTTCCCATAAAGCAAGGATTTTGCGATTTATATATAAATCGATTTAAATCGATTTTTTTGCTTTTCGATATCAACAAATCGAAATCAATAAGCCGATACGCTGTTAACCTTGGCAGCCAGTTGGCAGCGCCCATTTGCTGCTGTTACTGTTATTTAACAGAGCTCTGTGGTTTGCGTTAACAGAATTCAATTTGCGTTAACATAGTGAAGAAGAAGCAGCAGCAGCATTGCATGAAAGAAAAATAGAAAATATGATGCCAAAAAGTGAATAATCAAGTGATATTCGCCCGAATCAAAGAGAACAACAACAATTTGTGTGTGTTTGTGTCGCGCAACTGGAATGTTAACGCGTTCCAAACCGTGCGACGCCTCCAATCAAACGCATTCGCAGCCAGTTCAAGCTTTTTTTGACAAAGACATCGCAGCAGCAAAAGCAGCAGCAGCGACAGCAGCAACAATCATCGACAACTGGTCGCGACTCGCGTAGCTGTTGAGAGCAAAGAAAAGAAGAAAAAAAAGAAGGTACACATAAAACGAAAATCTCGTTGGTCCTTTGTTTCGACATGTTAATTTGTGCCAAACAATTTGTGTGTGTGTGTGATGCACCTGCTGCTAGCTATGTCTACGGCACAGCTGATGGGCACTAAATGGGTTGGCCACGAATTTCTCGCTGGCCTTGCCTTGATAAGCGCAGACTGGCTGTCGCACACGCACACGCACACGACAGCCAGCTTCCCCGCAATAACTACGCACCAATACAAGCACAATTTTAATGTTATAGTTTGTATATTTACATATCCAACTATTGACTGTGTATGTTTGTATGCATTTTCCAACATTTGCTTCGGTTTGGCGTTGCCAACTCGATCGTTGTTGTTGACTTTCGATGCGCGTCCTGTGGCCCTCACACTCGGTCGCTTTCCAACACACACACACACACACGCATACTGTTGCATTGTTTCAACTTATTACGTAATATGTCTTTGGCAGCACCCCGTTAAAAAACAATAGAACAGCTTACAATCACGCATGGCATGACTTCAGCACTTTTTCAGTATATTCAGTTCTTTATTTATAACCTGATAAGCTCTGCATAGATTGATTTTGCGTTCTGGCCAGGCAGTCCTTGGCTGCCTGCTGTCAGATCCTTGGGAAAAGGATGCCTTTTGATGCAGTTTCCCTGGCAACAAGAATCTTATTGAGAACGAAGTAAAGTAAAGATATAAATTTTAAGTGTGTTAACAATCTACATAACGATTCCCTTTTGTGTCGAATTCGTAAATGTTTCACTGGCTGCCATTTCATTTAGCTTTGATTACAGTTATGCCATCATGTTGGCGGTGTAGTTAATGTTTGATTTGATCAATTCGAAAATTCTAGTTTTTGTACCCCAAGTATATCTGAAGCTGACTCATCATCATCATCGTCATCATCTAATACCATTCCAGTTCCCCCCTCGCCGCTGTAAACGCAATAGAATTGGAGTCCGGGAACGTTAATAGCATCATTGAGTCACTGAGCAGAAGAAGAAATCAATACAAGGCACATTGGCACAAGATGAGCTGCAAGGTGCGGCTTATGGAGGATGGCTCACTGGACGAGGAGCCGTTAACATTAAAGGAGATCGCATATCAGAAGCTATGCAACAATCTGGACATATTCAGTGGCTATACGGAAAGCGGACAGCGCGCCCTCAATCCGGGCATTGTGTTGACAAATGAGATATGCGACGCATTCCTCGAGAACTATCAGCGCTTCCACAGGCCACTCGACGATAGGGTCATAAATCTGTTCAGCGATACGCGGCGCACCTCGCTGAAGATTGTCAATCTGCGCTACAGCACACTGAGCAGCATGGGTGGGTATCAGGGAATAGTTGCTCGATTTGCCATTTGTAATTATCTCTTTGTTGTCCTGCAGGTCTGGAGACGCTGATGCGTCACAAATTGTTTGCTTTGTCCATGTGGTATTGCGATAAGATCACGGTGCAATCACATCACCTGCTGGCCCATTATGGCGATAGCCTGCGCTCATTGGAGCTGGGCATCAGTTCGCATCTGCTGCAGAATGCGGAGCCCAATGAAAAGGAGCCGGTGGACTTTCAATTGACCTGCCCGCATCTGCGCCGTCTGGTGCTCAATGGCGTTGTCATGCATCATCGTCTGCAGTTTGCCCATTTGCAGGATCTGAGCCATTTGGATCTCACATCGTGCGTGCTGGCCAACTTCAGTCTGGAGGCGCTTGGCATGCTGCCCAACCTGCATACGCTCATACTGTTCAATGTGTGGCCCATTGCGAATCAGCTGCATGCGATCTGCTGTCTGCGTCGCCTCTGCACGCTGGACATTTCAATATCGAGCTCGGGCAACGGTCATGGCACCTATGATTTGCCCGATCAGACGCTGGTCATGCTCATGGACAACCTGCGCCATCTGACACATCTGGATATCTCCGGCACGAACCTGGCCGGCAACGGTGTCGCCACCAAGGAGTCCACCAATGCCAATACCAAGACAGAGCAACATTTTGGACCCACCGATATACCAGGTCTAGCCTCTCGAACACAGCGACCGCTGCAGTTTCTCGGCCTCTATCATACGGCGCACTGGGCGTGCAAGCGTCATGACATACCCGCCCTGGAGGTGGCCGGCGATGCCAACGAGCAACAGATACTGACTGCGGCGCGCTATTACCACGACAGGCCCGTCCTCCTAACCAGGGTAAGGACTCTTAAGCAGCCGGGAGTTAGCTTTTATTTTGATTTATATTCGTCTTGCAGGTTCTCAACGATTTGTATCATCTGTTTCGCTTCGAGAACTGCAAGGATATACACACAGCGCTGGATGTTGTGCTCTGCGCCATGGACAGGCATTTGAAATTCAAGCATATGCAAATATCGGGCAGGTGTGTGTGACGCCTCTTTATGGCTTACTCTTGTCGAGGGTATTGTTATGAGTTAGCCGTATGTCCATATGCCACGTCCTGCTGCCCGTCCGTCTGTAAGCCATATCTTGGCTACTATATCATACAGCTGTCACGGGAACCTTCCTCGTTCAAGGATTGAGTTCTTGTATGAAACAAATTGTTGTTCATTAAGAACCTTTAGAAAACTGTGCAATTCCGAGCTCTCCCCCTCCTCTTCCCCCTTCACACAACTGCAAACCCATAACAACTCTACAAGGGTATCATAATATTCGGTATTTGCCTTTGCTTGTTTTGCATATGTAATTGAAATTCCTTTTGCCGGCAGCGCTACACTGTTCTACATAGTGAAGGGTCGTGATCGTTCCAAGTTTGGCACGCTGCTGCGCAATCACATCATCCGGACGCTGCTCAATGGCATGGAGATGCATCTGACGGACGACACAATGCTGCGAAATGGCTATCTGACGCTGACGCAATTCCACATGCCAGTCGATGTGGTAGGGGACTGCGCCTGAATCTCTTCAACAACTCTTGAACAGCCCGAAACTAATTTTGTTAACTCGTTTTATTGCCACAGCTGTTCGAGTACGAACGCCTAATTAAAATACTGCTGCATGGTGTGTCCAAAACGGAGCAGGAGGGCTTCGTACAGCGCATTGCCATCTATCTGCTCAACACGCTCGCCTGCCAGGTGGATGGCAGACAGAAGCTCTTTCTCGGCGAGCTGGGCGTGGTCAGCGTAAGCGTATACCAAACCAGGTGTTCCTTCATATGCAAAACATATTTAATCGAGTTTTTTAATTTGATTGAATTGCAGACAATGCTGACACTGATCAAGGATCGGCTGACGCGTTCGGTGTTCGACGATGTCATGGAGGTGGCGTGGTCAACCATGTGGAATGTAACCGATGAGACTGCTATTAATTGTAAGAAATTTCTGGATGGACGCGGCATGGAGTATTTCCTTAAGTGTTTAAATGTGAGCCGCAACAACAACATTGTCAAGCTAAACGCAATTGTAATAGATAATCAATATCCGTTGCAGACATTTCCCGATCGTGACGAGCTATTGAGAAACATGATGGGTCTGCTGGGCAATGTGGCCGAGGTTAAATGGCTGCGTCCCAAACTGATGACACAGGAGTTTATTGAGGTGTTTGCGCGCCTGCTTGATTCATTGAGCGATGGCATCGAGGTGGGTCATCATCATGCTGGAAGACTAGCCAATGACAATGCTAACCAACTGCGCTTCCAGGTCAGCTACAATGCGGCTGGAGTGCTGGCGCACATTGCATCCGATGGCGCCGATGCGTGGACCATCAAAACGCCAACACGACAACATGTCTTGGAACGCATGGTCGCCGCCATACAGCGCTGGAACATCAAGAGCGAACGCAACATCAATTATCGCAGCTTTGAGCCCATACTAAGTCTGGTGCGCTGCTATGAGACGCCCGAATGCCAGCACTGGGCCGTCTGGGCGCTGGCCAATCTCACCCAGGTGAGTACTCTAACCGCATCCATCGACATGCCTTCATCGTGTCTCTCTCTCTGTCAATTTGCAGGTCTATCCGGATAAATATTGCCAGCTGGTGGAGCAGGAGAATGGCATACAGATATTGACCGAGCTGATCGAGCACGAGAGTCCCTACTGTGAGATAAAGCGGATCGCTCGTCTGGTTATCGAACAGTGCGATTTGGGCATGGAGCGGATGGTGGAGGGTTAGGGCCAGATGTGCTAGAACCCACAATGTATGCCAGAGTCTAGGATTTACTATATGCGAGTTTGTTGTAAAGTTTGTGTTTAAGGCAGCAGCAAGTGTTATCGTTCTGATTCTTACTCGATTTTTATGTTTACTTCAACAAAAGAAAGAAAAAAAAAAAAAAAAAAAAGGCAGAAAAAGCAAATTTTAAATGCGACAAAATATGAGGGAGAAAACATAAAAACGTGTGTTTGGCAAAAGAAAGAAAAGAACGCTAAATATCTATTATAATAATTACTAGATTATATATATATATATATATACACATATTACGGTATATAACTATATATCATGTTGTAAGCAAACGAGCGATTTTTTTTAAGACGAGATTAAGGCCCTGTCGGAAACTGTAAATATTGTTAAAAAGAAGAGAATTGAAAAGGCAAACGAAGTAGCTGCATATTAAATAGAACCCCAATTAAATAATCCTATGCAATTGAAGTCTTCGTGCAAAGATATCTATATCTATATGTTTGTATGTATTTAGGGGTATTTGGCTGTTGATATGTCTGCTCGATTTGTTTTTGATTTTTTGTTTATTATTTATTAGCGTTTAATTACTTAGTTTAAGCTGTACCTTAAAATGAAACCCATTAACTTGTCCGCTTTGTGTTCAAATGCAAAATGTTTCGATTAGTTCCTTTCAACAATTTAACAATAATTTTTTACTTCCTGTTTATTGCGTGTTCAAGCAATTCTTCATATTAGGCTTAAAACCTAGGCTAATTAAATGTATATATGTATGCATAGATAAGTGTGTTTCGTTTTGCTTTGCAGCCATGCACCTTATACTAAATACCATATCTGATTTATTTCATTTAGTTTTTGGTCTCAAATTTTGAGCTCACATCTGTTTTTTACAGTTTCGCTCATAGACAGCTGCTCACACACACGCACACACACCCAAACATATGCATATGTATGCATATATACATTTCAATGTAACTGTCTGTGTATGCAAACAAATTGCAGCAGTTGGCAAGTGTCTAACGGCATGGGGGCCAGTGTGGCCAGCTGTCGCGGCAAAGAAGTGGCTAAATTGTTGAGTTGCCAATAAGTGGCTACATAAATTAAGAATTGCTGAAAATTACTATCTTCTGCTGAAAGTGATTTCACATGGGGTTGCTCTGTTGGCTGCTGTCGAGTGAGAGGTGGGTGCAATTTGTGTGCAAGAAATGCCTACGAGTTGAAAAGCGCACGAACATGTGGCGCATGTGCAGTTGGCAAATCCAAAGACAACCCCTCCCCCCCACACCCACACACAGCAGCATGGTGAGCAAAGCAACCCTTCTGATATGCTCTCTCTCTCTCTCTGTGCTCTCACAAGCGACGCATTTGTCAGTTGCCATTTTGCCGCCCGGTCGAGCGTGCGTTTTGTTTTGTTGTTGCGCGGCAAGAGCACTGGGAATATAATCAAAGAAATAAACGCAATATCAAGATGTGATTACAAAAGAAGTGGGCAGAGAGACTTCCCTATTGTGACTTGCTTTATTTTTCCGTCAAACCAAACAATCCATAAGTTTATTGAACAAAGTCAACAACAGTGAAAACAAAAGCCACAACAGAAACCGAAACGCCCGAAACGGATTCTGCGCAATACGCATGGAAACGGAAGTGTTTGAAGTGTGAGTTAAGAAGAGTGGGCAAAATAACATCAACATGAAAATGCATTCGAGTGTTGTTTGCCCGCTTTTGCCCGCTTTTTGCCGGTCCCTCCAAGCAACAACACGCCAAGTTTTGCTTCCGTTCAATAACCCGGCACAAAACTGAATAACAACAAAGGGCAGCTCCGTTTGCCATGGGAACAGAAAAGAAAAAGCAAAAACAAACTGTATTCCGGGCATGAAATAGGCTAAGGTATTGATTACCAATTTTAGTCTATGATTAAACGGAATATCTTTTTCTCTAGCCCACGCAAAGCGATTGCAGCAATTCCAAACACGACAAATTGCAGCAGTTGACGTTTGTGGGGCGAAATAAAATTTATAAAAACTCTCGGCCTGGCGGAGGCTCGAACCACGGGCCAGCCAGCACGAAAATTGCCCATCGGTGCTGCAACTGAATGTGCTCGACCAAAACGACCTCAATAAATTAAGCAGCATTTGAGCACTTCAAGCACACGAGTCGTTGGACGTGTGAAAAGCTTGCTGCATAAAAGCTCGCACAGTGCTTTGTGATATAAAGAATATTTGGGAATTGTTATTCATGATAGAATTTATTTCGAATTAAAGTTTAGTCAAATTTTAAAAACTCATATGCAAATAGTACGTAAATTATAGTTAGCAATGAGTATACAAAATTTTCAAATTTTTAATTTTGTTAGAAACTTATTTTTAAAAAACTTGTCAACGTTTATTGGACACTAATTTTGCACTTCTCGAGAAATGCTTTATCATAATATTAGAGTTTAATTCTTCGATATATTTCAAACATAATACTTTGATAAAACTTAATATCTTAGATAAAGAAACAATATAAATAGGAATGGAGCTTAAACTTTCTCATTTTAGAATTTGCTTTTATTTAAGCTTTTTTTTTTACTAATTTTTTGATCTGTGTTTCTTGTACAGCAGTAGCTTCTCATTGCAATCACTGCCAGTTAAAATTGAAGGATAATTAAAAGCTCTTCATTGACAATCCTGGAGCGAACGACGAACACGGTACGCTATGTGGCCCAGCTCGGAGCGTGGCAGCTCGCGGGCCCTGGAGATACCCACCAGCCAGCAGAATGCGGGCGGTAGTAGTCAGCAGGAGACGCTGGCGGACATCGAGCACATATCGACAATAGCCGGATCATTGGCCTCCATCGGCACGCTGTCGCACACACAGGCGCGCTATGTGAGTTGCCTTTCGCTATGGCAGCCTTTTACCTTTATCTAGACTAATTAATTTCCTTTCAAATGCAGTGCACAAATGATGCTGGCTATGATACGGAGCACACCTCATTGAACTCGGACTTTGATGAGGCTGAGCTGCGCAGGGAACTGCTCAGAGATGTAAGTTTCAATAATCTACATCCAGAGAAAAACTCTGGGCTGACTTGGCTAGAAATCTTAAAGTTTACTTCTACATGTTTCCAGTACAATTCACTTACAAATATTTTTTCATTTAATTTGTAATATTTTTGAACGTTAAAGCTTTTAAAAATGGGGTAAACCTCTTTAATTGTGCACAAAGTACTTTTCACAAGCGTTAACATACTTGAAATAAGTGAGAAAAGACTTAAAGTTAGCACAAAAAACGAATTTTGAAATTTCGGGTTGAAAAAAGTTATTGATTTACGAAACTCGATTGAAGCTTTAACTTTCTTACTTAATACTAAAAGTATTTTGCTTAATTTAAGCACAAAATAATTGATTGTTTCTCTGAGTGTACCTATTGAATCGATTTAAAACTAACTTAAATCCTTTGATACTTTTCTCCAAAACAGAAATGGAAGCTTTTATTCGATATGGTAAGTAAAAGTTGAGCAAAACTTTTATGCACATATTTATCTATATATTTATTCGTTGACAGTTCGATCCGGAGGGTTTTGGCGAAATATGCGTAACAGAATTTTTGGTCGCATTGAGATCCCCCGAATTTCTATCCCAAGTGCCTATGAATAAGCGTGAACTGCTGCTGGAGCGTGCCAAGAAGGCGCAACTGCCCCATGGGCCCGGCTATGTGACGTTCCAGGACTTTGTCAACGTGGTAAGTGCATCTAAATCGAATTCTCCCGTGCCCCATCCGTCGCATCTCGTGCCGCACGAAACAAACAACAGGATTTAAGTGCAAACACAGGTGCATGCATCCATGTTCCATGTTCCAAGTGCTGCCCCGGCTACCAAAGTGTAGGCTCGTGTTCAAATACAAAGTCACAGCACGGGCGGACGGACTCCTGCACTCTTGTTATACTCTGTTTATGGTGCTAAAAGGGGCATATTGGTTTTGTACAAGTCGTTTTTAGAGCTAGAGGTAGAGTAGAGGTTCTTTAAGGCTTGGTTGGAGTTCAAAAATTCTTTTCTAAATGTTAAATGTCGTTTTACCAGGGCTGCAACATCAGATAAAAGTTGTTGCTGGTTCGGTTTCTGGTTCAACCCAACTGTTGGTTCGGCTCCTGCGCCAAGACCTAGAGGCAGGGTAGATCTTCATTAAGGTTCGTTCAGATTGCTTGGAATTGAGTCATCAAAATTCTTGTATAACTGTTTAAAGTCGCTTTACCAGGGCTGCAACATCAGATAAAAGTTGTCGCTGGTGCGGTTTCTGGTTCAAACCATCTGCGCCTGCCTATTGGTTCGGCTCCTGAGCCAAGAGCTGGAGGCAGGGTAGATCTTCATTAAGGTTCGTTCATATTGCTTGGAATTGAGTCATCAAAATTCTTGTCTAACTGTTTAAAGTCGCTTTACCAGGGCTGCGAACTCAAATAAAAGTTCTCATTGGTTCGGTTTCTGGTTCAAACCAACTGCCCCTGAATATTGGTTCGGCTCCTGAGTCAAGAGCTAGAGGCAGGGTAGATCTTCATTAAGGTTCGTTCGGGTTGCTTGGAGTTAGATTATCAAAATTCTTTTCTAAATGTTTAAAGAGGTTTTTCCAGGGCTGCAACATCAGTTAAAAGTTGTCGCCGGTTCGTTTTCTGGTTCAAACCAACTGCGCCTGCCTATTGGTTCGGCTCCTGAGCCAAGAGCTGGAGGCAGGGTAGATCTAAATCAAGGTTCGTTCGGGTTGCTTGGAGTTAGATTATCAAAATTCTTTTCTAAATGTTTAAAGAGGCTTTACCAGGGCTGCAACATCAGAAAAAAGTTGTCGCTGGTTCGGTTGCTGGTTCAAACCAACTGCCTCTGCCTATTGGTTCCACTCGTGAACCTAGCTTAAGGTTTATATGAACCGGTTCAGTTGAAGCTCTGCCGCCTTGGTTCTTGCAGAGCATCGCGCAGTCGTTAACATGTTCTTCTAGCTACTTTTCGTTTTGTTTGCACTGTGGCAAATGCAAAAAGTCCATTCGCACTCGCCAAATAAATGCACCTTCGTCCTGGTCCTGGGACACGCCTGCTGCCCGTTCGGACTATGTTTACCTGGACAACAACATGGACTCGGGCCGTGTGTTGGACTAGGGCAATGTGGCTAAGTTCTTCTTCTGTTCTTCTGGTCTTGGGCAAATTGACAACGTTCTTTCCAAGTACTTTTCACTGTTTGCCGTTGCCATTGACAATTCTATTGCAATTTGATTGATTCTACGCTTGATTGACACGCCCACAAACACACACACACACACACCAACACACAAACACACACACCAACACACAAACACACACACCAACACACAAACACACACATGTGCATAATGAATGTCAAGTGTATTTTGCCCTCGCCTTGCTTCTCAATTGTTTGCCGAAGAGTCCTCAAAGTCATGAATTAGCCAGGTTCCTCACAAAGCCTCTATTTACCCTTGTCTGTGTGTCTCTCTTTCTCTCTCTCTCTCTCTCTCTCTCTCTCTCTCTCTCTCTCTCTCTCTCTCTCTGTGTGTGTGTGTACGTAACGGTAATTGTCAATGGCACAGTTAAATCGTGTGTCCTTTGGTCCTGCTCATAATGTGCCGTTAATGAGATCTGTTATGGGCATTAGCTCCTGTTGCTGGGCTATTTGTCAGCTCTTTGTATACCCTTTTAAAAATGTGCAGACCGGACTACTTTATACCCTTTAAAAAAGTTTAAATAAAGACGGCAATCGAAATACTTTCGATTATTACGAACTGCCTTTTCTTGAGGTTAAGCACGAAGTTGATCGAATTGTTCAAATTTTAAGACTCAATTTTTCCATTTTCGCATGTCCGAAATATGCTTAAAAAACTCAACAATTAGTCCACATACTCAAATCAGTAAAGAAATCTGTTGCTAACTTACAAATTTTGAGGTTAGGTACGAACAAATCTTAGATTTGTAAAGAGAAAATTTAAAAAATTTAAAAAAAATTGACTTTAGCGTTTATTTCTGTTTCAACAACGCATATTTAACTTATTTTACATTAACATATAAAGAAACTATTATAAATGTTTTTTTTGAGGTTAAGCACGCTTAGTTTGTTAATCATAAAACCTAGAGATCCAATATTTCAACATATGTAGCTTCTTCCCAATACAAAACGAATTTGCAGTTTATAACATATTTTTCAGAATATCAGAAAATCTATCAAATAAAATATTTGTTTAATTTTCCTGCTTTGAGGTTAGGTATTCGACCTTGGAGTATATAAAAGCTAGAGGCTACATATTTGTAATGTTGTCTTTTTTAATTTAAACACAGTCGGATTATGTTTAAGTTTTCTTAAGACTTCCACCCTTTCCCCTAGATTGCATTCCAAGCGCACGAATTTGTAGGAACTTGAGACATTGTAGGAACTTCTTCAGCTTTCGCATAGCATACATAAATCGTAAGAAGCGGGTTTTTGGGTATATTAATAGTTCTCAATGTCATCTGCTGAGCAATGCAGTCGAGAGCTGGCTCTGGGTCTCGCACACCCCTGTTGCCATCTTTCTATCTTTGGCAACGCGCAGATCCTGTCGCCGCGTCCTTTGGTCAAGGTGTGACAGCAGCCAAAGAGAACCGAGCGATCCGCCCGCCTCCTAGGCCACAATATGACAAACACAACATTTTTCCACTTAATTATAAATTTCAATTTCAATGATTGGTTGCCCGAGGGCTGCTCGTCGAGGGCGTAGGGTCCGTTCGGCCTGGTGGCTAATGTGGCTGCGGCAAGTCCTTGTTTGGGGCGCTGCTTGAATTAAAGCTGGAATTCCGACGAGACCGACGACCAGGAGACGCATGTGACATGCATAATGCAATCCCGATGGCGACATCGATACAATGGAGATTGCCCGATGATTGCTGAATTTTTAACAAAAGCTCGCACGTGACAAATCCTTTTATGGCAGCGCAGAAAGCAACCGGCTGGAGACGGAGACGGCGCCGCTGCGCATCCAGCGACGAGGGGCAAACGTGTTGAACGTTATGACAACTCCAGGCACGAGGCTGTCGGCTGTCCGCCGTCGTCCGTCCGTCGGTCGATCGTCAGCGGAGCATCTGGCCAGGGCACACATCGCACAGCAGGCGACGCCAGAA
Organism: Drosophila littoralis; assembly: GCA_018903485.1. Lineage (NCBI taxonomy): Eukaryota > Metazoa > Arthropoda > Insecta > Diptera > Drosophilidae > Drosophila > Drosophila littoralis. Next base: position 1,694,549 of record JAEIGF010000408.1, read on the forward strand.
CCAGTCACAGATGCAGCTGAGTCCAAGAATTCAATGCGGAAGATTCATCTTCGACCCGACCGATGCACTGATGCCCTTTCTCAACAGACGAACGTTGGACTTTTATGTCGACTGCTCTGGTCTTTTTTCTCTGCGACCTGAAGTGGGGCTGGAAAAGCTTGCTGGTTCGGTTCGCGGTTCACGATCGAATGTCTACAGGCTATAGGTTCGGTTCATGGTTTATAAGTTTCAGTTCACAGTTCAAATTGAAGCCCTGGTTCCAACTAATTCCAGGGCTAAAAGTTCGGTTCATTAGAGCTTCGGCTTAAGTCCCTGGCTGAAGATTTGGTTCACAATCGGAACTGACGCCCGGCTAAAGGTTCTGTTTGCGGTTCGAGCTAATTCCAGGGCTAAAAGTTCGGTTCAATAGAGCTTCGGCTGAAATTTCAGTTCATAGTTCGAAGTCCCTGGTTGAAGATGTGGTTTACAATTGGAACTGACTCCTTGCTAAAGATTTGGTTTACGATTGGAATTGACGGTTCGGTTTATGGTTCGAACTAGTTCATGGCTCGAACTAAAAACTCGGCTGAAGTTTCGCTTCACGGTTCGAACTGAGAACCTGGTTGAGGATTCGGTTCACGGTTGGAACTGATGTCCCTGCAGAAGGTTCGGTGCGAATTAAAACCTTCGATGATCTGTCCACAGCTTAAATTGATGCCTCCGCCGAAGGTTTGGTTTAAGGATCCAACTAGTTCATCGGCTGAAGGTTTGGTGAAAGATTTGACTGCTCTAAAGGCAACCACTTCCCGGCTCGGTTAGCAGTTGGTTAATCATTAAAAACCGCAGTTCCAGCCTTTAGACCTTAAATTCAATCTGCGGCATTGAGGATTTGATCTGCAGTGGAACTGCCTGAGCTGAAGCCCAAGCTCATCAAGCATTTGCGGCATGATCGTGTGTATATAATGATTTGCACACTTGCCATTTAGCTGGCCAGCGAAGGGTACATGGGTTTTAATTGCAGGCTGAGCAGCAAGAGAAAAGAAAAAAAATGAAGAGAAGAGAAGCAGCAGCAGCAGCAGCAGGAACGCTGCGTAGAATTCTTGCATTAATCAGAAAGTCAACGGAGCTGCCAAGCATTCGATCATAAACGAAAGCAATTGGCGGCGAGTCGCTTCCATTATCATAATCAGCGGACTCGCAGCTGGCAGACGCCAAAAGCCTGGCCAGGTTGGCCCACGTTGGCCCAGGTTGAACCTGTGCCGAGCACGCACCAAGAAATTCCAGCGGCTTGTATTGAATGGGGAATGTCTGGCTGGGCAGGAGGCTGGGCGAACGGAGAGGAATGCCAAGCTGGCCAGCTGGCGATGTCTGCGATCGGGTTTATTGAATAAACATTGACCAGGCCAGGCGAGGCCAGGCCAGGCTGGAAGGCTGGCGGTCCGGTGGCGTCTGCTCTGCTGATTTGCAGCGCTGATAGGCGGCGGAATCAGATCAGCTGCGCGGACCGCGGAGCCACAGCGTCGCGTCGTTTGGTAGGTGCAAAATGCCTTGCGCCTCGGACTCTGGGGATGCTAGTCATCTGGCGGCTTCAGTTGTCCAGTTGTTGCCTAGACGCGGTATTAAATCAATGCCAATCCATAAATGGTCCATACGACGCGTCGATTGTATTATTATTGGAATCTCTTAGCGCTTGCATTATTCCACAATATAATATCGCAAATCGCATGAAAAACGGCCAACGGCTGTCTCTCAACATTTTCCAGCCAAACGGCAAGTTGTGATTGTGCTCAAAGCTAGTTTTCTTTTCCGATCAAAGTTGGATCATAATTCTGGTAGCTGCCAAGACTTCTTCTCTGCTTATTGTGACTAGTTGGTAAATCACTTGGTTATTCTGACAGATCATTTAATAGAGCTAAGATCTTACAGCTGGTAGAAATTATTAACTCCACAAAGATAGGGAGTCCGTGGCAAGATTCCCCAACTGATTTATTCAAGCTTTTCAATCTAAACTTTATCCCAATTCGATTCCGTAGCAAATGCTTAAATGCTCAAAGCTGCGTCCAAGATCAGACTAGGCTTAGTTTCTCGATCTCTGGTTCCCTTGAGATCTATATAAAGCTAAATAATACATCATGAATTATGTTAGTGTACCAATCAAATCTTGGCTAGATCGACTCGGCTTGTGATGCTGATCAAGAATATATATACTTTATGGGGTCGGAGATGCTTCATTCTGCCTGTTACATACATTTGCTCACATACATTATACCCTTTTTACCCATTTTCAATGGGTCCAGGGTATAATAATAACTGATATCCTTATGCCTTAAATGAATTATGCAATAGTTTCTTCTTTTTATTATATAATTTGTATGATTTGAAATCCTCGAAGAAAATTTACAAGTTCTGTCTTTTCTCTGTCTCGAGTTCCTGTCTTTTCTCCATTTACCAAGGAACTTTTTGTCTGTCTTAAATTAGTTATGAAAAATTTCTTTAACTATATCATATGAAAATCTCTGGACCTCGAAGATGTGTATTTGATCTGTCTTACGATTCTGTTCCATTTCTGCCTCAAATTTAGATCTGGTTTTCTAGATCCAATTGGCCTGGCAGAGCTTCCAGAAACTCGCACTTCTTTTTTACTTAATGATATAATATTAATTTCAAGTCCATATAAACTTAAAGAGCGTAAACTATATAGAGCTTTCTCTTCGAATATCTGCGCTCCTTCTGATTTCTTTCAGTTTTTGCTTGCGTATTTAAGAAATTCCCATCTTTTGCTGTATTCCCCATTAAAGATCATCTGCAGCATTTGGAGCTTATCAACTCTAGGCTTTAAGGCCAATCGATTGTGGTTTTCGTTTAGGCATAGCTCCCATTCCACGACTATATATCCATCTACCCATCTGTCCGTCCACTGTGGCCTGGCTTACACACACACTCACATAAAAGTTTTAGAGAATTTTTATTTTTGCGGCTGCTCGTTTTGAGTTGTGGTCCATGCCAAGGACGTGACAATGTCAAGCTAGGCACGCGGAGAGTAGGGGGCGTGGCCGGGGGCACACGGAGAATGCGATGTTTGGTCAATGGTCAATTTGGCAGCAGTTTATTTTGATTGTTGTGCATCCGGAGCAAGGATAACGATGTGAGCACGAATTGGCACAGCACCAACTGCAACTGTCCACGTTCCCACAGACATCCACACGCTCCAACTGGTTACAATATTTTTGCCATAGTCACGAAATGTGCTGATAACGATTCCTAAAACCTTTTTGTCCGGCTCGCGGCTGGTTGGCGGGCGGCATATCCTGATATCCTGCGGCCAGCACGCGCTCTGCTGCCATATCTTGGCCAAAATATAGACGCTCATGCCTTCTTTTTTTTTTTTTGTGTGCTGCAGGTGTAAATGCTTTGGCATTTATTGATAACCATTTGCTGGCCACATAACCAGCGGCAGTAGCAATTGCTATACCCTCTGCACAAAGTGGCAAGAGGGCATAATGGGATTGTGCGCAATCTTTTCGGTTTTCAATCCATTCGAGTGCAGACAAATATTAATAACTCGATCGTTTGGCGAATTTCAGGAACCAGTTTTTTGTCTTTAGGTTCGGTTCGTAAACCTGGTGTTCCACATCCACAACAAGCTTTGCCACATAGTTTCACATCTTTTTAAATTTTGTATCGTTCAATTGAGTTTTCAAATAACAACCGCCCGTTGTACTGAAGATATGGCAAAACATATTTACATATTTTCATAAACAAGATCGGGATCGGATTGCCCCGAATTGGAAGCTACCAACTAGGCTTAGATAAATTGAATCTGTGGGGGCCTCAGCTGACTATGCTTTGATGCTGGATCTTAAGTTTGTTTCATTTTGAAACATTTGTCTTCATTGATCTAAGTTTCTCTTCAAATCGAACCGGATTAACAGCCTTGTTAGGCACAGCCAAGTAGACTTAGTTATAATATCTTATAGAGATGTAGCCAAAAGTATTTCCAGCTCGCTACCTTTCAACGGATATTTTCTGGTCACAGTTCAAAAGCCAGAGTCTTCGGCTTACAGCCTTAGAGTGTTAGCCAGGCTTACATTTTCATAGCCAGAATCTAAGAATCGATTCGACTGATTTAGGCTGTTATCAAACTATACACAGAGCATTGCCATGTTCTGGGATTTGTGAGTCGGGCGTCCTGCTTCGTGCTTGCATTAGGCGCAAGTGTGTGTATCTCACGCTCCGCTCATTAGTCAAGTCGAGTGAGGGGCCGGTTTTGAAATCAAATTAGTTGCCGCACATTGTGTAGCGACTGCTGTAATGGCCACTAACTAATTATGTTGAATAAATTTTGGAATGGCCAACGCACCTGACATTTATGATGGCACTAAAAACAGAGCTGGCAATGTTTGTTTTTGGGCAAGACCCCGCTCTCTGGCATTAGAATTCAGTTTTTTGGCAGTCGTCAAAGGTCAATGAAACGACATCGTGGAGCTGGCTGACCCTGTGCACTCGCTTCAAGCTCAAGTGCCTCGCATAATTGTGACGTCCGGGCCGCGGACGCGGGCACGGGCACGGGCACAGAGTGTGCATCATTAAACTGTGTCCGGTAATGAGACATCAAGTGCGCGATCCACTCTCCTAGGACACGCGCTGGCCATGTTTACACCTTGTTGCAACAACGGCAGCTGAGCGCGCGCGCGCGCCCTGATTGTGTACAGACGACGTCTGCAGGGGGGATGAGGCGGATGCCTGGCCGTGTTTGCCGTGTGCAGTCGCTCGGAAAACGCTAAAAGAGAACATTTTTGATTGTTAGCCAGTGGCAATGATATCCGATTACTCGACATACAAACCATGTGTACACATACAGCCTGGCTGGCAGTCGCCGTTTCTTGCATTAGCTCCTAGTTTGCCAACAATGCGTGCGCTAAGTGAAGTCTTTTTCTACTCTAGATGCGGGTCTTATAAGCTTGTAACTAATTGTCTACTTAAACATAAAGATTAAGTATTTGAAGCAAAAATATATCAATCAATTATTTTGGAGGGATATCAGACAGACAAATTACTTATATAAAATGAATTGCTTAGAGTAGAATACGTTTTCTTCTTTGAAAACCTCTTATAAGCCATGGCCTAGTTGCCTATCATTACGTTACATACAGAAACTTTGCAGACAAGGATTGGACTACTTTATTATGTACATTACATTTGTTAGCCTCAACCTCTAACTAATATATCACATATGTTAGCTTCCAATTGAACAAATCAATCGCTATTTGAATTTCCATATCTTTGCAAGGGTATCTAAACTTCGGCAACGCGAAATGCAATCTTTTTTTCTTGGGTTTTTTTTGCTTCCATTTCCATTTCCATTTTGCCAATCTTTAGCGACCAGCTGCCAAACAATGACGTGGAGTGGCTGACTGACTGACTGACTGACGACTGGCTGGGCTGGGCTGGGCTGCCGGGCTGCCTTTGTGCCTTGCGTGTCATTCCATTTCCGCCAGCCGCCGAATCGCAAATCAAACAACGACGACAGCTGCTCCTTGGCAGCAGCGCTTTGCATATGCACAGATCCTTGCGCACACTCGCACAATCTTAATCTATATAGCCAGGCATATATAGCTTTTGATTTGCAAATGTAGCGCAACGCGCTCCGCGTCCCTTGCCAAGACAAAAGATGCGGCGTCAAAGGCCAAACGTCAAAGCAGCGCGTCTACAAGCAAATCACAAATGAAGTCTTGACATGCGTGTGCTATATACGGATATACATACATACATATACAGATGTTTGTTTGTGTAGTGCAGTGTGTTTAGCTGCTGCTGCTGTTGCTGCTGCTGCTCTGCACACAGGAAACTGCAGAAAGGTGCAAACGAACTTCCGCTCCAAATCAGTATTCGATTTGTTGTTTAGCTTCAGCTACAGCTCCAGCTGCTCTGCGAGGTTTTTCTTTGCCGGCACGCGCTAAATTTGCACAGTTGTCGCAGTCGCAGTTAGCAGATGCAAAAGAAACCCGCTTGGCTGGCTGCTTGGGCCACATAAGAAGCTCATCAGTGAGTGGATTGGGCTAATCATCAATCATCGTCATCAACCAGTACAGTAGCCAAAGCGACTGAAAGGCTGATTACCTAGCAGAAGAGACGCCGTTGCCTTTTGGCCTATAATTAGCCAAAGTGTGCAGGAGCAGGATCTGACAGCAGCAGGAGCCGGCATCAACGGCAGCGAGGGCAGCTCCTGCAAGGCAAATGTGACTTTAATGAGTAAAAATGTGATAATTAGTAGACGCCAAGAGGCCGACAAAGACAAACCGTTTGCTGCTACCTTTTGGTAATTACAACCAAAAATCATTTGTCCGCTTAAATTGCGCACAGGGCGGGCGGACGGACCCAAAGAACAACAAGTGCCGCCAAATAATACAAAAGCTGTTGATTGCATTTTGGATTTGCACCTGCACAAACCTGCATATTGTGATTCAATTAGATGAGGCTCCATTGATGCTGCTCCAAGTTGGCTAAAAACAATAAATAAACGCTGTCTTAAGCTGGCAAAATATTTGTGTGCTTATTAAGAGGAACTCTGACTTACATATATATAAACTTAAAGCTCTCTCTTAGGCTGAAGTTCCAGCGTCCCTGTCCACTGTTTTTACTATTATATTCAGCTAGCTTGTCCAGCTATTTTTTTATGGTCTATTGGCCTATAGCCTGGCCCATAATCGTGCGGGCGGCAGTTAATAAATATTGCCCAACTGCTTGGAATAAAAATGTCAACACGCTCAATGAGGGCACATAAAATGCATAATGGAGTGCACAACGTTTCGTCGCCAGCGAAGATGTCCTTTTTTGCGCATAGCCCAAGGGCTAACAAAAACACACACACGCGCACACACACACACTCATACACATGCAGACAGACAGAGGGTGCAACAACGTTATTCAAGGGAATTTTTTCCTAGGTGTTCCTCTATAAAGAGACGCCGCCGCCCATCTGTACCCATGTTGACCATGTCCTGGTTGTTGGCTGTCGTCCGTGGTCGTGGTCCTGGCCAGGGGCGGAGGAGTGCGTTATATGTTTTGCGTCAATTTGTCGCTTTATGTTTTGTGACCTAAAAACAACGTTGCCACACATTCTACTCGCCACTGTGAATGAAGCATAAATAGAAATGGGCAGTAATACAGTTAAGGTATCCAGCATATGCACATACATATGTATGTATATACCTGGGCTGGCCGCATCGTGACGTCATGCGGTGCTGGGCCGCTTGGTAATGTCATTATCAGGCCCAGGCCGCAAAAGGACGACGTCGGCAGTGACCAGGTCTCAATGTAATTCGCACACCCGTCGTGCATGTCACAAAACAAATGATAAACATTTTATTTGTTAGAAACGTTACGGCGGCGGTGGCGGCGGCAATTGGCCGTATTTTGTTGTCGCCTCGTCGTTTGATCTCTTGTTATGTTGGCCAAACCAGATTTATCACAATTTCACAATGCATTTGGGTGTTCCATTGTTCTTGGCTCGAAGCCTTTGTCAACAGCTAACAATTTAATACGTAGAAACGACAAATCGGAAGTAAAATATGCCCTATTTGAATTATTTCGGAAGTGTGCATAAAGAGTGGCGAGATAATGTCAATGCAACTCTGGGTGGGCAGCAAGTGGGCAACGCCGGCAAAAAAAAAAAAAAAAACGCAAAGCAAAGATCGCAAAGTTAAGCACATCGCGGCGGTGCCTGACGACTTGGTCAATTGACTATATAAAAGTTGTAAATTAAATGTTTTATGTACTTGCGTTAGTTGTGGCTTAAATGCAATATTGAGTATTATGTTATCGCGCTATACAAGTCGTTGAAATAATAAGTGCCGCTGGGAATTGTGTCAGTTTTATAAACTAAAAGCGCGCCAAGTTACAAGTTCATTGCGTAAGTAGGCTGCAAAAATATACAAAACATGTAGCTAATATATATTTGCAATTTGTAAAATAGTTTTATTTTTCATTAATCACGCGTTTTCAATGAAATCACAATGCCGTTATAATTGTGATTGTACGCATGCATTATTAGCTTATTCGTGTGTGCATGTATGTGTGTGTGTGTGTGTCTGCAGCGTTGCCACCTTGCGTTTGGCTAGGAGTGTGCGAGAAGGAGAGAAGAATATAAATGCAAGTTTATGGGCACCGCAGGCGATTTATCAATTAAAACAAATTTGATAATTACTAATATTAGACTGTCGCGCGGCTAACTAGCAGCGACACTTGTTACCTACCTCCCACGGCCCCGCCGCGTTGACCGCAACAACCATGTTGCGGTTGCGAGCGGAAGTAACTATTTTATTCGCCTTCCCTTTTGCCCATTTAGTTTGCGAGCTTAATTTGTGGATTGTTTTTGCTTTGCTTGTATACCCTGTAGTCGGACGAATGCCCAAATGGGGTATCATAAATTTTTCTGGTAAATGTATGTTAACCAGCAATTATAAAATAAAACATGCTCATTTAGCTAGTCGAGCAAGAAAAGTGTTCTGTTTTTTTCGCTTCGCATTTCGTAATCGTGAATTTTAATTGCGCGTAGGCTTCATTTGGATTTTCTTGTCTCAGTTTTAATTAAACACAATACACATTTTCCGCCTTTTGCAGATTTTCGTGCTGTTTTTTTTTTGCTGTTAGTTTTTATGAGCGCGCCTTAATTGGCCCGCCCCGCGTGCATCTGATGTGAACATCTTAATTACATAATAACAATTATTTCGTTTTGTAAGTTCCTCCGGTCCTAACTCTAGTTTAGTCAGTCCCTGAGTTTTTTTTTTTTCTCGTACAATCGTTTTCATAATTTTATGGCTCGTTTAGTTTTGGGGTTAAAATAAATGTTTCTGCTGATTTTGGCAAGCAGATATGTCCAATTGGAACGTGAAGAAACTTATAGTTATGTCCAGTTGGAACGCGTAGAAACCTAGAGATTTATCGTGGCCGCGATTTATCTTATCTTTCGCTCTGTTTAGCATTTGCTTGAAAACTGTTGAAAAATAACCTACAAATGGTTCTTATTTTGGAATCAGTTCCAAGTTTGACCAAAACTGGTTCATCTTGTGACTCAAAAGGTTCCAATTGGAACGTGAAGAAACTAAGAGATTTATCTTATCTTTCGCTCTGTTTGGCATTTGTTTGAAAAATGTTGAAAAATAACCTACAAATTGTTCTAATTTTGGAATCAGTTCCAAACTCGACAAAAACTGGTTCATCTTGTGACTCAAAAGGTTCAAAGTTCGGTTCCGTCGATTCTTATTGTAAATAATATTATGTTTTTACGTTCATGGATTTGCGTGATCTTCAAATTCTAATTTTGGACTCAAGCTCAACTAGGACAACTAGGATAAACCTGTGGATACCTATATATTGTAATGATTGATTTTTCCGGCGTGTTGCAGATGAGCGGCAAGCGAACGCGCAGCTTTAAATGCGCGGTCCATCATCGGGATCGTGAGGTTTGCTCTGAGAACGACTTTCAGCTGGTGCTGAGCGAGCCGCCGCTCTTTAGGAAGATGGTCGATGCGATCGCCCTGGAGGTGCTGCCGGAGGAACGCGATCGCAAATACTATGCGGATCGCTATACATGTTGCCCGCCGCCGCTTTTCATCATCTTGATCACAATCGTAGAGGTGGGTTAACATTAACAACCATTCGATGGAAAACTGAAACTGAATCTGGAAATCTGAATCAACAGCTGGGCTTCTTTGTGTATCATACGCTGGCCACGGGCGAGGCGGCGCCAACGGGTCCCATACCCAGCGATTCCATGTTTATCTATCGACCCGATAAACGTCACGAGATCTGGCGCTTTGTGCTCTATATGGTGCTGCATGCCGGCTGGTTCCATCTGGGCTTTAATGTGGTCGTTCAGCTGCTTTTCGGCCTGCCGCTGGAAATGGTGCACGGCTCGACGCGCATCGCCTGCATCTATTTCTCGGGCGTGCTGGCCGGTTCGCTGGGCACCAGCATCTTTGATCCGGAGGTGCTTCTGGTGGGCGCCAGCGGCGGCGTCTATGCCCTACTGGCGGCGCATCTGGCCAATGTGCTGATCAACTATCATCAGATGCGTTACGGCGTCGTGCGCCTGGCGTTTATATTGATCTTTGGTAGGGTTCATGAATGAATGCTGAGATTTTGTGCTGCGTTTAACAATTTTGCGCTTGCAGCCTCCTTTGACTTCGGCTTCGCCATCTATGCGCGCTACGCTGGCGAGGATTTGACGCCCGGACCGATAGCCGCCAGTCCGGCGGCCGTTTCGTATGTCGCCCATTTGGCTGGCGCTGTGGCGGGCCTCACCATCGGACTGCTGGTGCTCAAGAACTTTGAGCAGAAACTGCACGAACAGCTGCTCTGGTGGATAGCGCTGGGCACCTACATGGCCCTGGTCATCTTTGCCGTCGCCTTCAATGTGCTCAACGGTGTCACGCTGTTCAACATGCGCGTGGAGAAGATACGCTTCACCCAGACATACTTTAATGACTTTCAAGTATAACACCCAGAGCTCTGACCATAAGGATTATCGACGTTTTTTTCTGTTTGTTTTCGATTTGTTGAAGTTTTTTTTTTGTTATTTAGTTTTCATTTGTTTGCCAACTGGACAGTGAATAAGTTTATAGTCTCTATACAATTGTTTTGTAAGTTCATTAACTGCGTGCAATATACGTACAGACATACGGGCATATATATGTATGTATGTATATGTATTTGTATATGGACAATCGTCTTTTCTATACGTAATCAACGCAATTTGCTCGTTCGACTCTAGCCTAGAATTTCGATATGTACAAAATTTTGGAAAAGTCCAAAAATAAGAAAATATGCATTTACAAGAGATCGGAACTGACTAGATTTATACATATGCATAAAATCAAATGCTCAAGGGATGCGAAACAGACTCTTTATCTTTTTAGAAGGTTAAGCAAAACGCATTATCAAGTTCTTGAATTGAAAAGTTTTAGCTTTAAGAAGCACGTTTAAATGCTGCTAAATATACTGAAACCGAGATTGGCAAGTCAAGGAATTATTCAAAATTATCCACAATTGACGCACTGCAGGCCTTAAATATACAAACGATATATATTCCCAGGACTACCTCAAATCGGTAAAGAGTAGATAAGTTAAGATGCGAAATATAATTCGGTTTCATTATTTAATAGCGCATTCGTAACTGCCCTTATGAAAGAAATCATCACTGCCAGCTTTAGTGAATGCAACACAGCGAAAAAACTGAATATTTATATTTGTATTTTGTACATTTTGTACATAATTGAGACTAAATAAAAGCATACGAATAAAATGATAAGGCGTTTCTTTTGAAGGAACTTAAAAGACTTAAACTTTTAAGGCTCGCGGCGTTGCCACCTGTGCTTAAAATGTAAATTGTTGACTTTTACAGCCTCTGTGGGGTCACACTGGCCATTATGACGTCACAAAAGCAGCAATGTTGCCAAGCAGTTTTTATCGTGAAAGGATTTTATGCAGACTGACATCTCTATACGAGCTAAAAAGTTGGCCGAAATCAAAAAGGACAGGTAAGTCGTTAAAGTTGTGCGTGTTAGATTTGATCTATATAAATATTTATGTCCATATGTCATTTCAAGACACGCAAAGTTTTTGAAAACTTCTAGTTGCGATAAAAGATCTAAACATGTATCCAACTGTATCAGAACTGTTGCCTTTTCTTTGCGTGTAACAGGCGGGGGCGGGTGCTTTGTGCTTTGTGTGTGAAATGCGAAAAACTGTAGAATTTTCATGACAGTTTCGTGCACGCACCTGGCACAAGGCAACCGGCTGCCAGCTGCTCCAACTCATCCCATCGCGCTGTCAACAAAACGTTGCACATTGGCTTTTTGCTGGCAATGTTTTCTTCTTTTTTTTTTTTTATGTTTCTGACGCCAACGTCTCACTCACTCACTCACAGCAGATGCCCCCAACTCCGTTGGCCCGAAATGCGAACCAGTTCCCATTGACATGCTCGCTCCACCAGTTCACAAATCCCCAGGGACACGAATTTATGTTTGTCGAGCATATTTCACCGTTAGTCATTCGTCAGACCTAGTCACCAACACACACACACACACACACACACACACAAAAAAGGAGAAAGGTAACAAAGGGCGACAAATCCAACGGAGAATGGCCAAAATGATATAAGCAAATAAAGTGTGGAGCGGAAGGACAAAAAATAGCTGACGCGCTTGCTTAGACAAAGGATTCAATTGACGCTGATTAATTTGTTGAATTACCCGCCCAGCTCGGGTCGGCTTTAAATGGAACGAATTGGAAATGGAACGAAATGGAAATGAAACGAAATGGAAATAGAACGAAATGGACTAGGCACGAAATGGAAATGGAACGAAATGGAATTGGAACGAAATGGAACGATATGGAAATTGAACGAAATGGAACTGGAACAAGAATTTGAGTTAACTGGAACTGAGAACTGGGCAATGAGAACTTAATGGCAATTAAAATTAAAGGGTTATGAGAACACAAATTTTGTTTGTCTTGAGCGTAAAACTCTTGACCTATTCTCGGCCGAAATTCATGTAAAAAAGCTACTCTGAAATATCGTATATTGATATACTATGTCGAAATTTCCCACTACACATAACTCGGTCAAAACTCAACCGATTTTCATAAAAATTGGCTCGTTTTTCATGTTTTCTAGCCTCTATCAATTTGGCATTTAAAACCTGGCAACATGTTTCTTGGTCGAAATTCATGTGAAAATTGTAGCCTCAAATATCCTCAAATATAGACATGGGTCAAAATTTCCCTACCCCATAACTCGGTCAATTCTCATCCGATTTGCACGAGGTATGGCTTTTTGTGCACAATTTGTAATCTAAATCAATTTGTCATCAAAATCTGGCAATATTATTCTTACCATCAATTATCTTATATTCAAATCAAACAAGAAACATCTCTAATTGAACTAGCTCAAATGAACTGGGAATCAGCTTTTAATTGACTTTTAAGCGAAATACTGCTCCAAGTCGGGCACATGCGATGAGCCCAGTAAATAAATCATATCAATAAGAAAGCAACCGAAGGGGAGCACGGAGCAGAGAGCTTGTCCTTGGCTTCGACTGGGTCGCCAACATGTTTATAAAAAGTACAAGTTAATATTTATGTAATTCAGCTGAGATACGAAAAACACAACAAGCAGCAGAGAGATCATTACATTGACATATTCATGCGCACGCTCCATGTCCAGCTGTCCAGGAATTCCAGCGAAGCGGAGTCCAACAATGCAGCAGCAGGGGGAAGGGGGGAGGGCGGCCATGTTGGCCATGTTAAGTGCGGACTTGTGCGTCCCACGCGACGCAGAAATCAACCTGCGCTGGGCTTTTGTTTCTGCGATGACAGCCAAGTGCAAAAGTATCTCACAGTCGAGCTCTTGCTGCTGCAGCTCTCTTTATCGGCACGACGACTCTGTCCATGTTTCGATGCATGCTTATCAAAGGTCCGCGTGTACCTGTCATAAGGTCCACTGAATTATATTGTGGGCCGGCGGAATGTAGATACCCAAACGAAATGGACTTTAATAAACTGCCAGCAGCAGCCCAGGTGGAGCTCAGGTGGAGCCCAGGTGGAGCCCAGGTGGAGCCTGCAGCCGCCAGGATCTGGCCATTTATCTCACTTGGAAATTTGTCTGGGTCGCTCTCTTTTGTCGCTAGCATTCTTTCTAGTTCTAGTTCCACTTCTCTTTTATTTTCTATATTTTTTGTGTGCCGCTAACCGTTTCATTAAGTGCTGCAGTGTCCAGGCTGGCGCTCGTCCTCACATCCTTATGGTATAATTAATTTCTGCGACCTGAATATGGCCTGGCAAAAAGACAAAACTGCCCGACTGAGGGTTACCCTGCGACAATATACATTCACAAGGCTCTTACCTTTATCCTACACTATCTAGAGGGAAAGGTATTCTATGTTAGCTTCGGTATTCATAGTCCGATCTTTATGAAATTTGAAGCATTTAAATATGACATGCTAAAGCAAGACATGCGCAAGTCTCTACCTTACAAAAATGAGTTTTATTTTACAATTTTGTAAAGATTGATGGAAGTTATCAAAAAAGTAAATATATTTTTTGTCTGTATATACTCTCTGAGAAATCTGATGCCAAGTTTGCTGTGCCCAGCTCTTATCTCTGCGAGCTGGGCCAAAAACTCATGTCTCGAAATCGATATTTAGCGATATTTGGCAAAATTTTATAATTTCGGAATATATAGCTTAAATTTCAAATCTTTAGCTTGTCGCCGAAACAATATACCCTCTCGATCCATTCTTTCTGTTTTTGGGGCATGAAAAAAAGGCTTGGGACACAAGTGGAAACGAAAGAGCCCGCCCAGAAGCTGGAGCCGCTTGACCTCGCTCGACAATGGGCAAAGGACAAAGGACTAGAAGTTAAACGTTTTGTTGCGCGACTCAAGTAATTATATATATGTGCATATAAATGAGGCCTGCCCGCCTGGCAGGGTATCCACAAACAGGGCCAGAAACTGCAGGGATTTCATTTAGACCGAGGACAAACTGGAGACTGGGCAGGGGCACGGGCTGAGCCCATTGCCGCGACTAGAAATCAAAGTGCTGCCGTCTCTAATCTATGCTCCCCCCTCCCCCTTCCCCCCTTCGGACAGCGGTCATATTGAATTTCCGCCCGGAGCTGCGTGGGCTTTTAGCTTAATTGCCTTTGGCCGTGTCGCCGGGTTCACCTTTTCGGCTGGCCAGCCATATGAGCTCATCATCAAAAACTTAAAACGCGACTTTGACTTTTGTTCAAACCCAACACAAGCAGCCAGAGGAAAATTTCGAGGCGCCACCTGCGACCACCTTGTCACCTGTGCGTGCTGCCTGGCAATTTGGGTCCTGGCGCAGACAACAAAAGCTTTGTCTGAAAGGGTGACAGGGCGCAGGCAACTGTCAAAGTCGTTGTAGGCATTTTCGTAAGCATACCCTGTACAGGAAAAGGGCTGCCAGTTGGGTATTATGCACTTGTGGAAATTTGTAACACGAACAAGGAAGCTTGCTCCGTTTCCGTCAGGCATATATTAGAGCAAAGACCTGTTTTCCCTATGTAGACTCACGAAGTTTTCTTTATTCAAAATCTATAAATATAGATACCCTATACCTACATACTACTGTATACCCTGTACCCTATCTCTCAAGTAAACACTAAACTAACCAAATTTCAGAGTCAACACAGTTAAAAGAAATTTATTTCTCGTACTAAAAGCTCTCATTTAACTATAATCGATAATTTATCGAATATCAGTATCCATTTTTTTTGGGCATTTTCTTATGATTGTAAGACCCAAAGGCATCCAATTTAATTGCTTTACTTTCTTTTCTATAACTAACTATAACTTCCACTTGGATTTCTAGTGGAAAACTATGTTCCATTAATCTATAATCGATAATTTATCGAATATCAGTATCCAATTTTTTGGCATTTCCTTATGATTGTCAGACCCAAAGACATCAAATACTTTCTTTTCTATAACTTCCACTGGAAAACTATGTTTCATAAACCAAAAATCAATAAATATCGATTTATAGCTGTCATGTTTTGAGCATATATCGAAGGTTTTAGTATTAACTTAGTATTTTTTGGAGTATAGTTCTAATTTTTGATATATACTATATGCACTTTAATGACAACTTTAAGATTTGTCGCATAATTAAGACAAAAGTAATTTGGGGAATACTTCATACCTATTGCATAGCTTGAGGCTGTTTGTCTACGTTTTACAGGGTAGCTGGCAGTCGGTCACTGTCGAAGGTTAGGACAGCTTGAGTTTCGAGTTCGCTTTTGATGAATTTTGAAAAAACATTTCTCTTACGTATTTTCAAATAATAATATCAAAAATATGTGTTGAATCAACGATGAGCGAAACAAAGCTTGATGTTAGCCAGGCCGTGGGGCAGCAAGCGCCGCCAGAGATCACGTACACGATTTTCAGCAACGAATCCGAACTGAAGGCCATACAGAATCTGATCGACAAGGAGCTCTCCGAGCCGTATTCGATCTATACGTATCGCTATTTCGTCTACAATTGGCCAGAGCTGTGCATCTTTGCCCGCCACGGCGAACGCTACGTGGGCGTCATTGTTTGCAAGCTGGAATCTCTGGGCTGTGCTCTGCAGGGTTATATTGCCATGCTGGCGGTGGATCCCACATATCGTCTGCAAAAGATTGGCACATCCCTCGTCGAGCAGGCCGTCGACGCGATGCTGCTGGCCAATGCGGATGAGATCGTCCTCGAAACGGAGCTGACCAACAAGGCGGCGCTGCGTCTATACGAGAGTCTCGGCTTTATACGCGAGAAGCGTCTGCTGCGCTACTATATGAACGGGGTGGATGCACTGCGTCTCAAGCTCTTTCTGCCCTGGCGTCAGGCCTGACAAGCTGCCTGCCAGCCAAATTCTTGTGTGTTCTGTCATATCCATTTCTATTCTCATTTTCAATTTTCATTTTTATTGCATTATATTTTTGCGTTTGCATTAAGAATGACGATTCTCTCTCGCTCGCTCTCATTCGCACTGTCTACTGACACTATACCCCATGAAATTGGAATAAGAGGGTATATTGTTTTGCAGTGGGAAGCATCTTCAAACCCATTTGAAATATATTCATATATTCTCCAGTGCCAAATGCGGCATAGGCTTTGATCGATATTTCCTCCTAACCTCATTATATCGATAAATATCGATTTTGGAACATGGTTTAAGGCCATAAGGAACATGGTTTTAAGGCCATATCTAGATAATTATAAAGCTAGACACACCAAATTTGGTATAAGGCATCTCGTATAGAATATACATATTACTTTTGTGATAACTCTTCCTTATGCCCTACAAAATTGGAAAAAATGGAATTCTTAAAGGTAAAACCTCTTGCACTTCGGTATATACACACATTTGTGAGCCATAAATAATTGCTGAAAATTTCGAGAAGATCGGACTGTAAATACCGATGTTAATCAAGGTTGCATTTATTTTCTTATATGGAAATAAGCTGGAAATTTTTGTAACGACACTTTCTGGCTGGAACTAGGGCATCTTCTAGTCGAGCACTCTCCACTAGAGCACATTTGTCTTGTCGTCCTGTCAATTAGCGCCCTCCTGCTACGCTTGACTCAATGACTCCTGGTGCTCAGGTAAAGTCCAACTAATTGAGTGCAATTGCTGGGCGTCAAGCGATCCACATAACCTTTCATTACCCTTTGCCCAGCAGCCGAGCCGAGCCGAGCCGGGCTGCTGTTGGCTGCTACTCATGATGGGATAATTATTGCCCTTCTCAGGGTCACATCAAATGACTTTCGGCTATGGAGTTGTTATGCGAGCGCCGAGCACTTATGATAAGGATACGCCTGCCTAAGAGGTGGTCCTTTCTAAAAAAACAACAAAACTGGCTACTTAGATTTGCCTTTGAGAATTAGGGAGAAGACATGCTGATAGATACTACGTAAAGTTACGCAGTTATAGCGAGTGTGGAATTTATTGCTCTTGAATGGGCTTTTCCTGTTCCGGACTCTTAAAACTTTTCGTGTGGGTGTGCACTATATATGTTTTTATATATGCATGTTTGTATGCATGCATGTATGCATGTACGTATACATGTATGCATGTACATATGTATGTTTGTAGATGTGTATGTATGTGCATATATGTATATATGCCAAATGCGGACTAAGTTCCAAAAGAAAACGTATTTTTAGATAGCGCCCTACTACGCGATTCTCATGAATTAGAGTAGGGCTTGTAGGTATTCATGCTTCAGTTGTTTTTTTTTTCGCTTTTTGTACAGGCATGTATTGAGTATGAAAGTATGTACATATGTATATATGTATGTGGTATGTAAGTATGTATGTATGTATGTATGTATGTATGTATGTATGCATGTAAGTATGTATGTATGTATGTATGCATGTATGTATGTATGTATGTATGTATGTATGTATGTATGTATGTATGTAGTATGTAAGTATGTATGTATGTATGTATGCATGCATGTATGTATGTATGTATGTATTTACGTATGTATATATGTAAGTATGTTTGCAAGTATATTATGTCGAATTCACTTTTCACTGTGTTGCCCTTCTATGCGATTCTCATGAGTTCAAGTAGGGCTTGCAGGTTTTAGTGTTTTTTTAGTAATTGAAATATGATATGAACAAATGCATTCATGTACATATGTGTGCATATGATGTAAGGAAACTTTATTCAATCCAATATTCACTTCTTCAATATTTTCTCCTGTCTTCCTCTCTCCCTCACTTCTGTATCTCATTTTATTTCTCTTTCCTTCCCCTGCTCATGCTGTAACCCGCCCCCTACTTCCCTTGTTCATTTAGGGATAACAAATAGCAATAAAATAATTATTCGTATGTGAATTATATAACTGCATATTAATTAAATATCCAAGCATAATGGAGTCTGCATAATCAAAGATGCAGAAAATGATGCTCATAACAATCGCCAGTTGGTTGGCATCCATAATCGGAAGCAGTTGATTGTATCTGCCAATTATAACTGCATTTGCATCGTATCATTGGCAATTATATAATCCAAACACAGACACAGCCTGACTAATGCTCAAAGTGGAGTCGTGTCAGAGGTTTGGGTCTTGTGGTCATTGTCATTCTCGAGAACAAACGTCCGGAACAGCTTTGGGGGCGGCTCAGAGCCCAGGATTACGTAGCTTGTTGCGCCTTAAGAACCTCCCTTTCCAGCTATTGCTTTACACTCAGAGAAAAAACGAAAGTTTTTTTAATTTAAATCAAGTTGAAGTGTGGGCAACATCTGCGCAAGCTTTAATCTAAAACTTTGACTAACAGTTGACAAAAATTATTATTCTTAGTATTCTTTATTTAAGAACTTTTTAATGCTCTCGGGCTTCATTTAAGAATTTTGTTCAACTTAATCTTGAATAATCTATTGAAGCAAGTTGAAGGTCTAAAAAGTTCATAAATAAAATTTGATCTCATCTGAAGCAGATCTTATAACAAGAACTAGAATTAAGAGTAAAAAAGCTTAATTTAAGTACAAAAGTTCTTGAAATCGAATATTGGCTTTAAATCTATCAGGTGAGTTCTTGGAGTAAAAGCTGGTAAAAGCTGCTCTGAAGCAGATTTTAAAACAAGAACTAGAATTAAGAGTTAGTGTGCTTGAAGTAAGACTAAAACAGCTTACTTTAAGTACAAAAGTTCTTGAAATCGAATATAAGCTTTAAATCTATAAGAAAAATCTTGGCGTAAAAGCTGGACAGTTTTATTTTTTTAGTTTAAAGTAAATGTTATTGATTAGCTTTGGATTTTCGCTGAGTGTACAAACAGCTGAGATTTATGTGCAGACAGAAGCTGCCGCCTCGTCGTCCACGTCGCATCAAATTGAAATTCAGGCAAATGTCAACGACAGCCACGTCGGCAGACGACTTGACTTGACTTGGCTTGAGTTGAGCCAAAAATCCACATAAATAACGCGTCGGTCATAAGGCCCTGCAACCGGCCCCTCCCCCTCCCCACCTCTCGGTTGTGTGTTGTGTGCGTCCCTGGCAGAAGCCGTTCGGCTTGTTTCTGCGAATGGCAGGTGCAACTCAATCAACGCCGCCGCGAGGCGCTGCAACGTTGTCGAGTCAGCGGGGCAGCCCCAGTTCAGATCCCACCTGCCCCAAAATGTTGCCAGTCGAATGTCGAAAGGTTCGCATTCGAGTATCTCAACTGAGGAAGCTGCCCGGTGGCTGCCCGGTGGCTGCCCGCCTCAAGTGGGTATCAAAGATCAACGATCGTCAGAGAGGGCCCAAATCAAGTGCCGCTCAAGGGGGCGGCATATTATTTTAGCAGCCCCAATGCCAACAAATGCGAGCCGCAAAAAAGTTGCATCTTCATCGCAAGAAAATCCACTTAGATCGAAGTACAGAAATACAGCTCAGAAGCTAACTGTGGCGGATCAGCTTGCTTTTCCTTCGGCTCCGGCGATGGGCCAATTTTTCTACACACAGGAAATCGATCCAAGCTAACCCAACCTCGCCTTGCACTTGATGAGAAAGGAAAGAAAATTGTCGGTAGTTGGTTTCTTAAAGCTTAACTTATCCCAACTTATCTGCCCGCCTGAAGTGCGGGGTTTTATTTCCTACTGAAGCTCGGCATATCTCATAGATTTTTAAGAGATATTCAGTGCGAATAAATATATTATGGTCAAAATCCTATACTCAAAAATTCAAGAACTGGTTCAGTTCACGGCTCAAAAGAACTGCCTGGTTCTAGTTTGAGTTTTAGTTCGAGTTTGATTCATTTTTCTAAATCCGTGAACCCAGTTTTTGGTTCATTCATAAAATAATTGAAAAAAACAAACGCCCGTTGTACGGAAAATGTGTTCAAAAATATTTACATATTTTCCTATACGAAATGCGGGCCAAATTTGAGCTCTACTCAAAATACGCATCTAGAAAATGTGATTAGATTAATCCAATTGTTGGGGCCAAGGCCAATTTATGCTTTGGTGCTGCATTTTTCTCAAAAGTTGTTTTCATTTTGAAATATTTGGCTTGTCAGCTTTTTTTTTTCAACTTCTTTGATTTAAGGTTGGGTTCATTGTAAAAACTTAATCTGGTTCCGTTCAAATCTATTCAAAATATTTTTAGAGTTATGTTCGGCTTTGATTGTTGAATTTTTCGGTTTATAGTAAAAAGTAAATTTGTTTTGAAACGGTTTGTTTCAAATCCGTGCTGTTCTTTGAACAACTGGTTCAAACTGGTTCCGGCTCATAATAAGAACTACATCCGGCTCATCTTCAATTTGCCAAAGTTTCACAGCTTGAATCGCAAGCAAAAATCTCCATTGTCTAGCTAATAGATATATTTTTTTCTGGTTCCGGTTCATAATTAGAACTAATTCCGGTTCGATTCAAATCTACAATGTTTCAGAGCTAGAATCACGAGCAAGAATCTTTGTCTATCGAATAGAGACATAGTTTCTGGTTTTTCTCTGTTTCCCTGTTTCATTCAAACTGGTTCCGGTTCATAATGAAAATAAAACCGGTTCGATTCAAATCTACAATGTTTCAGAGCTTGAGACATAAACAAAAACTTCCTTGTCTAGCTAATAGAGATCTATTTTTTTCAGCTTTTTCTCTGTTTCCCTGTTTCATTCAAACTGGTTCCGGTTCATAATGAAAATAAAACCGGTTCGATTCAAATCTACAATGTTTCAGAGCTTGAGACATAAACAAAAACTTCCTTGTCTAGCTAATAGAGATCTATTTTTTTCAGCTTTTTCTCTGTTTCCCTGTTTCATTCAAACTGGTTCCGGTTCATAATGAAAATAAAACCGGTTCGATTCAAATCTACAATGTTTCAGAGCTTGAGACATAAACAAAAACTTCCTTGTCTAGCTAATAGAGATCTATTTTTTTCAGCTTTTTCTCTGTTTCCCTGTTTCATTCAAACTGGTTCCGGTTCATCATAAGAATTTAATCCGCCTCATCTTCAATCTACCAAAGTTTCAGAGCTTGAATCACAAGCAAAATCTTCCTTGTCTATCGAATAGAGATATATTTTTTTCTTGTTTTCTCTGTTTTCCCCGCCTGTAAAATGAATTTTCCTGTTTCCTGCGAAAATGCAGCCCAACCAAATTTCACTTGCATCAAAAAAACTCGTTTTATTTTCTCATTTATAATTTAGACATTTATTTTGTTCAAATTTTAATTTATTGTTTTTTTTTTTTTTTTTTTGTGTGTTTTTTCTCTCTTTTTCTTTGCTATTTTTTGTTGTCTTGTTCTTGACACATTTAGGGGGGGGTAGTTCTGGGGGCGTACAGTGTGTAATGGGCGTGGTCGCAACTATATTCTTTAGCTTAGCTTTTACATATGTTTTGAGTGGGAGGATTTTTGGGGGCGGGTTTTAACTTTTTGGCTTACGCTTTGCTGATTTTTACGCTAGATTATCTCTTGTTTTTTGCTGTGAATATTCGATAAATTTATGTATGTATATATATGTATATAGTAATCGTATTTGTCGGTGAATATGTCAAGATGTGTTTAACTAGTTGAAAATGCTTTTCGACAAATTACAATACAATGTTTGAATTTGTAGAAAAAATGCACGCATTTTATGGTATTACAATTAATTTGATATAGTTTTTTGTTGTTGTTGTTTTTATTATCTTTGGCTTTAATAAATATTTGTGTAAATTTTGAACGCGAATTTAGTGGCTTTTCGTTTTCAATTACTGTTTGCTGTGGCTTTTCCTTTTTTTTTTTTCGTTTTTTTTTTTGACTAGTGTGCGACTTAATAATATTTACAATTTGAAACAATTTATTATCGTCTAGTTATGCATAGATATATATATATCTAGATTTTTGGGTGCTTTAAATAAATTAAATGGTCTACTATTTAATATGTATAAACAAAAAAAGTACATTTAAGCTCAAAATCCTATCAATAAGTTAGCACAAATAAATACATAGTTAAACAGAAACAAAACAAGAGAAATTTGGTAAAGGAAAAAAAAAAACCATAAATTATATAGGAAATCATAGCGAGAGGCGATCGATTAGTTATAGTATTTTTTTTCGCCCTTTTCAGTATTATTATTGTAGTTTTTTTTCTTTCAGGGTTGGGGTTAATTGTTTTTTTTTTTTTTACACGCAAAATAATTCAGTCTTTGGTTCTATCACAACATTTGTTTACACGTTTCGGCCCGTTCTTTGAGTAATTTTTTGTTTGCTGTTGTTTTTGTTGTTCTTCGGTTCTTTCTGCGTGAAATGTTGGAAATGAAACGCGCCTACGCTTAACGCAACGGAACGGAACGCAATGGAACGGAACGCAATGGAACGGAACAAAAAGTTAAGCCGTACGAATTTCGAATTTAGTTTGGAACTAAAATCTGTTTTTCGAGTGAACTTTTTTAACACTCTATTTTTGTTTTCTTTTGTTTGTTTTTTGTTTGTTTTTTGTCTATGTTTCTCTCCTGCTTTTTTTGTTGTTTTGGTTTTGGTTTTGGCTTCAGTGCCTCGGTCTGCCTCGGTGTGCCTCGGTCTGCCTTGTCGCTTAGGACACGCCCAAGTCGTGCAGCAAATGTTGTGTGATCACCTCGCCCTGCTCCTCCATCAGCTGTGCGGTCACCGTGTTAATCAGATTGAACGCAATCGCGAACACGGTGAAGGCACAATAGACGCCCAGCGCCAGCCACCAGATCAGCTGCTCGTACTCGCGATGTCCAAAATTCTTGAGCACCAAAAAGCCAATGGTCAGCCCGGCCAGAGCGCCCGTCAGATGCGCTATATAGGAGACCTGCGGACCCTTGGCAAAGGCGGGCGTGGCGGCGCCATCGAAGCACTGCGTGTAGACGGCATAGCCCAGATCGCAGGAGACTGCGGGAGAGCAGAGCAAAGGGAAGGAATGCAAAGATTAGTTAGGCTGGGAGCAGGGATTGAGCTTGCTTTGTGGTACTCACCGAAAATGACCACAGAGCCGAGCTGCGTGGATGCGGACTTCATGTGCGCAAAGTTCAGCGTTATGTTGGCCAAATGTGCGGCGAGGAGCGCGTAGACGCCGCCGCTGGCGCCCACCAGGAACACCTCGGAGTCGACAACGCTGGTGCCGAGCGAGCCGGCAAAGACGCCGGCCAAATAGATGACACCGATGCGTGCGGTGCCGTGCATCACCTCCAGCGGCACCCCAAAGAACAATTGGATTATGATATTGAAGCCCAAATGGAACCAGTTCGCGTGCAGGAACATGTAGCTGAAAAATCGCCAGACTTGCAGGCGACGATCGGGTCGATAGACCAGCACCGAGTCGCTCGGTATGGGCACCGGCAGGCCTAAGTTCTGGGCGGGCATTGTGTAACGGTCGTAGGCGAAGATTGCAATCTGCAAGAGGGCGGGAGGGGAAGAAAAAAACAAATAGAAGAAGCATTAGCTAAAGTTTGGAGTTGGAGTTGCAATTCCAATTGGGGTTGCTTCTGATTTATGTATGTGTAGTTCTTGTTCTTGTTGTTGTTGTTGTCGCAACACGCGACGTCGAACTTCTCGTGTCCCAAATAGATGACAAACACACACACACACACACACACACAAACACAGGCACACAATCATAACGGCGCGCTGCTTAGTCCTGCCAACTTTATTTTGGCTTACGTTGAAACTGACGCGCGCTCGCTCTTACACACACAGTCTCGCTCACTCTCTCTCTCGCTCGCTCGCACCTATTGTGTCTGTTTCTTCGTTTAGTTTTTATTATGCTCGCCATGTTGTTGTAGCTTGTTTACAATCGATTTTGGGGGCGCCAGGCAGGCAGCCAGAGACGTGTGTCGGTGTGTGTGTGCGTGTGCATGTGTGTGTGTGTGTGTAAGAATGCGCAAAAGAAAGCAGCAAATTTTATCGCTTTTAGTTGGAAGTTGAGAATTTGTAAAGTTCCTCAACGAATTTTTATTGCATTTTGCGGTTCTTTGATTCAATAATAATCATAAATTATCAACTACGGCAACAACAACAACAACAACAACAAAAACAACAACAATTACAACAACTACTATTAAAGGCCATTATCTATGAGAGGCTGCTGTTTTGTTCACTTCAATGTAGACAGAGGCAAATGGAACATTAGCAAATGTGAGCTAGTAGTTCCAGGTGACTGGAATGTTGGAATATGGAAGGCAAACGGAAATGAAACAGTTATAAGAGTTTGGGAGTGAATTGCAATGAAATGCATAAACTAAATGTGTGTACGGCACCGACATTTGGGAACAAGCGGAAATGAAACAGTTATTAACAGTTTAGAAGTGGATTTAAACGGAATGGAAGTGGAAAATGAAAAAAGTGTACGCAGAAATGGGGAACAAGCGGAAATGAAACAGTTATTAACAGTTTAGGAGTGGATTGAAATGGAATGGAAAATGGAAATGGAAAATGAAAAAAGTGTACGGCACCGACATTTGGGAAGAAGCGGAAATGAAACAGTTTTTTAAGTTTTAGGAGTGGATGAAATGGAATGGAAATGAAAAATGTGTACGGAACAGACATGGGGAACAAGCGGAAATGAAACACTAATTGCTTGCTTCACTTGGCGTTTCATGCGTTCTCACTGCTTCTTGAGTAAAAGTTGGCCACATTTGGAATGAAGTAGAATAGAGTGGCAACTCTCTCACCCTCCCTCTCTCTCCCTATCTCTCTCTTGTTCTTATAGCGCCTACTCACCTCAATGACGGAGATCATCAGAATGAACCATGGCCAATGCTTGCGGTGCTCGAACTTGAGCAGCATCAGCTCATCCGTTTCCAACGGCGGCAGGTTGCAGGCTGTGTGTGCTGTGTGTTGATTTGTTGTTGTTGTTGTTGATGTTGTTGTTGTCGCTGTCGCTGCTGCGGCGGCGGCTGCTGTGGCCGCTATTGTTGCAGGCAGCTTGTCGCGTTGCATGTAAATGTGCTCGCCCTGGCGGGTGCAGCAGGTGCTGCTCGCCGTGCTGCAGTCCGTGTCATAGGAGGAGCAGGCGAAGGAACTGGAGGCGAAGGTGATTGCAGCACACGCTGGAATGTCAATGATGGTCGCCGTCGCCGTCGCTGCCGCCGCTTGTGGCGCCTCCAGCTGCTGCTGCTGCTGCTGCTCCTCCTCCTCCTCCAGCTGCAGCTTTGTGTGGCTTTCTGTGCTGTTTGTTGTGGCTTCCATTTTTATTTCGTTTATTTTTTTTTATGCGCTTTACAAAAGTCTTTTCTTTGCTTTGTGTTTTTTTTTCTCTCTTCTTCTTCGTCTGCTTCTTATTCTTCTTCTTCTTGCGCTGAAAGAAGCGAGCGAAAAAAGTTTACAATTAATTAAGTGTACAATAAACAAAAAATCAATTAGGTACATAAATTATTCATAAAACAAGCGCGTTGTAACAGCAATAACAACAAATGGGCAACGACTGCGCAATGCCCTGTAAAAGTGTTTAACAAGCGACATATTTTCTTTGATGAAGCCAAAACTGTAAGCACAGTGGCTGTGACTTTCAAACTGTGCTCGTAGAAAGTCTAGACTGTTATATTGTCAAGTTTTCTGCAAAACCAATATGCCCATTCGGTCAGCTGCGTTTACAGGGTATGACAACAATTACAAAACTTGAACATTTCTTTCTGCCAGCGAATTGTTTATCGTTCAGAACTTGCGACTTGCATTCCTAGCGGACGTACCAGGCTCCCCCGCCCCAGCCCCGCCCCCGGCCCCTTGCTTCCGCTTGCAGCAAGCCCCCCTCCGCTCCACCCACCTCTCGAAGTGTCTGTATGTTTGTTTGTATGTAGGTCAGCAGTAACATCTCCGGCCTGAGGCCCATAAAATTTGATGCTCTGCTCTTGCTGCTTGCTTCCCAGTTGCCCCGCCCCCCGCCCCTTCGTTAAGGGCGGGTTGGCAACTAAAATTAGCCAAAGGCGCACGTCGGGCAAATAGTTGAAGGCGACGTCACTTCTTAACGCGCGCCCCTCTCTACCCCACCCCCTCGCTGACGCGCCCGTTAGTCTTGGGTTCTTTGTGTATTTGGGAAACAAACGGAACTTCACTTGGATTGAGTGTGTGCGGCAGGCTGGAAGTGTTGGGCAACGTGGCCCTAAACTATTTTTATGTACAGTATTAACTCTGCTAACGAACCGTTGCTAGCTGCGCACCTTTTTGGCTTACAGTTTTGATTAGTAACAATATTTTGATTAACTTTTAAGAGCAGAAAATCTTAAAAAAATCAACTGTGTGTTCCTTGTAGCGAGTTGCCACTGTTATGGGCTTATGTAATTTTCATTTAAAGACATAACTAAATGGCTTTTAAAGATTGTTGCAACAACAATTTGAAGGCCTCTAGGCTAATGGGCCAGCCAATCGGCTAATAAACGAAATTGTTGTCATTTCTGTGTTGTCTACAAATTATGTTAATCGCATTCGTTTCAATTACCAGCCGCTGCGAAAAGCCTAATGACATTTTTGTCGGCTGCACATGGAAATAGAAATCAAATCGAATTGTATTTCAAATGAAATGAAATCTTTTGCACGCCTAAATTGACTTCAATTCTGTTATTTCGCTTAACAATAGGCAAAAGAAAAAAAAAGCTGAAGTTTGAAATTTAACGGTTGCCATTGCACAACACACATACATACATTAAAAGCTGCGCTCACTTCCACACACCCACACACAGACGTACACACGCATTAACTTTGGCGCGTCTTAAAGACGCGCTCAGCGCTGCGCTGCGCTGCTGCGCTGCTGCTCGCCCGCTCACGCTCATTATTTGGTTGTTATTGTAATTATGCTTGTGTGTCTGGCTGTGTATGTGTGTGTGGGAGCGAAGCTCGCAGCGCACTTCTAACTGTGCATGTTTGTTGTTGTCTTGCTTGGTTGCCTAGCAGCAGGCGGGGGCCGTTAGTTGAGTCTTTCTGTATGTGTGTGTGTGTGTGTGGCATTTCAATATGGCACGAAATCGCAGCCGCTGCTTATTAATTAATTAATTTATTAATTTTTTCTTTTTAACAACATTTACATTTACACTTTGCGCAAGCTGCACCAAATAAGCAAACAGCATGAAAAACTGAAATTGTTGCTGCTCGCGTGTTGCACGTTTGCCAATTAACAGCAGCGGCGGCAGCGGCAGACATGTTGCGTATGAAATGAAATTAAGTCAAACTCGTCGCTGGTCAAACGCCAATTGCCGCCGCATTGTTTCACATGACCCTTTCGCTAATGCCCTCTCGCTCTCTCCCTCTCTCGCGCTGTGTGTGTGTGTGCTTGCATTTTTTGCTACACTTGCACCTTGCCACCCCTAAAAAAAAAAAATATGAACGACTTGCAACTGCAACAACAACAACTGTTGAGTTGAACAAACTCATTACGCGCCCCGCTGCCCCCCCTCCCACCGCTCCGCTCGCTGCACTTATTACAGTTTTTTTTTTCTCACACTTTTTTTTTTTTCTGTTTTTGCCTGTCTGTGACAATTTCTATTGCAATTTTTCTCATTAAGGTCAAATTTGCTGCGCTTTGCTGTCTTCCTCTTACCTTTGTGTATTTTCTTTTTGAAATTTTTTTTTTATATTATTATTCGGATTTTTGGTAACGCCTTCGTCTTGTTTATCCAAAAAAAAAAAGGGGGCGCGCTTTTAATCCAATTTTTGTTGTTGTTGTTGTAGTTTTTCACTTTGTTTTTGCTGCTGCTTGAAAATTTTGAACTTTGTTTTAATGCTCATAAAATTCATTTTGAGCATAGAGCGAAATTTTAAGTTGCTATTTTCTTGGATTTTTCTTAATTTTTTTTGTTTTGTTTTCTAGCAACGCGCACTGCACACGCACTTTTCAATTATAATTATTATATATTTTCTTTTTCGAATTTGTTGTTTATAACGTTTCGCAGCCGTTAACTGAATCCGAGTCTCACGCAATTCTGAATATCTTTTTGAACTTGTTTCCTTGTTCTGCTCACGATGCTCTCGCATTCGCGTCTCGCACGCAACTAAAGCAGCTCCAAGCAAGCGCGCTCTTTAAATAGCTTGCCGCGCGGCGTTGGGGGTGGGTTGCCATCGAACATGCAGGTGAGGCGAGAGAGTGTCGCAACATGTTGCGCCCGGCCGGTTGCAACCAAGTTGACGCTGCATTTGTGCATTTTCTACTTACGAATAACTATAATTAGTTTGCTGCAATAATCGTAGTTTTAGAATTTGTTTAAACAATTTAAGCTATCAGAGCTGAATCAAGTGAGCGACAGAGAGAGAAAGAGAGAGAGAGAGAGAGAGCGCGCGCACGCTTGGCTGCATTGCTCCAACTAGCGTCGAACATGTTGCATGTTGTGTTTTCGTTTTGTGGTTCGAGAGCGTAAGCGTATAAGAGTAGCATTGCTGCAGTCTGCAACATGCTGCATGTCCAGCAAATCCGGTCTTTTAAACTTGAATCTCATGCGATATTCAAACCTCTTGGGCGCATTCCATTGATAACATTGCAAACGAAAAACGAAAAACCAAAAAACAAGAAAGAGAAGAGAAAAAGCACAGCTATATTTGTGCATTTGACTAGGCAATTGCGCGTGTATTCCGTTGCGTTGCCGGATCGATTGATTATGCGTAATGTGCGCTTAGTTAATCATCTGGCAAATGTGTTGAGCAACGCCTTTGGCAACGCATAACGGTATGATTCATCGTTTTTTACCACTGTCACTGACTAAACCCGCCCGCAAGATCGCGTCGTGATGAAATCTTTCGGTTGTTCATTGTTCAAGGGAAACGTATCGATCGACCTTCACCTCTCTTTGTTTTTCAATCAGGTTATGCACAAATATCTGTTCTATATAAAGCGCGTAAGAATTCGAACTCTTAAGCCTTATATTCAAATTCAGTAAGGCGATTTCTTATGGTTTCAATAGTCATATGAATTGATGAATGTGTTAGGTCTACATCTATAAGAATGTCCTATTTTTGTTTGCTCGATATACATATAAGAGATAGACTATATGCTTTTAATATAAAGCCAGATGCCACAGGAAGAAGAAGAGCTTCAAAGTTCGTCTTCTTCTTCGAAGCGTGCCACAATCGAGTTGCTGTTAGGCAGACCCTTCTGCCTTATAAAGCAGGTGTATTCTATTGGAATGTCTCGATGAAATCGATGAGAAATGCAAATGAGTTGAGAAACGTGTCGCCTCTTGCTCAGCAATGCAAAACATGTCCTAAAGAACGCCCTCTGCGCTGCCTCCTACGGCAAAGTGGCATTAAATTTCACACCTTCCAGTGAGAGGAAGAGAGAGGGTAGGAGAGAGGGAGAGAGGTAGCACACGTTGCTGTTAGATAAAAATCGGTAGCAAAAATAAATATTTATACAAATTATTAAGAGTTGGTTGTTGCTTGCGTGATCCGTAGCGCAGCCTAAGCCCAACAAGTATAGAAGGGAAAATGCAGTTCGCGGGAAATTGCCACAAAATGTTGCACAAAAGGCGTAGCAAGCAGCTCAAGAGTTAGCCCAAGGATCAGAGGGTACGTGAATACGTGGGTACGTGTTTTGCATGATAAGCCGGGAATTTACACAGATTCCATAGATAGGAAAAGTGAAAACGCGTTTTCCAACATTCACACACACACACACGGACACGAGAGAAACTCTTCTGGCACAACGCTGAGATTTATGATGACTTTTTAACATGTGCATGCAACAGGTAAGCCCGCACACACACACACACACACGCACACACACACGCACACGCACAGTGACCATGACCATGACCATGACCAGGCACGTCATCGTAAATCCTTTTTTCCCACGTTCCGTTCAAATCTGGGAGGCACGTCCCAGGCACGTAGCCAGCCTCCACTCCGCAAGTCACCGTTCACCATTCACCGGGTCACCGTTCACCGGGTCACCGTTCACCGGGTCACCGTTCACCGGGTCATCGGTCACAGGTACTCATAATTGCCGCCTTTTGGGCGAGCTGGGCGTGCTGGGCAGACTTGGCTTGGCTCGGGGAATTCCTTGGACCGAGCATCGAGCGGTTTTTTCCCGCTCGACATGTGCGTGCCACATGTGCGATTCAGGAATTTCCGCACTTGTTGCACACACACACGCAGGTGGGTTGTCCTTGCTCCTTCCGCTGCATTGCAGATTTTCATTTGAAACGCCCGCGACTTCGACTTTTGTTGCACTTGCCGAAAGTTCCGCCAAACTACGTGTTAATTTCTATTCCCGTGTGCGAGTGTGTGCGTGTGTGTGTGTGCGTGCGTGTGCGTGTGCGTGTGCGTGTGTGTGTGCGTGTGCGTGTGGTTTTCCCATCTCCGGAGTCATGTGTCCTCCCAGCACAAGGATATCCAGTCAATTGCTCTGCTATGCAGAGGCGCGTCTCTCGAGCAACTTCCCAGAATTTGCCGCAGTTCCAGCATTAATTGTTGATTCTCTATTTAAAGGCTCAAAGCTTGAAGCTTGAACTTTAATTTTTGATAGAAAAGGAAGCTCTCTTTTACCAGAGAAAAGCTCAAATATAGATTTGATAAGGCTAAGAGCAGCGAGAAACTGGAATTTGAGTGTAGAAAGTGGGCAAAAGTGAAGCAGGATTTGCTGTAAAAAGTTATATTGATTAGAGTATTCAAATATTTGTGCAAAATGTTTAATGCAAAGCGGAAGATATCTCAGAACTGACTGATTAACATAATCAAAGCACAGCTCGAATTTTAAGCACTGGGCAGAGCTCCCTTATGCCAATCCACGCTTAGGCGGGAATTTAGCAAATTTCACGCGCAATTGTGGAAAATGCACGGAAATTCAAATTCAGTTTCAAAGGATTTCGTTTATCGAGCGTTGGTTCAACTGAAGCTTTGTCCACTTGACAATGTCTAGCCTCTGTATAGATATCCTTCCTCTCATTCCTTCCTTCCTCTCATTCCTTCCTTCCACTCATTCCTCGATTCCTGGCAAAAGAAATCCAAAAAAATTTAGAGATATGTTCCTTATTCAATTCGGTTCTTAGATTTGGTTAGACCTTTTCCTTTTAATCTGAAATAATTGATCTGTATTCCATTATTGATTCGTATCCGTTCACCTCTTCCGGCTCTGCCTTGAATATTTATCCATATCATTTTGTTGATCTTGGCTTGTTTATTCTGCTTAGCAATTGTCGAATTGTCGCCAATTGATTTCTTTGCATTTAAAGTCTGTTTACTTACGCATTTACGCCAAGTCGAAGCCAATTCAAATTTACCAATTGATGTTCCCTTCGGGTTCCATGCTCCCAATTATCCATCCAAAGTCCTTGAATCAACAGAACAGAACTGAGACTGAAACAAAGGACGTTGTCTGTGCACTGGCAAATGCAACTCGGCTTAGGACTGGGCAAAAAAAAAAAAAACACAACTCGGCATACAAATGTTCTGCTGGTCGACCTTCTGACCTTCTTCTCGGTTGCCGGCTGTGCTGGTGTCCACGTTGGGCTTAGGCTGCATCAAATAAAATTTAACAATTACTACTTGAATGCAATGTTTATGTTCAATTATAGAACACGCCGGACTCTCGTTGCAGTCCATTGATTGACATTTTTATTATTATGCATATTCAGTGGAACAAACTGGACACCAAGCCGCAGACTTCCTTCCTTCCTCCCTCTCTCTCTCTCTCTGTCTCTCTCTCTGTCTCTCTCTCTCTGCTCTGGCAATAACAATAAATTTCCAATTTGTCTTTGGCACAGAACAAAATGACGTCCACAAAGCATCTAAATCCGATAGATAAATTTGAGCACTCGGCGTCAGCTGCAGCCCAGCATGTCCTGAACAACCAGTTATGCTGCGGACAGTCTCATTACTTGCCCATTATTCTATGTATATATATCTCTTTCTATATATATATAAAGCCTTCAGTTCAATCAATTTTTTCAATTTGGCTTCCATTTACATTTGCCTGTCGCGGCCCGACAGAGAAATTTGCATTTTTTGCTGTCAAACCAACTAGTTGAGCTTCAATTCCACCCAGTTTCCACCCATTTTCCACCCATTTTCCACACACTTTATTTTATTGTAAACGCATCTGTTTCAATTGCAATTTTGAGAATTCATTTAGTTGCTTTTCGTCTATGTGTCTGCCGTGCGTTTCTTTGCTCAGCAGCCGGAAATCAAGTGGCCAACAAAGTTGAGCAATATTTTAGTTGTAATTAACAAATTATTTCAGCTTGAATGCAAAATGATGCAGCAACTCGTTCATGTGCAACTGATGCGAGTTGTTGCCGAGAGCAAGTCAAATATGGATTAAAGATTTCACTTGGCCGAAAACTCAATTCACGTCCTGTGCATTGCTTATGCTTACATACCCTTCAAAACGAGCTAGAAGAGTTCTTCTACTAGCGCATATGCTTCGTCCAGTCAAGACAAAATAACAAAGTATATGGATATAACTTATTCTAAAGTCTATCTGCTTTCTGTTCGCACATTCACGCATTTTCCGCTCTTGTGCGTGAAATTTGCCAAGTGAATTGGTTCTGTCTCCGCTCTTCTTGAGGAATTTGTCTTGGCTTAAGGTTCGGTTTATAGAGTAAAGAATAAAAAGAACAAATTGGAAGCTGCAAATGGTCCTGTTTGCAGGGTATCTGATATATACTTATACGAAAGTCTGTCTGTGCGCAGTTTCACGCATTTCCGCTCTTGCGCGTGAAATTTGTCAAGTGAATCGTTTCTGTCTCCACTTTTCTTTGGGCAATTTGGCTTAGCTTAAGGCTGGAATTCCTTATTTTATACTCAGAAGCTGCCCATAGTCCCATGTATAGGGTATCTGCTAATCGTTCACTAGCTTCTCTGTTCTTCAAATCCTGCATTTCCCGCTCGTGCGCGTGAAATTCGCCAAGTGATTTGGCTTAGATTGGAATTCCTTGTTTGCTGCTCATCAGTCCTTTTTGTATAGGGTATCTGCTGGTCGTGCTCTGGTTACGCTGTTCTTTCAAATTCTCTTGCAGCTTTTTGTGTTTTCTAGCTCGTAAACAAAATTCCCTTTAAGCTAACAGAGAATAATTTGTTAAATATGAGTTGAGCGAACGCACATCTTCATTAAGCTGAGCTGCCCGCCACGCCCCACACCCCCTGCCCGCCCTCTGCACTGATTGATTAAAGCGGAGCTGGCTTTAAGCTAGCCCCTTGCCACACAGCAGCGACAATGTTGCTGCCACAAAAACATATTAAAAGCGCGGTCGCTGCGCAACCAAAGTTATGATGATGTTGGGCTCCAGCTCCGTCCGAGGACTCCCGGAGCGAGGCGCTGGGATGCGGGCAGCTGGATGGAGCAGGGCGAATGGAGCACTCGTTGCGCTAATCAGTTAAGGGGCACTTGTCCACTTTGGCATGCTTTGGTTTTAATTACGCGGCGAAAAGTTGGAACGCAGCCGCGCTCCATGCTGGTCAAGTTGTCCTCCTCCTCCTCCTCCGCCAATACGCGCAGTGGGTTAAAGTGCTGCCAACACATTAAAAGTGCAATTCATTCGCCGGCCACACATGGCGGAGCAGGAGGAGCCGGGGGTGCTGGACGGGAATTGGATGCACCACGACATGCACAGCTCAGCGGGAGTTTTGGCGCACTAATGAACATTTTATTGCAAAAGTTCACAGTGGCAATTGTGAGCGGGCTTTTTGGCAGCTTGCAAAACTTTTCGCATTTTTATTGCATTTCATTTTTGCTGCAGTTGCTCGAGAATTGCCAACGGAAGCTGTCTGCCCCAAATTGAAATATTGTTATTCCAAGTGCGGACGGTCGAGCTGCAAGTGTTTCGCCAGCTGCTTAAGCCAAATCCCTGTGGCCGGGCGGCACTTGTGTGGCCTCGCCAAGTGGCCCAACCCCTGGCGGGTAGCGGGTATATCACCTTCTAACCCTTTTGGGTCTGACGTCTGGCGAGCGTCTACTGTCAAGCCAGACGTTGACATTTCCACTTGAAATCCAATATGTTGCCTGGCTATTTGCTCACTGGGCAACCGCTCGGTAGTCCCCTTTGTATACCCTGTAAGCGATGGTTGACAGAGGGCAGTTTGGTTATGTGCGCCAGGTTGACAAGTTGGAAGGATCCATGTCTACTTGTTCATCTGTCCATCTGAACACCTAGATCTATGTCTATCTATCTATATCTTTCCATCTCTCTATATATATAAATCTATCTGTACTCTAGCAGCTAGGGACTTTTAATTTGCAGTATATTGTCTTTTATGTCCAGCTCAAATCAGGCTTGCAAAGATTTTTCGATATCTCCTATTTATACATTATCGATAAATATCGATTTTGAGTCCTGGTTTTTGAATCATGACTCGAAAATATGAAGTGCTAGTTACACCAAATTTGGTATGTGGGTTCTCGTAAAGCCTACATACATTAAGAACATTTCGTTGAAATGTCTTCTCTGTATTTATTTGCATTGTCGATATATATCGATTTTGAGTCTTCGTTTTTCTATCAAATCTCAATAATTATAAGAGCTAATTACAAAAAACTTGGTATGTGGATTCTTGTATAGCATACACAGATCAAGAATATTTCATTTTCATATCTCCTCTCATATCTTTTTACAATATCGATAAATATCGGTTTTGAGTCATGTGTTTTGGATCACAACTCGAAAACCATAAGAGCTAGATACCCCAAACTTGGTATGTGGATTCTCGTAAAGTCTACAGAGATTAATAATATCTCACATTTTGGATAGCTCTGCCTATTTTCCT
Source organism: Drosophila littoralis (assembly GCA_018903485.1). Classification (NCBI taxonomy): domain Eukaryota; kingdom Metazoa; phylum Arthropoda; class Insecta; order Diptera; family Drosophilidae; genus Drosophila; species Drosophila littoralis. The sequence goes on from JAEIGF010000408.1 coordinate 1,729,705, forward strand.
GTAATTGATAAATTACTCATTTTTAAAGTATTGGTATCGGTAAATAACTGAGTTGGCACGCTGTAAGGGCAGCTCGGCGCTGCGTACAGGGTATCTCCAAGTCGGGCACACCCGACTACATCACTCCTCCCGGCTTGTCAACGCTTCAGTTCCGGAGGGTTTCCTTCTGCCCAAGCAGAATCATGCAGTCAGCTTTGTAATTTAATTTTAATTTGCGCTCACGGCGTGAACCTCGCGACACGCTGACCAGGGAAATGGATATCCTGTCTGTGCTCCTTGTTACGCTCGATTCGTGAACTCCTCCCTCAGCACTCGCACTCTGTCCCCAGCTTGGCTTGACTCTCTGCCCATGCTGACCTTGTTTGTTAATGAACTGCAGCTTGAGTTTCTGTTGGCTATCAAAAATTTTAATTACGGATTTGCGCAAACATTTGCTGGTAAAATGTTCAACCGAAATTCAAATAGTTTTTCATCTGAACGAGCAGAAAAACTTTGTAATCATATCCTTTTCCCATTCGCCGGGCCATTCTGTGCAAGTGGGAAAATGTTTGCTAATGGTCATAAAGGGTTTTATGCATTTCACGTTTCCAATTACGAATATTTTAATTGCGTCCAATAACAATTATTTGCCGTGCTCGAGTTTCATTACGTTAAAGCGCTTAGCTTTGAATGTTATTAGAATGTGTTTTAGACTAAAATTTAGCTGTGTTTTTTTATACTTTAATATTCTTTATAGAAGCCTTTCAGTTGTTGTCAAATCAAAAGGCTTCAAGCGGAAGTTATTCGTGGTTGTAGACTAATTGAAGAGGAAAAAAAGACTTTAGAAAATTAAAAAACAACATTTTATAATATATTTTTTCTTTCACCAACAACTTCTAGTTTATTGTTATAGTAATATCCTTTACAGTTGCCTTATTTATAAGCCCTTTTCTTCCACAAAATCATTCATAGGATTTCAAGGATTTCTACTCTTCCCGACATCGAGTCTTCTTGGGGCTGCCTTTATATATTGGCTTTGGATACTTTTACTTTTAGGAACTTCTCTAACTAGCTCAATTGCTTCTCTTTGTGTCTCTTGTAGTTTCCTTAACTAAGTTAGTTTCACTGTTTCTCCAATAAAATCCTTGTCAGGATCGCGTTCCTTCATTCATAAACCAAGGATTTCTACTCTTCCCGACATCGAGTCTTCTTGGGGCTGCCTTTATATATTGGCTTTGGATACTTTTACTTTTAGGAACTTCTCTAACTAGCTCAATTGCTTCTCTTTGTATCTCTTGTAGTTTCCTTAACTAAGTTAGTTTCAATGTTTCTCCAATAAAATCCTTGTCAGGATCGCGTTCTTTCATACATAACCCAAGGATTTCTACTCTCCTCGACATCGAGTCTTCTTGGGGCTGCCTTTATATCTTGGCGTTAGAGACTTTTACTTTTAGGAACTTCTCTAACTAGCTCAATTGCTTCTCTTTGTGTCTCTCGTAGTTTCCTTAACTAAGTTAGTTTCACTGTTTCTCCAATAAAATCCTCAGATCAGGATTTCTACTATCTCCGACTTGGATTACCCATTATAACACTCTAGAGGGGTATTACCATATGTTTAAAACAACTTCTCTCTCTGCTCTCTTTCGGTTTTTTTTTTCCCGCATGTTTTCACTTTTTCTCCAATAAAATCCTCTCCACAATCAAGTTCCTTCTTTCATAACTCAAGGAATTCTCCACTCCCCGAATTGGAGTATTTTTTATAGGAAACTTCTCCAACTTCCTCAAGGGCTTTAAAGCATCTTCTCCTTATATTTGAACTATTTAAGTAATATGCCTTAAAGTTTGCTCAACTTAAGCCTTTTCGCCTTTTCTTCAAATCCTGGCCACAATCCTGTGCCCTCATTCATAGCACAAGGATTTCTCCTCTCTGTCTCTGAGCCTGGCATCAATTAAAAAACATTTCTTATGGCCCACCTCGTTGCGTATACCTGCCATAAATATCATGTGCACCTGTTGGGCTGTTCGAGAGAAAAATCCGGCTACCAGTTACAAGATTATCGCGCACAGGACTGGACCGGGTCAGTGACAGGGGCAGGGGCTGCCCATTCGGCCGGCGGCTGCCAATGATGGATTATGCTGTCAATCTTTGGTAAATTGCTTGGCTTAAAGCCGCCTGGCGCATGCTGCCCCGTGTGGCACGTGCTTCCCCCACCTTCCCTTTCAACCTCGAGTGAAGAGGCTCGAGAAGTCGTCACTCGAAGCTGCAATGTTGTCGGCATTCATTACAAGAAGCAGGCGGTTAATTGAAAGCTGCATTCAAAAAATTGACGGCGGTAAAATGTGAAAAACGTGCCTGCAACTGGGGCAGCAGGAGCAGCAGTTGGAGCCGGAGCAGGCGGGGGCAGCAGGCAGGGCATGGAGCACGGCAGGCAGGTGTAGTTGCTGTCCCCCTCGGGCAGAGTTATGTAAAAGGAGGGGAGTCGCAACGCAATGGACCCCCAAAAATAAATGCTGCGGCAGCTGTCGATTATTGACACTGCGGTCGAGCTGGCGCAGCCCGGAGAGGAAGGAGGAGATGGAGGCGGATGAGGCGCAGCTGGAGCAGACGGAACGATAAACTGCGCCGCCAGATGCTGCAGACATCGATGGGCAATTACAGCACGCGAGCCAATCCCCCCCCCCCCCGCCAACCCGCCAACCCTCCAGCAGCAGGTTGCAGGGGGAATCCAAGGAAAACCAAACCCGAAACTGAAACCAAAAATTTGAAGCCTCGATTCGTTTTCGTTGCGGACATTTGGTTTTTGCGCTTTGTTTCGT